>JAJQWJ010000027.1:4521623-5188563 GCA_023637945.1 Phaethornis superciliosus
AACAATTAGGCGCAACAAACTGGCTATTACTTAAGCCATGGCAAAGTTCTGTGCAACCATTGCTTTGAAGAGTCTCCAAAGACATATCCATGAGATATCATGGAGACATGGCTCCTTGTTAAGTGGGAATAGCATAAGATAACCGAAGAAAATGCTGAGTAGCAAGGTTAACGTTAATGATAATAAAACTTGTTAAGCATTAGGTAATTATCGGACCTACTTATTAGGTCAGGATCATTAATTAACCAATCAAGTAGCATTAGGTAATGCCATGTTAGCAGTAACTGACCAATTGAGTAATTTTCAATACCTTTGTAGTGATAAGAAATAAGCTATATAACTGTATGTGCTAATAAACGGAGTCTTGTTTGCATCAAACTGTCTCCCTGTCCTTCGTTGCGACAAATGGTGACCCCGACATTCGGGAAGGATTGTGCCGGAGAATCTCTGCCGGAGAACCTCTGCTAGAGAAGCAGCCGTACGCAAAGTCTCTGAGAACTTCAGTGACAGTCTTAAAGGAGCCTGGGAAAGGGTGGCCACCCGTCTGCACCTGCTCGCGTTTGGCAGGTGAGCTCAGAGAAACCGGGGACCATGGGAAATCAAAATTCCCGTGAGGAAAAGGACGTTTTTAAATTTCTTAAGGAACTGTTGCTTAGAAAGCAGAAAGAAATATCGGGCCATGAACTTAAGCTCATTTTGAGCTTAAGGGTCCATGATAAATTTTCTTCCTGGCAGACAGTATTTGAAGGGGTGAAGGCGCAAGAGTCAGGGAAAGGAGAGACGTTTCCTGTTAACCCCGGTGCTCCCCGATTACTCGAGAGAGAGGAACAGAAACAGACCTCAGTAATGGATATAGCCTTATTTAAGACACTTAAAATACCCCCACAAGCACCTGAGGGGGCTGTACTGATTCAAGCTCAGCTGACTCTGCCATTCGACCCTGGGGTCCACCTGAAAAGTAAAAATTGGGCTGAGAAGCAAAGCCAAAAGCGACTGAAAACACCACCACCACCAGAAGTGCCGGAGGACCCAGAGAGAGACAAACTGGAGAACGTGAGTGAGGAATCTCGGAATGCAGACCCCCTCTTCTCCTGCCCGTCTGCAGCGGCTCCTGGCCACTCCACTGCCTCCGCTGACCTCTTCTCCCACCTCCGCCGCATGATTTATCTTCTCGATCAGCGTTACCATCAATCTGTCCTCCGCTTCCCCTGTCAACACCGACAATTCCTGCTCAACTAAGGGAACTGCTGAAAAAGAAAAAACTGAAAGAACTGGAGACCAAGGATGAGTATACCCCCTGGAAAATCCCCTAGTTTTTGCTCCAGGGAACACCCTCAACAGCCCAGGGGCATTAATCCATTTTTACCTCCTGATCTGTTCCCTGTTCCTGCTCCTGCTCCCCTTAACCCTTTAACACCCACTGCTCCACCTCTTCCAGATGCAACATGGGGAGGGGATGGGGGTGGGGGGCGGTAGGGGGGGTAGGAGTGTGGATCCTGTAACTAGATGGAAGGGAATTATTATAAATCCTATAGTTGAAGGAGTAAGACAAAAACACAGTCGTGAGAATGAGCGTGCCTTTCGGAGGCTGAGAGTTGCCTTTTCGGAGAGTGAGAGCTGTGTCTGGTACAGAGCACCCCCACTCCCCCACGTCTGCCTCCGCAGCCGTTTCTTGCCCCCCCCCTCGCATGGGAGCACAGCTCAGATACGGCAAACATAACAGCAGCTGCAGCCTCTGCCCCCACAGACACTGCTGCTCAAAAAGTGAAAAAATTAACTGTTGCATATACTGGCTTAGATGAATAGTTAAACCACTTAGGAATATGGAGATGGCATAGAGATTCAATTAGACAATGCTTATCAATTATATTAGTTATTATTGCTTTTTTATTAGTATGTTGTAAGCTTTCATGCAGTCTAAAAAGAAAAAGGGGGAGACTGGGCCTGCTGATATTCATGTGTTAGGGTATATGACAAGGACCATCAAAAGTCAGGTATTTAGGCAGAGGTCACATGTGTATTTCCACCCTAAAGGTACCCTGTGTTTTCCCAGCAAGTGGACCCGACCAGTACCCGCTCCACTGAATCCGGAAGCATAAGCTCAAGAGCAGAGATGGTTATATTAAGTGTTTAACATGTAGACATTACTGTAGTTTAAGGTTTTGATTGTTTCGTTTAGTATTATTTCCTTTTGTGCCAAGTTAATGACATCGCAATCACCTTTTTATATATTTAGTTGGTGCACATGTACATAAAGATGTTATAAAATGTAAGAAGTTTAACCCTGGTAAGAACCCTCAGAGACTCCAAGACATGTCCCTAAAAGAACAATTCTGCGCAGATTTCACTCACACTTCACCGTTATGAATTTGTAGCTACATTACGAATACTGCAGTTATATCTTAGGACTAAGTCCTTTGTATATCAATTTGGCAACCATGAAGGAATTCGGACTCCATCGTGACATGAGCCGGTGGGGTTCGGGAACGCCTGTAAGGGTCCCCCCGACTTAATTTCTGTCGGACAGGTCTTCCCTCTCCATCCTTTGGCCTTATGCACTGATGGACACCATACCTTCCTAATACTAAAAAATTTACTGTTGAATTCATAGGTTCGATTAGGTAAAATTCATTGCTCATATTATTAGCGTGTTGTTTATGATAAGTTAGTTAAATAAGATTACATTGATAAGTTGTTTAAGAAGATATTTCATTGTTGTTTGTATTTGTAAGTTTTGCATGTTTCGTCATTTATATTTTGTTGGTTTATAAGCTAGTGTAGCAGAGAATGCTAAGCATCATAAAACTGAAGCAACACACCCAGAAGATTCAACAGCAAGTTAACCCTTTCGTCAATGCCTTCACAACGTAGCTTCATGATATGGGACTTACAGGATGGCTTTTAGCTTTATTTAAAAATATATGTTATGTTGGTATTGTTATTTTGATTTTGCTTTTATTTTTGCCTTGTCTTTTTCAACATATTCAGCAAATGTTACATCAAGCTATTTCTAAGGTTTTTCTTGTGCAACAGAAGGGGGGAGATGTGGATATGCAAGAAGCAAATTTAGCATGTGCCGTTAGCACAGAACAATTAGGCGCAAAAAACTGGCTATCACTTAAGCCATGGCAAAGTTCTGTGCAACCATTGCTTTGAAGAGTCTCCAAAGACATAACCATGAGATATCATGGAGACATGGCTCCTTGCTAAGTGGGAATAGCATAAGATAACCTAAGAAAGTGCTGAGAAGCAAGGTTAACGTTAATGATAATAAAACCTGTTAAGCATTAGGTAATTACCGAACCTCCTTATAAGGTCAGGATCGTTAATTAACCAATCAAGTAGCATTAGGTAATGCCATGTTAGCAGTAACTGACCAATTGAGTAATTTTCAACAACTTTGTAGTCATAAGAAATAAGCTATATAACTGTATGCAAAAGTGCTAATAAACGGAATCTTGTTTGCATCAAACTGTCTCCCCGTCCTTCGTTGCGACATTGAGCCTGGCTGGGAGAGTGGACGCCGAGGGCTGGTAAGTTCGAGTTTTCTGGTCAAAGGCAAACCCGTAGCCGTATAGTTGGAGGTGCTCTGGGTAGGGTGGCATGTGAGGGTTAGGGACAGCTGAAGTTTTCATTGGTCACTCTTTGCATTTTTTGTGCAGCCTCGAGCGTTCGGAGCTTTGGGAGTCCTATTGAGCCCGGCTGGGAGAGTGGATGCCGAGGGCTGGTAAGTTCGAGTTTTCTGGTCATATGCAAACCCGTATCCCGACTGTTGATGGTGCTGTGGGTAGTGTGGCATGTAAGGGTTAGGGCCAGCAGAAGTTTTCATTGGTCATTCTTTGCATCTTGTGTGCAATCTCAAGCATTCGGAGCTTTGGGAGCCCTATTGAGCCCGGCTGGAAGAGTGGAAGCCGAGGGCTGGTAAGTTCGAGTTTTCTGGTCAAAGGCAAACCCCTAGCCCGACTGTTGATGGTGTTCTGGGTAGGGTGGCATGTGAGGGTTAGGGCCAGCAGAAGTTTTCGTTGGTCAATCTTTGCATATTTTGTGCAGTCTCGAGCATTCGGAGCTTTGTTAGCCCTGTTGAGCCTGGCTGGGACAGGTCTGGTATGTTCGAGTTTTCTGGTCAAACTAAAACCTGTAGCCCAGTTGTTGGTGGTGCTGTGGGTAGGGTGGCATGTGAGGGTTAGGGCGAGCAGAAGATTTCATTGGTCACTCTTTGCATATTTTGTGCAGTCTCGAGCGTTCGGAGCTTTGGGAGCCCTACTGAGACTCGCTGGGAGAGTGATGCCGAGGGCTGGTATGTTTGAGTTTTCTGGTCAAACACAAACCCGTAGCCCGACTGTTGATGGTGCTGTAGGTAGGGTGGCATGTGAGGGTTAGGGCCAGCAGAAGTTTTCATTGGTCACTCTTAGCATATTTTGTGTAGTCTCGAGCGTTCAAAGCTTTGGGAGCCCTATTGAGCCCAGCTGGAAGAGTGGACGCCGAGGGCTGGTATGTTCGATTTTTCTGGTCAAACATAAACTCGTAGCCCGACTGTTGATGGTGCTGTGGGTAGGGTGGCATGTGAGGGTTAGGGCCAGCAGAAGTTTTCACGGGTCACTCTTTGCATATTTTGTGCAGTCTCGAGCGTTCAGAGCTTTGGGAGCCCTATTGAGCCTGTCTGGGAGAGGTTTGGTATGTTCGAGTTTTCTGGTCAAACACAAACCCGTAGCCCGATTGTTGGTAGTGCTGTGGGTAGGGTGGCATGTGAGGGTTAGGGCCAGCAGAAGTTTTCGTTGGTCACTCTTTGCATATTTTGTGCTGTCTCGAGCGTTCGGAGCTTTGGGAGCCCTGTTGAGATCAGCTGGGAGAGGTCTGGTAAGTTCGAGTTTTCTGGTCAAACGCAAACCTGTAGCCCTATAGTAGGTGGTGCTCTGGATAGGGTGGCATGTGAGGGTTAGGGCCATCAGAAGTTTTCATTGGTCACTCTTTGCATAGTTTGTGCAGTCTCGATCATTCGGACCTTTGGGAGCACTATTAAGACTGGCTGGGTGAGTGGACGCCGAGGGCTGGTACGTTCGAGTTTTCTGGTCAAATGCAAACCCGTAGCCCTATTTCGTGGTGCTGTAGGTAGGGTATCATGTGAGGCTTAGGGCCAGCAGAACGTTTCATCAGTCACTCTTTGCATATTTTGTGTAGTCTCGAGCGTTCGGAGCTTTGGGAGCCCTATTGAGCCTGGCTGGGAGAGTGGATGTCGAGGTCTGGTAAGTTCGAGTTTTGTGATCAAACACAAAGCCGTAGAGCGATTGTTGGTGGTGCTGTGAGTAGGATGGAATGTGAGAGTTAGGGCCAGCAGAAGTTTTCATTGGTCACTCTTTGCATATTTTGTGCAGTCTCGAGCATTCGGAGCTTTGCGAGCCCTATTGAGACCGGCTGGGAGAGGTCTGGTATGTTTGAGTTTTCTGGTCAAACGCAAACCCGTAGCCCGATTGCTGGTGGTGCTGTGGGTAGGGTGGCATGTGAGGGTTAGGGCCAGCAGAAATTTTCATTGGTCACTCTTTGCATAGTTTGTGCAGTCTCGAGCGTTCGGAGCTTTGGGAGCCCTATGGAGCCCGGCTGGGAGAGTGGACGCCGAGGGCTGGTAAGTTCGAGTTTTTTGGTGAAACGGAAACCCGTAGCCCGAGCAGTGAGATGGGGACAAGGATCCGAGAATAATAGTATGGGATTTTTTAGGCTGAAGTCCCCTGCATCATGGGTGGCCAAAATCAGAAAGGTCTGGGAGATGTAAATTTGATGCAGTGTCATACTTCCCTTGGCATGCATTTTCCATCCCCAGTGTCCCCTGTAGTCTTTCTGGTTTTCTGAACCGTAACCCTAATCATATGGAATTTTTGGGGCTGAGGATTAGTACCCCAGCTCCATGGATGGCCAAAATTAGAAAGGTATAGAAGGTGCATATCTTTCACACTTCCCTTGGCATGCATTTTCCATTTCCAGTATCCTTGAAACTGTTGGCTTTATGGTTTTCTGAAATCTATCCCCAATCCTAATCTTGTGGAATTTTTTGAGTTGAGGGTTATGTCCCATGCTCCATTGGTGAAAACAAACAGAAAGGTACAAAGTTGGTGCAATGTCATACTTGGCATGCCTTTTTCATCCCCCGAGTCCCT
This sequence comes from Phaethornis superciliosus, assembly GCA_023637945.1. NCBI lineage: Eukaryota > Metazoa > Chordata > Aves > Apodiformes > Trochilidae > Phaethornis > Phaethornis superciliosus. The sequence goes on from JAJQWJ010000027.1 coordinate 4,527,773, forward strand.
GGGGATGTGTTGGCTCCGAATTCTCAGTTTGATGGATATGGCCCTTATTTCTGACATTTCTTAAATTTTCTTACATGCTTCATTTCAAGCCTTGTTTTCCATTCCTTTAAACTGTATTTAGAGATTCAAAATGAATTATTTGAATGTAATAATCCCCAAGCAAAGGGCAGACAGGTTTGGTACAGCTTGTGGGTGGGTTGTCTTGCCAGGTTTAAGGTTCCCATTACTGCCTCTAACAGGGACTTCCCTTCAAGAATGGTCTCCTGTACCTGGAGTGACAGGAATTAAACATGAGACCTTATTTCTGTGGTGTGCCTGAATCACAGGATTCTTGAGGAAAATAACCTCAAGATATAACCTATATATAACCTATTTTTCTTGAGGAAAATAACCAAGTTCTCCTCCAGCCAAGAGAATGATACTGCAACAGTGTTTTAAAACAACTCAACTGTATTTAAACTCAAGGATGTGTTTGCTGGCAAATTCTGAATTCTTCCCTTCAAGAGGCTGCTTTTCCTCCCAGCCTTCCACTGGAACACCTCACTCAGGTCCTTGTGAGCGTTGGCCAACACTGTCAGAGAGGGATGGAGGATAAAACAATCTCTTTTCATGCCATGTGAGTGTTCACTGGGTGTGCTGCAGCCCCATGAATAAAGTCAGCAGGAACTGGATTCTGACCAAACAACAGCCCTGGCCAGGGATCAAAAAGAGGGGTGGCCAGCTGTTGCTCTGTAATTACAAGGACCCCTCAGGGAGCTCTAAGGAATTTGCTCCCACGAAAGCATTGCTGCGTAAATTTTAGAATATTATTTCACAAAGCTGGGAGGGAAATTACCACTACTCAGTTGGATACATGTGTATCTGCACATTGGTATTGCAAGGGAGATCAAAGCCAGGCTGTGCCAGGTGTTGTGAAAACACATCATGAGAGCTGATCTCCTCTGAAAATCTTATAAACACAGAGACAGGTCTCTCAGATTTATTGATAAACTTGCTCAGAATAGGAAAACAAACACTGGCAGCGAGTTGGTTTCACAAAATGCTACACTTGGGAGGGAAAGGTCTTCATTGCCTTGTCTTCTAGGAATACTTCCAGGCTATTCCACAGGAGCATCTGACTTCCTCTCTGTTGACAAAAGCTGGAATGCACATATTAATGCACCAGAAGGGATGTAAAATTAAGAATATGCTGTCAGTATTTAATTTTCTTCACTGTTGACTCTGCTTTCCTCCTCTTTCTCCCCCTCAATGTTCTCAGGGGGCTTGAGGGACCCATGATACTCAAAGCACATCTTGGTCCTGCAGGCATACTGTTTATGGGATACATCCCTTCAGCACCTGTGGGGCATCCCTGAGTGAGATGAAGGAGAAGAGCATGTCAAGCACCAAGGAGTCTTGCTGCATCTCAAGGCTTTCCCACACCAAGGAGCAGTCACGAGGACCTGTACTGTCTCTGAAAGGTAGGTGTGTGCAGCTGTTTTTGGGGAAATACAACTTGGAAAAAGAAGTAACCTCGTCAGCCTGTCACCTGGACTTGATTCCACTTTACTCATCCTGATGGACACTGCAATAGCAAATAAGCCATGAGGGAGGGCAGCAAATACAAACGGAGACCCTCCCATGATATGCTTTATTGTTCCATTTGTGCCACATTATTTTTCAATTTGTGCCACATTGGTGTTCTTTTTGTAAAGCCACAACACAGTACCCAAGTAGAGCAGGGACCTTAGCAGAGTCTCACAGGCAGCTGGGAGGATGAACAACAGGGGGAGCAGCCCAGGTCTGTGGCACATAGCAAGGTGATAAATCAGCAACCAACCACCACACTTTCTGGGACCAGGGACAGGCCAGGGTGCTCGTCAAGAATTGCCCTGTGCTAGTTGTGCCATCAGAGGGTGGAGGCTCTTTGTTCATGGGAAAATAGTGTCGAGAGGCTGGGGAGAAACAGGAGGAAATCTGGCCAGAGAACCTCATCCTGGAGAGGGGCCAGCCTAGGGAAGAACCCTACTCAGTCTTGGTAGCCAGGGTGCCATTAGGCACTCCCAAATCTTTCTCTCGGAGCTTGCGCAAGTAGTCGTGTGGGCCTTTGCCCTCGAAGGCTGTGGGGCTCTTGTAGGAGCCACCAATCTTGTCCCAGAGGGTGAAGTACTGCCCGTAGTTGTAGTCGAAATAGAGGTGGTGGTCGGTGTGGTGGGCTGACCCATTGATGATGTGTCTCAGGAGGCGAGGGACGCGGTAGTCGCCATCATGAATGGAGATGGTCCAGACGTTGACAAAGATGTAAAGGCCCAAGTAGGTGACTTTGTGCAGGGGAAAAAGGAAAGGATAGATGTGGTAGGGCAGGCTCTGCATGAAGCCATCAACAGGATGGAAGGCATGGCTGGCGAAGGGTGTTGCAATCTTCCAGAGGTGGTGGGGTTTGTGGAAGCGCTGTGGGAAAAGGGCATGCCATCAGTCCCTGGGGTGAGGGGGCTGGTCTGTTTTAGGGTGTCCCCAGACTAGTGACAGACTCACTGCCTGGGAGCCATGGGGGCTAAGGACCAGGGGCAGTCACTGCTTGAAGGGTGGGAGCACCCTGATAGGCTCTGGGCTCCCATCCCAGCACTGACTGAGGTGAGACAATGCCTCATCCAGATGGACCAAGCCCACCATTCCCACCCCTCAAGGTGTGCATTCCCTGGGAAGAGCAGCTTGACTCCAGTGTGGGGTAAAGGCTCTTCCCTAAAGTCCCCCATCCCAGATCATACCTTATAAAGCAGTTTGTGGTGGAGAGCACGGTGTATCCAGTAGATGCCCATGTCAGTGAAGAAAAGGAAGGACAGCATGCTGAGGAAGACTCCTGGCCAGCCTAAGAGAACAGGGTAATTAGGGATGGCACTCACAGGTGCCAGGTGACAAGGGCTAGTGAGGAGCAGGGGCTAGGGAGGCATGGTGGCCCTCTCAGTGGGAGGTGTGTATGAGTCGTGTCAGGGTCAGGCAGTCTCCTGTGACTCAGGGAATGCAAGTCAGGCCCTGGTTTGTTGAGAAGGGAAGGTCATTCCCCTGAGCCTGGGCAGAGGGTCCCTCCTTCCGTAGGTGTAAAGGAACTTGGGACTATGACAAATCGATGGAGGCAGGAGGTATGCAGGTGGAATTTGTGGAGCTTGTAACAGGGTGTGCTGTCACCAGGAAAAACAGGGGTACACTTCCTGCCCAGTGGAACTGAGGAAGGTGACCAGGGCTGTGGGGAGAAGGTGACAGTAGCTGGGGGGCACAGCTCACCATATGGAGAGTCCTCAATGTTGTCATAGAGCTTGCTGTAACCCCGCACCTCGGCGAAGAAGAGGGCAACGGTGGGAACGCTGATCCAGGGGAGGGAGCGCAGTGCGTAGGTGATCTCCCGACGCACCTGGTTCTGCAAGGTGGGGTGGGGGAGGCAGAGGAAGAGAGAGTTTGGTAGGTGGCAGAAAAGCATCTCTCAAGGGGCAAGCAAGGACAGATAGCAAACAGGCAGCAGGGACAACCCACACCACCGTGTTGGCACGTGTCACTTGGAATGGCCTCGGACTGGAGGAGAGCAAGTGGGATGGGGTGTTGGTGGAACGTCATGATGGGGAGATGCGCCAGGGCTTGGGTGAGGAGGGTGCCAGGGGGGTAGCAAGGGGGGAACTCACCTCTAGGAACTGGGGATGTTTCTGGAGTTCATGGTCAAAGACGAAGTAGTAGCTGAGGGTGCCGAAGAGCAGGTAGAGAGTGAGGGCCCCTAGGTTGGTGATGACAAAGAGGCTGAGGAGCTGGCGGCAGGGCTCACCTTCAGGCCAGCTGCTGGGGTACACGTAGGGTGTGAGGAGGTGCCAGTCAGCAGCTTCCAAAACCAGATCCATGGTGGCTCCTGTGGGAAAGAGAGAGAGGGGTCAGTGTGAGTGGTCACAGAAGGGGTGCAGATGGTGTCTCCCATCCCTCCAGCCCCTGTCCATCCCCGGGGCTGTATAGGTCCGGTCCAAGTGATGCAGAAGATCAAGCACCCATGGGGGTTTTGGTGGTGGTGCCATCAGTCATCCCTCAGGATCACCAGGTGGATCTGGGAGATGCAGAAGTCTGGGGGTTCCCCTGCTTTCGCGTTTTCTTGCTGTGGGTGAGGTCACCCAGGGCACCGTGCTGTGCCCAGTGAGGGTGGCAGCGAGACGTAGGTTTCGGGAAGCAAGACCACCCTCTTGGGACCATGGTGGCCGCGGCTGCTGGCGGGTTAAGGCCCCCTGGGGCGTCCTGCCTGGTTCTGGGTCTCCCAAGACAAATCCCGAGAAGAACCGTGCACAGGCAGGGGACAGGGCCGCGGGGGTTCAGTGTTTTGGGGGCGCGACGGCGAGTCCCCCCGACGGGGGGAAGGAGCTGCGGAAGAAGGCGGGGGAAGGGGGGGAGGGGAAAGGGGGTGGCCCGGTGCCGGGGCGGCACAAACGGGTGGTGCCGCGGGTGAGAGCTGGGGGTGATCCCGCCGGGGCCGTACCCGAGGAGCGGAACCGTCGCCGTGTTTCCCCGCACCCACCCCCCGTCCCCCGGTACCTGCTTGCGGGTCCCTGGCAGCGCGGGGTGGAACCGGGGCGGTACTACTTGGTATCGCCACACGACGTCACCAGCCGAGCCTCTCTCGCCACCGGCGGCTGCGCGGGGCCGCTCCCGCTCCCGGTCCCGCCCCCCGTCCCCTTTCCGCACCGTGTGTCCGTGTCCCCGGTGCGGGTCCGCCCGCTGCCCAAGGGAGCGGCTGGGAACTGCGGGGACCTTGGTGTCCCCGGTTGGCGAGGACGAAGCGGAAAAAGGGGGGCGGTGTGGGAGGGGGGAAGAACCCCCCGGGGTTATTTTGCGGGTGCAGCCGCCTTATAGGGGGGGGGGGCGATGGGGAGCAGCGGCGACACCAAAAGTGCTGGCAGGGCTGTAGGGAGGATGGGGGCGTGGGGCAGCGGAAGCAGCAAGTGTCAGGTTAGAGAGGACGACTGAGAAAATCGAGTGGTTGCGAGTATCATAGAATTTTCAGATCATAGAATTTTCAGGGTTGGAAGGGACCTTTAAGATCACCGGCCAGTTCCAACCCCCCTGCCATGGCCAGGGACACCTCCCACCAACTCAGGTTGCTCAGAGCCCCATCCAGTCTGGCCTTAAAAACTTTGAGGAATGGATGGGGCTTCTACCAGCTCCCTGAGCAACCTGTGCCAGGGTCTCACCACCGTCATGGGGAATAACTTCTTCCTAATGTTATAAAAATGACCACTGATTGAGACTCAATGTTCTCTTTAGTAGCTTGGTTTAATTAATAAAATTGCAGTAAGCAAGGCAGCGCTGGGTGCGGGAGACGAGCAGAATCCCAATCCCTCCCGCACACCGATCAAAGCTCTGACATTATCTTATATTGAGTACAATTCTATGCATATTCATTTCATTATAATATTCCTAAGAGGTGGAGTCTGGGTGGAATCTAGGCGGAGTCTTCTTTTTGGGGAGATGTATTGGGGTCTTCAGGGGGTCTTTGGAGGAAGTAAGAAGTCTTCATCAGGCTTGAACTTTTCCCTTTCTTGGTTCTGCTGACTCCTCTGCTGACTCCACTGTGTTGTTGCAAGACGGTATCAGACTTTGACCATAACCATTGTCTCTTATCTGTTTGTTGTGACATCTTTGTGGGGGGGGTTTGTGTAGGTGTTTGTATTCCTTTGGTGCCTAGTTAGCCTTTGGCTAACAGGAGTTAGTGGTATTAGGGGTTTACTCTATTTTTTACTGATATTTAGTTCTTACTCATTTAATTCTTTTCCTGAATTTTACTTGGTTAGGAATATAAATTCATCAACATATGTTACAGGAATACAAATTCATCAATGTATATCACACTAACATCTCATCTAAATCTCCTTTCCTCTAGTTTAACAGTGTCAAGTACACTAGGCAGTGCTACTTGGATGCCTTTAAAAACAGGCATGCAAACATATCAAAAACTATTGCAGGACTTTGCCTTTGATATTTTTTTTTCTACTCTCTTTGTCCCAGACAATACACAAAGTGACAATGGATCATGCTTTAGCAGTGCCATGGTGAAAGACAGGGCTGGAAAGGAGGGAATGCTATGGATTTCCCATGCACCTCATTGTCTCCAGGAAAACAGAGTAGTGGACAGAGCAAATGGAGTACTGAAACCTTCAACCACATGAACCTGTATGGGATAAAAGGTTATCTTTTTTGCACCAAATAAACAACTGGTATGGGCCAATGAGTAATGCAGCACAAAGGGCCTTTTTGAGGCCTGTGTCCTTCTGTTTGAATCCAAGGAACCTGACTGGAAGTATTCCGGACACTTTAGAGGTGGGGCAGTCAGTTAGGGTTAAACTACCTCTATCTGAAGCCATGCCTGTGACTCAAACTAAACCTCATGGCCCTCTAGCCTGGGAAGCTACTGACAGTAATGGCACAAAATATAGCATCAATTTGCACTGGGGTTTTCCTTCTTTTTAAATGGGGTAATGTGTTTGGGTTTTCCCCACCCAGAGAGCATTTTCCAGAACCCTGCCAGATTGTGGAGGCTACAAGGACCCAGGGATAAATCCCACCTCTGACACCAGCTGGCAAGCAGCAGTACAGTGTCCCTGGTACTGCTCCAGCCCTTGATGATGTTATTCCTCCTCATTTTTGGTTGAAGAATCCCAGAGTGGCCCTAGTCTCAGACACAGGGTAAGTATACTGCCAGCATGAGAATATACTCTAATTTAAACCTTTCTTCTGTGGTTATCCACAACAGTGAGGTATATACAGAAAGTGAATGGAGCTGGGATGAAAATAATGGGGGAATTTAACAACTTCAAGGAACATTAAGAGAAAAAAAATCGAAATGTGATGCTGGATGATTAACAGAACTACCTATAAAAAGGTATCTCTCATTTCTGTGTAAACTACCACATTTAATCTCACAGTAAAGGACAGAAAGTTTTCTACTTTTGACAAACTGGGCTGTTGGCACTATTTTACCTTACTACAGCCTGTTTGTGTGGTTTGTTTCTGCACTAATGACAGTGTGGGACTATCATTCCAATTCAAAATAGACATTAGAAACCCCATAACAACAACAACCCCAATGAGAACAACAACCACCAAGATACCATCCTTCTGTTATGCAGGATAGGAAACCTCTCCTCCTAAATTTCAAAGGCAGGACCATATGCAGTCATGGGACATGCAGCAAATATTGCTTAACCCTCCTTGGTTATTCAAGAGAGTGGAAGTGTCTATGTAAGTAGATATTTCCACCATCAAACAGAATGTTCACCTTTTGGGGCACACCTATACCAGATGGTCCTCTTAGAAACACCAGAGGACACTATCTTGTCTAAAAAGAGATGCAACAGGTATGTTGGGGACTGGGCTAGGTATATCAAATACCATTGATACAGAAACACTTGGTAACAAAGTAAACATGATAGTGAATAATTTGAAATCCATGGATCAGCCTTTGAGGACTTCTTTATCAGCTTTAGGAAGTAAGCAATGGCTAACCTCAGTCCTCTATTCTGATTTAGATATAGTGCATGTCAGTGATCATCAGCAGTTGATGTACCTTAGGAATTGCTCAGACCAACATTTCATTATCACTGAGCTGCCTCCAGGCTCAGCTCTGGGTACAGTCTATGGTTGATAATCAGAGAGGGAGAGAATGTGTTTTAACCTATGGAAATCAGAAGGATGATCTGGGATCACTCTACACCTTTTGAAAATAAATTTCAGTCGTGGTGTCAACTTGTTAATTTGACATGCAATCCAAATAATAAAATTTGTGCTTCTGTACTAATTGTAGGGGTTGGAATGACAAACACCATCTACCCCGTTGTGGCATTAGGAATTCAATGTGGCAACGCTGTGTTGTGCACCACAGAGCACTGAGTCTGGGCTTTCAAAAGCAAGGACATGAATGATTGGGAAACAATTGATATTGATGCTTGTATGGTAAAAGAGCAGGGATTTAAGTTTTTTTTTTTTAATTTTTTTGTGCAAGCAACACTTTAAAGACCCAAGACATCTGTTTAGGTACTAAACAGAATGTTTGACATTTTAAAATATGCTCTGATGTTAATCCTGAGTCTGTCTTGGTGCATGTTGGGAAAGGACGTGAAAGTTTAAGAACCCTCTGTAGTGAATTAGCAGTAGGCAATGAGACAGGAAAACTTGACAGTCACTCAAATCTCTGCATTTGTTTTCACCCAGGGTATGATTTCAGCTATTCTGTGCCCATAACTGTGTACCAGAATGTACAAGACAAGAGCATGCTGTGACACTGTATCTCCAACCCCTATCAGAATGGGCATTACTTTGCTCAAATCCCTGCTGAAACACCCCAAGTTACATTTGAAGGAGGGCAGATTTGGGCCTCTTATGCAAGGCTGTGGCATGTCCATGAATATTCATGAGTACTAACAGAATACATTAGCATGCATTGACATGATTGCACCAGCACCACACAGCTGGCTCAGAAACTGGGCCAGATTCGCTGCTGTTATGCAAGTGGGTGGAAGGGTCAAGGCAGGGGGGAAAAAATTGGCAAAATTTGCTGCACTGAATTAGTACGGAGGAGAAATGGGAGAAACTGCGAAGAGATAGAAGAGAAACTAGAATTGGGATGAAGGAGAAATGAGAAGTTAATGGAAGAAACGGAAAGAAAATGCAACAAGAATGGAATATAAACATGTGGAGGGCAGAAGTGCAAAGGTGTAAAGGAGCAGAGAAAAGGGAGGGAACCTATCATATGAACACACACGAACAGCTGGTACTGGAATATCTCTATTGTGAAGTATGGAAGAGCTGGTTTTCCCAACCCCTCTCGCTCCCTTCACAGGAATTGTCTTTTTCAATACCTTTATTTTTTAAATTTTTCTCCAGGTTAACTATATTTGGAACAAGCACTGTCCAACCCCAGACAAAGTGTGAGTGTGTATAGTTTTGCTTGCCCAGTGCAGGATGGACATGGCCACTCTCTTTCCTGTCTTAGTGCCCTGAGGTTTGGGCAGGGAGGCTATGAAGTAACAGATGCCTGGCTTTTGGGGGTGCTCATGGAGGTCGCACTGTTGGTGTTGTCAGGGGTTTTCAGAGATGAAGCACTTGGTGATCTTAAATTTGGTGTTCTGCAGCTGCTCTTCCAGCTTCATGTGCTTGTAGTTGCAAGTCAGCTTCTTGTAGGGACATAAGGCACTCTCCACCAACACCATGCTCTCCCACCCCTTGTCTGCAGAGGAGAGGACACATAACAAATCCGGGAATGTTTCCTGGCTGGGAAAATCGCATTGACTTACACTAAATTCTGCTCATTCTAACAACTGGAGCAATGGAAGGTAAGCCAACAAATGCATGTGGGGGCAGAAGGTGTAGAAGACTTACTAAAAGCTTACATTATTGGAATAGGAATGTTTGGTATGGCTGAAAGCATCATCAGGAACTGTGTTTGAAAAAATAATCCTAAAATCCAGTTGAGACCATTACCAGGAAACGTAAAAAAAATAAACAAACAAATTTCAGGACACTACTGGCAAATTGACTTCTGAGTGAGCTACCACAGCAAAATGAGTATAGATACTTGTTGGTGTTAGTAAATTCTTTCTAAGGTTGGTCTGATGCCTTTCCATGTTGTAGCAATCAGGAAAATGTAGTAAGTAAAAATTCATTTGAAGGAAGTAATTCCTTGAGTTAGAGTGCCTATATGAATGCCATCAAACAGGGGACCCCATTTTACTGCAAGAGTGATACATGACTCGGTAAAGGTTTTAGGCATGAAGTGAGATTTCCATACTCACTGGAGACCATAGTACAGTGGGAAGGTGGAACAGATGAATCAGAATTTTTAAAGAGACCTTTTTACATTAGTAAGATCTGTCAGGAAACTCATATGAAGTGGTTAGATGCTTTATCTTTGTCAACAGTGGCCCCCAATGTCACAAAAAAAAAGAAAAAAAGAAAAAAAGAAAATCTTTTTGTAAGCTTTATATGGTAAATAATGATGAACTAAACCCAATATCCTTAACTGGAAATGAGAATGTTAAAGAATATTTAATGCCTTTAAGCCAAGTGCTGCATTCTCTAGATAAGTATTTGCAACTGAGAGCAGATCAACACAGCAATACTTGGAGACAGTTAATATAACTCTAACTTACCCTTTGCAAATCAAAATTAAAAAGGATGGTAAATGAACTGTATTTAGGCTGATACTCAATTAGAGGGTACAGAAATTTACTTGTATTGTCTCTTAGGAATAACATTGTTATTTTTTTTATGTTGCTTTAGCGAGGAGCTCAAAACATTTTCCTAAGCTAGAAGGATCCCTGAGACAGGAGAAAAGTTTTGGCTTAGGAATGAATGACTGACAGTCAATCACTTTATCCTCTAAAAGTCTAGTCCCATTCTTCACCCTGGAGGAGTCTTACACATTTTCTCCATGAGGTGTGTTTGATATTCCCCCATTGAGCAGGAACTTCTTCTCATGGCTGGTTACTCCTCAGAAGCTGAGAGAAAAGGAGCTACCCCACGGTTAACAAGTAAAATCAATCCCTATTTAATAATAAAGCCAACTTTAAACTATAGCTTTAATATATTGTTTTAAAATATTGCTTTGGTTATTGCTCTAAGTTTAGTGAATTTCAATTAAGTAGTTACTATAGGACTTACATTGTTGACTATGGTGTAATAGATACTCTGATTTATGTTCTTTAGACCAACAATTTGTAATAAAATTTTGCCATGTGTGTACATATGCTTTGCTCTACCATCCTAAACTAACCCCTCCTGGGGATGCTCTCCAGCTCCCAACATCCCTCTGGCCCCAACTGCGTCTCCCCATTCCCTCTGCCATCACACAGGACCACTGCTTACGAAGGATTACAACACATTTTATTCTCACACAGCCATTTCACAGAGTACAAACAGAAGACTCCAACACAGACAGCACCCCCACATCCCCCCAGCACCCCAAGACTGCTCTTGAGTCTCCCACCTCAATGCTGCCCTGCACCCACAGTCCCCAATCCTGCTCTGACCCTCAAAGAACTCTGCTGTGGTGCACCATGCAAACACAGGAGGGAATTCCATCCCTTATTTCTCTGGCTTCTTGTCCTTGCCCATTAGAAAGCACCTCTTTCCAAACACTGGGACCAGCTGTCCCCACTACAAGGTGTCTCAGACCCCCAGGGATGAGCTTGGCCCTTTGCCACACACCTCAGCTCCAAAGAGCCAGAGGGCAACATGCTCCTGAGATGTCATGACATCTGATGACAATGATGTGCTGTTCCAGCTCATGGCTTGGCCAGTGACACCTACCTCTGGCCGAGGATGTGCACACAGCAGCTCTCAAGGATGGTGGAGACCCAGGGCCACCCATGTGAGGAGACAGCACGTGCTCTGGCCTGTCCCACTGGGGTGTGGGACACCTACCATGCATGCTACAAGGGAAGGCTGAAAAAAAAAAAACCACCTCAAATCCCACATCAATGATGGAAAGATGAAAATTAAAAAAACCCACAACAAACAAATTCCCACATCGATGCCAGAAAACTGCAAAACAAAACAAAACAAAAATAATTGACAAACAACCCAAGTTCCACCCTGATGCTGACAAACATCCAGCTGTGCCTCACTGCCACTCTGTTTGCCTCATGGCACTTTTCTGCCCAAGTCCACTTGCTCTGCAGATCAAGTCCTTCTTTTGCCTCCACACTGCAGGACAGGTGGGTGGCAGCTTGACACTGTGTGGGTGCTGTCTCCTACCCTACAAAGACTCAGGCTGAAGTGAGAACAGTACTTGTCTGGGTGGCAGAGCAGCACCTAGGAAGTCAGATCCAGCAGAGCTGAGCACAGCCACAGCTGGGCCACCATCAGAAGGGTCACTTGGGCACGGTGCTCCCCTGAAGAGCTGGAGGCTGCCAACAAAACAGCAACAAGACTCAGGTGAGCTGGGGTCCCAGCACACACACTTCGTGCCTCCCTCTCTCCCAAGTGACCCGCAAACTGCAACAGTCCCAGGTCCTCTTGGGTGCCCCATTTCATACCTGGGTGGCCTCCCACAAGCCCCTTAGCTGGCCCTCAGACTTGACACCCATAGCCTCTGCCCTGCTGCTGCCCCACACTACACACCATCATCCCCCCTGCAGCTGCCTGCCTGCCAGCTCTTCAAAGTCTGCCCTCAGAGGCTGTGCTGCCAGGCACCTCCACCCTTAAGGACAGTGTGTGTCCAGCTCCCTGTCCCCCAGGTCCCTTCTGTCTGGGACTCGTCACACGTTCCACCCACTTTCCCCATGCCACCTACCCCTACGGCCCCTCGTCTTGGCCATGAGAGTCCCCTGCTACACTTGCCCCCCCACTCCTCCTGTGCCACCCCCAGTACTTGCCCCTGCAGCTCTTGCCATCCCCTTGCAGTGTCCCTGTCACACAGCTGCAGAGGGGTCCATCTGCCCGGCTTGTGCAGATCTGCTCACAGCCACCGTTGTCCTCACACCAGTCCGATCCTGGGCATCAAGAGCAAAGGAGGAGATCTGAGCAACACTCCCAGACCCCAAGCCCCTGTAACCTGTTGTATCCCTGGTACAGCACCAATTCCTGCCCCGAGAAAGACCAACTCCTGCAGCCTCCCTGGGGCTCACACGCACTTACGCTTCCTCCTAATGGGCCCCACGGAAAGGATCTGCTCCTTGGCCTCCTCGGCAAAGGCGCTGGCCATCCTCGTGTGCTGAGGGCAGTTCTATGTGGGGATAAACACTGTCACTGTCGGCTCCATCCATGCCTCCCCAGTCAGCCTCCCAGAGGGACCCTGCAACCAGATCTCGGAGACATCCTGAGGTGATCTGCCCACGGTGGTGCTCTCCTCCCCACGCCTGGACACACAACCCTCCCAGCCTTGCCCCTGGGGCTACATCCCTGGCCACCTCTGATGCCAGGTCAACTGGGCTCACACACTCAGCTGGAGCCCTGCAAAGCAAGGGACCCCTCAGCAATTGCTCCACTTACTATTTTGCAGGAGTATTTCTCTGAATCACAGAGCGAGACAGCGCAGTGGAGATGAACTTCATCATAATCCCCAATGAACTTGAAGACAGTGACATGGAAGCGACATGTCAATGACACCCCATTCTCCTCTATGCCAATGGTGTTGTCCTTCAGGTTTTGGCACCTGTGCAAAGCACCAACACTTGTCCTGCTTCCCAAGATGCCTCCACCACAACCCAATCTCTGTGCAAATCACTCCAACCGAGTTCTGACTAAATCTTCCCTATCCCTGCATATATTATTTCCTTCAATCCCTGTGTAAATCAGTCTCATCCAATTTTAAGCCAAACACACCCTTTCGACATAGTAAGAGGAAACCTTGCCATCAAACTCTGTTAAGGTGCACTCGCATAAATCTATATGAAAAAAAACCTTTTTCTAATATCTGTGCTGGTGATCCTTAAGCCACTTAAGATCTTCAGTTCCAGTCCATGACCTCTGTTTTTTAACCTTTCCAGATCTTGGTCTACTTACTGTCCCACTAACCAAAAGGTCTCCAATTTGCACCACCACCCCTTTGAGCCCCCCTGCCCTAAAAGACAAGACAAAACCCACAGCAGGGCATGCTTGGCCACCTGGCCCCCAGTCACTCACCCTCCCTCGATAATGAAGTAGCGCAGTTTGTCATTGCTGTCCCGTGAGGGGGTCGCATAGCACTTGTTCAGCATCAGGATCAGATGGTTGGAATCAGCCCCAACAACAAAAACCCCTACATAGAGCACATCCCGGGTGGTGAGCACCACCTCACCCTGCCGGTAGGGATGCTTGTAGGAGGAGTTCTTGTACAGGGCCATCTTGGTTGTGAAGCTCCCTTCCTGCGTTGGCACCGTCAGGTTAATCACACTAACAAGGACCAAAAAAATCCAGTTTGGATGGTGGAAAGGTTACTAACTCCCAACTCAATGCCTTGCTTCAGATCCTTACCCTCTGCTCATATGCTCCCACCCCTGTGTGACTTGAGAGGCTCCACAGGTCACCCCAGTTACTACCTGAGCATCGGCCGCACAACCGAATCCAGGGAGATCTTGATGTCCAGCTCGTAGGCACAGGAAAACTCCACGTTGATGGTTCGGTCCCGGGTGATGATGTTGCCTGTGTTGTTTGCACTCTCAATCCACACAGTGTTCTTGTATACTATGTGTGTGCTGTTTGACTGCAGAGGGAATGCAGGGCATCACTTGAGACTGGCCATCTCTGCTCCCCTGCTCTCCATGAATGCCTTGGCCCCCAAACAAGCTGCACAACCCTGAGGGTCTCTCCTGGCTAGGAATCAGTGGTCAGCATCCTTTTGCTGCAAGATCTGCCTTTGTTTTCCCTAAGCCCCATCCCACAGAAGAAGAACAGCCTGGCCTTCACTCCCAGACCTTCATGCTCTGTGACCTGGCTCACCTGCACCAAATTGCCACAGTTGCCCTTGGTGTTGTTGATCTGGAAGGAGATGAAGTCCTCTCCTTCAATGCCAGGGCAGTGTCGGTCATTGACCCGCACCCCCTCGCGCTCAAAGCCCAGCTGGAACAGCTTGCACTTTGAGATGGACACCTCCATCTGGGCAGCTTTGCAGGTCACCTCTGCATCAATGATGTCATGGGTGGCTAGAGGAGAAGACAAGACAGCTTCAGATCATGACAAATGACACTGCAGACCCAGGGTGCAGGCCTGCTTGGCCCTTCTCCTTCTCACTGCCACAAATGGGCCAGGATCATCTCCTGCAGCATGCCCTGCCCATCTGACATCCCTGCTGCTCAAAGTGCTCCCAAGCCAGGGTGGCCATAATGTGCACTTCAGACCCGCACATAATGTGCACTCCAGACCTGCACCCCACTCCTGTCCTGAACTGTGCACAGTCACAATACTCTATCTCAGCCCTCAGCACATCCCTTCCTGAAAATTCAGTGCTATAGTAGGCCAATGCCCACCCGCAGAAATCCCTGCCAGCCCTGTGGCCAGGACCAGAGGACTCACTGTTCCCATAGGGCGGGGGCTCGATGCAGCCACACAGCTCCCCCCCGTTGTCCAGCTCGCAGGTGCGGTTGGGGCAGTCGGAACCCACGCAAGGATCTTCCACCACTCCTGCTAAACAGCACAAGATAGAGCACAAAGACAATCTTTATCCTCAGACCCCAGGGCAGGTGCCTCTGACAGCCTCTGCCCTCTTGGACCCTCTCCTCCTTCTCCCATGGCTGCAGTCCCAATGGGACACAGCTCCCCTCCACCCGAATGGCCTCCAGCTCTCTTACAGCAATTCTCCTTCTCGATCCACTCAGTGCCCAGGATGCCGAAGGTGCGGCACGACTCGCCATAAGCAGCCAGCGAGCCGCACAGCTGCACCTTCTTGTGGTTGTAGCAGCCATCCAGAAAGCAGGATTCATAAAAAGGCAGGGGGTCCAGGAGACCATAGCAGGGCTGGAAGAAGCCTTTCATGTCCGTCAGCTTCAGGCAGTAGCTGTCACTCTGCAGCTCCTGGATCTGGACGTTGTCGCAGGAGGCGGCGTACTGCGAGTACTGCAGCTCGTTGCAGCTGTGGGCACCGGACACGTCGCAGGGGCTCCCTTTGTGGCCGGCCCCGCTCCCGCTCCCACCCGGTGGGGAAGGGCTATCCGACCGCTCACCTCTTCTGCATGCCGTTGGTCTTCCAACTCTGCGCCAGCACCACGCCGCTGACCGCTGGCTTCCCCCGCAGCGTTGCGTAGTCGTCTGTTCGGTCGCCGTTGAAGTTGCCGCAGAGGCCACACACCTTGTTCTGCAGCCGCTCCCCAATGGTGATTTTGATGATGTTGAAGCCGTTGTAGCGGATTTGGATGTCAGGGCTGGAGTCGATGACCAGGAAGCCCTCCTGGCTGAAAATTTTGGTGGAAAGCCCCGTGACGAATGGGATGTTCACTTGGCTGCCATTGACCTGGCACAGGAGAGGATGCAAGGCTGACATCCCTCCCATCCCCTCCACATGTGGACACAAGCATGAGACACCCACAAATCAGGCCACAACTGCCTCCCAACACCCTGCCTCATCTTTGGCTCGGGCTGGCATCATCCTCCTCCTCTTTCTGGCCCAACAGATGACAACAGTGCCGCTTCCCTTAAATACCTGCACAAGGCTGCACCACAAAGGGAACTTATTCACATGCAGAGGCTCTAGCTTACGGCTCATCACTCACCAGGAAAAGCCGTGGACTATGTCCTTCAGAGACCAAGCAACACCAGAGCAATAGCCAGCTCTCTGCACTCCTCTCGGCTCAAAAGGACAGCTTCACCCACACCATCAAAAGGTGGACAGGTATGTGACTACAAAGTCCCAGGATGCAGATGGCCTTGAGTCCAGCCAGCCCTTTTATTTCAGCTGCCATCCCTCCACAAAGCCCAGTAGATGATGCCCACATCCCTCACCCTTAGAGCTGCCTCAACCAGGATGCAAAACCATCAACAGAGCTTCCCGAGGGCCCTGGTGTAGGCTGTCTTGTGGCCTTGTGTGCCACCACCTGGTCAGCAGCCCTGCTGCGCTGGGGGCAGACACCCCCGCTTGAGACCTTTACCTTGACCATGTTCCTGTCGCTGATGAGGATCTGCTCCTCATTGATGTAGAAGTACACGGGAGAGATGATGGTGAGGTTGGGCGAGGACCACTTGTCAAAGTTGATGATGAGCTGGAAGGAGAAGTCGGGCAACTTCTGGCAGATGGTGGAGAGGACAAAGGCGCAGTTGGCAGGGAAGCGGAGGAAGGCCCCGTCGAAGGTGCGGAAGACGCCGCCGCCCGCTGCTAGGCAGAAGGAGCTCTTGGTGCTGAAGCAGCCGCGGATGCCGTTGCGCAGGGCGCACTCCTCGTCCGACTTGCAGTGCCGCGGGTCGCACTGGATGAGGTTGCGCCGGAAGCAGCGGCACCGGCGCGTGCAGTCCCCATTCCAGAAGAGCTGCTTGGGCTGAAAAAAGGACCTGTCACCGGCCAGGAGGGTTGGAGATCCCCGACGGACACTTGGGTCAATGCATATGGTCCTCTGCCATATGGCAAGTGATAGAGGGCAATGATGACAGAGAAAAAGGCACAAAGAACACGCTGGCAGCTTGCAGCTACCTAGCAACAGCTCTGCTACCAGAAGGCGCAAGGAACCAGCATTGCCATCACACCTCCCTCACCTCCTTTACATGCAGAAAAACCACAACATGCTAAATAGCTCCATGACCCTTTTTTTTTTGCCCCACCAGTTCCCTGTTGTGTGGTACAACACTGTCTTGTCACAGGTGCAGGGCTTGGCAAAGACACCTTATGCAGAACAGTTTCAGCAACACAAAATACAGCCTGCTGTAATATGAGTGGTGCCACCAGTACAACACTGCTGAATCAAACTCTCCCAAATAACATCCAACAGCTACGAATAAGTAAATTTCATATGAAATTTTATCCACATCTGTCTGGTGTGGAATACCTAGAGCAACACAGTCATGCAGTGCTGCACTTTGGCACTCATGATGACTGAGGCTAAGACCCTGACAAAGAGCCCCAATATGACCACCCGGTATCACACCATCCCCGCTCAGGACACAAGACTGCCCAGAAATATCAGAAAGATGGGGGGGATAAAGCCCCAAGAGAAGGACACAAGTGGCGTACCTCGTAGTATTTGCCATCAGAGTAGCAGCCACAGTTGTGGGGAAGGATGCAGCTCTTGCCATTGAGGACATACCCAGGGTCACACTGGCATCCCTCCACGCAGTAGTGGCTGCAGTCACTCTTCAGCCTGATGGCAGCACATCGGGGCTGGCACAGGGACACGCAGCTCTCGTAGTGGCTGTTGGGGGGACAGCTGACAGCTGCAATGGTGCCAGAGGACAAAACAGACACAGATTAGCTCTTAGACAAAACTTATCCAGAGGCCAGACACACGCGGGGTTGTAATCCCCATTGCTGGTGCCCCTGGGCAGCTAACTCCCCTGCCAAAGTGGTTCACATGGACCACATTGTCCAAAGAGGGACCCAGAGCATGTAACTGAAGGGGAAAGGCAGCCTTCATCTCTCCATCCTAATCTGTTTGCCAGCTGCTTAGTCCACACTGAGCTACACTTCGCTACTCACCACCCCCTCTGAGTCCTGCACAACAGTTTTCCCATGCTCCCCTCTCTCCCACAAACAAACCTATTCATTGGAACCAGATGAACATCTCCCTCCAGGAGAGATGTCTGTGCTGGCCCTGGAGCATGTCAGGCAGCACACGGAGCCTCCCACATTTCATGGGATTCATTTTCGCTGGGCCATCAGAGAGTGAAGCCTGTGAGGGACACTGCCCATCCCTGAGCTGGCTGCTGCTCCCTGTGTCCCACTGTGAACCATTTCAGACCCGGCCTCTGGGATGCCCCTCAGTGGCCTCAGTGCCCCTGCCCTGTGAGATTATGGCCTCCTGAGTTTGCCAACTGAGCCACGAGTTTGCTCGTTGGAAGAACGACACAAATTTAATTTTCACTCTTGTTAGCAAAGATGATTACTTCCCATTTGATTTGCCAGAGAGACTGGCTGCCAGAGAAGCTCGTGGCCCCAGCCCTAGGGAGTCTAATTGAACATCACATCGTAATCTTATTGGCAAGGGCATGCAGCTTCATCAGAGCACACACCTATTCCTGGCTTTGAAGCCAACCAATACACGTCCTACTTAACAACAAAGGAATGGCTGATGCCTTCTGAACTTGAGGCTTCCCTCTTTCCACCACCCCTGCTCCCACTCTACCATACACAGTTTGTATCAACTCCAAGAGGACACAGCACCCCAGACCTGACCCCCACTCTCCTACCCCCCAACCCAGCAAAGATGGGAGGGGCTGGCTGCCAGGTCATTGGGGCATTTCCAGGTTAATGGCCCAGAAGCAGTGGGCACCCACTGGTGCTCCATGTGGTGCTCTGCTACTTCTCCATGGGGTGCTACAGCTACAGTGAACATCCCCAGGAAGCACCTCTAAAGAATAAGGACCTAGAGGCAAGGTGGCACTTACTGCACGAGGTGAAGTTCCTCCAGCCAGTAACGGCGATGCCCTGCGTTTGGCATGTGCTGGCATAATTCTGCAGCCAGCTGCAGGCTGTTTGCATGGCTCCCCCATCGATGCAGGTGTCAAAGAGACAGTTCTTGTAAAAGAAGCTGGGGTTGATCTTGCTGTGGCATTTGGCAAAGACCCCGCTTTGGCTTGGGATGAGGCTGCAGAGCTGCTGGGGTTTCCAGAAGCCTTCTACCTTCCCGCAGGCAGGACAGCGTTCACCACAGCCCACACGGCAGAACGCATCCCATTTTGCCCAGCTCTGGACAAAGTCTGCAACACCAGTGGCTGGCACACCACCTGCGGCCACCAGGTCATCCTCGGGGTTGCCATTGTAGCGGCCGCAGAGGCCATAGGTCAGGTTCTGGAAGCTGCGTGGGACAGTGACAGAGAGGAATGTCTTCCAGTCATACACCACTTTCAGTCCAAAGTCAGTCTCAACCACAATGTGAAAACCAAAGGCAAAGATGTTCACTTTGCCCTGGCCCAGCTTCAGGGGCAGGTAGAGACGCTCATCATTGACCTGTGAGGAAGGAAACAAGATGAATAGCAACAATGACTGGAGCTACCACAGGAGGACATGAATGAGGGTAGTTCAGTATTCCTGAAGCAAGATCCCCATCAGCCTTGCCTCTGCATCCAAATCAAGGCAGCCAGAGTGGAAGACCCCTCCAAAAGCTATGCATTGTGGCACACTGGGGATGAGCCTGAGTGTATGTGCTTCCAAACCCCCGGAAAACCTTGTGAGCCATACAGCCTTGTGCCTAGGGAATCGCTCAGCAGTTTGGGAGCCAAAGCAGGGAGAAATAATCACAGCCCTTGTGGCCCCACACTCACCAGCACAGTATATTTGTAGGCACGGTGGATGACAATGTTGTAGTTGAAGACCTCCACTTCAACTTGTTTCACCCAAAGGGCCAGAGAGGTGTCTCGATCCTCGTTTTTGGCTGTGACAGTGAATGCTGGGAAAGTGTCTGAGCGCTCCACCCTTGGCCGAGTGATCGTGGTGCACAAGATCAAGGGACAGCTGCTCTGGTAGTCAAAAGAGTAACCATCAAAAGTCAGGTAGTGTCCATAGCCAGAGATGATGCAGGAGGCATCAGTGCGGACGTGGCAGTAGTAAAGGCCGTTCTCCTCCAAGCAGTACTCGTCATCTTTACAGGAGACATTCTCACAGTAGACGCTGTTGTCGGAGCCATTGCAGTAGCAGAGGAAGTGGCAGGTGATGTCCATCCAAAAGGTCTGGTTGGTGGCCAGCTGGCGCCCCTCAAAGTTGCAGCCACACTCGCCGCGAGGAATGCAGTGGGTGCCGCGGAGGGCAAAGCCCTCGTCACACTGGCAGCCCTCCCTGCAGGTATCTGTGCAGACAGGGCCCGTGGCCAGGGTCTCACAGGTCTCCACACAGCTCATGCACTCCTCAAAATGGCTGTTCTCCGGGCAGGCGAGAGCTGCAGGGTGACACACATGGAATGTGAGTTCTCAGCTCTGCCAGCCCCAGGGAAGCATGGGCTGGGAAGACAGGGAAAAGGTAGGGATGGGCTGAGCAGAAACTGGGGTAACAAAGCAAGAGGGGAATGAATCTCAGTACCTTCATGACCATCAGCTTTTCCCACGCCCTTTGCAACCCCTTCTCCTCTCGGCCATCGCCCTCCTCATATCACAGCCCTATCCCCAGGAACTTAAAAACTCTGGTGGACTCACGGCAAAAGCTGTGGCTCCTCCACTGGCCAATGTCCACCTCAGCATTCTTGCAGGCAGTGGCATAGCGTGCCACAGAGTCACATAGCTCTGACACATTGCCCCCACTCTGACACAGCCGGAAGAGGCACGTCCTGTAGTAGGCAGAGACGTTGACCACGCTGTGGCACTCCAGGAAGGAGCTGTTGGTTGGGTCATTGATGGTGCCACAGTTGGAGCGGCTCCTGTAGGTCTTGAGCAGCTCCGAGTCATTGTTGCAAGCCTTGAGGAGGTCCCCACATTCTCCATTGCAGATCTCGTCAAACGTTGTCCAGCTCTCCAAGAAGAGCTCCAGGTTGTCTGTGAACTTGCCCTTGGGAAGGTAGAACTTATCACTGGCATTGCCATTTAAGAAACCACACAGGCCTCCGGTGCAGTTGAAGTAGGTGGTGGAGAGGTGGATCTCCAGGAGGCCTGAATCATAGTAGTTGATAGCCAGGAGCTCCTCAAACTCCATCACAGTGCCATTGTTGCTTCGGTAGATTTCCAGGCGGCCAGAGGGGTGGAAATAGGGCAACTCTATGTCGTAACCATTCACCTGCAAGTAATAAGCAGATTAAGATGCTTCAGGGAAAGCAATGCAACGTTGCGAGGCCATACACTAAATGCTTCCTGACCTGCATCCACCCCTCAAGGTGCAGAGCCTCTTTTGAGTGAGGACATGCAGCTGTTCTCCCCATAAAAACCCCTTGCTTCTCCCCCATGAAAAACATTTTTGCAAGGAAAAAACAAGTTACAGAAGACAACTGCAATGTCAGAACAGTCTCCTGCGATGACTCAGCAAGCAAACAGGAACAGCACCACTGCAACAACTTTGTAGGCATCTAAGAGGCCTCCATGCAGTGATGGCCCATGTAGGTTTCCTCCTAGGGCCACCATGGGGCCTAAGGCCCCAACCTGGGGGAGCAGCCTATGGCCAGAGACTCATGAGCCCTTCTCCAAAGGCACATTGGATCACAGTGCCAGAATTGCCTCCCATCCCAGCCCTGGATTGGGCCACCCTGAACACATCAGATGTACCTTGCCCTCCAACAAGCTGGTGCCTCCAATCTTCACCTCCTGGCCAACTGCCTGGATCCGCACAACGCGTGGTCCATTGGGAGCTGATCCAGGCTTCTTTTGGCTGATGTCCACCTCGATGAAATCTGGTATTTCCGGACAGGTTTTGAGCAGAGTGTAGGAGTGCTCCAGTGGATAGGGGAAGGAGATGCCATCAAACGTCTGCAACACATGGTTCTGTCCCACCAAACACAGGCTCTCCCGCTTGGGGTAGCAACCCCGGTAGCCATTCTCAATGGTGCAGACTTCTCCTTCTGGGCAGGTGGTGTCAAAGCACCTGGCCTCCCCACCCTCCTCACACTGGCACTCCACCGTGCAGTCCACCGTTGCCCAGAAGGACTCCCCGATGGTGTAGTACCGGCCATCCACCTCGCAGCCACACTTCTGGATGGGGACGCAGCGGTCGGTGCTGAGGACGTGGCCCTCGTTGCACTCACAACCCTCGACGCACGGGGAGGTGCAGGACAGAGGGGCTGTGAGGTCCGAGCATGAGGCAGGGCAGCTGC
This sequence comes from Phaethornis superciliosus, assembly GCA_023637945.1. Lineage (NCBI taxonomy): Eukaryota > Metazoa > Chordata > Aves > Apodiformes > Trochilidae > Phaethornis > Phaethornis superciliosus. Next base: position 4,550,116 of record JAJQWJ010000027.1, read on the forward strand.
TGGCACACACTGAGTAGTGGCTGAGCTCCGGGCACTGCACGGCTGTTGCTGTGGGTGCAGAGGGGAGGCAAACAACAGGAGAACCGTGTTACAGCATTGTTTGGGACCAATTTACCTCTTTCCCACAACACAGAGGAGGTAGGAGCAGGAACCCTGGAAGTGAAAGAGGAAGCCATCGAAGGTGTGGTAATGCGGATCTCCAAACACCACGCAGGTGCTGCTCTCCACTGGCACGCACTGGAAGAACTTGGTCTTCAGCTCGCATGCTTCAAATGGGCTGCAAGAGTGACCAGGGAGCCCTGCTTGCCCAAGGAATTAGCCCTTCCACTTCCCTCTGGTGCCTCCCCAGCCATGGAATAACTTCTCCAAAACAGGCCCAGAGCCATCAAGCCACCCACAGCTCCTTAATGCTGCAAGGGAAGAGAGTGGGCCAAGCAGTGTGCTGTTGGACAGCCCTCTTTCCAGTCCCGCTCCATCTCTCACCATGGCAGCTGATGGTCTGCAGAGTAACGCGGAGCTCCCGCCCTGTGCCTGGCACAAAACGCTAGTGCTGCAGAGAGGCACGAATCGATCTCTTCTTACCTAACTCCCTCCCCTGAATTTCTCCCCCAGCATCTCAGCACATGGGCAGACCCTTGCAATTGCTCCCCTGCTCCAGGGGAGAAAGGTCCCGGAACGAGCGCACTGAGACTTACCGCATCCCGTTTGGGCACGCCACTCTCCCACTGAGACGCCCAGGGCCTGGCACACCGCGGCATAGGCCTGGATGGCCTGGCAGAGCCCGGTGCTGTTATCCTGGGCACTGCAGAGGTCATAGACGCAGCTGTGGATGAAGGCAGTGGGGTCCACAACGGTGCTGCACTCCTGCAGTGGTCCCCTGCTCTTGTTGATGAAGCCACAGTATTCAGAGGTGAAATAGAGAGATTCTGTGGAGGCATCACAGAGGCTGCAGTTGTCCAGGCAGCCGGATGAGCATTTCCTCTCGGGATGTGGCACTTGCCAGCTCTCGCCCAGGTCTGGCATGGACGTAGCCAACCTCCCGTCTGAGCGCAGAGCATCGTCCTCAGGGTCCTTGTTGTAATTCCCACACAGACCACAGGTGGCATTGATGTATGTGCCTGGAATGGAGATGGAGGCATAATGTTGTCCATCGTAGGTCACCAGCAGGCCAAAGTCAGTCTCCAGGGCTGTGGACAAGCCACTCGGGTAGATTTTTATTGCGCCCAGTTCCAGAGAGATGGGTAGGGACACCATCAAGTCATCCACCTGCAGGGACAACACCGGATGACTGAGCTGGTGCATGAAATAGAAAAGCTTTGCTGCTTGGACACAGACAGGAGCCACACAGCCATGTTACAGGGTCTTTGGATTAGGGATGTGCACACAAGGACAGCAGTTGGTAAATAACAGGCATTTAACTGCCATGCCTGTCATTCATGCCCATTCCCCAAGGGACACAGAGGGCCCCTTTCTCCCTGGGCTGCTGACATGGTCTTGCTGCCACCTTGGAGGAGCCAACCTGGCAAGTTCTCCTCTTTCAGTGAAGCTCTTACCTTTGCTTTCCCAAAGCTGCCCTTGGGGAGGATGATTTTGTGTGAGTAGACCTCCACAAATATATCCCTCAGCCAGGAGACGGAGGAGCCGCCTCGGTTCTCATTCTTGGCCTCCACGTTGAAGTAGGGCAGCTGGGAGCCTGGCCAGCACTGCCTGGCGAGGAGGTAGGAGCAGGAACCCTGGAAGTGAAAGAGGAAGCCATCGAAGGTGTGGTAATGCGGATCTCCAAACACCACGCAGGTGCTGCTCTCCACCGGCACGCACTGGAAGAACTTGGTCTTCAGCTCGCATGCTTCAAAGGGGCTGCAAGCCATCTCCTGGCAGAAGATCTCATTATTGAAGTCCAAGCAGCGGCACTTGATGGTGCAGTTGGCATTGTCCCAGAAGATCTCCCCTTGACGGAGAAACTGTCCTAAAAAGACAGAAATGGAGAAAAACACCAAGCTGTATCACTCCTCCAAACAGAGGTGCTCTGACTTCAGCACATCCTTCAGCTTTGTTGCCATCTCCATAATCCCTCCATTCACCTAACTTTGCCAGTTGAAAAGCAACTCTGCCATCATTAGCCCAGAGGCAAATCAGAAAGACCATTCAGAAAGGACTTGTAGTAGTTATGAAACCAAAGAGCAACTTGCTCATCACACACCAGTGATGACGGGGAGAGCTGAGTGATCACACGGCAATAGATTGAGCAGACTTGTTGGATGGCAGCACTATAAGGGGAGGCAGATTTGGCTGGTGAGAGACATGAGAGGCAGAGAGAAGACAGGAGAACACGGGTGGCAAATACCCATGAGAGTTTCCCTCTCCTCCATCTGGTTGTCTTTCACACTTCCCATGCATGTGGCTTCCACCGTGCACACTGCCTGAATTTACCTCTCCTAAACTTTTTGTTCTCTTTCCTGCCTCCTACAAAAAAAGATTTTCCACTTCCCTGCAACAAACACCATCTTCTCTTAGCAAGACCTACTTGTGAGGCTTCCTGTGCCAACTGTCCTGATGCAGAAGATGTGGGTATGGTGGGCTCCTTTGCCTCAGATGCCCTGTGCTGCCCCTCCTTTTGTGGAGGGGAACTGGCTGCCCACTGTGAAATACAAACCCAGTGCTGCCCCAGTCACCTGCAAAGCTGAGGGTGCCTTTCAGCCCTTTTGCAATGCCCGACCTTTCTTCCTCAAGTCAGCAGCTTCCTGAAACCATCCTGAAAAACCTCCATCCTGGAAAACTTCCATCCTGAAACCTCCACCGGGGTTACAAGAGCCTCAAGATCTCATGAAAATTGTTACGAAGTCCTAAACGAGGACAAAAATAAGCCACGTGTTTCAGAGTGGTGACCTCTCCAGTGTTGTTCAGCAAGTGACAATTCTCTCTTGCTAGAAAGACCCCTTGAGCAGAGCAGAGCACTCCTGGCAGTTTTATTTCTCAAATGATGTTATAATCTCTCAGCAGCAGAATCCCTGTGCAGTCACTGTATGCATTTATTAATCCCTTTCTATCCTCATGCCATTGGTGATGTGCACAGGCACTGTAACTGGTGCTGGGACATGGCCCTTGTCCTGCCCAGAAAACCTGCTATTGCTCCTGCAGAAACAGAAAAAATGAGCACACTCCCACCTTTCCTATTTTGGGAAAAAAAGAAATTACTTTTCCTAGGAAATTACCATCATCAGCATCACAGAAAAGAATCAAGACCATGGTTCAGTGGTATTTAATTCCTGTGTAAAACTTGAGTTCTTACCTCTCAAGCTGCAGCCATTGGCTGGATCTATTTCTCTGCCATCTATTTTGAAAGCCCAGCGCCCGGGGATGTTAACATTGGTTGTTTCTTCAATATTGACTATGTCTGGGGTTCTGGAGCCTGGGATGCTAAAGAAGTTGGTGATATTTCCACCATTGAAGCCAGCCTAAAACAGAGAGAGAGAAAATGTCATCACACATCTTTGCTACATGAAAGTGATGCTGCATTTCTGCACATCTGTGCCCAGCAGTAACTCCTGAGCATATCTTCTTTTGTTTTAGTATCTTTTTTTTTCAGGGATTTCAGTTTTCGGGTAGTTTCCATGTAAGCAAAAAGCTCCACAGGTGCTACAAGCAGTATGGATGTATATTGATACATTTATGTACTTATTTATACATATGAGTGTATGTATGTACATATGTAGAGATGTATGGGTGTATGTGTTGACTGGCTGAGATAAAGTTATGGGGAGGCCCTCCTTAGCCAGGGAACCTCCATCCCCATTGGGCAGCTGGAGTGGCAAATTTTGGAATGCTTGTCCCATGTATCCAGCAGTGGGATTGCAAGGCCAGTGCTGGGAATGTTGAGGCATCAAGTGGCATGAGTGAACACAGATACATCAGGCAAACTACAGGCAGTTATGACAGAGCTTGACAGGGATGGGGGTCTGGGAACAAGAGCCTCACCTGTGCCATCACCCCACCAAGGCCAGTCAGGGGGTCCCCTCCACTGGCTGTCCCTGTGGTCCAGCTGATTTCATGGTAGTTAAATATGGCAAAAGATGACATTCCATCTGTGATCAGGACAGCTTGGAAAGTGTTCACCTGTTGGAAACCATAAGCATGTTCACAAGGTGAGACTGCTTTTCTCCCACTGCTTGCCATGTTGGTCTCTGGCCCTCATGGTGAAGAGCAGCAGAAGTTGGATGAGACTTGAAACAGGCTCACCCTCAGGGCCATGACTGCCTCACAGCTCCCATTCCCACTGCTGCCCTCCACCTGGGAAAAAAAAGACTTCCTCGGATCCATCTTCACGCCAATAGATGGCAGCATGAGAACAAGCTCACAGGGAAAAAGCAGTCGTCAGGATTGGGGTTGTTATGGCTTCTTATCTTCCATTACCCTATCTCAGCTTTATTCCTCACTGCATTATCTTACCTGGTTCCCTTCTGCATTTACCTCTTACACTGCTGTTAGCAGTGGATTATATCCAAGCCAGCTGTGTACATTATACTCTTTGCTTGGCTGCCAAATCCCCTTGCTACCTGCTCAGTCTGCTACTCACTTTCTTCCTCTCACTGGAAATGACTCTGCATTTCCCCAGACTCCTTCTACATCCACACAACCACCAGCCTGGGTCCCAGGCCCTGCAGTGAGCAGGATTCCAGCATGGGGCAAAGCGTGGGCTGTCCCTCTCAATTATTCCAGAGCAATCCCAGAAGCCCAGCTACCTGTGCACTACAAACTGTGAAGGAAACCACAGCCATAGAATAAATGATCAGGAGATGGGGAAAGTACATGGATCAAAGCATCTCATGCTGGGAAGCACTGGGTTTTGCACTGACAGAGAGAGCTGAGCTGCTCCCTTCTAACAACGGGTCATGGGTGCTGCTGGATGAAGGGGTGACAGCAGAGCTCCGAGGGGCTGAGGGTGACTTTGCACCACTTCATATTCCATAACAGCAAACCTGCTAGTTTGGTTATTGATGCTGAGGTGAACACAAACACCTGAAGACTGAGGATGGGACCCCAGGGCTGCACTCACTACTTGAGTGCCACAAGGGATGTCACTTCCAAGGCATGTTAGGCTCCTGCCATGAGAAATCTTGAAAATGGGGGCGAAGCAGCATGCACAAGCTGTCAGGGAGAGTGAGAGGTGTGGGCAGAGCTGCCTCCCAGCAGCTGCAAATGGCACAGTTCACACCAGGGCAAGTGGGAGAGCATGCTCAGGGGAAGCCACTGCTTCCACTCTTGCATCCTTTGTCTAGGATTTGGCCTTGCCACACACGGTCACCTTTGCCAAGTCTTCTCCCATGGCCATGAGATGAGAAGACCCTAACTGTATAAAGGTAATATCACTTTGATAGTGCAACAGCTCTTCACTGGAGCAACAAGCACTGCTCCATCCAAGGTGTCTCTTGGAGGGTGAGTGGTCATGGCCAAACATGCATGGAGCACCCTAGCCATCTAGTAGGCCTCTTGGAAACTGGACCCATCTGTTCAGGAGACAGAAACCAGCAGCAACTCCAAGGCCACATTTGTTAAATTGATTTTTTGCATTGTGATGAATTTCCTGCTTAAGCTGCACTGTGCTATGCTGCATGCCAACCTGGAGCCCTGGCTGCTATCGAATGGGTAGGCTGCTCTGTAACAAAATAAATTGCACTGTGTTGCAAATGCAATTCTTCAGGAAATACACGAATCTCTATATTGCTTGCTGTCTGCAAATATATATATATATAAATTTTTACTACAAGAGCTGCCAGGACTGGCAAAAAAATATGCATTAAATCTCGCGCCTCTCTAACAAATGGAAAAGGGCTAAACTGTTTATGAGAGGTAACTCCTCCAGACAGAAGCAGTCAGCTTTTGGCACTACAGTACACAGGTTAATCCTAAACAACCAAGCAAAAAGACCATGGTGGTCCTCTGCCCAAAAGGGAACTGTGGAGAGGGAACACAAAATGACTCCCTCAAGCTTACACATAAAGACAGATAAAATATATAATATGTGGACATACAGTTAACCGTCAAACACCACCCACAAAGAAACACAGCTGATGGCTCTTACCGGAGTTGTGCTGCTTCCTCCATAGAAAGTGACTTCCTCCCAGGTGGCGATGAAGATCCAGATGGCAGAGAAAGAGGACATGTCTTTGAAGTGCTTGCGGATGTCTTTGGAGGCTCTCCTCAGCAGCTCGGGGTCTGTGCTCTCCCTGTAGTAGATTTCTCCCCGGATGCCATTGTGCACATCTGCCCAGAAGGGCGCAACGAAGGCTCGTCCATCCGTCAGAGGGAAGGCTTCTGGTGTGAACTGGCTGACCAGTGCGTTGAAGGAAATCACACCATTGTTGTTGACCTACACAAACAGATCCATTTTGCTTTGAGCAGGCCTTTGCAGGTAGTAGAAAGCTGCCAGTCTATCAGAAAATGTGTGGTGAGTGACTTCTGGCCGGAGGTGGCTTACAGTAATGACAATTAGTGAGGCAGCCTGATCACCTAGGCAAAAATTCAACTTCATCCTACCAGTGGAGCCCAAAGGCTGAATGCATGAAGCCACAAGCAGGACAAAACAGGTCCAAACTGTTGCCCTTTTTTTTCCCCTGTGGGCCTCTGCATGTTCCTGTTTCTTGTCATAGTATAGGAATAATGTTCCTTGTGTCAAGGCCTTAGCTTTGCTGTACCATTTAATCACCTACAAAGAAAATTTATTGCCTTTTATAGTCCTTCCCCATGAACACTAGCCCATTAAATATACCTTTGACTTTCTTAATAATAAAAACTATCAGTTCATGAAATCTAAGAACTTGTCAGGTAGGTGCTAATAAATCTTACAGTTCCTGATGACAAGGAGAGCATGTTTAAAATGCAGCCACTATCAGCAAGAAAAAGAATAAATGAAGGTCTGCTTCTCCACTTACATAAATGCTTCTGTATGGGGTTCCAAAAAAGATGAATGGGACAGAGATCTTGATCTCAGGAGAGCTTCCATCATCAACTTTGGGTGTTCTCGTGTCGTTCTGCCAGAATGGATACAGATTCGCCATGGTATGAGCTGCAAAAAGAGGGAGAAAAGAGGCTTGATGGCAATGTCAGAACCAGTCTTGACTTCAGACAGGCCATAGTGGGGGCCTTGGGGTTGCCTCCATGGCAAAACCCTACTGAGCACCAGGGTCAGCCCCCCCTCCAGCTCCCCAAAGGCTCCTGGCACTGGGTTACAGCCTGAGCTATCACAGATGTTCTGACATTTCCTGGCAAAATTAGCTTCCTGATAAAAAGCAGTGTTGGTGAACATAATAACCTCTCCTAAAATTAATTCAGAAGACTATTTTGATGTATTTCAAGACAAGCCTGCCACTTTCTAGCCAGTTAAAATCTATCAGCCTCAGTCACAAGCGGGCACTCCTGGCCTGAGGGCACACATCCTTCCCTGTTCCAGCCCTGGCCAGATCTCTGCAGCCATCTCATCTCCATTTCTTGCAGTTTGCTTCTGGTGTGGCTCCCCCACAGAGAAAAATTTTCCTGGGTTTTCCTCCCCCTCCTCCCCTCTTTGATGTAGAAAAGCAGAGCCCTGTCCTCACGACATTCAATCTCAGCCGACATGAACTGCTGGGCTCTGAACAATCCCGCCTCTGTTTGCCTGGATTTGGGACATGCTTTTATTTCCTAGGCCCTACCCTGTTCTGTGTAGGGGCCTCCAGCCAAGGACAGCTTGCTCTGTGCCCTGTCCTTATGGTTGCAGGAGGGGCACTTGGAGTTGCCTGAGCTGAGGGATGCTCTCTCCTGAGGATGCTCCCTGCTCAGAACTGCCTGGGAGCAGGGAGAGTTACTGGCTGACCCTTCTTCACAGGCTCAGTTAGTTTGATGTTCCTTGGAGAAAAGATGGCAGAAGCCTGGCCTAATCCACTGGCATCCTGACTTCCTAAGGCACAAATATGTGGCCCAAGTGCCCCAGCGGATATAAAGGGAGGTGGCGTGTGGCAGTGGCAGTGCCACAAGCCTGGTTTTACAGATGTATCTGTGAGGCCATGGCCTAACTCCCCTGGCTGCCAGGTTGTAAAACAAGTCATTTCACAGCTGCTATGCACTACCTGAGTTATTACAGCTGAGAAATAGAAACAAGACCTGGATTTTTCCTCTTTTTTTAACAGGAAATGCAGCAAAAAAAAGCAGTTTCTTTGGCACTACTTGTGCAATATTATTGTAGCTTTGCATACACCATGTCACAAACCACAGTGCACCACAAGCAGTGGGGTGTGAGTGCAGGGAGAGGCTTCCTGCTGCAGCCCTGCCACCCTCCACCTCTGCTGCTGGATGTCCTGTGTCAGCAGTCCAGGGGAACCTCCCTACCCTCAAACCATGATGGTATGCTATCATTCAACCAATTTGTCCTTACTGGATGTAAGCCTGTTCAGCAGTCCTAACACCAGAAAATGACCAAACTCCTGTTTCACAGCAACTGGCCAGACCATCACAACCTCCAGAATGTCCCATAGGTGCACACACAGCCATATAAATGCTTTGTGAATGCACACATAAAATGATCACCGAGCTCAGCAACTTCTGTGGCCCGTGTATCTCACCAGCTTTGCCTGCTTCATACTGAGCGTGGTATGCCAGCTCCTCTGTCAGTGTCAATTATCATCCCCTGATTGCTGTTGATAAAGTGAGGGCCGTTTGCACAGGCTGCCAATCCATCTCCCATGATATAAACTGCCACTTGTGCAAATTTGGCACCCATGAAGACAACCCAGTCTCCTCATTTAACACCCATCCTTAAAATCAGCGGTTCCTCCCTCCCCATGGGAAACATTCAGTTCACCCTGGTTCTTGTCCTTGCTCCAGCCAAGGGGCTGGGGGTGCTTTCCAAGCCCTCTCTACTGCTGGGGTCTCTGGGCACAGCACTGCTCCCAGCACAACCAGTCAGTGTCAGTCTCCTGGTACCTGCTAGGGAAATACTCACCTCTCTGCCTTGCAGTTAGCACCAAAAGGGCCACCCAGCTTCCAAGAAACAATCGCTTGTTCATCCTACAGGAAGGAAAGAAACCTGGACATGGACCACATTGGTAGGAAACTGCATCCTCCAGCAAACCCCAGGTGATGATGCCCATCACCATTGCCTCCTGGAGCTGCCCAACCACCCCAGGCACACATGGATGCTTCAGAGCTGGAGGTTCCCCCTCACCTGCTGGGCAGACACAAAACATGAAGTGGTGTAATGAGAACTCCTGGGTGAGAGCAGCAAATCACCCTGCAGGTATTGCCAAAGCAAGCACATAACCCACACTGAAAAGCTGCTGTTAATTTCACTCAGTGTTTGGATGTTGTAAATAACCCCCGGCTCTCCACGGGCTGTCTCTTCTCCTGACAGTTCAAAAGTAATTCCTCCCTGATCCGCTTAGCACCAGGACAGACACAAGGGAAACAGCTTCTCCCTGCTCCAGACACCAGAGCTGCGTGGGCTCTCATAGTTAAGGGGCTTCAGACACTGCTTTGACTAATCCTTCGTGCTGGCTGCTAACACAGTGATCACTTACCCTCTTTGACAAGTGTGGAAGAAGCACAAACATTTACACAGCTGGGCAACTCCTTGCTGTACAGGAGTCAATGACAGAGAGAGAAGCAGATACAGGGCTGGGTAAAATGGAAGCAAAATCCTCTGCCAGCTTTAATTCCTTCCATGCCTAATGCAATTTGTTACTCCTTATTAATCCAATTGAAAATATCACTAAAACACCTGCTTTGATTTCTTCTCCCCTTGCTTCTTTTTGTTACATGGAGGCTCACCTGGAGCTCTCAGGAAGGTGTCCTGTGCTGTTGCTGGAAAAGTACACCATCAGCTTCAGACACAAACTAGACCTATGCATGACTTACAGCCTTACTTTCAACATCAGCCTCTCTCCATCTTATGTCCCCATGCACTTCAGGACACACCACCTACAAAACCCAGCGCCTCCCGATTCTCTCTCCATAGATCTCTTTCTATAATGTATGAGGACCAAGAGATCCAACTCCTAAATATTTCCACACAAATACATACATGAGTATACAGCTCAGGACTACAGCAGGGAACATGCCATCATCTGTCCCACACCACTTGCACTTGGCTCCTGTTACCAGGAGCTTGGAAAGTGAGAATAGGGTAGAAGGAAAGTTCCTCCCTGCGCCACAACCTGCTCCCAGCAACCATGTTTTGCGTTGAGAAAAATTCATTCCACCACGGAAAAGTTTTACTACATTCCTTATCTTGAAAAGATGAAAGGAGGATGAGAAAATTTTATATAGATCATAAATCAGAGTGACTGCAGATCTGTTAGCAGAGATGAAGCAGGCAATGACTAGTGGAGACCATGGCAGTCCAAGGACAAGGCACTGCTTTGGAAACACGACAGACAGTAAAGACTAAATTACTTAACATATCACATTTAAAAAAATGAATTTTTTTAGGTATGGAAAAAAAAATTACCAACCTGTTTCATTGATTAGAGGAACAATCAAGTCTGAAATTTTAGACCAATCTTGGTAGACCAGGGAGAAATCCTATGTCAGTGGAGAATGCATGCCGGTCCTCCTTTGCCAAATATTGCTGATGACTGAAACGATGTCTCAGTCCCTTCACTCTGGCAATTGAAAAGTCTGTTTTCTTCAGTGCTGCTCCAGGGCTGGAGGAGTGTTGAGTTGCAATCACAACTGTTGCCTCTATTGATAACCAGCACACTAATCTGGAGATCAGATTCTGGCCTGGAGAGGGAGAGAAGCTTCTTTCTTCCCCAAAACCTCACCCCCTTCAGGTGGATTCAGATGGAAATGTCAGTGAGATGGAGCTGGGTTCGTGTCTGTGCTGCTCAGCATCTCTTCGCTGAAGGGGAAAAAAAAAAAAAAAAAAAAAAGTCAGAAGAATTGAGCCCCCTTCTCCTTTGTGTAAGTGAAAAAAAAATGCCCCATGTATATAATGTTACAGGATTAGCATTAAACCATGCGAGGCCTAAAGCACCGCTCAAAGGCAGTGCCCCACAGTTTCAAGGGAGTTACATTTCCATCCAAGTCTTGCTTTAGTTTGTGTAATGCAACTTACTTCTGCTTGTAAAGGTGGAAGAAGAAAAACTTACCCAGTGCGGTGCACTCTCTCCAAATCCACTGCAGAGGGTTTCATTGCTATTCCCATTTCCATCCTCTCTGAAAGGAATTTTTACCCCAGCCAGTGGGGACTTTAACTGGGGGATTGCTCTGAGCTTTAGTATCATTTCCACTCCTACAATCTGTGATTTTCACAGGGAAAATTGCCTGGGCTGCACGGCATTCCTGCAAACTCACTGCTGAACTCATCTCCCAGCACTATCCCCCTTCTGATGTGGGCACCCACAGCCCAGCCTTTCCTCCAGCTCCATCATCCCTGCAGCTGCTCAGGAGCTTTGTTAGATACATAGCTGCCTCTAGAGACATCCCTGTGGCCACTCAAGCTGGGTGTTTGTTGTTCCTTGGCAGTTGGTGCTGTTTCCACCCGTGATGATTGTCCTTGCAGATGATGTGCAAGGATGGCTGCTGGCCCTGGAGAGTGGCACCTGCAAGCCTCAGACTGCACAGCAGAGACCACAACTCTTCATCCAACCCCCTTCTGCAGCCTGAGAGAAGAACTCTGCCTTAGTTTCATTCACATCAGTGTCACATGAGAGGCAGAACAGTGGCCAAGGGGTGCAGGAAGCACTGGGCAGAGCCCCATTACAGAGCTGCCTGTACTGCCTGCATTAAGGCTCAGGCAAGGCAGGTGGTGATCCAACCCAGCACTCCAGTGTGGGAAAACAGCCCTGACACCACCACACAGCCCAGCTTTGGCAGAAGAAGGATTTTCACTCCTGATTTTTGGGTGGGGAGCCTTTTATGACCCCTGTTGCTTCTCCAAGTGTGTTTAGTAAGTCCATTTCAGAAGAGTTGTATCTTACTCGACAGTTGCTCTTAGTACATCAGGGCACTGAGCAGTACACTGCCTCCACAGCAAACCACAGTCTGTTCTCTTTATTCTCCAAGCATGGGCTTGCTAGCAGGAAGCTTTCTTTTTTTAATGTACTTTTTCCCTTTTCTAAACCAACAGCTACTCTAGGAGGTCAGGGGGAGTATAAAGCACTGACTGATATTCCAGGGGCAGGTTACTTCCAGCCTGCCACTCCATGAAACATGACTCTTTCTTGTCTTTTCACACAAATTTTAAATGTAACAGCTATAGGAAAAGCAATTAACTCTTCTCAGAGAAAAATGGAGAAAACGAGTTCCCTTTTGCTGCTTTGGCATTTTAATATTCAGGTCCTGCTAGTTCTGGGCAAGTCTATACTGCTGATGCTTGCTGAGGTTTCTCTGTCTCTTTGGGAAAGACTTTGTCTTCCAGGCTGTTTTCTTTTGGCAGGGGATGTTCCCATCATCCAGTGCTGACCATATTGAAGTTGAACAATCCATCACTTTTTTTTTTTAATTATTTTTCTTGTATCAGAAAGCTTCCTTCCTAGCTCTGACCTTAAGGAAAAAAAAACATGCATTAAAATAAGAGGCATGGGAGCCTCTGGCTGCTTGACCTCAGCAGAGCAACTGCAGGCAGTACCTTGTCTCATTCTCATTTTGAGGGAACTGGCCCAGCTCAGGGAAGACAACTGGATGTCCAGCCAATGACATGGTGCAGGTAACAGAGAGTGAGCTTGAGCCTTTTTCCTCACCTGGAAGTGGAGATGAACCACTGCCACAGAGAAATACAGTCGAGGTCTTGCAGAACTTCCAGCACTGTGGCTCCTCCTGCAGCATCTCGCAGAAGGGAGATGGCTGTGCCCGAGCTCACTTGTGCCCGAGATGGAGAGAAACTGTTTTGCTCCAGGGAACACAAAAGTGCAAAACTCAGGACTCTCTTCTTGTGTAAAAACTTACATAAGTTTATTGAACTGATCCAAACCAATTACCTATTTTGGTCTGAATTCCGCCGCTAAGTCTGGGAGCAAACCAAAGGCAAATTGTGGGAGCGGAAAGTATATTCCCCTTGAGAGAAACCAGAATAAAAAATCAGATGGACTTACAGTTCTTCCTTTTACTTTAAAATTACATACGGATGCATCATTAATAGGAAGCAAGAATAGACCTTCATGGTTAAATTATATTTGAAGTTTCCAGTAACTGCAGAAAAGCAATCACAGAGGAAAAGGCCCGAGATGGCTAAAGCCCCTCTAATGTTGCTCTGGGGAAAGCATCTCTACTGTCTACCAAAGCACCACATTCCAAAGAGGGAGGCAGAGCTGCCAGGAATACACATTTCAGCCTCCGGGCTGCTTTCAGCTCCTTGTTTGCATTATGAAATCCAAACTCCAGCAGAACCTAGAGAATCTCATTTGCAAGGAAAACCAGCAACCTTCCAGGCAGAGCCTTCTCTGGATTACAGACCCAGGCAGGTGAGGAGGGCAAACCCAGAGCCTCTCCCCAGAAGCAATGAGCACCATTAGACATAGTTCCTCTAAGCCACCGCAGGCCACACTGTCACCTGCCACCAGGATGCATGCAGCTCCCAATAACTGGGCTACAGGTCCCACCAAGGGAGCAGAGGACAGTTGCCACACTATGCACATTCATAGCATTGCCTGAAACATCTGGTCAAAACATGAGGATTCAAAAGGAACATATGCAAAACCACAACTGCACAGCATCTAATGTCACCACACGGAGCCGTGCAACACTTTGGTATGTAGCTGTCACCTAATTCCTTCTGAACCAGGTGCTTTGCCCACTGCATGGACTGCTCACAGCAGACCTTTATGCGTGAAGAAGCATGAACAATAACACAGTTCTTGACAAAAGTAGCCCTCGGGTAGAAGGACACAAAGGCTAGGGAAGCTTGCACATCTATTTTGTTTTCTCCAAGGAAAAGGACAGAACCAGGAACCTTCTGCTAACCCATGTATATGTCAACACCACCTTGTGACACAGCCTCTTGTGACACTGCATTGGTTTAAATGACACTGCCTCTGATCTCTCTGGAGCCTGCCAGATTCTCAGCATCCACTGCTGGACTCAACCCCTAGTCTCAGTCAGAGCCCTCCCCTCTCTCCCCAGGACAAGGTGCACTGTTAAGTGTTAATATTGCACACATACAAGACCCTTTCCCAAAAGGTATTACACAAGGAAAGTGAGCCAGTGTCCTGGTTTAGGCCAGGATAAAGGTGATTTTCTGGTTTGTACTTTTGCTTTTAGCTAAGTCTCTTGTAAGTAGTTGCACTTGCTGGGGTTAACAGCAAGTTTCTCAGACACTGTCTGCTTCTAGGACTGATAACACTCCATGTTTATACTTACAGCTAGAGACTGGTATGCAACCCAAGGACACTGCTCAGCTCTCAGGAAACATTTTGCTTTCCAGAAGGAGCAACGAGGTCCCACCTGAAACCCTCCTCTGGGGAGGACCAGACAAGATAGATGTCAGAATTGACCAAACAGAGTATTCCATCCCATACACGTCATACTCGGTATAAATTTGAGGGATCACAAGGGTCAAAGGGCTCTCTCTCTACTCCTTCCTGCCCTCCCTGCTTCCTTCGGTATCCTGAGAGGATTCCATCCGTCCCGGTGCCTGTGGTCCTGATCCCTGCCAGTCTGAATCTGTGTGTTCCTGCCTCCAGCTCCTGACTGCTGCCGACTCCAGGAGTCCAGCCTGGACTTTCCCAGGGCTGCCCTGCAGCCTCGGTGGTAACGTGAGAGTATTGGGGAAAGGGGGGAGGAACGTGCGATTATTTTTCCTGTATATTTGTATATTTGTATATATTTAGTAATTTGTTCCTATTTACCATTATTGTTTCATTAAAGTTCTGTAGTTTAGTTTCCAACCCATAAGTCTCTCTTCCTTATTCTCTCTCTCTTTCCTTTATCAGAGGAGAGAGAGATTAATATATAAATCTGTTTCTCGGTTTAAATCTGTTGTTTTGCCGGGCCAGGGTTAAACCGTGACAGCCAGCTTGGGCTATTTTGCCACATGAGTTACGTGCGAATTGGTCCTGCTTTTCAAAGTCAATCATCTAGATACACAAACTGACTCCAGAATTTGGATGTGACCCTCTCTCTCTCCCCTCGTGAAACCAATCAAGACTTTTGGTTTTCACCCCACAAGTGCTCTACTACTTCTACAGAAGGTGAATGGCTCAACAACATCATCCAGAAACAACCTTCCCCCAACAGAGTGGCAAGGTGGTGATACTATATTCATAGTGTGACTTTTGCTGACCTGAACAGACCAGGAGAACTGGTTTGGGTGTTAGCACCAAATTCCCATCCTCAGCAGCTACATGGCGCTTGTCAACCTCACATGTCAATAGGTGTTCTTTTTCCATCTTCCAGTTCCCACAAGGTCTGCCATAGATAAAAGCATGACTTATTGACAGATCCAAGCTGGTACAGTGAGAGCACCATTCCCCCTGTGGACACACTAACCTTTGGTGGGTGAACAAACTTAAAAGCACATACTTGGGTCTTCTTTAATATCCCATTCAGTCCTTTAATGGTCTTAGTTTATTTCCTTCTCTGAAGCCGAGACATTTAATTGTGCTGAGGAAGTTGGTCAATAGTTAAAGCATCTCATTACTACCAGTTACAATGCCATAAATATACCCACATAGGCAATTACTGCTTCATAGAATTAGGTCAGAGATACTTTTGCATCCCCTTACCTCTGACACTGCAGCAACTGAAGGATATAACCTACTTAAATTAGAGGTCAAGGGGAGAAATAGGCTTCTAATATTAAACAACCATAGCTTCATAAAACTTTGTTTTATAACAAAATATCTTATTAAACACAACTTTTCCTAGGCTTGTGTATGTATATATCATACAGAAGTGTTGGCTTAAGAGTTCCGCTATAGAGCAGCAAATGCCTTTCACTGCCCAAATGGAAAATACAACTTCAGTAAAGCTCTAGCTTATAAAAAGCATCATCTTATGTTACACTGCCACCATCTCCCTGCTCTTTTCATTGATGGGCACCATGGTTCCACAGCTACATGCTGTGGCCTCCATGCTACCTACGAGCCCTGCTCCGTTTGCTATTGCTCATCTCAGCGGGGCCAGGAGATGGACATTTTTGGCAGGGGGATGAGGCACAAATTACTAACTTGTCTAAAATCCTCCCATTGTTGATCATTACTATGGATGCAGAACTAATCCCCTCCAAATGGTTCCCACATCCTGAACCTGAAGACTATGAGATAATACTTTGTCCCCTCCCCATCCTACCCCACCCCACAATCTAGGTAAAATATGAAGAGAAACACACAACTCCAAGAATATAAAAGGAGCTTGGTGATGTGGACAAAAGCATCATGGGAAAGAAAGTGCACGAAGGTATAAAGGAGCATTTCAAAATTAAGGTCAGAAGTTCATGTGTAACTAGAGCCCTCACTGCACAGCTTCAGAAACTTTTATGCAGCTGCTTATAACTAGGTAATGTGAAAAGTCTTCAGCTTTTCAGTGGGACACAGGAACAAGGGAGGACACAGGAAAGCGAAACGAGATAAAGGAAGGAGGAATTCATTGCACAAGAAGGGGAATCTGCTCTGCAGTAGAAAGCAGGAGCTAATTTAAGCAGCAGCACGCGATGCCTACGAGGTGCGTGGGGGGGGAAGAGAATAAAGATAGTGGAAACCTGATTTACAATGCACGTGAGTCTAGTTGCTTTCTTACTCATCTTCTAGAAGCTGATCTGAGCCAATACATTTTCCTAGTTCAGACCCTAAGCAGGAACCCCACAGCCAGGGGCCCCTCAGCAAAGTGCTAGGTTTCATTCCTGGTGCAACAGCAACAAACACAAACTTCAACTTCACTCCCACTCTCTCCCAGGAGAGCAGCTTCATCCACTCCACTTTCTGTACAAACTGGTATAAGGTTAAGTGCATGCTGAAGGATCTTTTCAGCATCATGGGGATGGATCATGGCCAGTGGGGGGAGATCTGTTCTTCAACCCCTTTTTGACCTATAATTCCAAACACAAAGCCCATCCACAGCCTCCCCAAATTCATTCTGCAACACACACAGAGCAAGGGGTCCCTTTGCCTCCAGGCTGCCAGTACCACAAGGTTGCAGACATTCTGCAAGATGGGTACAGAAACAAAAACTTTTTTTCCACAGAAATCAGAGTAGGCCAGTGTGGATATAGAACACATGTTTAGAAAAGAAATGGCTTCCTTCTGATAAGGTCTCTTGCTTTCCCCCATTTTGTGTACTCATACAAACCAAACCAGTGGATTTAAGTGGATGCACTTAGTACCTGAGCTCTGAATCAAGTGGAATACTGTTTCAAATCTTTTCAGCCAACTCGAGCACAACAAAAGGTCGAGACAGCACCCAGCTGCAAAAAAATACTTCTGCAACCTCGAGCCACTGTTGGCTAGCTAGGCCAAAGGGTGCTCTGGTGGAGCCAAAACTCACAAAATTAAGAACAAGAAATAAAAAAACAGGTCAACTCTGCAATGAGATATCTTCTCCCTCACGGTCCCTAGCATTCTTTAGCTTGAACAACTGACCATTCATGCCAAATCACGAGTATACCGGAGCATCAAAGAAAACATCAAGGTATTGCACACACTGAAACACACACACTGAAGTCAATTGTCACTTCAAGGTCACCTGCAGTGGATGGTGGGCATGGTTCTCAGATCAGGGCACTTTCTCTGGGCTAAGAAATCACCTGCTACAGAAACGCAACCAAACCTCAACCAACCAACCGAAATAAAAACCTTGCAAAAAACTCCTTAATGCATGTGTGCGGGGGCATGTGTGTGCACACTTGTGCACTCACAAGGTCAAAAGAGGTTATTTCATTCTAGGCTCCACATAAATTTTATCCCCATCTCGAATGCCAAAAGAATGCAGTGCTCGTGAGCTGTATTTCATCTCCTCGGGACCAAAAGGAGCCTCCTGGTCCAAGTAGAAGAGCAGCATATTGCTTGTTGACAACTGCACTACAGTTTTTAAATGCTTCTTCAATTCTGCCACAGTCTGATCGAGACGGATTGACATTTCTTCCACCTTATCCTGGAAATGGACCTCCACCTTCACGCTGCTCTGTGGCCGAAGATCCACGACTGCCAAGGGCTCCAGCTTCCCATACTTTGTCACCAGCTCGTGGTACCTGAAAAATTAAACAAGTAGAGAGTTACAGTGAAGTTGCTTGTACAGCCAAAGCATGTTTGACAAGTCTCTTCCTGTTTCACAATAAGATGCCACCCAGTTCAGCTGCAGACATCCAAGGATGCTACTAGGTTGCAAAGTACAAACAAAGATCTGCACAGAGAGTACTGTAAGGGGATGACATGAGGGTAAGCATAGATCCCAAGGTGTGATTTATCCCAAGCCCAGAGCTCTTTGATGACAGCTAAAATGAGAAACCAGACAGTGATGAGCTGTCCTCATGCCCCATGTCAGTGCCTAGCTGGCATGTGGCCCTTCTGAAACATCTTGCAGTTTAACTGGCACTTTGTACAAGGTGGGAAGGATGGATGAGGCTCTTAAAAGTAAAGAATATTGCTAGCATTCAAAGCCTCTGAGTGCATGCCTTTCTCCACAAACGTCCCTGGCCCAACAGGGATTGAAGACCCCAGCTTTCTTCTCCATTTGCCAACAAATCTCCCAGTGTCCACCCCAGGGAGCCATCCAATGGAAAACCTGCCTCACCCTCCCTCCCTCTGCCTGCAGCAGGTTGTTGGGCAGGGCTGCATCCCCCCCTGCCTGGCTGGGAAAGGGCAACACAAGAGACAATGTGATTGAAATGACAAAGACCAAGAGCTGCTGAAAAAAGCTAACGTTTCAGAGGCCCTCCACTCTGCTCTGTACAGAAAGCTTTTTTTGTTCCCCACCTCAGTCTGAGCTGAATGCAATCAGTGCTGTGGCACGGCCCTGTCGAGAGATGAAGGGACCTGGCAGGCTGTGTGACCCCAGGGAGTCCTGCTGAAGGCAGGAATGTTCCTGGAGAACAGCAGCCCCTCCATCTGCTGGGAAAATGAGGTAAGGGCCAGGTTGCATTAGGATTTCTGCACTCTCACGGACATGTTCACCAGGGAAGAGTGTCCAAAGGCAGGCTGGTGCCCTCCTCTCACAGTCTCCTAGGTGATGGGATGAGGAATTTATTTGGAAAAGCCATCAGTGCTGAGAGGAGACAACATGCTCCCCATATTTTACCCCTGGGCACGTTGCCTGCAGGCTGAGCGAGCGCCAGGCAGCGTGCAGCTGGAGGGGATGACTTCTCTGCAGCTTCTGATGCAGACCTGCAACAGTTTTTCATGTGCTGACCAAAGGTCCTGCCATGTTCCAGACACTAAAGAAAACTGCCATGAACAGGACTGATGGTAGGAGGAGTACAAAGGGAGGGGACACATTTCAAGCAGGCTGAGAGAGAGAAGTACTGTGAGCACACTGAGATTACCCAAACGCGTTCTATAAATATGCAGAGGGTCAGGCAAAGTTGTCTTAAATTTCCACATGTCAAGGAAAGGCAGAACAAGCTCCACAGCCTGCTCCTTGCATGCTGGATGCAGCCTGCAAAGGAAGTTAGGAGTCTGGCTTCCCTCAGATTTGTGTGGACAAAGGCACACTGCTCATATGGCTCTTTTGTACCCCGATAATAGGCACCCTGGTGACTTTTATAATCAAACCTTGCTGCCTGGCAGATGCACAGGATGCTGAAGAACTGAGCCTGGCTCAGTGTCTCTGATACTTTGCAGATACACAGTGGGCCAGACAAGCAGAGGACTCATTAAAAACCCACAGACAGAGAGACATCACTCAAGAAGACAGTCAATACTGGACTGCATCCTCACTGCTCTTTTCTAACCCACAACATCAGGAGACAGAAATTGTTCTTTCCATTTCCTTTCTTATCTCTTCAAGCTGCAGCCTGTGAAGACCCTGGGTGCAAGCAGGGGGGGCTGCTGTGACAGAGTCTGCTGTTTGCTTATTCCAAGCTACACCTTGTCAGGCTTGAGGGGGACTGCTCCCACTCCCTAAGTTTTCGATACCCATATGTGTCATCTGTTTTGAGGCAGCACTGCAATGCAGATGCCATACCCCCAGCAACAATGAGCCTGTGTCCTGATTAGATTCCAATTACAAACCTCCTTCAGAGAGGCCACACCAGATTCAGGAGCAGAGAAAAGGAAGCTTTAGCAACAAACACAGACAAAACCCCTCTGCAAAGAATGCCAGGATTTTCTTCCTACAAAGGCTGCTGCAGACAGGTCCAGGAACTGAAATCCAGCCCTCAGCACTGGAGACACTCTCAGCCATCTGCAGCCACCTTAGAAAATAGTCTCCTCTTTAGAACAACCCTCTTTAGAAGCTGCACAAGTCTCTTGGAAACACTGCACAGATGAAGAGATTCAGACAAAGTGCCCATTGACCACAAAAAAAAAGAGTAATAGTGTTTAAAGGTGAAGAAATCAAAGGGGGAGGTAATTCTCCTGTATCTTACCAAAACAGCACTAAGCTGGCATGTTGGTCAAAATCATAGCAGCCTTTTTGGATGAGTGAGATATTAGTTATTTCTTACACGAGCTCTCACCTGGAAACTGACCCAGAGTTGTGTGTGGTCCTGTGCACTCAGCTGGGTGCATGCAGCCTATACCCCACTGTGCCTTTCTTCACAATATATGGGGCCTGGAGAAGCAAGGCACCTGTCACCCCAATACCTAGAGACCAGCAGGAAAAATTCAGAGCCTGATAACTATTTATTTACCTTCCCTTTCACACAAAAACCCTTCGTCCCGAGCTCAGGGCAGCACATTCGTTCCAGCAGGATCAAAGGGCTACTCACACCTCAGTTCCCCTCCCAGTCTACAACTAAATACACTGCTTTCAGTGGGAGACTGCCCTGTCCTCTGCCTGCTGGTCTTCCAGGTCAGCCCAAGCCCTGACTGCCAAAGGGCAGGATTCTGCTGCAGCTGTTGGGCTCAGCTCCCCTGCTATTCTCCCCTTCTAGAGTCATAAACAGAACCACAAAGCAGTTTTCTTAAAAAAAAAAAATGCTATGCAAAAGTACTCATTCTGGGAGCAGCACCATGAGCTCTCAGTCCTCCTCTCCCCTTCCCCTTCCTTTATTCTGCATTCTCTGCCTCTGCTGTTATCCCTTCCAACATTTCTTGCAATTTTTCTGCTTCAAGAGCTTCTAAAATTGCAAGCCAGGGCTTGGCCCCAGAAAAAGTCACAAGAGGGATGACCAGCTGTCATTAGTACCCTTTGCCTCTGAACTGACCCCAGAACACCTGTAACAAATACTACAGTTGCTAGACCTATACCAGGTTCATACAAACTGCCATGCCCTCACTCCCCATCCAGCCTTCCCATGCCTTACTGTATTGGCGGGTCATATCCACAATGCTTTCAAAAAGAGATATTTTACCTAAGATTTAAGCTGTGGGAAACACTGAGCAACCAATATAAACACCAACCAGCTTCTGTTTGCACCTTTGCCATAGGTACCAGGCCATACCTTTGAACTTTTCTACCTCGGTTTGTCCCTGCCCTCTGCCTGTCCCCCGGGGCACACAACTCTTGTCCTGCCCCCTTTCTGTAAAAAAAGGGCTATGAAACTTTGTTGTCTGAAAAGCATGTGAGGGTTCTAGGGCAAAAGGAATGTAAATACAGTGGCTCAATGCTCTATGATCCTTCCTCAGCCCATTAGGAAGCAGTAAGTAGATGATGGCACAGAGGAGAGACTGACTGAACAGCACCTGTCAAAGTTCATTAATTTATCAAGACTAACAGATCATTGGGTATACTTTTTTTGGCAAAGAAAAACCCTCAGATTTGTGATTTTCAGAAATGAAAGTGAGGGGACAGCTTCCCAACTCCAGTCCCATTTCACACACCAGATGGTGAAGAGCATTAGATGCCCTGGCCTCTCACCACAGAGCATGATCTGTACTGGCTTTTGGGGACTGCCAAACACAGGTGGATTATAAAGTTACCCACTGGGGAGAGCAGGAAGCAATGAAAATCATGAACTGAACTGAACAGTCATGTTGTTTGATGGCTCTTGACACAGATACTTCAAGACCAAATCTGACTCAGAAGTGATTCTACAAGTCACCAGGTAACACTCTAACATAGTGACATTAACCAAAACAGATTGAAGAAGATGGGAGGAGGAGAGTGAGGAATGTTTTTTTCATGGACCAAGTAGCCCATATTTCCTGCATAACATCATCTGTTCCATCACCTTTCCTTTTGCCTCACCACCCTTCTGCCCCTGCTCTCCCTTTCACAGAAAAGAATTCACACCTGAATGGGACTGCCTCCTCTGGGAACTCCATGTAATAGCGGATGAAGAATCGCTCTGAGTCCTCTCGCTCCCCATCAGCAACAATGCTCCCATTGAGCTTGATGATAGATGGCAACCTACACACAGACAGCAAGAAAAGAAACCCAGACAGGGTGATCAACAAGACAGCCACCATCAGAAGTGATGCAGCAGCAGAATTCTGCCAGGTTGCTTATGCCTCAGTCCCCTCAAGAGTCAAGGCAAGTTCCACACAGTTTCTTCAAGCACATTCAGAACCAAGCATTTTTCATTTCACCACATACATATTCATGTTCAGCTTCCATACATACATCATGTGCACAGGCATGTATGAGACCAAAAAAAATCACCTGAGAAACAGAGAAGTCAGGCTTAACGTTTCCATTACTCCCAATATCCCACGCAACAAAAGAACCCTGGATTTTTTCTGAGCAGTGAATTAACATAAAAACTCATCTCCTCACAGCTCCTTCCTCCAATTACCTGCTCCCAGCCTTTCATTGCCATGTAATGCTTCTGCTGAGCACAATAAACAAGCAACAGACCTGGCTATTAGCAGCTTCCTGCGCTCCTCGGTGGTATAGGACTGCAGCAAAGGGATTCCCAGCAATTTCACTTCCTCAAGCTTGGGAAAAGAGTTTAACTTGTCGATGTCTTCCCAGCAATGCAGACCTGCTCGAAAGAAAAGACTTAATTAAACCAACAGAGATAACACATCATGTATCCAAGATAATCAGCCACAGCCAAAAAACATACATGACTGGCAAGTATCAGCTGCTGTTTCTTTGAGGAACTGACTTTTTGCTCATGATGTGCTGCAAAAAACCCTCCTTCATTTGCACACAAAACAGAGCAATTTCTCACATGTTTTGTAAGTGCAGGAGGAGGACCTCCATGGCTGATTGGGGAGCTTAGATTTCTATGGAGAGTTCAGTCTTTGGTCTCACTGGTGAGGACTGACAAGCATCAGTTATGATGGCTGCATTTATAAAGGGATGTTGCCTTAAGTAGCATTAAAGTCATCAGGACTTCTGCCACCCTAGGCTTCCCAACACAGCCATCAAATGGCTCCTACATCCCACATATGACCACCCTGGGTCCCATTTCTTCTCAGGACCCAATGGTAAAACAGTCCCAGAAGCCATCTAGACTTAATGAAAAAGGCTTTAACTCAATTTCAGCCCCCTCAGGATCTGATATTTGGGATACCAAGGTAGGCAGAGAGGGTAAATTAAAAAGCTGAGAATCAAGCAATAGTACAGGCCCAGTTATAGATACAGGCCAAGTGGAGAGATCAACAGTTCTGGTACCTCACTGAATGATGCCTCTCCAAAAGGGCTAAAAAGCTCTGAGAGCTAGGAGAAAGCTAGTGCAGAGAGACAATGACCTCTGAAGGAAAAACTGCTGTCAGGCATGGCATCCACCTCACAAGAAAATCTGTTCACCCCTTTGTGACCCTGTTGCACTGTAACTTCATAAAAAACCATTATCTCTAACTCATCCCTGAGCTCCACTAAGCTAAAAGAGCCTGGAAAAAGAGGCACCAGTATGGAGTCTTCATGTGATAGAATTTCCCCAAAAACAAAAACAAGGAAGTTTAACATGCTCCTTGGGATTTCTATTTGGCTTTCAGCTCCCAAAACATCAAAATGCAACACCAAATCCAGAGTTCTTAAATACCAGGCATCAAAATTGCAAAACTGCTTACCACAGGAACACTTACTGAGGAGCTGCTCCTCACTAAGACAGAGCTTTCAAATACAGCTTAACAGGACTTTCTTCCTCTAGTTAGCTTTAAGCCTTGATGCCTACATTGCAGAGCATGTTAATAAATATTTTCTACCTTAGTTAACACTTAAGTATCACTTGCACAGCACATAAAGCTGTGAAGACCAAGAGATGATGATGCTTTAAGTACTTCTGGCATACATGTCATCTCAGAAGCTGCCCTGCAATTCCCACTCTCTGAGCACAGGGTGCTCTTCCTGATGTGCCAAGTGCTGCTTCTCTTTCTGTAGCTTTGGCTGAAAATTCTCTGGGGCTGAAGTTTAATAGCAGCCTCCAGCATAACTTGTGGAGAGCTTCTAATAACTGAGCACAGATGACAGACAGCTTCTCCTAGGGAATGCTCAGCCTTACATGCCACATACCTACACATAAGCTCATTTTACCCAAGATAAAATAGGGAATAAAAGGCAAATGGGATTCTTTCATTTCCTTCGCTGCCAGAAATCTATATATCCTCCTCCAGGCAGAAGCACCTGAGGCAGGGACAGGAAACAGAGGGAAACTACTAATGTAAAAAACCTTTTCCAGCAGATTCTGAGTAACTGCCAGTCCACACTACTCTGATGCATCTTTTAGATAACAACTAACTACCAAAAGCAGCAGGCAGAGCCTACAGAGACAGGCAAGTTGATTCCTTGCCTGTTTTCCTTTCCTAATGGTACATTCTCCAGTTCAATCCACTTCAATACACCTGCTTGCATGGCCCTGCATCAGCACTGCTAGAAAAGTGGAATTCCCAAAGGTTTAGGCTTTTGCTCAGCACTTTTACCTTCACCTGTCCCCCCCTGTACTTCACAGGAAGCAATGTTGACTGCAGGCTACTCACTGCTAACACAGGCCTAAGAAGCAACCACTCCAAGGCCAAAGTTTCAGAGATCACAAAGCAAGTGTGTTTTTCACCTACCCAGGAGGAGAGACTCAATCAACTATGGACACTTATGCTGAGAAGAAAAAGCTCCCAAGTGCCCACCTGACTTGTGCAAATTGATGGATCGCAGGTTGGGGAAGAGCCTTGCTAGGGAATCTTCTGATTCTTCAATGGTTGTGAGGTTGTTGTTAGCCAGAATAAGTGTGTCCAGCGATGGAAACATAATGCCCAATTTTCGGATTTCCGTCCAGTCTTGAAGGTTATTGTCAGTTATGTGGAGTAATTTGAGAGACTGACAGCAAACTGGAGAACAAGACACTGTTTCATAGTCGTTAAGGCACAGGAAGAGCTCCTCCAAGCTGCACATGGGAAGAAAGATCCTATCATAATCCCAACACACCTTCAGAAATGGCTATCCTCTCAGGTAAAATGCATAGATGATTTTTTCCACAATTTTCTCTAGTGGCTTTTATGTGATTTGAAACCTTGGCGTAAAGAAGACCCCTGAGCACTCCAAATGGAGTTTTTCAGCTCTGTCTCTGCTCTCATCCATAAACTTCATTCACAGATGAAAAACACCTTTAAATATGCCCCCAGCTTCCCTGTATTAGCTGTGTAACAGATTGCTTGAGGTGGTGTCCCACAGTTGTGCCAAAGAAGCCACAAACCCAAGTCCAGTATTAAGTGGGACATGCTCTCAAAGTCACCACTTAATTTTAATTATTGTTTTCATACAACACAGATGACCATTTTTCCCCACATCACTGGTTCTGCCAAAGATTCCCATTAAAGCAAGAACAGGTCCAACTAAGTTTTCAGACAACTGAACTAGCTTCACTAATCCCCTGGAATTATACACTGGCCACACAGGATACCCTGCTGTCATCATCTCTGCTTACAAAACTGTAAGAGAAATCTCTTATCAAAATGAAGCCACCAAGGCAGAATGCTACTGCCAAGGTGGACTGTGGCCAAGCCACAGAAATCAACACTATTGCAGAGAAAAGCATGATGAAATATTGCTTGACAAGTGGCCAGAGCCTCAGACTTCCATCCCATTCAAAAGCTAATAGCACAGGTATGCGCTGCACCATTCATTGTGCAGTGACTCAGGGGAAAGTGTGTCACCTCCTACACTGTCAGGGTGATTACCCATCTCTGGTATTTAGATTTGGATGAGGAGCCTCAGGCTTTGCAGTGCCATGCAAGTTCAGTTTTTAAGACAATGCAAAGTGAATGCTCTGGCCACTTTCCAAGCTCATGGAAAAAAAAACAAACCAAAATTCCTTTGTTCTCCACCAACCACGTTTGTATCCTCACACCCCTCTCCTCCCTCCCTCCCCATCTGATGTGATAAACCAGCCTTGACCTGCATGCAGCAAGCACACCTTCCTATGCCCAGCTCCCCATGCTTACTCTGGTAGTTCCTGGAGGATTGTGTGGACTGTTTCCCAGGAAGTTTTGCTGTTGTTGAGCACAAGTTTGCGAACCCCAGCGAAAGAGCCAGCACACCTTCTCTCTAAAACGGACAAACTGAGAGGGTTGGAACTCAAGTTTAGAAACTCCAAGTGGGGAACGTTGGACACAATTTTACTGACCTAAGTGGAGAGGGGAAAAAAAAAAAAAGAAGAGAGAAAGACATGCATATCAGGCAGTAATGAGACCCCATGCAGTAATATCCCATCTCCTGGAAGGAAGCACTTCAGGATCACAACAAGCCAAAGTGATATGGGGGGAAAAAAAACAATAAGGCTTCTGAATAACTACCTGTAATTCATACTCCCGCTATTCACTGATCTCGATTGATTGGTTAATTACTCATTCATCTCAAGAGTTTATTTAATTGGACTCTGTGAGCAGCTTGATAAGAGAAAGCCAGTCTCTTGGGAGAGGTGATAAAATGCACCTCAACACCAAGCTGAAGCAGTGGTGCGTTACAGCAGCCAGGATGCTGTACCCCTCTTTTAGCAGGGGGTGCAATGGGCACATCTCTTGAGTTTGTGGCCAACACTCAGGTCACTTGCTCAGCTAAAAAACCCACTATCCATACCATTTTGCCCAACGTAAAAGACAGAAGCTCACTGTACACACACAAGGAATTTCACATTTGATTCCATGACTCTCGAGAACAGCAGTTTGCTCACAGTCAACCCCAAAGTTCAAATAACTCTGAATGGGGCCACTTTCTTTTTTTTGTGCATACAGATGTGCACCTGAGGACAAAGTAGCACTGAGGTAGTGAAAAAAGATGAAGAAAAAGAAAGAAAAGCCAGAAGCAGCAACTGTGCAGCTCTGGAGTGTGGGATACATAACAGACTCTGTGATCAGGATAGGTGCTGACCTAGATACTGCCAACAGACAGAAAGATATGGGACCAGGTTATTTAGGGTTCAATTTGTAAACACCTAATAATGAAGAGGTGAATAGAACAGCCTGGCAGAATCACTTCTTAAAGAACACATCTGATTTTCTTGTCTGACGGGGTAACTGATTCAGTGAGAAGCAGTGTAAGGGAATGACAGCTTCTGATGCCATTGGCACACCAGTTACATGGGCAAACTGGGGACCTTTAGTGCCAAGGACATCACTTTAAGCTGAGAGTTTAATACCAAGCCAGCAGACATACCAAGGGAGTGTTCTAGCAGAATATTTTTTTTTTTTTCACCAACCAGAACAATTGAATGCTTTGCATTCTCTAAATCCATGGGGGATGCCAAGCTGGGAAAGGCTGCCATCACAGTACAAGGCTAGAGGCCAAAGAGAAGCCATTTGAAACCAGAACATGGAAGTTGAGTTCAAGAGCAGTCAAAGTACCAGCATTAGGGGGAAAAGACATTGATCCAGGAAATCATTATGAGTCAGAGAACACCTGGCTGGTGATCTCCACTCCACAAAGCGACTGGGATGGGACAGACAATGACACACACAGGTCAATAACACAGCCCAATTGTTAGCAAATAGCAATTGTCTTATTCGAAGGCTGAATTTGTGTTGCATGGGTGATGCTGGAGCTAATTAGTTTGCCTCACTTCACACCTCCTCTTAGGTGATGTCATGTTTTGAGCACTACACCCTAGGAATGAAGCAGACAAACTGGAACGACATCAGAGCAATAAAAACAACAGAGGATTTAGAAGAAGTGGCCTACAATGAACAACTGGAAGAAATTGATTTTTTTCAGTATTATACCAAGAGCCTAAAAGGAGACTTGAAAGTTCCTCTTCTTGGGTATAAAAGGATATTATATAAGGAACTGCAATGAATGCTCCTCCAAGCCTGCTGAGAACAGGGCAGGAACCAATTGGCTTTAAACTGCAGCATGGGAGACTTCAGTTACATAGTTTAGACCATGGTTATTAGCTTAGCACGGGAACAGGTTACCCAGGGTACTGCAATCCCCATGAGTGGTAGTTTTCAGAGTTGGGCAGATATTTATCTGTTGTAAATGGGCTCTGAAAACTTAAAACTGCCTCAGAGGAAGGGAAAAATTACCCAGAAAGCCTTTCATTTCCTTCATTTCATTATTGTGGCTCATGCAAAAGCTGGCAAATTGTGCTGTCTAGGGCAGCCTAAACAGACTGAACAAATAGCAGAGTGCATGCCATGCAGCTTGTAAGTGTATGTGCAGCTCTTCCAGCTGCTCACCAGATGTGTGGTCCTCCCAACTGAGAGGCAGAACAGGGAGTGGAGCAGCAGCACTACATTTCTGTGGGAGGGGACCTGTCAGGGTCAGAATAAAAAAAGCCAAGAGACACCATTCTGGGTTTTAGCAGATATGCCCTCTGTACAAAAGCATCTTCCCTGGCTCTAAGCTCAACAAACTTGGACTTACTCAGCCTCACCCTGTTAGAAACTGCACTGCTCATGAACTTCTTGATGTCTGAAATGCCAGATATGGTGCTTTGCATGATAAAAAATATATAAGTTTGTAACCCACAGGTCAAGCTCATAAGTCATGAGGTAAGGACTGAGGTGCCCAAGCAGATGAAATTGATCATGTTTAGTGCTCTGTTGTTGTCAAATAAGCATCAGCTTCAAAGATGAGAAAGAAGCCACAAAAAATGGAAATCTCTCTCTGTTAAATGAACAAAGTATTCTTCCAACCTGCCATGTATTTGCAGTCACAGTCATCAAAGTTTTTCAGAAAGATGCACATGTAACCAACTTTACCTCATGCCAGTCCTCCAGTTTATTGTCAGAAAGATCTAGCTCAGACACATGAGCACAGAAGGCAGCAATTTCATTCTCATCCCCTGCACAGGTTATGCCACAGCTGTTCAGCACCAGCACACTCGGAAGGTTGAGGCGATCTGAAACAGGGAGAAAGAAATGATGCCCTCTGGTCAGCACTGAGTTGCTCAGTTACAGAAGGTCGCAGCAAGCACAGAGAAACCAGGACATTTAGCAAATAGTTAAGGATCTCAGGAAAAGCATGGGTCTTCTGATAAATGGTCAGTATCAATCAGGAAGTCTGAATAGCCAGTATCAGTGCCTTTCAGTTACTGTGTGCACTTCTGTCCACACTACAGCAAGGATGGGCCAAGTCCTTTATTTATTAACATTTTGTTAATTGCATTTATTTATCCTTTGTTTATTGCATTTTTCATATCAGTTCTTGCCAGAACTGTTGCTCTTCCCCAGGCATCTGCTACTGCAGATAGGATGCAGCACTAGGTGAGTGGTTAGTTGCACAGACTCCTTAATCTCCTGTATTTGGCTCACTTGGGGCTAGGAACAGCAAGAATGTATTTAAACATTTCTAAGTTTTCCCTTCTAACAATGTTCAGCATTCTTACATTCTGGGAAAACTTTTGTCTCTACTCTGCCTTTTACATTAGTGTTTTGGTTTTGCTTTCATGCAGGTAAATGTTCCTGCAGCTATTTCACAGTCAAGGACCTGGATCACAACCACAGCTTGGATTGCTAAGGCAAAAACACAACAAAGTAAAAAGCTATGGATTTGTAAAAGGAAACCATTTCAACACAAGAAATCCACATTTGGGTGAGGCAAGCCATCAGTCTTGCACTCTTTCATATACAATAAGGCTCTCCCACCTCTGTGGAATATCAAAATCTGTTAAAATTTAACAAGCCTTTTCTCTTTCCTGCATAGCTGACAGCTACCTGACTAGAAAAGGATTCTAGCAGCAGACAATTATCTGGAGTCATCTGAATTTCCCAAGTTTCCTTCCTCATTGGTATTTGGCTTCTTTCAAGGACAGTGTTGTATTTGGGAATTAGTCATGACGTATTTATAAGTCACATCTCAGTCACGTTTCAAGACTTATAAATATGTGCCCTCTTTTCAGCATCCAAACAACCCAAGTAAGCAGGTGCTCACACACAGGAGAGAGAGAGCTGACTGAATATTCCATCAGGCCAATTTTCTGTGTGTTAGTTTTGAGTGACATGCAGAATATTTTATCCCCAACTGAACTCGGGCCCTTTTTATTCCTCTGTCAAACTCAGTTACTATAAACTTCATCCAGCTAAATTCCATGGCTACATTCCCCTTTGGGGACTTGCTATGATACAAATTGACCTGACAGAAATTTATAATACACTTACAGATCAAGATGGGCAAGAGGTCACACAAAGAAGGGGCAGTTCTAGTGCAATAAATGTTAACCTCAGACTCATCTGTACCAACCAAGGATTAAATGCAAATATCAGAGCACAAGGGAAACCCAAAGGGTGTCAAATGGATCCAGTTCAAAGAGCTGGATAGGAAATAGCAACACAGATTCAGCAATCTAGGCTGCTCAAGGACACACAGAACCAGCACAGTGCTTCAGACACACATCTGTCTGAAATTCCCTAGAGGCAAAAAGATCAGAAACAAAGGAAAGAGGGGATTTCATCACTAGGTCAGCACAAGCACTGTCAAAAAACCTTTGATGCCTTGAGAAGAGGAACAAAGTAAACCACAAATTCACTGGAGTCACTTGTCACAGAAGACATCTCACTGGAAATTCAATGATCCATTGCATGGCTTGAAATATGGTCCCTTCCTGTGTGCACTGGACACCTTTTGTACCTGTAGGCATCCATGCAAGCTGATGGCACTGCATGACACCATTAGCCTGTGGACCAACCTCAAACTTAGATCAAGTGTTATGTATTTGCCAGGCCATCTCTGCCAAAGTACCTGCTGTTGCAGACACTAATAAACTAGTTAGGGTTTTTTCTTTCCATCTTTCACTGACAGGATTCTGCTTGCTGCAGGGAAACCTGTTTTTACAGCAACCAGTTCAGTCATTAGATCAACCTTCTGTCTTTGTTAGCCTCCAGTCTCTCAGCAAGGAACACACTGTAACACATTATGATGTTTCTTTTCCTTGTCAGTTCAGGGTACTCCTTCCAACATAATTAACAACAACAAAGAAACTGATCCCAGAACCCCACAGATTTTCATGAAGACCAGAAGCCTACCTTTCATAGGTGAACCCTGTGGAGTTGCTGGGACATGCACCCCCATCCCAGGCCCACGACGATATGGAAAGTTCTCAGGGCTGTATTTCTCACAAAGAACTTGCATGAAACTCCTTCCACTGGGCTGGTCCATGCTCCCTTCTTGGACTTCTAGTTAATGCAGAAAAAAAACAAAGCATATAATTGACACACACACACACACACATATATATATATAAAGCATATAAAACGACACGTTGAGCCAGCAATTAATAATCACTTTGAAACACAGGACAGCAAGGGACCAGAGTGATCATGGGTTTTACTTCACCTCTCAAGAGGACAGCAAAATAGCCACAGATGTTCTCAAACACATTTTCAGGGCAAGGAGAGGAAAGAGCAAAGAGCTGTTTATGATAAAAGATTGCTCAAACAGATGCTTTCATCCTTGTAACTTCCCTTGTCTCTAACTTGGAACCTTCATCAGGATAAGTATTTCTAGATGAGGGAAGAAAAAAGAAAAGGAAAAAGGATCTGCAGCTCCTTAGCAGTTCATAAAGAAACCCTGTGCAAAGCAGGTTTAGGCTTCTTTTTGTAAAAGAAGCTGCCAACAGCCCATAGCTCAAACCTCTCTGCTAGCACGACTTCCATCAGTTGGCCCACAGGGTGTCAGAGAAATACTCCAGTTTGATAACAAGTTCATCTCAGGCCTCTCACCTTCACTGACAGCAGCAGCTCATTCAAAGTAAGCTTTGCCCTTCAAAGGAGCAGCATCATTTCTCCTCAGACATCTGCAAAGAACTACAGCTAGACCACAACTGCTGTGTCACCAGACACTCCTCTGGCCACTCCAAAAAGCAAGTTTTGCCAAATGAATTTTGCAGCTGCTTCATGTATCTGGAAGATAAACACATCCTTCATATCTACCCTGGTCACAGAACAGGACAGGAAAAATGACACACCACATGTTGAGCTGCTGCCCTGCCCAGGCAGATATTGAGTGTCAGCTGGAAGTACACTTGGCACAAAGACACCATGGTGGTGGCTGCCATCCTGCAGTACCCTGGGTGGAACCAAGCTTATCTGTCTTGAACTTGGCATTTTATGGTTCTCTGGATAATAAAGGAGAGCTAGACACATACCCAATGAAAGAGAACCACGTGGCCCCCAGGTTTCATACAGCTTTGGCCTCCAAAGCAGAGCCTGCTCCCTGTCATGGACATGGAGCTCCACACCCCCCTGTTCCCACAACACAGGGCACACACACTGCCAGGAATCAACTGCAGACTCCCTGCAGCAATCCCTATAATCCCAAATCCCTTGGTGTTTTCACCAAGCACTGAGCAATTACATGTCCAGCAAAACCCAGCTCACACAAATATTCTGCATGTAAACCTGCACCTCCAGGACCCCAGGCAGTCATAAACATTTCCAAGTTCATGGTGGGGCTGCACAGATGTTGAAATTGAAGTTCTTGCCTGCTGCCATGAACTTCCCTCCAGATTTATTACAAGCATGGATAGGCATAAAATCCTGAACAAAATTTTCCTTTGCTGAGAGTCACCTGTAACAAGTTTGACTTCTCAATGAAGTTCTCCCTAAAGCCCCTCTGTCACCAAGGATTTCAGCACAGGAAAAAGCTGACTGAAGCCTGTTGTAACTTTTAGATTTATCTACAAGCTTGCATGCCTCTAAGAGGCACTGAAGGGATTAGTCTTTAAAGAACACACACACATTATTCAGTCCTCAACACCTTGGTTGGTTCATCCCTCAAACTTCAGTCAACCTGAAACCAAGAAACCAAATCCTCAGATTGAAATTTGTGTTAGGAACAAGGCATTTAATGTCATGCTGAAACATTCTGCATGTTCCAGGAACAATCTGCATCGACAGTCAAGGCTTTAGACTCATTCCAGAGTGATTTTGGAGCTCAGCACTGCAGGCCAGACTGACACTGATTTTTTAAATGCACATTGAGACCTCCTGGTCTGGAAATTCTGGAATTTCCCCCATGCATAAAGCTTTCTGTAGTTCACATTGCTTTTCCATCAACTCCATTCCTCTTTGTCTGCTGAGCAAACGTCAGCTGGAAATTCCACATTGAAAAAAGTCACCTTAACATAACACCAGAGACAAAAAATTGTGTTTTCAGATCAAATATGAGACCAATCCAGAACTGAGATAAAACCCTCATGATATTCACGTTCACCATCTTTGTACCACAAGAATTTTATTTCCCAAGCTTTACTTTTTCACACCAATGCCTTTGACAGATGACAAGAATGTCCAGGATGGGGCAGTCACCTTTTCCACTTCCGTCCCCATAATTCACACTCACTGTAATTAATTGCTGTGCACGTCTTCTCTGAATCACCCCAACTGCCAGAGAACAAGGATTAACAGAATATCTAAAGAAATCATGACACATTTTAATTGAATGTTGTCTGTCCAGGGTAGGGCAGGATGATTTGCAAGGTGCTGCACTACTGAGGGCAGAGGGAGCAACTCAGATACTAAAATAACTTTGTTTTTTTTTTCCCTAAGCAACGGCATAGATTGCAAAGGATGTGCTCAGCCTTTGAAAGATGTCAAGGAATGGACTTTGTTGTCTATTTAAATGCTCTGCTGGAAGGCTGTGGCCCTGGTGACACACACCATGGCGAGTGCCTGCAGAAAGGAGCATGACCCTGACCAGAGATCCAAGGAAAGCCCAGAGGGCTGCTGCAGCTGAGGAGTGAAGTGAAGTGAAAGGAGGGTGTGAGAAATGCCAGGAAAAACAACTCTGCCTGATGCTACAAAGAGAGTAAGAGACCCTGCAGGAGAACCACGTTGTTCATGACATTCTAATGAATTCCAGTGCCACAGGAACCCCTCCAGAGCTGGTCCTGACCAGCCCCACACCTTGACACGTGTGCACACGTGAAAAACAAAACGTAAGGAGTGGGTGCAACCAAACAAATACCCAGCTCAGAGAAGCTGCTGTGTCCTCCCACTAAGACACCATTCAGGGAGATTACTGAGTGGTCCCCAGATAACTGAACACTGCCAGGGGAGGCAGACTGAGCCCCTCTGCCTTCCCCGAGCCTGGGAAACACAGCCCAGGCCTTCAGCAGAGCCAGGAGGAGGACGGGCACCCCCAGGCACTCAGGGAGTGTGGAGATGAGCGGGGAAACCCCACGGGAGGTGCTGCCGGCCCTGCCCGGCCCCGCAATGCTGAGCTCAGCCTGCCGGGCCCCGGGCCCCGACCCCCGGAGCCTTTTCCCCGAGAGCAGCCGCGGCCTCCGCCGCTCCCAACGCGGCCTCCGCTTCCCTCCCCACCCCTCACACAGGAACCGGGCAGACCCCAGGGTCTCCCCCCGCTGCCTGCGGCCTCCCCCGTCCCGGCCCCGCTCACCCCAGGCCCGGCGGCCGCGTCCCGCATTGACCCGGAAGCAGCCGGGAGGAGGAGATCACGTGAGCAGCGGCGATCACGTGAGAAGGGGGCCGGGACAGCGGACGCGTCCCTGTTGCCATGGAGACGCCCCCCTCCCCTCCATTCCGCATGGACGCGTAACGCCTGCCCTGACGTCACCGGAGCGCGGCAGTGACGTCACGCAGGGAGGAAGAAGGGGGGGGGTGCCGAGATCATCCCCAGGACCCAGCTCCGCGGTCACGCGTGGTCACCCCACCCCCACCCCCCCCCGCATCAGTCAGGGCCGAACGGGCGCAGCGCATCCGCATCCTCTGCCGGAGGCCTGGATCCTGACAGGAATCAGAGAATCACAGAATCATAGAACTGGCTGGGTTGGAAGGGACCTCAGAGATCATCAAGTCCAACCCTTGATCCACTCCCCCTGTGGTTCCCAGCCCATGGCACTGAGTGCCACATCCAGGCTCTTGTTAAACATCTCCAGGGATGGAGAATCCACTACTTCCCTGGGCAGCCCATTCCAATGTCTGATCATCCTCTCCGGGAAGAAATTCTTTCTAATATCCAACCTAAACCTCCCCTGGCACAACTGAAGTCCATGCCCTCTTGTCTTGCTGATAGTTGCCTGGGAAAAGAGCCCAACCCCCCCTGGCTCCAGCCTCCTTTCAGGGAGTTGTAGAGAGCGATGAGGTCTCCCCTGAGCCTCCTCTTCTCCAGCCTGAACACCCCCAGCTCCCTCAGCCTCTCCTCACAGGACTTGTGCTGGATCCCTTCCCCAGCCTGGTTGCCCTCCTTTGGACCTGCTCCAGGACCTCAATCTCCTTCCTGAACTGAGGGGCCCAGAACTGGACACAGGACTCGAGCTGTGGCCTCCCCAGGGCTGAGTACAGGGGCAGAATCCCTTCCCTGGACCTGCTGGCCACGCTGTTCCTGATCCAGGCCAGGATGCCATTGGCCTTCGTGGCCACCTGGGCACACTGCTGGCTCCTGTTCAGCTTCCTGGCAATCCAGACTCCCAGCTCCCTCTCTGCCTGGCTGCTCTCAGCCACTCCGACCCAAGCCTGTAGCGCTGCATGGGGTTGTTGTGCCCAAAGTGAAGGACCCGGCACTTGGCCGTGTTGAACCATGGAGACATCGGGAGAGGCTGGCAGCGCCGTGGGAGCTGCCTGGGGTGGAGGAGAAGAGGATGAGGATGAGGATGAAGGAGTTGGTCAGGATCAGCCCAGGGACTGTGGGTTAGCTCCTGTGTTCCCTGCCCCCCCCCCCCCCCCGGGACTGAGGGCAAAGCCTGGCACCCCCAGATTTACAGTCAGGGGACAGAAAGCCCAAGCAAAGCCAAAGAAACAATTCCAGAGATAAACCAGTTCGATGAAGGATCTCCCAGCAGAAGACAGAATCACCATGTGTAGGTTGGAAGAGCCCTCCCAGCTCATCCAGCCCAACCTTTGATTAACACCACACTCATGACTAAACCCTGTCCTTAAGCACCAGGGCCAAATGCCTTTTAAATGCCTCCAGGGATGGTGACTCCACCACTGTCCTGAGCCATCCCAATGCCTGACAAGGCAGGGAAAAAATATTTCCTAACATCCAGCCTCAGCTTCCCCTGGAGCAGCTTCCATCCATTCCCTAAACATCCATCCCAAGAAGCAAGGAGAGCCTTGGGCAGACCAGTGGTAGAGTTAGAACCTTTAGCACGTTACCCAAGTCCAAAATGTTAAATTAAAAGCTGCATTAACCTTAATTAGAAGTGCCCCAACCTATTGCTGCTTCTAAAATTTGGGTCTCACATTTTTTTCTCCTTGGTGCTGGAGCTTGGTTCACACACAGCAGCTTTTTAGGTGAAGCTCTGGGTATGTACCTTCAAGAAGAAAAGCTGATTGACTGCCCAGCCTTCCCTGGTGCAGGATGATGAAAAATTGATATTCCTGATATATATCCTGGGGCAAACTCTACCACTGCTCCTGCAGGAAAGGTTTGAGGTTTTCAGGTGTTGTGGTTCAAATCATAGCCCCAGATTCCCTACAGAAAGAGCCCTGGCAGTCCAAGCTGTAGGTGCTGCAATGTTTGCATGGATTCCATGGCCCTGATTTCCCTTTTCTCTGTTAAAACAGAGTGAAACAACAATTTGGTCTTTTTTCTTATAACCCTGCTGACACAACGTTGGATTTATTTTCTTCTTATGTAGGCCAGCACAGAGGCACATTGCCTTGCAAATGCTCCATTAAAAAACCCTCTACCCACATTCTCTGAAGGGCTTATTTGGTTCTTTTAATACATTCTGGAGAGAGTTTTGTCTCTGTTTTGGTTTTCCTTCCCCCCCCCCCCTGCTTCTCGTATCTGTTTCAGGGAGATAAAGGACTCCATTGCACTCAGAGGCTACACTCTTTTACTGACAATCCTCATGGTTTTTGCACAGTTTACCTGTGCTATTTAGCTGCTAAAAGGCAGACAGAGCAGACATGAGCTGGTAAGTGGCACCAGCAGGGTACATTTTGATTTGAACTACATCTCAGTTGCTGCTTTCTATAGTTACAGATCACCTGGAGATGCCCCTGGTAACCTCCACTGGGTCATTGCTGCAAGTGTGAGAAAGTGACCAGTGTGTCCCCTGGCCTAAATTAAAGACCATTTCAAGGGACACTGGGCAAGTCAGGGAATTGTTAATACAATATAGTCTTTCACCTCCAGGGACCAGTTTGAATTCAGCCCAAGCAAACACTGACTGAATGTGCTTATCATCTGTTGGCTGTTTCATTGTTCAAGGGAAATAAGTTTGGTGGGTCCCAGCCTCCTCCTCCCTGGCAGACACCTATCTGCTTGCTGAAGCTTTTACTGATGTTGGCCATCCAAGGTGACCCCTCCCTGGCAGGCTCTCCTCTTTCCCACTGCCACCTCCCCCAGGATCACACAGGCCATGGGAACTGGAGATATTTCCCCACTCGCTTCCTCCCTAGTGGCACTCAGCAGTGCTGGAGCTAACTCACACATGCAGAACATTCTCCCCAGGGATGTGTCCAGGTTAGATGACAGAGCAATCCAAAGCAAATTTATTTTCAGACCTTTCGAGCTGGACCTGATCAGTCTCAGCACAAAACAAAAAACAAAAATCCTCAATATCTGAGAAAAGTCAAAAAGTCCAGTCAAAATCCTCCCCTCTTTACTCACATACCTGATGTGCCACAAATAAATGTCACCCAATGTCACAGGGGGCACTTACCCGGGGTTGAGCATGTTCATGGGTTGATAGAGACTGAAGCCAGATGGGAACTGCCCTTAGCATCCAGAATACAAGCCACAGACTCCCCTAATTTCTGATACAGAGCAGAATTCAGGAGGAAAAAAAATGCATGCACTTGAAAAATTACCTGAGACAGACAATCAAATGCAGTCAGTAAAAAAATCAAAGAGTTAATTACACACACTGTTAATGAAAAAACAAACAAAAAACCAAACTTACAAACCCAGGCCTCATTCTAGTCAGAGTGAGGCACATAAACCAAATTAATTCCTGCCTCATTATAATTCCCCATTCCTGCCCTAATATTGCTGGGCAGATCTTGCTGTGCCCAGGGCAGGGGACACAGAGCCACTGAAATCATAGGATTTCTCTGGGATTCACACAGAGGGAATGGCAGCAGCAGAGGAAAGAGCATCTAGTAGACTCTTCTGCTTATCAGAATAATTTTCCCTCTATTTAAATCACCAGAGGTTTGAGGGGCAGCGTGGGGGAGAGGATTTGAAACATACACAGTTTCCTACTTCTTTTCTGTAGTGTTTTGATCCTTTTGCTTCTGGGTTTGGCAACTGCAACTTTCTTCATCCTTGGAGATTATTCTTTGATTCCTCAAAGAGACTTCAATTTTCTCACAAATCTCTCTTCCTTTTACTTAATTTAAACATTTTTGACCAATTTCATGATTTAATGATGAGAAATAAAACTGGAGATTTACTAAGTGTTGAGAGAAGACCTTTCATTTCATCTGGGGATTAAGAAGGGAGATAAAGGTGTGAATCCTGGTATCCACACTGGCCTAACCTGAGCTCTAATGTGCTAAAGAGCCCATCCTGAGTGATGCTGAGCTCTCTCTGCTCCCATTAAAACCAGGCAAGTCCTATGGACTGAGAGCACATTGCAGATTTGGGCCCTTTAAGATATAATTCTAGCATGTAATAAATCCGTGGCAGTGCTGTCCCATAGATATCTTGCTGATGACTTTAAAGCCTGACTTCATTTAGCACTACAGCAGCTGATCAAATCCAAGCAATTTTCCACTACACCATTAATTTAAGGTAACAATTCACTAAGATCTTTGGTTCCACATAAGCACTTCCCAAATAACTTCTTCAGTCTCTGTCAATTATCAGAGACTAATGCACCTTGAATTTACCTTTAAGAGCAAACATTACTCCATGGTCATAATTCTAAAGCATTATCTGTAGCCAAAAGATAGGAGCAATGCAGCTTTCAACTTCAGAAATTCAGACTGTAGAATGAAAGAGAAAAAAAAAATAATCTGTGCTGCCTGAAGATCAATTGAATTTTCATAATTTGGAAATTGCTAGTCATGTCCACGGGACCAATTGCACCTTGAGCCTTTTCTTCATTTGATTTCATTTTCTAGATGGCTACTATTAAATAAAGGCAGCTTCCTCAGGTACAACTGCAATGGTTCTGACCATCAAATTATGTCTGGCAAATCAAATCTCACCCACTCAGGGCTGGACTCACCCAGCTGGCTCCCGTGTTCCCCTCTCCATCACAGAACACTTTCTCTCCTATGCTTGGGCACATTGCACAGGGTGCAGCTCAGCAGGCTCTCTTTTTTTCAGCTGACTGCTATGGTCCCCAAGCCATCTGTGATCTTCTGTGTCAGCCCCAATCCTCTCCTCTGACCTCCCAGCCTGGGACTTCACACTTTGAGAAATGTCACAGCATGGCCAGGTGCTGGCTGAGCCAACCAGAGCAGCAAGAAGGGCAAAAATGGGCATGAATTATGCCCAGTGCCCTTCTCCAGGGATGCAGGATCCATCCCTGCCCTGCACAGCACCCATGTGCTGCCCTGCTAGGGACACATCTCATCATGTAGACCATGATTTCCATTCTGTTCAACCAGACAAAAAGGGCAGCAGCAGACAGAAATGAGCCCAGACATAAAGATGGCTAGGTCTGCACCTGCCAAATGCTCTGGAATCCTAACAAGCTGTTAGGATGAGACAGAGAAGTGCCACTGATGTCTGATTTGGGAATGGGGCTTTGGCTGGGAGAACAGGACAAAACAGAGGGAGAAGCTGCCTCTTCCTGCATTGTGCATGTAACAAC
This sequence comes from Phaethornis superciliosus, assembly GCA_023637945.1. Lineage (NCBI taxonomy): Eukaryota > Metazoa > Chordata > Aves > Apodiformes > Trochilidae > Phaethornis > Phaethornis superciliosus. The sequence continues at coordinate 4,590,224 of JAJQWJ010000027.1, forward strand.
TCCATTACAGGTCTGGATCTCACTTGGAGAATGATGCTGGCTGAGTTTGTAGGCTGCCAACATTCATAATAATTAACCATTAATGTTAGCAAACATTTGGCAAATCTCCACACGCTTTCATCCAGAGCTCTCAGAGTCCTTTGCAAACATGAGCAGATTAAACCTTGCCAGACCCCTTCCAGTCCTACATATTAATCCAAAGAATTTCTTCACTTCTATTCTCTGACAGTGTATTTAGTAAACATGGTGAGGCTGGAAAGCACTCAGGTCACCCTCACCTAACAATGCAGAGGGGAGGGCCAGGGTGGGAAAGTGACTTTTCCAAAGCCTCAGCGAGAGCTTCTGGTGGTCAATTGTGGCCTCTCACCCCTCAGTCATCCTCTCAAACCCTGCACCATCCTTCCTCTGCTTGGCAGGTCCCCATCCCTATCTCACTCTCAAAAAAGCAGGAAAGAAAAAGCCCTAAGCCCAACGCTGAGCATCAAGGTGGTGAAGTGACAGTTCTGCTGCTCTTCTCTGCTGGGACACAACAGTCACCACAGACAGAAATAAACATGAGCAAAGTGTGGGCCAGTGTCATGGTTTAACACTGGGCAGGATATTAAATTAATGACACTTGCTCTCTATTAACCCCTCTGCCTTCCCAGGAGAGCTTAATGCCCTCTGTGAGAGCATCTCCCACTGGGCCTGCTTGGGCTTGGTGGATTTTTTGCCATCCTTGCTGCTACTTTCTGACAGCTCCTTGTGGACACGATTTTTTGTGTGTGTGTGTCTTCCAAAAAAAAGGGAGAGGGTGTGCTTCATGCCAGAATGGTGATGTCCCATTGAAATACAATGAAACACCTTGCTCGGAGTATCATGGCATCTGCTAAACCAAGAGATGCCTCCCACAAAGACACTCCCTTACATAACTCTGTTTTTCCATTCAAGATCTATTTTCCAACAGAATACTCATCCATTTGACCTGGCCAGATGTCCAGCTGTGGACATTTGAAATTTCCATTTGAAATGGCCAGGAAACAATCCTTCTTTGCAAAAGAGAGCAATCTGGCTCACAGGACTTGGGAGCACGGACCTAGGGAGCCTTCTGCTAATATCTGGCTCCCTACCAGGCCGTGACCTCCATTTCATCTGCCCAAGGGCTAAAGACATTGTGGCTGATCAATGGCCCTGGAATAAAACCAGAGGCTGTGTGTTCACCTCTGTGTCCCAGTTTGGTTTGAAAAGCAATAATCTGAGCATCCTGTGCAGCTGTTCTCCCAAGGTGCATGGGTACATACTGTAGACTTGGTAGGAAAAAACAAATTTGGGCAGGCACACCAGACATCTTAGTGCCCACCTGGAAATAAGAGGCCTTTTTTCTTTTCCTCCCCTCGTTCTTTCCCCTCATTTGCATTTACTTCAGAATAAATTACTTTCAATCTCAGCTCTGCAAGAACTAAGCCTTAAAATCCAGAAGGGTACATTCATGAAGATTTCCTGGGAGTTTAGGCAAAAGCCAGTCTGAGCCCCTTTTTCTGAGAGTGAGCAACATGAAGAGGAGGATTTGGGGATGAATATGGAAGAGAAAGATGCTTGGAAGGCAGGGATGGAGGGAGAGAGAGAAGGAAGATAACAGGTTTGGAAAAGCATGGGTGTCACCCATAGTGGGTCTAAATTGCCTGTTCTTCACCAGTGACAATGACATTCCCCCTTACCTCAGTTAACATTTGTTCCAAACAAAGCAGAAGCCCTCCCTGCTCTCCATGATAGATTTTTAGCAGCCACTTTGCACCAGTTCCCCAGCACAGCTCCCAGTTGACTTAGAGGAGCTGAGGATGTGACTCCATCCACCACCCCACTGCCTTTACACTCACTTCAACATTTTCTCTCCTTTGCAGCCTAAGCTCAATGCATGAGACACAGAAAACACAAGCACCACGATAAAACCAGAAAGAAGCAGTCTGTACAAATTGATCAGAGCATGAAAAATACTATTCCAAAGCAGCCTAAGTCAAGAAGCAAGAAATGTTAAGCCTTTCCATTGTAACAGACCCTTATTTATCACATTGGAAAGGGTGATAAATAAGGCACTTTTTAAAGGCAAATGGCCAGCTAGTCCCTTTGATACATGGAGATTGCTCAAGATAGGTATGATATAGAAAACCTTGGCAGAAGATATGTACTGGCTAATCTGACAGTCATCTCTTTTACAGCCAACTACTGTCATTTCAGTCTTTGGGAGCTGCCAGCTACACTGATAACTGCAGACCTAAACACAGCAGAGGAGAAAGCCTTTGTTAATTAAGTCAGTTTCCTTCATTTTCCTACTGATCTGGCCTCAGCAGAGCTTTCAGAGAGTGTGGTCCTTTGTGGTGGTGATGGAGTGCTGCACATCCTCCTGGGACAGCTGCATATTGGTGGAGAGAGAGGCTGCTGATCCTCATCTGCTGCCTGGAATGCTTTCTGGGATGAAGCGTTGCAGTCCTGCCACAAATCAGACCATTGACTCAACTGGAACACAAGCAGATTCCCCTTTGGGAGGGGAAAAAAAAAAAAATCTCCCTGAAGGATGCATAAACCTTGCATTGTCTGATCCAGCTGATACGGGGCTAATTTTCTCAGTGTGGTGTTGAGTTCCAGAGGAGCCCTGTTTGTACTGCATTCATCAGTGCCACTTTGTACCCAGAAGAGTTCAGCTCTGTTTTCTTTTTTTTTTTTTTTTTTTTTCCAATCAGTTAGTGGCCATCAAACTCTAATGGGGTTTCTGGAACTGTGGGTGCTTTATCCTCAGTGTTTGGGCACTGAGCTGCTGGCTCTGCTCAAGCCACAGCTCCTCATTTCAGGCTGATGTGCTGGCCCCTCAGGGTCAGGTATGCAGCAAGAAGGGACAAAACTCAGCAGACTTGCAAATGCCAAGTGCCAACCCAAACTCCCTTTTCACCATTCCTGATGGCAGTTTGCAGCCATCTCTGGCCTGATTCTGCCTCTATTTCCCTTTCTTTGGAGTAATGCCTTGCTAGCAGGTTCTCCTCCTGATGGGCACTGCTAATTTTTCCCAAGTCAGAGCCATAGAGTCAAAGCCACCATATTTCATCACCTTAGCTGGAGACATAAGTGAAGGAGAAAAAAACACATTTTATAGGTAGGTAGAGAGATTACCAAGGAGACCTCACCCATAGATCTCTTCTTTTTCTCAAGGAACACCTTTGCCATTTAAACAGTCATCACTAAGAACCATCAGACCCAGGTACCCCCATTCCTGTGTCTGGCCCAGCTCTCCTGTGCCCACAGCTGCAGTTGCCAGTGCTGTAGGGATCTCCACCAGCTTACATATGACTGCTGGGACTCACACCCCTTCCAAATCCTTTCTGTAACTCAGATTCTCTGCAAAAAGAGCAAAGCAAAACCATAGCTATTCCCTTTGCCTTTTCCTCCACTTTTTGGGTCACTTACCTGGTCAAGCACGTAGGGTTTGTGCAGACTTGGGAGGGCAGAAGCATTTCTGTTGATCTGAAATTGTTAAAAATATTCCTGCCCCAGGACCACTATGGGTTCAGCCTCTGCTTTGTGATTTATAGTTCACCATCTTTCTTCCCAAAGTCCCATGGGCACTTACTGTTGACAGAATGACCCTTTTCTGTTTTGGTTGTGCCACTCAGCTCAGTAAATGCTTCCAGGCTAGTCCAAGCCTCCTTGATACCTTAATAATCCATGCAACCTCTGGGGACAAAATAACTTCTTATCATTAGGTGAAAATGGAACTGCCTGGAACAACAACACAAACGCGGGGTTTAGTGCATGAGGAGAGATCCCAGGCCGTTTAGTTCGGAACCTGACTGCTGTCCAGGGTTGGAGAATTGGCTGTCACCTCAGGCAGGGACAGCAGTGGCCTCACTGCTGGGCTCCCTGAACAGAGGGGACAGCAGGAGGATCAAACAAAACAGAGAGGATAAAGCAAACCTTTGCACTTTAATTGATCTAATCTTGGGCTCCCAGTGGAATTTGCAGATACCTTACTAGAATTACTCAGGTTTTATCAGGAGACTGCAATACTGGGAAAGTGCCTTTTGGACAGCAAACCACTCTCCAGATCTTGAACTGCATTAGCATTGGAACTGTCTGAGTAAAAGAGCCCCCACAATAGTTCCAAAGATGAAAGCAAAAACTGGGCAGAGAAAGAGAACATATGAGATGTAAACTCATCTGGGCATGCAAATTTATATGAGCACAAACCCAGGAATATGCATAATGCTGTCTGCTGGGGGGGTCCCTCCAGTGTGAAACCTGCAGGGGAGCAGAAAGGAAAGGACCTACAGAGATGCTAGAAAAAGCATCCAAATGACAGCAGCTTTTATCCATCTGCTCCTCTTCTGAGGTCCATTTTTGTGCTGAGTGCAAACACTCTGAATACTAAAAAATAGGGGCAAGAGAGATATGCAAAAGATCTCCTTATTATACATATATAAAATATATATAAAATACCATATGGGTAGACCAAGCTAGCAGGGGAGAGAAAAATCAAAGATAGAGAGAAACCTGGTGGTTTCTCATATTTTTTTCTCTGACACCCTCTGTCTGAGAAGATGAATGCAAGAGCCTTAGAGAAGCAGAGGAATAATGTCTGCCTCTGTCAAGATACTTCTTTATTCACTGCAGTGAAGGGGTGAAAAAACACCAGGTCTGATAAATGATTCATGGAACCTTTTCTTCTGCTAATCTGTAAATAAATTTCAAAAAGCTCCTTCTTTTTGATGAATATATTCTGCTGCTCGTAAAAACATGTTGGCCTTTAAACTCAACATAGGCACTTTCAGATGTCTCTGGTGTTGCTGTCAGTACTCTGAAAGCCAAGCTCCTTGCAGAAGGCAAGGATGAAGGTTTTGCTGACTTACCTCAGCTGGGGTTCTGTCCCTCTGATCCCACTGGGTTCTTGGGTTTTGCTGGAGCCTTACCTTGTGCTCAGTTCAGTGGGAGGGTAACGTCCCACAGATTTACAGACACAAAGGTCAGAAAGCACCTTAACCAACATCTCACCTGACATCCGACATGGCACACTCTTAAACCCTCTCCTTGTGGCATGAGTGCACATTTTACTGGTGGCAGAAGCTTCTCCTCACCTGCTGCCTGGAAGGACACAACAAATCTAAGGTGCCCATCACCGTGGCATTGTGTCCCCTGCACATCCTCCTCTGAGATGTCTGCTGGAGCCAGGCTCCTGCCCATGCTAATGTGATGGATTTGACCCAGCTCTCAGCTCCTCAGCAACTTGGGCTCAAACCAGCAGCTCTGGGAAGGTTGTAGCTGTCATGGTCCTCATCACACAGAAACCTGGGCTGACTGCACTGCTGCTAGCATTTCCTTTCTCCCTTACACCATGTACTTGGGCTTTTCCTTTTTTTCCTTTTTTTTTTTCCCCTGTCATTTCCATTTAGCTACAAGATAGCAGCAACACCAGGGGTGTGGATGCACTCAGAAACCTTCCACGGCCATTGCACCTCTTTCCTTTCAGCAGGGGAGTCGCTGGGTTTCTCCCTCAGCAGCTGAACCTCGGGCTGCCTCACGACTTTTGTGAGGGTGGACAGGGATGGAAAGAGAAGGAAAAAAAAAGCATGATTATACAAGGACATTTTTATTCCAGTACATTCAAGACAAAAAAAAAAAAGAATTCAAGAACAGGATGTACCTTCACTCAAGGCTTTATCTCCCCTGCTCCTCTCCGTTGTTGTCTCTTTCCTTATACAATCAGAAATTGCATAGAATTTGTTTTTTCAATCAGAAAATTAAACTCATCAATGTAAAACCCTCGTCTGTACCAAGCAGAGGGTGAGCTGCTGCTGTTGCTAGGGAAGTGAATATTTTCCTCACATCAGATCCTGGGCTAATGGTTTTCTCCACTGCTGTGTGGCCACAGGCTGTAAGTCACCCTGGATGCTGAGGGTGCCCCTTGGGTCATGGGCAAGCTCAGAGTCAGTGGTTTGGGACCGTGCAGGGCACGGGACAGGGACACTTTGGGGAGTGACAGTGGGCAGCAAATGCCACCTCCCTCAGGTGTCAGGGAAGGGCAGCCCTCCCCAGCACTCCCTGCTCTCACCTCACCTCCCTCTACCCACGCCCTAAAAAAAGAAAGGAAAAAAAAAAAAAAAAAGCAAAAGATAGCCCCAGAACTAAACAAAAGACACAGAACCCCTGAAATTCCAGGCGTTTCAAGGCCTCTTTGAGTTCACTGTGTTTGTTGGTTGTTTTTTGGCATTGTAATATATATATATATGTATGTATATATATATATATTTATATATATATATATATCTTTAACAACTCCTTAAATGGACTTGCAGCAAGTGCTGCTTCTCATGGGGAGCATGTCCTGTCTCTCCCTCATTCCACCTGCCACACTCTGAAAAGGAAGAAGAGTTCAGCACCTGAAAGCTGGTGCCTTGGAGACTAGGTCCTAACATACCCAAAATAAACCAAACCAAAACAATGACTCCTCCCTTCCCATCCCTTTATCCACGTGAAATAAAAAGACCCCCTCCCACCCCACCCTTTGAGAACATCCCCTTGTAAGCCTACATGATGGGGAGATGACACTAGCATCCTTTCTCCTGGCCTGGGGTGGAGAAGTTCCAAGAACCACTCTTACCCCTGGGTGGGCAGTATCTGCTACCCCAGCTACCCACCATGTCCCTCCTTCTCTCCTGGGAGCCACTGGGTGGCACAGAGACCACTGCTGGGGGCAGGCCAGCTGGAGGAGCTCTCTCCTGGTGCTTTGGTGGGACACCAAAACCAAAGCCATCCCCTTCTGGCCAAAGGTCCGCCTTGCTCTGGAGAAGCCAGGTAACTGCTTTTAATTTAAAAACGAGTTGACATTGTACAAGTCCGTGTTCTGTAAAATGGAACAGGACCCTCTCTTGGCCCACCCTGACACCCCCCTGGCGCCCCCCCAGTTACTCGGGCTCGCTGCTGTTGGTGGTCTTCTCCCACTCCAAACTCTCCTCGCTCTGGGCAGGCGAGCCGGCGGGCGGCCGTGCCCGGAGACCCTGGAAGCGTCGGCATTCGGGGCAGACACGGATGTGGGTGCAGCCTCGGGCAACCAGGGCGGCTTCTTGGGCCAGTCTTTGTGCCAGGGGGTCTGGCTCACCCCCACTGCAGAGCTTCCCGTTGCTGAGCGTGGTTGTGCTGCGGGCTCGGCGTTCCTCCGGGACGCTGGGGCGAGTCCGTATCATCCCCCCTCCTCTCCTCCGACGAGGGTGGAAACTGTCCCTGCAGAGGATGATGTTGCGCAGCTCCGTCACCATTTCTTGACATACCGACACCTGGAAGGCAGAGCCAAGAGGTAACTGCTCACCTAAGTAAGCTGTGAGCCCCGCAGTGCTGCACCCACTCTGGATTCTTGAAGCCGAGGTGTCCACAGACTCCATCACTAACCTGGTGACCAGGGTTGGATGTTCATGCTTGATCACAGGGAATCAATTTGATGACCTGAGATTATCAAATCCAACTCTTGACCCACAACCACCACAGTTCCCAGCCCATGGCACTCAGTGCCACATTCAGTCTCTTTTTAAAAACCTCCAGGGATGGAAAATCCACCCCCTCCCTGGGCAGCCCATTCCAATGCCTGATACCCTCTCTGGAAAGAATTTTTTCCTAATTTCCAACCTAACCCTCCCCTGGTAGAGCTTGAGCTCATGCCCTCTTGTCTGACTGAAAGAGCCCGAACCCCCCCCCCGGCTTCAACCTCCTTTCAAGGGAGTTGTAGAGAGTGATGAGGTCTCCCCTGAGCCTCCTCTTCTCCAGACTAAACAACCCCAGCTCCCTCAGCCATTAATTATGTTGTGATTTAGCACAACAGGTCGTACCTCTTGTCCAAGACCCACCTGTATTCTAGATCACCAACACCGGGCCTAAACCTGTATCAGGTAGAAGTCCTCAGGTGATCCCATCTCCAGGAAAGGTATCTGCACACAACCCTGACCCCTTCAAAAGACCTTGGAGCACCTCTACAGCCTCAGCCTTCATAACAATGCATGAGAAGCTTATGCATTTTAGCCCCTGCCCAATGCACTTTGCCCTCTCATGCATTTGAGGTCTCATTACCAGAAATGCTCACCTCAGCCTGGGTGCACTACTTGTTCCAAAGCATTGCTGAGCACCCTTCAGATAGCAATAAACACACCCCGTCCCCTTAGGACACTTTCAGGTCCTACCTCTGACTGTTCAGAGTGTCGAAGGCTCCACAAAAATTCCAGCATTGCCATAAAAATTGCTACTATTAAGCCACAGATGAGAACCACGAAGATTCCACCAATATTCTCCATTCCCAGGCCTAAAATAAAGCAGAAGGGACAATGCTGGGGAGAGGCAGGCACAAAAGAAACTGCAAGCATCACTCTAGAGAAATCCCAACTCCTTAAACTCATGTTTAGTTGGCACTGCATAAACCCAGGCAGGGACTAAAAACACATAGCCAGCACTATCCTATTAATAGCTAAGAGCATGACTTGGATGGCAAACTGAACGTCTTGGACGATCGAAGAGGTGTTCTCAGAAATGATGGGTTTGCAGATAAACAGCAAGTACATTGGAGGGAAGTACAAAGCAATTTGTGGATAAACTGAAAACAGGAGAAAAAATTAGAGATCAATGGGACACATTAATCCCTGCAAATTATTCACCCAGCGCCAGCTTTGAACTTTGCAAAGGAAAGATGAGCAATGTTGTTAAAGAGGCAGAGATGAAGAAGAAGAAAAAAAAGGGCTTTAAAAGAAGCTGGTACCAAGAAAACTCCTTTGATTGTATTACAAAATGCTGGTGAAAACTTATTACACCTCCTTGCATTGCAGTAAGGAGAGGTTCCAAACAAGGCCAGGACTCAACATTATTTCACACTATACGGTGATGGAATGGGGTCCCTGCCACCCAGGGGTACCTGGTTGTGGGTTGGGTGCTCTCTGTCCAGCACCCTCTGCTCTATGAGAAGCAAACTGCCCCTTCCATGGGGTGATTTATCTCACCTGCCTTGGACTACTCACTTACAAGGGGATGATTACCACATCTACTCAGGATCAGCCACCCCAGGCCAAACACTGCACAAGTGGACAGCTTCACTGAGGGGAGGGACTGAATGGCACCCATGGCAGCTGCCAGCCCTATCCTCCACAGGACACCTCACCAGCTGGAAGGAAAATGCACCCCTCAGGAACCTGACCTGAGCTCTCCATGTGCTGAGGATGACACCTTGCTTCCTGCTATGATCCCTATCCCCAAAACCACAGCCTGTGCCTCCACCCTAGCCCAGGCAGAGCCGAACCAGAAGAGAAGCTGTGGAGCAGCACACACTGTCAGAAACAGCTTCTGGGGGTTGGGTCTCGAGTGGATTAGGCCCCTGATTGGATTGATTACTAAAAAGCACACGGTGTTTTGCACTGAGGGGACTGGATGAGGCCATTATTTAACAAAAGCATCTATAAAAATCTTTCTCTCCTCTCTGTAACATTAAATCAAAGTGCAAGGATCAATGATTTATTGACTTAATCTCTGCGTGGCTTTTAGACAGAAAATCTCACCAAAATCCTTGTAAATTGCTGACCTGTTTTGTTCTAAAACTTAGGAGGTCACATTTCTCCCTCCTCATCATCATTCCTTTGGCACTGCCTCAGAAGCTATCAAGTGGCTCTGTAAATCAGCCCTTTGCAGTCTTCTACTAAGACAGCAATTGCAGGGCAGAAAACATAGCCCATAATCACAGCTTAGACCCAAGAAAAAGGCCACCTTTTCTTCTCAGTAGCTCTCAAGTTTGAATTTAGGGCCAATACTTCTCTCTGCATCCTTCTGTCACCCTACCTGGGTGCCACTCCAGATGCTCTGACACTGACACACACACCAACACCCACTGCAATGCCAGGAAACAAGAAGAGCTACCATGGAGCAGGCCTGGTTTTCCATCTCGGTGCTCAGAAAGGTCAGTAGATTGTCCTTTCAATGGGGGGACCTGCTGGCCTTCCAGAAAACACTTGCTGAGGAAAGGGTGAGTGCCAAAACTAAAAAATGCAGCAACTGTGTTAAGCTGGCAGCCGCTCCCAGGCTGGGACATTAGCCTAATGTGGTAGCTTTTATGGCAATTTGCATAGCACTACCCAAAAGAATTTACTTCTCAGTTTACAGATGTACTCATAAAGTCCTTGTGTCCCTTTCCCCTGGCTGTTCAAAAGGCACTTTCACTTGGAGCCATTAACCAGTAAGCCTGTGGTGGAGATCCATCTCCCCAGATGGAACCTGGGTTTTTGGTCTGATCCCTTCAGCCATTCATTTTCCCATGTAATGCTGCAGACATTCATTAGAAGCTAATTTACCCTCCATATGCCTCCAATATTTGTCATTTGGTTGTTCCTGCTCTCTTTGCCCCAGGCAAAAACACACAGCATGAAGCACAGCAGAGCTCTGTGGTTTTCTCCTTGAACTGCCAAGGAAGGGATTTCAGGTCAGAAGAAGAAGGGGAGAAAAGTAATTCTCTGGCAGAAAACCTGGCAGTGCTCATGTGCAAGTGGACAATCATTCTTGCAGTTCTGGCAAGGGTGCTTCTCCTGCCTGGTCCCTCTGACAAGTGGTGTGGCTTACCCTTGGCTCTGTGGTCCTCCTCTTTGGGGCACTTGCCTCCTTCCCACCACTTCCTCTTCAGGATCTCCAGGCGGTTGTTCTCTTGCAGCTGGAGGATGGCCAGGTCAAACTCATCACGAAACACAGAGCCTGCAAGGCCAAGATGTAGGTGGTTAGGCAGAGCCTCCATCAGCCTTCCATCCCCACTCATCCCCACCAGGATGCTCTGCCAGCGTGCCCGACTGCCAACACTCATCTCTGAACACTTCAAAAAGGACCTCAGTCCATGGAAGCCCTTGAAACCTGCAGCCTCCCTGAAGGGACTACCAGCTGGCAAATGTCACTTGCAGATGGTGATTCTGCCTGTCCACCAAGCCCCCCACAGGCCACTAAAAGGACCTGACAAAGGAGAAGCTTCAGCCCCAGGGGCAGGGATTGAACAGGCACTTCAGCATCACACCAGTTCTCCTTCAGAGCACTGAGGTCCCTCTCTTGTGGTTCTGCCTCAACCTCAACTTGACTTTACCACTCCTTCCCCTCAAACTAAGCAAACAGCAGCAAGTTCAGCCTCCAAACAAACCCAAACGTTCATGGTGGAGGAGGCTGAGTCCTGGTACTGAGCTCTCCTGCAGTGCTGGTGGTGTCTGCTATCAGAGATAGGGCCGTGGGAAAGACCACAGCTCCCTGGTAACTCTGCACTATTGTCCCAGCCAGCAGCTCTCTGCTCTTCTTATCTGCTAGGGTTTCACTGTTTAACAAGACAATGTCAGAACAAATTTAGTCCTGAAAGTGAGGATTTGTACTCACGGTCAGGTTACTGTGACTTTACAAGCTTACGCATGTCAGCTACACCAGAGTGGCTGTTTGTGTGATGGTTCTTATGCAATTCACCTTAACTTTGTCTTGCTGAGTGCAGGTGCTTAAAGGTCAGGAACAAGGCTTCCTGAAAGATCAGTCGATTGCTTGGAATAACAACTACCACATCCCTTTTCTGTGCTGCCCTGGGAGATGATGTTCTCTTGCTAGCTCTCCTATCGGAAAGACAAAACCCCTGCATTTGTTAAACCTGATTATTGGTTGATAATCATCTCTGAATTGGCCAATTCTCTGTCCTGGGAGTTTTAAGAGCCACCAGCTGTTAAAAAACTTGTCCTAAAAACTAACAAGAGTTGCAAGAGCATTACTTTCACAGCACTTCAGAGATAAAACAAGGAGCACAACACAACTCAAGCACACTGGCTCAAAAGGAAAACCATCAGCAAAGGGCATACGCACAGAAAATAAGCAGCAACTTTGGAACATCTTTCACATGAATTCCTTAAAGAGCCACAGTCACGTGTCACACGACTCTGGACCAGGGCAGGGGCTCTGAGTGTGCACCTTGGGCAACTGCAACATATTTGATTTATTTTTTTTTCCCTCCCGAGGTAACAAACAACCCTGTGCAGAGCTGTGAAACGTGACATTACAGCTTTAGAGCCACTTCAGCCTTTCAAACGCTTGGGTCCTCTGCCGACAGCTGAGAAGGACTAGAATTTTTCTTCACTGCCTACCGACGGGCATGCCAATCCCGTAGCCCTTGGTGTCCAGAAGGCCCCCGACCTGCGTGAGGTTGCAATTGCGCTGCCGATAATACTCGTTCATGGTGGACTCCAGCAGGAAGGCGTAGTTGGAGTTCAGCACCCGGGCGATCCCTTCCTCCGTGCTCTTCACAAAGACACTGGGCTGCTTGGAGTACATGTAGTTCCACATCCTCTGGTAGGTCTGGTAGCGGGAGTTCTGCAGGAAAAAGGAGGCAAATGCACTTCAGGAGGGGGCATCGTGGTGTTGCATAACCCCCCCACACTCCATTAGACATCACTAAGGAGTCAAAGCAGATTTGGTGCCAGGTTCAAAGGTTCCAGTAGGGAAAGGAGTCAAGGAAGATTTGGTGCCAGGTTCAAGGTTCCCAAAAGGACTCAAAGCAGATTTGGTGTCAGGCTCAAAGGTCCCATTGGGGAAAAATCTCAAAGCAGATTTGGTGCCAGGTTCAAAGAATCCATTGAAGAAAAGAGTCAAAGCAGATTTGATGCCAGGTTCAAAGGTCCCAATGGGGAAAGGACTCAAGGAAGATTTGGTGCCAGGTTCAAAGGTCCCAATGGGGAAAGGAGTCAAAGCAAATTTGGTGCCAGGTTAAAAAAAAAAAAAAAAAATTAAAATGCCTAACCTCTATTCCAATGAGATTTAGAGGCCTGAAGATCTTGGTGGATTTGAGACTTTGTTGGCAAAGCTGGGCATGAAATGCATACCTAATTCCAATAGGTTCCAGCAAAGCTCTTTGCATAAATTAAATTTTAGAAAAATACATGGTTTCCATAACAGTGTATCAAAAACACATTAAAAAGCCAGAAGAAATAGCTTGTGTGTGGCTGATTCAAACCACTGAATGTTCCCTGTACATCTCCCAGGTTACTGTCTGTCACTGTAGCCTTGTGCTTAAGAGTTTACCAGATTCAGAGCCAGAAAGCATCACCTTGAGAAAGGTGCTGGCCTTCTGACCACATTCTGCTCTACATTAGGAGTTTCTGAATGTGCCGCTTTCCCCTCAGCCCTGCATTTCTGCAGCACACAGGATCCTTTACCCCACCTCCTCTCCTCTCCTGGCCCCTGCAGCAGGTACATGATGAGAGGTGGTGACAGCAGCCTCAGCCGTGCTTGCTCAATCCATCACTGCCTTTGACCTGCCATCCTTACACCAGAGGCAAATGGATCCCAACATAGTTTAAAGCATTGCAAATGGTACAAGAAGATCTTTTGCTAGTTTCTTCTCTGGTACCAGTGACTCTGGTTCCCATCAGGATTTTCAACTTGAAAGCCTTGCTGAAAAGAACTGAGTGCCTTACACACAGCCACCTCAGTCACTTGGGCTCTGTTCAGCTCATTTTAGATGTAACATTCTGCTTAAAAGCAGCTTTTTGCCAAACCCCTGAAGAGTGCAAAGTTCGTCTGAAAAGCTCAGGCTCACTCAAGAGATTTCTCAAGCTTCCCAATTCAGTTCAGACTCAGAGGAGGGGGGGGGAAGTAAAAAAAGCTCTCTCTCCTCTTCACATTTCAACAAGTAATAAATAAATAATCCCCAAGCAGTTCTTTGTACATTCAGAGCATTGCAAAAAAGATTCACTTGTTTGTTTCACTTCAGAATAGAGCAGGGAAGACAGAAGTCAAACTGGGCTAAATGGCATCCTAAAGTTTGCATACACTTGACTGATTTGCTGACCACACACAGCCTCCAGCACTGTTACCCCTCCTAGCCTGCCTGGGGTGTGCAAATGTTTCTTTGCTTATCCAACCTCAGGGACTCTCATCTAGAAGAGTAGTTCACACCCAAACCCCTTAGAGACCCATGGAAATTTGCAAGTGCTCATCTGCTGCAGGCTGTGTTATGCCACCAGTGTGACACTGGGATGTGTGTCACCCACCCACCCTCACCCACGTGGTGACACTCCAAGTGTGAAGTCGCTTTCTGAGTCCACTCAGGAAATTCTGCTCCTCCAGCATCCAGCATCCTAAAAGCATGCCAGCTGCTGTGGTACAAAAAATCCTGCCTTCCCTGCCCTCTGCCATGTTTCCCCACCATTCATCCCATCAGCACCCACTCTGGATTTATCCCAGTCCTGTGCAACCAAGCAGCCAAGGGTTTTCCCAGTGGTCCCTGCCAGAAACTGGAATGAAACAGGCATGACATCTAAATCTGATCAAACGGTGCCCCCTGCCCCAGTTAGAAAAAGAATGGGGTTTACTTGAAAGAAGGTCATGCTGGAGCCTCCATGAATGGTGCCATACTCGATGGCTGTCTGGTCAGCCAGATCATCTACAGACTCAATGGGGACATCCATCCTCTGCACGGTGAGGAAGGCTGCCAGATTGGCCGTGTAGGAGGAGATGATGATCAAGGTGAATGCCCACCTAGGAAGAGGGGAAGGAAAGACAGGGATCTGAGATGTCCACATGAACTGTATCTCTTTGCCATCCCTACCCTTCACCTCCCCCTTTGCTTCTGCCCCAGAAAAAGACCCCCAGAGAAGCCTTCCTGAAGAGGAGGGCTGAGCTGCTTACCAGACTCCACTGACACACCGTGTGGATAATGCTTGGGGGGCAATGGTGGAGCCTTGCTGCATGAATCCCCCGACTGGAAACCAGAGGCTGTTGCCCAGAGAGTATTGATTGACCAGAAGATTGCATCTGCCCTGTGAGCAAGGGTGGGGGCTGTACCACTCATATGGTGTCAATCTAAAATGATAAGAAATGGGTAGGCTAAGGTAATTCACCAGGAAATGGGGTGCTTTGGAGAAAAGAAGAGAAAAAAAAAAACAAACAAACAGAAAAGCAGTGAAGCCCTAATGCTCCCGGAGGCAGATTCTTCTGAGGAGGAAACTCTTCTTTGCTGTCAATTGATGCCCAGGGCTCAGAGCTGTGTGAAATGCTTGCTCTAAGACTTAGAAGGCAGAGGCTTTCTTGTAAAGATTTGCAAAAACTTTTGAGAGGCTCTGCTGAAATTCTGGGCATGGGCTCTAGGGAGGCTGGAGCTCTGTGTGTGAATTCATACCACAGACCATCACAGCAACAGTTCCAGATGTGTTACAGGCTTGATGTGAAATTGAAATCAAACATCTTGAGCTGTGTTCTCTGCTGGAGGACTAGCAGCAACAGGAAGTTCAAAAGTGAAGTGTGTGAGAGCTGGCTGCAGGATGGTATTGGTACAAATGGTTGCTCTGAGAAGGTCTGATTGCCCTGGCAAGGTCTAGGTCTCAGGTACAGTTTGAAACCAGATGCTGATGTTACAAAGCATCACATACTTTCAGCATCCACAGGGACAGCACAGAGGTGGCAAACAGAAACAACAGACAGCCTGGCACTGAAGTGACTGCAGCCGAGTTCTCTTAATTTGCAATTTCCAACCCTTAGTTCCCCAGTTGCTGAGAAACTCTTCTATCTCCTATGCTGGAGGTCATTATATTACTGCTGGCTAATGAAGCTGGTGTCTAAGAGGGTCATTTTGGGGCATACTGCCAATACAGCTGTAGGGCTCTGCCAGCTCATGCAGCATTTAACCAAAATGGGGTATTTATTTTTGTTTCTATAACTCCTACCTCACTGTGATGCCAGCAAGCCATGGAGGTTATTTCTTGAAGACTTTCTATGGCTGAATTGAGCCCTAGCAGTAAAAAACACTCCCCTGGGAGAGTCTTCTGCAATTCACAGGGTCAAAAGCTCCTTATTGCTGAGCAAGGCAGAGAGCAGCATCCAAACCTCCATCTCCAGTGGGAAGCCAAGCAAAGGCACCTTTTTCAGAGGACCATGTTTAAAACATGAAGAAGGGCCTAAAGAGGCACAAAATCTCAGGCTGCAGAGACCACTGCATTATTCAATGGTTTCTTCAGAGCTCCATTTTGGAGGTTGCAATGGCATTTGAAGAAACCATGAAAGCCCTGTCAGGATGACAACTTCAGCCATGCTAAGGGACCCAGTGACAGCACAGTTTCAATGTTTGCAATGAGAATATTAACTGTGTCCTGAAACAGCCTTCATCCCTGAGCACATCAGTGCCAGGACACAGTGCAGCTGTGTCTGGAAAGGTCCATCTATGCCACCAAGCACCCGTGGTCTGTTTGGAGGTCAGGGAGCCCAGCAATGGAGCCCAGACCCTGGGCCTCGACATGACCCAGGCACGCAGTGATATATTTTAAGGCTGATTTAAATGAGTTAGAAGTGAACAGAACTGCGAGCTGTCAAGCAATGCTCTGCACATCAGCCAAGAGGCTGCTGAAAGGTATTAATGAACTTCCTTTTCCAGTACACCCTGGGCTTCACAGGGCCAGGGCAGACAACCACCCAAACTGGCATTTGTGTTGAAGTCTCCCAGTGCATCTGTGGTTGCTGCCAGCCTCCCCCTCCTGTTCAAGCCCTCGCCTTCTCTTTTGCAGATCAAGCACCTCCAGGGAGCACACCACTTGCAACACCAGCCCTAATCCCAAACCTCCCCTCACCCTCCCCAAGCAGCTTTTTTTTTTTTTTTTTTTTTTTTTCACCGCTGCATCCAAGCAGAGCTCCTAAATCCCACACCCTGCTCCTGCCACGGCCATCCCGGGGCTGCCCTCCACATGGGTGACAAGGGGCACGGGGGGACATGGGGACATCCCCCGGGTGTCTGCACCCTCCCCACGGGTCTGGGAGCGTGACGCTAGGTGGCACCGTGAGGAAGGGAAAGGCACCGGCAGTGACATTACCGAGCCACCAAAAAGAGGACGCAGCTGACAGCCAAATAGGCGAGCAGCATGAAGAGCCAGACGCCGGGAGAAAAAGGATCCAGGAATGAGAAGTAGCCAGGTTTGCGGCCCTGGAAGGGAAACAAAAACAAGTTTGAGCCTCTAGTGCTTCCAGAAATGAAGGAGTTGGGTTCGGAGAATGAGAACAGCCCTGCCAGGATGGGGGCAGCCATAAGAGAAGTGCAAAAAGGAGGGGGGGGGAGGGTGTTGCAAAAGCCTTGCAGGGTAAACAAGTGAGACTGAACACAACAAATATCTGAGCCCTGCAGCATCTCGCCACCATCTCCTAAGACTGTTCCTCTCCTCATCTCAACCACTTTTGTTTCTCCAAGCAAAGAAAGAGGTGAACTGATAGGCAAATGGAGCAGCCAGGGCAGGATGCTCTGCACCCCTTGCCTGCAGGGCCTCCGAGGGGCTGCTCCTTGGCCACCCAAGCAGGTTGCACACCACAATTGCTGGGCAGGAGGGGACTTCCCTGAGCCTCCAACAAGGTGGGCATAGTAAGGAGAAAATATTTTCATGCAGAGGAAAAAAAAAAAAAAGAGAGAGAGACATTTGCAATATCGCTGGTTTTCTTTCTTTAGCCTTGTAACATTTATTCTCTACAAAACTCAATAAAATTATTACTTTTATCTCAGGGAACATGATATTTTTATCTCTAGGATGCGTCAGAACTTCCTGTTGTTTTTTTGTTTTTTTTTTCTCAGCAAACCACCTTTCCTTGAGAAGTAAAGCCTCCCTGCTATAAAAAAAAAACAAGTTGATCTTCTCGCCAAATACCTTAAATTTTCACAAGGACACTGCCACCACTGAAATCTTTTCAATCCTAGCAAAGTTTATGCAACGGGAGGATTAATTTCTAGGAGAAGTATCCCAAAAGCTGAACACCTCCTGTTTGGGTGACTGTCCTTCTCCCACCCCCACCAGCTCAACAGTTTCCCCAAGTACACGTAACTGAGAAGATGCCTGTGAGTCAGAGCTCCTGCAAAGGCTTTTACTGTAAAGTCAGAGTGGAAACAGCCTTTTATCACATCTTGGCCATGCTGTCAGTGTATTTCTTACTGGCACCTTGCTCTGCTGTGTGCTGAAAACGTCTCTCACTGTTTGCTCAGAGCAGCTCCTCTCAGCAGCTGTTTCCCAGCATTTGCAGCTGCTCTGCTCTGAGTTGTTCACTGTGCACAAAAGCTGCTACCAGGGACCAGCTCTGAACACAGAGAGGCCTCATTTTTCTCCAGCTTTACCCTGCCCGTCTGTGACACCACATAAACTAATAATAGCTGGCGATAAATAACACCTAACCTCAACTGCTGTAACAAATCCAGAGCTATCAAAGACCAGGGTCTTGGTATTTTAGAGCTGTGCTTAATCCAAAGGCAGTGAATAATTTTCTGTTTTCACAAAAGTCCCCAGGAAACATAGCTGCTTCTTTTTTCCCTTCCCCAGACTCAGAGCAGCACTTTAAATTCCACTTCCATTAAAAAAAAAAAACAAACCAAAAAAGCAGTTTTACTACTGAAGTATTCCTAATCCTATGCAAACCATGAATTTCACAAGGTCTTGGTAGTTCTTCTGAAGACTAAGTTGTTGCTAGAAAAGGCAAGAGTTGTTGCACATAAAAAAAATCTTCCTCTACTAAAAATATCTAGGATACTATGATATTCTCAGCTCCAGTCACCAGCTGGGACCGTAACATCTCAGACAGCTTCTACAGCATACTTATTTCAGAAGTTATTTCACTGCACTTGATGCAAGCAGGTGAAGCACAAACAGTGAGACATTGCCTTCTTCTGTCCTTTTCTGGTCAATTGCTGCTGTGTTCTGCTTTTCCTTGTGGCCTTCCCAGAAACCCAGAGGGAACAAATGAGTGCTGCAGCCAGCATCTGAACACAAAGCAAGAGCCCTCAGAGCCAGAGACACTGCTGGAAGCTCCATCTCCAGAGGGACTCCATTCCCAGTCACAGCCTTTGCTCACCTTGCTGGGGGTCCCCTCACCAGGTGAGGTGAGACCATCAGGGGAGGCTGCAGACTCTGTGGTGCACATTCCCCTGCACTTCTGGCTGATCCCATCCAGAGGATTGTGGATTTCTCAATGCCAACAAGAAGCCAAAGCTCTTCTCTTCAATGTGGCATCAGTCTTTGAACACCCCACAGGACCCTGATTTCTTTTTTAATCTAGAGCTAAATTGGCCCAGTAAGTTCTCTTCTTCTGCAGGTCTTGACAGGCTCAGGAACAAGATGAGACCATGGGAACCTGCAGGGTTGATGGTGAAGGGCACTGCCTGCCCTCAGCTGAACAAACTGGAGCTTCTTGAGCACAAGATCATCCCAGGTGGCTTCTCCCTGCCCAGCATCCCGGAGCTGGGAGGAGACTCCCCAGCACTGGCAGTGGCTTGGCTGAGGCTCCCTCATCAGATGCTCCTGTAACAAGGTTCCTTTCTGTAATTAAGGCCTTGATGTCTTCTCTCTGTTTCTGGGGCAGTTTGTCAATAAATTACTCTCATTAAGGAAATTGCGTTGGAAGCTCTAAATCTCCAACTTGGCAATGACTCTCTCCTGTGACTTTACAGTAGTAGTAGTTCTGGTTCTTTTCAGCTACAGTCATTTTCAGGCTGCTGCTACATATTCTTTTCATTCATGGGTGTGGATAAGAATAAAGATATTCTGTTCCCACAGAGGGCACAAACTCTCTCTTATCTGTCTGTTTTGAAGATGGGAATGACAGTATCTGGTGTCTGTCAGATATTTTTAGCTGGTCCCAATACAGCTTTGTTAATTGGAAGAGCTATTTTTCTATTCCTGGAATAGAAATGTTCAAAATGGCCAATAATTGATGAAGGCCTCCTGCAAATCCTCAGATGGGAGCAGGAGAGATTCAGTTCCCCTCCTCAGTGGTTCTTGGAAGTCTTCATTTTATAACTGGACAGAACCAGCTTTCTGGGCAGGTGTTGGTGCCTGAAGAGCCTGAACATGCAGGACATCCAGGAAAAGGAGGGGGAGAGGAGCTTTGTGGCATGGCCCCAGATTTCTCTGTGCCTTATGAGCCCCTACCTGCCCTGCACACACACACACACAGCCTGAAGGGACCTCAGTGCTCCTCTGTTCAGAATCAGTCAGCCCTGCCTATGTCCTTTCTCAGAGATGTTTGTCCATGGAAATGGGAAGCAAGAGAACTTTCTTCTGTCCTTGTAAGCCAGAAGGGAAGCAGGAAAACCTGGAAAGGCAGAAACATTGCTGCATGCTAGGTATAACCGTAGTGCATTTTTTCTCACCAGACCAAAGACTGTGTGTATATTCTGGGATGACCACCTCTGATCCAGATCTCTCTCCAGTGCCCTTTCTCTGGAGTTGATAAGCAAAATCCAAGCACAGGCTGCTGTGAATCCTGAGCCTAAATTTGAGTCACCGGATGGTCCACAGCTGATGGGCCAACATGCAGTATGGTCCCAGGCATGCCAAGGGCCAGCAGTTGCTCCCATCCCTGCTTCAGCAAAGCAGGAATCTTGCTGGCAGAGCAGCCGGGGCTGTCAGGGTGATGCTCTGCTCCTCTCAGCTTCTCTGCCTCAGCTGTTGAGTCTCCTTTGGCTGGAATTAAGGAGCTATTCCTTCCCATTCCATGTCTATTGCAGCAATCAAGTAGAAACACTTTAAGCCTCAGTTCACTTGGCCTAAACTCAGCTGCTCCACTGTACTCACCAAATCTGCATTTTCTCATCTTAAGGCAGAGTAAGGACCATCAGGGCTGATGAGCCAGAATAATGTGCAATGCTAGTCCCTCACTGCCTGCCATAGAGGCAGGTATGTGTGCAAAAGCATGTTTATGCTGCAAATAAACCTGACTTTCAACAATATTCTCTGCAGAAATGGCCCTGGGCACCTGATTTCAGCCCTCTGCCAAGCAGAGTGACTTCTCAAAACCAGTCATCTATCTCCTTCCTGCCTTCCACAGGTCCCACCAGCCGGTGAGAATGGGGACTTAATAAAACAGAACAAGCTTTTTCTCTTAGCAGCCCGCAAGTCAGAAAGCCTATTAGAGTCCCCATGTCAGAAATCCATACTTTATTATATCACAACAAGTGAAACTGAGAAAAATGACAGCCCTGTTTAAAGCTGCCATTTTTGGTTATGTGTGATAAGAGACAGAACACTGTGGTGGCTGGGTTGGGAAGGAGAAAGAGGGGAGAAATCATTTGCCATTGGAGTTACATGGAAATTAAAAGAAAATGCCATCACACTGAGGGGAGGCCAGGGCAACTCCTCAGCACGAGATTTATTTGTGGTTATTTATGAGGCTACGTGTGATCTGCACCATGATTAACATACATCAGCTGCAATTTTTGACATCCCAGAGATGTTTGTTGGGACCTGGAAGGGAAGGGAGGGGCCAGGAGCAGATGGGGCTGTGGGGCTGCCTTCTGCTTCTCTGCAAACCACATCCTTCAAGAAAAAAATAGAGCAATTAGCTATCTTGCCTTTTCTTGTTAAATAAATATTTACCAGTTTAATTAGCGAATTGCCATGAAGCTCTTGGAAAGTCTCCTGTAGCTAAGGAGGAGAGGTCTGGACAAAGAGGAACAAAATGCTGGAGAGGGAATGGAATAAATCAGAGGCAGAGCACCCATGGCACTCAATTGTCAAGCTTTAAAAATGCATGTGAGAAAGCAAGCAACTTGGTTATAATCCCAGCCAAGAGATGTTGGCAGAAACGCCTTCGTGATCCATGGAGGAGCTGGTGGTGTGAAAAAAAACAGTGTAGCAAGGAAGGGACAGTTACACTTGGCTTCCAGGAGCTTGGAGAGTCAGTCTGACCCCTTTTGATCAGTCAAGTCACTCATCCTAAATTCTGCACCTACCAAATGAACCATAATTTTAACTAGATTTCAATTGCTCTTGGCAGGAGCTGCTCAGCACAGAGGGATGTATGCACGAGTTTGTTTATGTTCATATCCAAGGCTGCATCCTTAACTGCCTTGCCAATAGAGAGAGGGGGCTGGGAGAGGCAGCTGTAGTTGTTTTATCCTTTTGGCTGCTATTGTTGAGCTGAGGGGGAACCAAGACTCTGATTTGCATCCCTCTCAGCACAGTACAGAGCACATTTCTTAAACACAAATTGGGAATAACATGATATCCTCTTGCAAAGGTCCTAGATCAGAGAATCATAGAATTTTCAGGTTAGAAGGGTCAAGATCACCTGGTTCCAACCCCTCTCCATGGGAAGGGACACCTCCCACCAGCTCAGGTTGCTCAGAGCTCTGGCCTTAAAAACTTCCAGGGATGGATGGGGCTTCCACCACCTCTCTGGGCAACCTGTGCCAGGGTCTCACCACCCCATAGTGAAGAACTTCCTAACTTCTAATCTAAATCTACCCTTCTCTAGTTTTAATTCATTCCCCCATGTCCTATCACTCCCTGACATCCTAAAAAAAGTCCCTCACCAGCTTTCTTGGATGCCAGAACTTGCATCCTGGGACACTGGGGAACATGGGGGGTTGCCTGGCCCATGGACGACAGGGGAAAAATATTTCCTCTCCTGAGCTTCAGGGAGAAGCTAGAATAACAGAAAATGGGAATATGAGAGAATCCACCCAGCTGGGATGCTGCACCCCATCCAGGAGAGCCTGTCCTTGGCACACTTTGCCACAGCCAGCTGAAAGCCATACCAAAGCCACACCAAAGCCATCCTGGCACTTCTGCTGTGCCTGAAGCAGAACCACACAAGCCAACACCTGCCCACACTTCCCCTGGTAGCACCAACCTAGCAGGGTTCAGCTCATGGACCCCCCAGCACTCCTGGAAGTGCTGTGTGCCTGGGGAGGATGGGGAAGGGGAGCCAACAGGGAGGCTGAACAAGGGGAAGCAAATCCACCAAGCTGACACGAGGCAGGGAGACAGTGAAAAGAAGGAAATAAAAGTCAAGCACATTTGCCTTTAAATAAGAAACCCAAATATTTTTATGAGTGACTCATTTTTCTTCTGTAAGTAAGCACGCTTGCATGCAAATAATGGAGGGACATAAACAGTTATAAAATAAAGTCTCTTACCATATGCACTCGGTAGAGAATACTAATTCCCAAAGTCATGAAAGGCTTAGAGAAATCAATCACCTTCTCCCGCTCTGCTGTAATTGTCAGCCCTGCCACGGCCAAATCAGCTTTCTGGAGAGAAAGGAGAGCAGAGAAAATCAGCTCCCTAAGCTGCTGACATTCACTAGTTCTGGGCTCCTGCACCCCTCTTCCCAAGCAGCTCTCCCTGCCCAAACACACCTCAAGCTTCAACCCTGCAGAGCATTATCTGAGCTTTTCCTTCCCTCACTTGAGCATTTTTGTCTCTCTGCTTTGTGTTTTCCCAACCTCTAAGCTGCCATTGGGGAGCCCATTGGGCAGGGAGCTGTGCTAAGAGCCTGGTTCCTTGAATGCTTAAAGACCTGGCAAAACAGGAGCCACTCAGGCAATAAATATTGTACTAATGTAAAGAAGATAGAGCCCCCCCCCTCCTTCTGTTCAACACAGCTGTCCTCTCCCAGACAGGACTGCTACTTGCAAGTGCCATAGGTAGAAAATCATAACAGAGCAGCATCATTACACCTGGACCCTGAGCCATGATGTTTACAAGCCCCAGGCTTCCTAAATTGGAGATCAGTCTCCAAAAAAATTCAGAGGACTAACAAACATTTCCAGATCGGCTTGCAAAGCAAATGAGATTAGGGGGAAAAATATAAAAGATTTCTTCCAGTGTTAATACCCTTGTAATATAGATAAGGGATTTGAATTTTAAATATTATTTTTATTACTATAGCTCTTTTAATGTCCATAATTGCTTTCTGTAAAAATGAAACCTCCTCCATTCCTTATACATTTGTTTGCCTGCTCTGCAGGATGATGATTATGCAAGTGGAAAAAGAGAAGGGGGAGGAAATGAAAAGCTGTTTGCACTTCTTGTCCTCAAATTTCATAAGGTCTGTGCAGAAGCCAAGGCACCATCAGACCACAGACCTGGTAAAATATGGATTTTATCTCCCTGGATCCATGCACTAGCTGCAAATGCACTGCTCGAAGGCAAACTTGTGTGTGCATCACTCTTAGCACACTCTCTGAACCTGCTTCTCTTCCATTAATTTACTTGGGAAGAGGACTAATCACCTCCTGGCAAAGCTTTGCCAGAGGGTCTTTCCCCTTCCTCTGCCCCAGCAGATTTAAAGGCAGGCAGGGAGGAAGGGATGGAGCCACAGGAGGGAAGAGCAGCACTGCTGGAGCCTGCAGGAGGGAGGGAAGGGAAAAGAAAGGTGAGGTGGTCTGCAGGCCTGCCCTGCAAGGGGAGTCAGGGAGAAGGTGATATTTCACAGTCCAGGCAGGATTGCTTTATTGGACAAGCCTCATGCCAGACTTTTGCAATTGTTTCCAAGCAGCTATTACAGATTCCTAGGAGGTTCAGGCTGGAATGAATTATGAGCTAGGATGAATTTCTGCCTAGGCAGACATTTACCTACAGGGTTTTTCAAAGGCACCAATAATCACAAAGTGGTGTGTGAGCAGTTGAGCCCTATGTAAATAGCATCAGATTACAGAAATGGGATCCGTTCATCTGCGGAACGTGGCATGTGAGGAATATTATCTGCAAGAAAAGCCTAAACCTCTCTTGTCTATACTTAAAAGGGCTTTCAGGTACCCTTGTCCTGTGGAGAGCTCTCCCAGCAAAGCCCCTCATGAAGATACAGCTTATTCTAACAAGGGATTTCTTTCCCAGTTCTCCAAACAGAATACAATTCCAAGCCATAAACTAAATAGATGGTAAATACACCTCATCAAAGGTACTTGATGCAAAAGCTCTGAGGATATTTCCATTCCCATCCAGGGACCAACACAAAGATGCTGCTGGAAGGAGTAGTGTGGCCCCCCCAGGTTTACCCAGCTAAGTCACCATCCCTCTCCTGCCCCCACCTTCTCAAGGGGGACAACGTGGATGCCACCAGGGAACTCTGTGCACTCCAGTCATTCCCTCAACTGTTGTCCTTTGGGACCCCTTCCAGATGATGTAGGCAGCAACATCTTGAAAGCTGCTCTTCCCTACAGAAAGTAGGATGCAAATCCATCCCTATGCCTATGGAGCAGAAACTCAGCAGAGCTGAGCTGCCTCCCCCTAGCACACAGGCTTTGTGTCCAGGTCACCTCTTCTCTTGTCTCTCAGTCTGGGAATGGCATGCAATACGTTCTCTGCCTGAATTTCATCCATTCCATGGTTTGGATTTTGCTTCCTGATGTTCACAAAACTTCTTGTGGTTCAGGGAGCCCAGTGTTATCTCAGTTACAGAGGAGCTCTGTAAAACCAGAGTGCTCCCCAGCACTCTTTTGCCAAGTAAGAAGTGATAGGACAAGAAAAAGTGGCCTCAAGTTGTGCCAGGGGAGAGTTAGATTGGATATTAGAAAAAAGTTCTTCACCCAAAGGGTTCTCAGGGACTGGAACAGGCTGCCCAGGGCAGTCACCATCCCCGGAGGTATTTAAAAGATGTGTAGATGTGAGGTATTTAAAAGATGTGACTTAGTGGTGGACTTGGCAGTGCTGGGTTAATGGTCAAAAATGATTCTATGATTCTATTCTGTGATTCTGCACTCTGTCCAGAACCAGGCCCTGGGGAAAAAAAAAAAAAAAAAAAAGCAGCAAAGGATAGGGGAGAAGAGAGGGCAAACACTGCTTGATTTTCATCCTTCCCGCACAGTTGCAGCTATAAACACCAGTGTGAAATAGGCTTAGAAAAAGACCCAGAGCATTCTGGAAGTGGAGGCAGATGATGCTTTAACAAAACACTGCTCACACAAGGCCAAACTCTGGCTGGGTGAGAAGCAGCCCAAGGTGAGCTGATGCCTGAGACAAAAGCTGCCACCACCACGATACCTGGCATCAGCTGTGGGCTCTGCCCCACCTCAGCAGACAGCCTGGGGGGCTGGAAAAGCTCTGAGACATGGGGGCTCCTGAAGGGGAACAACAATGAAGCAGTCTGGAGAGGTAAATTGCAGGAATTGCCAGGCCAGAGGAGGTGGCAGCCTCCTTGCTGCGGATGCTGCCGATGCTCATCTCAGCTCTAAGGGTGATGAATGGGATCTGACGTCAGCCCGGGCAGAGAGGGTCCCATCAAAGCCTCCCCTCAGCACTGGGACCACTGGGAGACCAGCCCTGCAGTGATTCACAACCTCCAGGCAAGGTGCTGAAAGTAAAAAAAGGAGAAGGCCCCAGGGGGAACAGAGCTTTGGTCTGCACTGCAAATAGGAGCCTGAAGGACAGAGAACAAAGCTGGGATGTCTTCCAGGAGCCTTCAGCAGCACCTCAGATGCTGCATCCCCTGGGTGCACAGGAGCACAACCTTCCCAGAGAACACTGCAGCATGGTGGAGCTCAGGGACAGCTGTTCCTTGCACTGCCCCTCTGCTTGGAGAGCTTTCTGGGCAGCTGAAATCAGTGTCCAACCTTCAGCACCCACCTGACCAGCAGCTCCTACACCCCCGATGGCATCAGCACTGTTGGAAACCCATCTGGGTGAGGTCCTGAGCACCCACCCAGCTGGAGGTGACCCTGCTTTGTGCAGGGAGTGGGACTGGATGATCTCCAGAGGTCCCCTCCAACCTCTGCTGTTCTGTGCAGGCACTGGAGGGCAGTTTCTCTGCAGGCTGCTCCCACTGCCACCATGGCAGTGACAGAGCAGTGTCCCTGCATCTGCAGATCACACCCACAGCACGATGGATATGGCTTGGCCACCAGGTCACCATCCTGAGTGCTTCTGCTCCAGCTGCACATCTGATCTGGCAGGAGGTCTTTTGGGGTGTGCAGCTCTCCTTGGGACAGCCAGGTTGTGCACCCAGGTGCACACTCTTGGATTTGAAAGCAGGGCCAGATGAGAGTGACTCAAAATTGGTGGTTTGTGGTTTTGTTGGTTTTTTTTTTGGGTTTTTTGTTTGTTTTTTTTTTTTTTTGTAAGGATGTGCATGGATTCTGCCATATGAAAAGTGACAGCCTGTGAGCCCTGGAGGCTGCAGCCCTTCATTTAAACTACAGTCAGGGATGGGGTGGTCAGCAACCAGTGCAGATGACATCCTTAAATCTGCCTCTACTCATGTTTCTTCACCTGGTCTAGCTCTAGGGGTGGGAGGCAAAAGTCTGTGCCTGTGGCAAAAGGCAGTCAAGTGAAGCACCAGGACCAGAGACCCTAAGCCCATGTGGAACAGTAGCAAGACTTAATCAGCTCACAGCATACCCAGCACCTTGTGCAAATTTTGGCAAACTAAGCAGTGTGATGCAGACCTCTCTGCCCATCCCCTCACTGTGTTTGATCACCAACCCACACTCCCTCACTTCCCCACTCCCACTCACTCCCCACCCTCTCAAGCCCCCTCTGCCACACTTGCCAGAATGATAGAAGGCAAACAGACTCCCCCTCTCTCCCTCACCCACACACAGCTTTTCTTGCTGAACACCAACACCCACTGCTGAGTGGAGAGCAGGACTCTGCCAGTTTTGAAATATCTTCTTCCTCCTTTCCCCTTCCTGCCATTCTCCATCTCTGGAGCAGTTGAAAGGAAAAGTTCTCTGAAATCACAGAATCATAGAATCGGCTGGGTTGGAAGGGACCTCAGAGATCATCAGGTCCAACCCTTGACCACTACCACTGCATGTAAGTATGTAAGGTACCACCTTGTAACAAGTAAGGAGCCATCACCCCAAAGCTTTAAGGTCATTTTAACTCTTGCTCTTGCTGTTCCTGAAGGCCCAGACCCTTTCACAACAGAGACAACTTCATCTCTCTCATTTTAAAAAGAGCTTTGACCACCACTGATCCCAAACTCAAGCCACAGACACAAACACCAAAGCTCTTGTGTTATTCCACAGCACTGCACTCTTGAAACGATCCTGCACAAAAGAGCAGGAGCTTCCTATCCCCAGCCACCTGCCCCTCAATTGCCCTGATGAGATGTAGTTCTTCCAGCCCTATTGTTCCCTAAGGCTCTGATGGGAAAAAAAAAAAAAAAAAAAAAAAAGGATCTGGGAAGATGTGTTGTTAGCACATGTGTGGGGATGTCAGCAGAACTGCTGGAGGCTGCCCCAGCCAGGGAGAGGATTTACTCCCCTGCCCACTCAAGGAATGAGGAGGGTGTTCAGCATCCCTGCCCTCTGTGCACAGAGGGACCAATTAGCTCATCGTTTTCTGGGTTTGTGACATCTTTCACTAAGGCATGGGCTTCAGTCCTTCCTTCCAAGTGATTTCTCCCAGCTGATCACAAAGTTTACAGGTTTCCTGACAGGCTGGCGAGTCAGACTGCTGAGCTAGACACAGGAGTCTCTACAGCTCTGCCACTGATCCCCCCAAGTCTCTCCCCTCTTCATCTTCCTTCCCCTCATCATCATCCCTCTCCAGCTCTTAATTAGTTTTGTGAGCAGGTTGATAAGATATGTACTGGTGAATTTGGGTCAACAACAAATTTATGTTTATATAGCATCCTTCTCAATCATATCATAGCACACAATTAGCTGTAATAGAATTTTCAGCACTTAAGAATAAATCAATAGCTGGTTAATTTAGAAGCAATAAAATGAAACACTTTTTCCATCTAGCCAATAGTTGCTCTGAGAAGATTCAGTGCCACTGGGGGATTAAAGAGACCAAACAAATACTAGGAAGGTATTGGATGGAGCTGGGTAATTTTCTGATCTTCTGGTCCTGCACACTAAGGGCTTGTGAGTCAAACCTCACTTTCTGGAAGCTGATCAGGGTCAAGAAGGAACTGTAACACAGCACTGCACAAAGAGACAAGAGAAGAGGGGGGATTTGGGAAGTATTGACCCACGTGACAGTTTTGCATCTCAACTAAATCCACTGAGAGAGGAACACATGCAGCCAACATTGGCTCTTTTGGCTCGTCTGTTTTGTGTGGTCCTGAAGTAAGATAAGGGATGGACAAGGGGTTGGAACAGAGGACAAAGCCCCTTGGGGGCATCAAGGAAGGAGAGGAAGTCCTTGGGTTCTGAAAAGATTTCAGAAAACAGTGTCCCAAGCAGCCCTGAAGAAGCCCAACAGCATGCACATAGCTAGCTCTGCCCTGGCTGACCTGATCTAAAGGGTCAGTCATTGGCACTGATCAAAAACCACTGAAACCACTGTAAAGACTCAAAATGGCCTAGAAAGAATAAAGCAGAGAAAGCTTTTTTTCTTCTCTAATTTTTGATTCAGCCTCACACAGGCTTTGCCAGCTGAAGCAGAAGTAAAAATCCTCCTAAATAAAGATCGAGCTGCAGAAGAAACAAATGGTTTCTATGTAAAGATGAAGTTAAAACATTTAGCACTAAAAAAAAAAAAAAAACACAAAAAAACCAACCTCCCCCCCCCCCCAAAAAAAAAACAAAAAAACCCACACAGCTCTCCAGAAGCTCCCATTTAATGGAGAGACACTGGCAAGGTTAGAAGGCAAAAAATTTGATGGCTGTTCCCTTCCTTTGTTTGCACAGATCACAGGCTGTTCTCTGTGCCTTCCTTTTTGCCTCCCAAAAGAAATGTTGCAGGACTGTAATTGTGTGTGTGTGTGTATATATACACACAGAGAGAGGGAGAAATGTATAAAAACTATGCCAATAGCCCAGAGCATTTGCAAACAACCATACAGAAGGCTCTTTAGAAGAAGCAGGAGGAGGTGGGATCTCTGCTGGCATCACGAGTTATCACTCCTCTGGGGAAGGGTGATCCAGGAGACAGGGTGCTAATTCAGGAGGGATCTCCATTCCATAACAAGCCCTGTTCCTGACTCTCAGCAAATCTTTTAGACCTAGAATTGTCCCACCTGACTTCAGACACTTAGCTGAAGCTCCTAAGATAGTTAAGATGAGCTTTAGGTCTCCCCCAGGTCTCCTTTACCAGCTGGGGAAGCAGCAGATAAGATGCAGAGGGCACCTTCTAGAGATGTTTTCTTGTCTCCTGCAGGGATCAGGAAAGCTGGGACAGGACCCCAGACCCCTCCCTGGAGCCACAGGGGAAGGATTCATGCCCTCTTTCCTCTGCTTTGCAGGAGGGACGTGCCACTGGGATGAGGATGAGGATGGGGTGGCTCAGGGACTCCTCTCACATGGTGGTGAGGGTTACTGTAAACCCAGCTCACTGTGGGTCTGCCATCAGCTGAGGAACCAGCCCTGGGTTCTTCTCACAGGTGCTTTGGTAGGGTAGAAATCAGTGAGTGAGGAAGTATTGGCTTAAATTAACATCAATCTTACTGTTAGCTTTGGCTAAGCCTATTTTAGTAAGGATATCAGAGTACTTCATGAACTGTATTTAAGCTTCAGGATCCCCAGGGAAGGAGAACCTTCAGCTGCAGAGGAAAACACAGAGCAGGGAGGGGGGTACAGGCTGACTGAGCACACACGTACACAGAAGTGTTGTCAAACCTGGCAAAAACATTCAGCTTTCAGCTTTGCTGTGGTGCAGCAACATCACAAAGCAGAGGCATGAAAAGATTTTGGGTCTGTGCGCTTCAAGCAAACAAAATTGTTCCTCTCCAAAAATAGTACTCAAAGTCAAGGAGCTGAAATGAAATTGCCAAAACCTTTCTGGGTAGAAACGTGATTCTTCCTTTCCTCCCTCCCAAAGGGTGTGTTTTATAAGTTTTCTTCAGCTTCTACCAATCCCTGCCTGAGCCTGCACAATTTCCTGTTTAAGGTTTTCATTAATTTTTCCACTAGGAAAAATAAAAAAATATAATCCATTTTGCTCAGGAACCCGGGAGTCCAGGTCTCCCCTCCAAAAAAGCAAACACCTCTGAGAGGTCCCCTCTCCTCCCCCCCCCCCCCCACTTCACAGGCTGTCACATCAACACAACAAATACATTTGAATGTTAAATGGAGATCCCCTGGTCAAGTCTCACAAATGGACTCAAAACCCCATCCATCTTAATCATCCCCGAGCACTTAATAAAGCATCAGGGCAGTTCATTGCCAAGTCCCACTAAAGCATGGGAAAAAAGAGCAGCTAATTCACTTACCCGAGAAATCAGCTCCCCCACCATCCCTGTCCATGTGCCATTTGCCTCAGGGACTCCATAGACACCATCACCAACCAGGTGGATCTTATAGTTGAAACGTAGGATCTCTGCCAGCTCCTTCAGCATGTCCACACAGAAGCCCTCATACCGATCATTGCCTTCCAGCTCCTGATGGTTCCACTTCAGCATTAAGTAAGGGTTTTCCTGCATTGAAACTGGGCAGCTGTCATTCCCATCTTAGCCGAGACATCCCACCAGCACAGCACCTTCATCCCAGGTGAGGAGATGATGCAGAGCTAAGGCATCATGCTTTAGGGGGCTGTTTCCGACTGGAATATGCCAGAGCAGCCCAGGGATTGCTCCAAGTTAGGGCAGGATACAGACAGCCCAGCCTCTCCCAGGATAAAGCCACTTCTCCTCTTTTCAACAAACTTTGTGGGACATGAGGCAACAGTGCCCAGAGTTCCTCAGGACTCTGAATGTATTTTAGGAAGGAACAGAGGCACTGGAAAAAATTATGGGTCAGGCAGCACATGGAAGGGGGATTTGTTGAATAAAGACAGTGGTAGATGTCTTTAGGCCTGTAGATGTGAAGAGTTGGTTCATAAAACTACCCATCTTGGCCAATTTCAGTAATTTTATGGGTAGAAGGGACAACTGTCCCCTCCAACTTACCAGCTGTACGTAAAACAAGAACATCATTCAGAGATGAATGTAAAATGGTAACTTATCCCCATCCCAGCCCTCTCCCCAGCTGCTTCTGAACTCATCAAATATCATTTCCATATGAAACATCAACTCCAGTTTAATTACACTGTCATGAATTGTCCTCAGTGCTATAATTAGAGATCTGATCGCCTGTTTTTTTAGGAAATCAGTGTATGATGCTGTATGCTGGGGGCCAAGGAGGGTAGGAAGAGGGAATAAAATTCTAGCTGATTGACACCCCTAGGAGTTGGGCTGGCAAAAAGCTAATGGGAACTGTAGGTGACTCCCTCACTTACCAGGATGGTGGTGACTATGAGCGTGGTGTTGAACAGACTGTCTGATATGTTGGAGGAGAAGATCCTGTTGTCCATGCTGAGTCCTTCAGAAACATGCCAGTGGCCAATCTGGAGAGAAAAACAGCACAACAAGATAATTTACAGGACAAATTACTGTATGCACCCACCATATGGCTCCGGTGACTGACAACCATCAGGCTGGCCTGTAAGAGGTGTTTATGAATGCTCCATTACCTTTAGTGTGCACCCCATGACAGGCCAGCAGAGTTTAACCCACTGGTACACAGCATGGACACATGCCACCTCTGTGACAATGCCAAAAACCTGTCCTTGCTCCTGGCAAGCATTGCCTTCCCATGTGTGCAGCTGACATCTCCAAGACAGGGTTCCTGCCTCCAGTTCCTCCAGTTCCTGCCCTGTAACTTTGACCAAAGGTTTCACCTGCCTGTAGCCAAGCAAAGCCTCCCACTGTCCTCCCGTGTCACTGTCATTAGTTGGAGACTGGCACTGTGAGTTCCTTGGAGGAAAATGCCACTTCACAGGGAGTGTCACAACATCCCAGCTTCCACTGCCATCCAGAGCAGCCGTGTCCTGACCAGCAGCTCCACCTTGGTGGCAGGTGGTGAAATGAAACCACATCCTCAGTGCTGCTGCACTGTGACTCATCTCTATCAGCTACAGTGGATGCCAACTACTATGATTAAGTACCTCCAAACCCTTTGGATCCAGGCTCATCACACCCAAGAGCTCCAAAGACAGCCTAATTCACTCATCCAAGCATCAGTGTTGCTGCAGCAAACCTAATTCCCACCCCACTCGTGGCAGGACTGGTCCCCAGCGCTTGGGAGGACATCGTGACTCAGTTGTGATGCAATGCAGCCAACCACTGCCTTCAGCCAGGAGGAGGAATATTCAACAAAACCTAATTTTAACTTCAAGAGCCTAATCTCCTTCCCTCGGAGCTCTGGGCAGGGAGATCAGCACCTCTAGCAGCTCGTTCAGAACACACAATTTAAGCTCTCACTCTCTTATGCCCCCTGAAAGAGCTTTATATTTTTTCTCAGGAATAGACCAGCCCTGAGGGATGCCAGCTCCCTCTGAGACCCCTTCTCTCTCCTCTTTCTTCTGCAAAGCTTCTCTGCCTCTGTCAGGTCCCCAGCCCTCTGCATGTGTGACTGCTGTGTGACACCCCTGGGGTGAGCTGCTGCATCCCTCAGAGGCAGTGGGTGACCCCAGGGTGCAGGGTGTCTCTGTAGCCATGGTATGGAGACCAAATCTGTTCCTGGCACCCTGGTGCTGCCAGGAGGAGGCTCAGGTGCTGCTGTTGGTCTCAGGCAGGTTATCTTTTTGCTGTGCCACACATGTCAGGGTGGCAGGAACAAATCAATTTCTTTTCCAGCAAAGAGTAATTTTATGATGCTCAAAGAGGTGGGTGGGAGGCAAAGCAGGGCTATAAGCCAGGGAAATGAAGGGGAGGCAGGAGGATTTACACCACCCCGGGTCTGACCCCGTGCACTCAGTCCCTTTTCCTGGCAGAGCTTTTCCTCTGGCATTGATGGATGGCTCGAGGACCTCAGAGTCACTTCCCAACTCATCCATCTGAGCCAAAGCCAACCTGAACCTGCAGCCACGCTGCTAACACTCCTGGCAATCCAAATCACTCTGGACATTGAGGAAAGGGCCAAGCCCTTTCTTCTCCTGTCTGTCAGAGAAAATCCAGCCCTTTACAGACAGTATCCATCTGTCAGGAGTCTGGACACTGCCAGCCTTCTCATTTCTAGACATGAGGAGCAGAGGGGAGTGCAGACTGAAGAGCTTACCCCTAATGGCTCTGCAGAAGGAAAAGGGTCAAGGAAAGTAAGGAACAGTCACCTGCATGCCTGCTCCCCTCCCTGGCTGGAGGAGGCACTGGGATGCAGCCATGCAGGCTGAGTCCCCAAAGGGAAATTGTTTACCCACTGCATAACACAACAGAGATCATTCCTCCAAGCTGTCAGCCCAGCCCCTTTCCAACATTAATAATGCTCTGCTGAAAGCTCCTGGCATGGCAAGGACCTCTGGATGTGTTGGAAGCAGTGACTCTGGAAGGCTCACCAGCAACAGGAGAGGCACGGGGGGCAATCAGCCTCACCTTATGGATGGGGGATGCAGGCAGAGTGATGAAATCCTTGAGCAGGCTGGGAGCAGACCCTGGGCATCCTGTTTTCTTCACTGCTTTTCATGGTTTAGTTACCAGCAAGCTCATAGCATCATGGTGACACTGTAGTGCAGGGCTCATTTCCAGGGACAACAGTCCCAAACGGAGAGATTTACCATGTGCTCCATGGACAGAGAGTCCTTGAAGCTTTAGCTGGCCTGGGCAGGGTCTGCATCAGGTGGATTTATCCAGGCTGCATTCCCCAACCCTGCACAAAGGTGCTTGGCTCTGGCTGTGACTGCTGAACAGACCCTCTGCAGCAATTGCCTCTCTGAGTGAGTGAGTGATCAGTCATAAACATTGCCGAATTATTTTTTTTTTCCTCCAAGATTTCACAACCAGAGACTAGTGACAGATTAACTTTAATTTTAACAGCCCTCACTGTGCTCCAATTTGTCCCTCCCCTGCTGGCATGCTGAGACTAATTGACTGCCTCCTCCTCTGACAGCACAGTGGGTTTGACCTTGCTTTTAATACAGTACACCAAAGCCAAACACTCCCATGTGCTGGGGTATTTCTACCCCATCCTGGCTTGTTGCAGTTCACCACTGTCCCCCTCACTCTATGCTAAAGCCACTAATTGATTCCTCACACTGCTTGCTGTTTATGAAGTGTCATGTGTCGGAGGATGCCTGAGATTGTCAAATCTCTCCCTCTCTTGCAAGATGGATGTCAAGGTGATTTTAATCATCTCTATGTACTTATAAAGAGCCTCGGAAAAAGCAGAGAACATATTCATCTGCAAAATGTGTTAGCAGACAATCAGGTGCTCTACATGGACATATATAAGATGATCCGGTTGTTAAGACTTTGAACTAAGACTTAACAGTTTGTAGGACTTGTGAGTTTTTAGTAGCTGATATGATTGGTCTGTATAAATACACCAGGTGGAGGAGGTCCGTAGCAAAGAGGTAGAACAGCTTTTGAAGCTAAAATGATAGCATTGGCACAAAAAATAAATAGATATAAATCAGCCAGGAATAAACCAGCTGAAAATTAAAGAAAGTTTCTAATGATCAGGGGAGCTGAAGTGATGGCATACCTTTTTCAGAAGAACAGCAAGGGCAACACAACCACCTGCTTGCAAGCAAGTCATCTGCTCAGTGCCCTGCAGGCCTGGCTGGCAGGAAGATGTGACAGCAAGAACTTTCCATGAGTTTCAGAGGCACTACAGCACCCACTCCCCAAGCTAAAATGAAGGGAAAGCCAGCCCTAAATACAGGTGTCATAAACAGGCAGGGGACCAGCACTGCAACAAACCCAGATACCTTCTGGGCTCTGATGAGCAAGCACTGCTTGCATTCTTCACCTCCCCTTCCATCTCCCCGGGCAAAGGAAGGAGTACAAGATGCTATAATCTTTCATCAAGGCTGTGTTTGGAGAGCCTTGTCAGCACTAACAGGAACACCATGCCAGGAGGAGATACAATTAAGTAGGTACTTGGTACACAGTGTCTTTACTGGAGGGATTTTGGGGTTGTCTGTGGGGAAAAAGGGGAATAAATCAAAGAGATTAAGGGAAGCCCTCAGAGGAGCCCGCACAGCTCTGCTATGTGGATGGCAGTACTGCAAGGCTGATGCCAGCAAGACTGGCAGAAAAAACCTCCCTCTACAGAACTTAGCAAGAGAGCACCAACTGTTAAAACCTCTACAGTCACAGGACGCACACACAACCCACCCGAGTCCCTGCAGCAAGCTCTGCTATCCCCTTCCTCCCCACACCTCCTTCAGACAGCATGACTGACACCTGGCATAGCCCAGGTAGCACTCAGTTCAGGTCCTGGGGGGCAAAAGACATTCAGCTCTTGGTTGGATCTGTCCCTGACCTCTTGCTGGGGGTAACAGCTAAAGAGGAACAAGTCCCATCGAGGCTGATTAGCTGCTTCTAAGTTAAAAAGGCTTGATGTGATGGGGACTGGGGAAGGTCTCAGAGCTATCAGCTGGGAACTCGTCCGTGTCTCATCAAAGTACCAATTACACACCCCCATCACTTAAACTTTTCCCTCTCAGAGCCTTTTGCTAAACAGCAACTAATTGGCTGCACCTAGGAGCAGGAGAGAGCAAAGGGTCACAGGCTGAGCTGGGGACAATGTGCTCATGACAGAGCTCCAGCCCTAGCAGCAGCTTCCCCCCACCCACCTTGCTCTCCTCTGCCATCCCTGGGGCCATATAAATCCTCTTCTCTTTGCAAGCTGCCAAACCTTAGCTCTTGGCTTACTGCAAATCGCTCCGTAGGAAGTGGAGGGGTGTGCTGAAGTGTCTTTCAGAGGGGAAAGGAAAGGGAAAAAAATAAAAAGATGACATTTTTAAACCCAATCCTTGTCAGATCTAGGGATCACCAGCACATTAATGAGCCATTGCTTTATTGCACATCCTGTGAACCGAGAGAAGCTCTCATATGGCCGGGGAAAAATTTCCACTAGTTAAGCTAAATCAGGAAAAGACAAGTTTGGCACTGTACATAAATGTATTAAATTTGGATGTCAAAAAGCCCTGCCTCTCCTTGCCCACAAGCATCAGCAAGTTAGAAAAGCTAAGTGTCCCCAGTTTCTTTGCTGGCTGGATCAGCTTCAAAATTTGGTGAATTCTCTATGAAAGCTGATGAGATGGAAGTCCCTGTGGCTTCTGTAGATGGAAGGAGAGAGAGGGGGAGAGAGAAAGAGAGAGAAGTAAAGAGAGAAAGAGAGAAATGGGCAGAGAGCATGAGCTTGATTAAAACTAAGGAGGGAACAGAAGTGTTTCAAACAAGAGCATAAGCACGTTAGTTAAGAAAACCCTTGGGAATAAGACTGTCTCTTTCTTATCCCGTTCCTTCACAAAGGGTTTAATTAAATAATTTCTAATGGTTTATTTATTCATTTTCATGACAAGAAGCTGGGCTGGCAAGAAGAACCATCAATGGCACAGCAGAGTGCCTGTGGCTTCTCTTTGCAGGCACCAAGAAGGGTGGGCAGGACCAGGCAGGACCTTGCCCAGGTTTCACAGCTCCCTCCAAGGATGCTCTTCCCAGCTGGGCACATAAGGACAAACTCTTGGGGCCCTAACATAGTGCTCTGAGGAGCCCTAACATGGGAAGAGAATTACCACCACCCTGTGCTGATGGGAAATCTGAAAAGCTTTGTCTCAGTACAGGTTTCCTGAGTATGTCTGAAATACAGAGCTGCTTATTTACAGAGCTCTTGCCTGCAACAGGTAAAAAAAAAAAAGGTTTTCTCCTGTCAGCTGGTGTTTGTGGACAGGAGCTGAGACTTCTGTCTCAGGGCAGATTCAGATGCAGTCAGAGCTCTCTGCAGAGCTCAGAGAGAGGCACTGCTCCAGAAGGACCCAGGAGTTCAATGGGAACCCTTGCCACATTTAAACACATCAAAACTAGAGCTGTCAGAGTGAGGTTTACAGCAGGCACTTCTTTTGCTCCAGCTGAATGAATGCACTTATTAATGCAGATGGGCTTGGATCTGTCACTTCTGCTCAGAGTGTGATGGGTTGGGGAAATGATTAAAAGGGCATTGGTGCTCTGAGAGTTCTTACTGTGGGGAAAATGCCATCCCGATCCCCCACTCCTATAAAGGCAGCATCAAAGCTGAGCTGGCACTTGACAGGTGAGAACTGGCAGCCAACATCCTTGCCAAGGCTAAAATTCACCACTGCCAGAGTAGGAGAGATTTCCTAATGCCAAAATCTCTGTCAGTGTGGGGTAAGACGCAGCAGCTTTTGTTTTCTGCCAGCATCTAGAAGTAGTGTTCTCTGAGAAAAGGGCAGGTGGGGAGCTGTCAACAGGGAAATAAAACAGATGAAAACCCTTTTTCTGTGGCTTCCTTTTTTTTTTTTCTTTTCCTGAATGAGGTTTGGATTTACCAGTAAAACCCTAATTCCTTGGGCTTGTGTCACATAATCCCAGCAGTTTGATATCTGTGGCTGTGCATGGTTATCCTGAACCTTAGCTGAAGCCAGAAAATATCCTCTTGACAGAAAGAAGGCAACAAGCAGGAAAAGGACCAACACTGAGAAATCTACAAGAACTGAGACAAAACGTAAATGAGAATCTGAGCTCTGCAAACATGTTCCAGAGAAACATTCACCAACCATACCAACCAGGAGGTAAACTATCTCGTGATTCCTCCTGCATGCCAGGCTGGGGAGAGATGGTGGGGAGCTCCTGTCATGGGACTGACCCCCCCCCCCCCTTTGCTCTCCCTCAATTGTTTGGAAAGGCTCATAGTACCCTTTTTTCCCCCATCTCATGGGAAATTCTCCCATTTTTCCCCATACATATAATTTTGAGTGCATCCCTCCACAAGCTTAAGAACAAAAGTGTCTCGAGCACAAGTTTCTATGTAGCACAACCTTTATACCCTGAATTATCTCCCACACAGGAGAGTTACTGTGACAGGACAGATATTGGCTCTAACATCACTGCCTTGGGGGCCTGATACATTAAGACAAATCTAAATTATCTTGAGACACCTTCTTGATGAAGTGAAATACGCCGTGTTTGCCAACCCAGCTGACAGCCACCCTGTGCTTGTCACTTGGCTCATCCTGTAACAGGGGGGATGCCCACAACTCCCCCCACCTCCACCCCCCTTGCACAAACCATCCCTGGGTGCCATCCCTGGGGCTCTCACCTGCCGGAAGCCGCCGCGTGTGTGCTGCAGGATTTTCAGGGCATAATTTGATCTCTGACCTTTGCTGTTGAATTCAATGTGGCCGGTGAGACCTTCCAATTCTACCTGTCCAAGAGAGAATGAGTTGAGGGCATGGCCTTAAGCTCTGCCAGGGGAGGGTTAGGTTGGAGATGAGGAAAAAATTCTTTCCAGAGAGGGTGATCAGGCATTGGAATGGGCTGCCCAGGGAGGGGGGTGGATTTTCCATCCCTGGAGGTTTTTAAAAAGAGACTGAATGTGGCACTGAGTGCCATGGGCTGGTGACCATGGTGGCAGTGGATCAAGGGTTGGACTTGATGATTTCAGAGGTCCTTTCCAACCTGGCTGATTCTGTGATTCTGAGTTACAGCACCCATTGAGGCTGCTCATCCCACTCACTGGTCATCCATTGCAATCCCACTGTCTCAATCCTAATTACTTTCCGAGTCATGTGGAGGTGGAGGGGAGCAGGGGAAGCAGCAATGTGAGGTGGAGGGTTCCCAAACTTCTTTGCACCATCTGCTTTGGAACAAGCCCCTTGCCACCTCCCTCCATCCCAAGGCTAACCCTGAGGAAGGCATGAGCTCTTCACCATGACCCACCACATCACTAGCTGGGAACTTTGAACTTGATCATCCTAAACATCTTTTCCAACCAAAATGAGTCATGAAATTTCCTTGTCTCTTGGTATTTCAGCTGCACCCCAAGCAGACTCAGAAAACCTTCTCCTTCTGCATGGTCACGCTGAGCTCTCGGGGACTGTGGTTACAAACTCCAACTATTCCACAAGGCTGAAATTTCAAGAGTCTGTTCTCATGCCAGAAACAGGCTTGGTTGGTTCCAGCAAGTATGTTGTTGGGTTCAAAAGAGTCCAAACCCCTCTACAGGAATACTCACATCTTACCACTGAGATCTGAGCAATTGTACTGCATGACCTTATAGCAACTCAAGTTCACTCAAAACAGAGTTCATATCACTTAGAAACATCCATACTTTAAAAAATATTCATTGAATTCCATTTTTTTTTTTTTTTCTGCAGCAAAGGCTGAAAAATGGAAGGTTTCATGTTCCAAGGTCAGTGACAAACCAGCCCTCAGATCTCCTCTCCTTTCATTCCCAGGGCTACCTTCAAACAGACCTACACTCTGCACTTGAAAACTGTGCCAGCACCAGCAGGTACATACACACCTTCTGCTGCCAGCTGTGACAAGCACGAGCTCCAGCAAACCCACCAGCAAACTTCAGTCCCTTCTCACCATTCTCAGGTAGTTCATCAGGCTGGTGCCATGCTGCCAGATCTGGGCAGACCCACAGGACAGGGGCTTTACCCCAATCTCCTGGCTCCGGTTCAGCTCCTGCACAGCAGTCACCACAGCATACACAGCATCAAAGAGCAGGGCAGAGGAGAGCTGTGGGGAAAAGGAAGGAGAATATATAGAGAGAAAGACAAAAATTGAGCATCCCACTGCATCTTCAGGACCTTGCAACAAGCAGCAAAGTGCTTCATCCAAAACCTCAATGGGGTCAGAAAGGAGCAAAATCCTTCACCTCCTCCATGCAGCCAGCAAGCACTGCTCACCAACCATTCTGTCCCTGTCCCTTCCCACCCTTTTTTATCTGAGGTGCCTAAAGTGGCCAACCCTTTCTAAACAGAGTGTGTTTTTCTGGTGCTTTGGTGACTTCTGATCAATCTGCTGGCCACAGGGTAAACTCCTGAAAGCATCATGGTTGTGAAGTTCTTAAAACGGGCAGCTGGGCAGAACAAAGATCCCGTGCCTGCACCCACAGAAGGAAACATGTCTGTGCTGCTTCAGCCTTCACAAGGCACCAGAAAGTCCACCTTTGACCACTGCTTTGAAAGGCAGAGCCACAAGAAATGAGGTTTTGCTAGATCTGCCTCTCAAGCACCTGAACCCTGGCTTTCAGACCCCATGGATTCAATCCAGTGCCTCCCATAAGCCCCCAGTTTCTTGCTGGCTGTTATGTGCTCTGTAATGGTATTGCTGAAGAAATGTCCAGAATCACAGAGCTTGTCCCCTCTCCTTCTTATCTTTGCTTTGTTTGACTTTAATCAGATTTCTTTGTCCATCAAGCCCTGCAAGCCATGTTTTTCATCCATGCACAACCGTTTTGATAGTTTTGATTTAGTTAATAATCAGCCATTTGCTCTCTCATGTTCACTGTTGTGACTAAGATTTCACTTTTAATTATTGTCACCTCCTCACTCTGCTGGAATTAAGCTGTTGCAGCTCATTACTATCAAGGCCACATTTTCCTAATGGCTACTTCTGAGAGCATCCTCTTACCACCCCAGCTCCCAGCAGTGGGCTCAGTCTCCAGCCTGGGGCTCCTTTCCCTCACCTTCCCCTCTTTGTGACTTATGGCACTTCAGACATATCTTCCTCCTCTGCTCCTCCCAAAGCCTGATGAGGTTTATTCACTTCTGCCAGTGGCCCTGCAGGGACAATCTTGCCCATTTCAATCATCCCAATGAACTTCTGGTTTCCACTGCTGAACTGATTTGAACTGAGTGAGCCAGACTTAACCTTGCTTGATCTATCTCAGATCAGTGGTCAGACCTCACTGAGCACAATAGCCTGGTATTAGGTGGTTAACAAGCAGCACAAAACCTTAGAACACAAAAGGCAACATGAAACAGAAGGCATAATTCCAGCCTAACACTAAGAAAACCCCAAACACCAGCTCTAACAGCACTGGTAACCTCTCACTTCTCCAACCCACGTATAGACTCATGTTTGCTCTGTCCCATTCCTCCTGCATGTACGAGTTTAATCTGTTTTACACAAAGAGCATCCAAGGACTCTCCAGTCAGCACTGAGCAACCTGACTGCTATCTGCCAGTCTGGCATCTGACCTGCCCCATGCAACAGGCAGAAGTTTGGGTCATATATGTTGAGAGCTCTCTGCTAAAGACTGAGTGGCTCCAGAACTATAAAGTTTTATTACAGCTGTTTTGCAGGAGCTAAACAATGT
Source organism: Phaethornis superciliosus (assembly GCA_023637945.1). NCBI lineage: Eukaryota > Metazoa > Chordata > Aves > Apodiformes > Trochilidae > Phaethornis > Phaethornis superciliosus. The sequence goes on from JAJQWJ010000027.1 coordinate 4,631,949, forward strand.
CACCAGAGGAGATGGACAGCCTGGGGACACACCAGGTAGGGGTGGCAAGGTGGGAGCATACACTGGGCATCCTGTTTCCCATTCTGCTTCAGCTGTGAGACACCACAATTTCCTTTGCAATGGCAGCAAGTCTCTCTCCTGCTTCCTTCCCTTCTGTTTGGGGACAGTCTGCTAAGGTCTTTTGCTTAGTATTCACATCTGACCAAAACATGGGAAGCATTTTCCAGTGTTTCTTAAAGGAGATGATGTATCCTTCTCCCTACCTTTTTATTTACCTTCAGTACCAGTTATTTTCCTTATGGACCTCTCCAGCCCCTCCTGTCCTAAGCCTGTTTTATGAGGTTCTTTAGCATATACTTGTTACTGCAGACTGGATCCCATATTTAGGACACCACACATAATTAGCAATAATTTTCTTACATCAGGAACCACAATACCACCAGCTGGCCATACAAAACTGCTATGAGAACAAACACAACCCCTGTATCCCAAAGTTTCACCATCTCATATCAAATCAGATTATTAGCTCATCATTTTTAATTGTCTCCTCTTGGGTTTGCATTTCCATTTTCTCCGAGCAGTTAATGATCTCTTATTAGCTGGTGAACAAGAGACTTGTAGATCTTAGTGAAGCATTTGACATTATTGATTGGAATGTTTTACTCTCCTTAGTCTCAAACAATTTGTTAGGATTTCTTGCATCCCCCTCGTGATTTCAAACCAGGCTCCTGTGCCAGCATCTCCATTTTGTGGGCCCTGGAACACAGCACCTGAACACATGGGAGCCTGGAAACACAGAAATATTCAAGTAAACATACCCATACACCCCCTTTAAACACTTCTCTTGGTTCTCCCTTGAATATCTCCCAAACAAGGACTCAGACTTAGGGTTGTTGTTCCTTGGAGGCATAACCTTCAACAGAGCAGTGGAGAGCAAGCTGGAGGCAGCACCTTTTTACCTCCCTCTGAGCAGGTTCAGTGCAGGGGATTTGTCCCTGCTCTTGTGTGCCTGACTTTTTTCACATAAAATCTCTCACTCCTTTTATGTTTTCATTTTAAGCCACAGCTTTGTCACCCTATCACAGAAAGCCCATTTGCCTGTTAACAAATTGATTCTCTCCCTTCCCTGCCCCATCTGATCCTTGCAGGTCCCTGTTGGCTTTGTGGCATCCCTGCAGTGTCAGGCAGGTGACAGGCAGGTGACATGTGGCAGGCTCGGGAAGCTCAGCAGTGGCCACTGGCAGGTTCCTGGGGCTCTGGGGATTTCTCTCTATCCTTACAGCCTAATTCTTCACAAAGAAAGCTGCTGATAAAATTTCTACTTGATGGATGGATGCCTGATCAGAACAAGGCTCCAGAAAAGGTGGCAGATGAAGGGCTGGGCAGATGGGCTCAGTGCTGCACACCCCTGGGTTCACTGGTCAGCTGCAGAGGAGAGGCTGCACCCAAAAACTAAGGGGATGCTGCAGGGTACAACTGTGACACAAAGCCCTGGGAACAAATTCACTGATTGGAAAAGGTCAAGAAACAGATTTCCAGTCCTCGTGCCCATCAGCTGGCAGGACATCTCTGACCAGTGTCTTCAAGACAACAAATGCTATCAGATGCCTTGAGCCTTGAGGACCACGGATGGTGGTGCCTGAGCTTCACCCAGGTACATGACAGCTCCTTGCTGGCTGCAGCACATCTTCCCAACACCACATCTACCCCTCTAGAAGCTAACAGCAGGTTAAGCATGGTGGAGTGGAAAATCCCACTTTATTTTTCATACACAGACAACTCTTGTGTTTAAAGGTAAACTGATCTCCAAGGAAATATGAACAGGTTTGGCTGGCCTGGGTTTCTCCATGTGTTTTTTTGTTGGGCTTTTTTGCTTTTCTTCCTAAAATATTATCATCTCTATCTTTGCCCCCAAACATAACACAAAGAATTAAAACCATTAAAATCCTGTGAAATAGACTTTACAATCTGGATTTTATTCAATGACATAAACACTTAATTACAAACATCTGTTTTGGCCTAAATTCTAATTACCTAATCTAGCCATCTGTAATTTGAACGATTTTCTCTGATTTCCTTTCTTTGCAATGTGATTAATGAGAATGGCATTAGAGCAAGCAGCTCCCTCCTCCTTCCTCAAATGCTGTCTCAGCTCTAGCAAGAAAACCCTGGGATTTTGCAGCTCACAGGAAACCTCCCTCCTGTCACTTCCAGCTGTTGAGCTTCCATTTCTCTTCTTAGGGTAAGCTATCCCACTAGGTAACTGATTCCCAGGACTAAAGGGAAGTCCTTACACAGAGGGATGCTGTCTGAGAGATGAGACCTGCCAGATTTCCAGACAATGCATGGAAAATGGTAGTGGATGTCCCTTGCAGAAACAGGAGAGAAAACACATGCCCTGCCTAGGAATATTTCACTGCACCTCTGCTGTGTCTTCACCACTCAGGACAAGGTCTTTTTCTCATCACCTTTTGAAAAAAAAGTGCTGCAATGGACCATACACTTGTAACCTTCTACCTACAGATTTTGCTGGTTGTTTAAGACAACCAAGGGTAAGTAGTGCAGTGAGATCACTTCTTTCCCTCTTGCACCTGCTAAGCTCTTATTCCTACTGTCTTGCTTGCACTATTTGAAAGAAATTTATTTTTAATGCCTTCCAACAGTCCCTGCATCTGTCATCTGAATAGGAAGCTTCCTGGGAGCAATCCTATAGAGATTTAACAGGGCAGACAGCAAGCTGACTGCAGCTGCCTCCACCCAGCAGGGCTGGCAGGATGGAGAGCAGGATGGTCCCAGGCACGTACTATCCATGGCCTGAGCTCCATGGCAATAGGATGTGGGCACAAAAGACAGAAAGCTCCTTATTTTGCCTGCTAAAGATCACTTCGAGGTGATAATAAGGCAGATTTCAGCAGTACCCAGCCATGTCAGCTTGTCAAGGGGATTCTGAGTTTGCTACAAATTATGCAAAGGGTTCTACCGATGGCATTTTCTGTCTCCCCTCCTGCAATTCCAGCCATTGCCCCACACACACATCCCCAGACTTGGCAAATCAGCTTTGCAAACCTTCCCAGGAAGGAAGAATCTCTATGGAAGCTTTAGATGCTGATCTGCACTCTGCTCAGGGAGATGTTACAGCACAAGAGGTATCGTAGAGCATCTGCCTGAGCCCAGCCCTCTCTGTGCTGTTTGCATCCAGACCCCTGCTTCCTCAAGCCATTTCCCTGGAGGTAAACACACAGTGAGAAATTTCACAAGGGAGACTCTGAATCAGGGCTGTACTCACATACCACATCTAATTCAAATTAAGATTAGGCTTGAATTCAAAGCTGTACAGCCACTTATGTATGCACAAGCCCTCTAAAGCTCTATACCCACATGAGTTCCCCCAAGGTCTCTTTGGACAACCACAGGCTTTCAGGATCATCTTAGTATTCTCCAGATCAGGAGGCTCCCCTTGACATCTCTCCTACCTACTTAAATCAACTAAAGTGCTCTGTCTGATTTGTTCTCCTCATCCCTGGACAACCATCACTGCAAGAACAACAACCAGAAAAGCCACACCAAGGTGCAGCAGTACAACAGCAGCCTGGGGTTGTGCTCTTTGTGCTCACAGGGGTTACCTGGATTAAATAATTAGTCAATACATGCACCTATCCAGAGTTTCTCCTTCTCCACAGCCTTCACACTGCATTGCTTGTGCCTGCTTAGAACCAGCCCACAGCTCTTTTCAAGAGGTTTTCCTGATAGAGCTGTAGCAGCTTCTGATTCAGGGAGGCTGTGGACAATGGCAATGATATTTACTTACTGCTGGCCCAGTAAAAGGAGCATGATCACAGTTTTCCTGCCAGGACTGGTTGAGGCTCTGGACAAACTCTTGGAAGAAGGCATGAGACTGGTTGAAAATGGAAAATCCCAGGATATTGACTCTGTCATCCATCAGGCTGTCCAGACGCTGAAGGGAAAACTCCTAAGGCAGCCCAAAACAGAAGATGAGATTAGGAAAGAAAACACGCACCAAAATTTCAGAACCACTCAATAGCATTGAAGAAAAGAAGCCATGAGGCTACAAGAACCTGCTCATGGAACCTACCACCTCCACACTAGGGTTGAAATCCACCCATAGGAGGAAAGGTATATCCTAACCGTCATATCCAATTCAATGAGACAAAGTTTTAACTGCTAAATTACATCAGCTCAGCCCTGCCCTTCTCCTTCATGCCATCAGGGATCAGGAGGTGATGGGAGACACAGGAAATCCTAATGCTCCTGTGGAGGGTGGTAAGGTGCTTTGATTGTGCCTTTGGTGCAGGGCCTTTCCTCTTGCATTTCTGAAGAGCAAAGTGGTAAAATGTATTTAAGAAAAAAAAAAAAAAAAAAAGAAAAGCAGAAGCAAAAAACAAGAGCTCTGTTTTGCTATTCACAGCAATGGAAACAGCTACACAACAAAACCAGTTTCCTGGAGAAGAGTCCAGCCCTCCTTGTCCTATTAGGAGGAAATAATGGTGCCTTCCTCACTAATTTCTCTTCTGTTAATTGCTAAAATGGAGTGAGAAGGTGGGAGTAATAGTTTTAGAAACTGCTGGATACCCATTCTCTTTCATCACTTACATGAATGTCTTTTGGCTCTGTGGGCTACAAGATCTCTCAGTGAGTCAACTCATTTTTTATCTTTCCTGCATATGCGTGCATGTAGGAGCAATGTCTGTAAATCTCTGAAACATGGAGTTACAAGACTATTCCAGCATGGCAAACCCCCACAGGAATGTGATCAGACACAGGATTAAGCACATTTTGGACACAACTGCATTAAGGTTAGGTTACACGAAATTGCCTGCAAACTATTGATTCATTTGAATGATATTATCCTCCTGCTTTCCTGACAGGTTATCCATTTACCCCTGGCATTCTGTCAACCTGTGCAAGGAGGGCAGATGGTTAATGAGGACCTGGGCCTGAGGAGATCCTGGATGCAAGCAGAGCAGCAGGAGAGATGTTGAGCTAAATACTACCTCACCCTAGCCTGAGCCAGGAGGCAAATTGCATGGGGCACAACAAGAGCAGCTGCCCAACTGCCCTCTTGGCTTTGTTATCATGGAAAGAAAAGGAAATATTATGTACCAAAACATCCACAGAGTCCAAGGCTTCAGTGTCAGGCCAGACCTCCCCAATCTCAAGGCTGCTGGAAATTAGTACCCTTATTTATTACAGTTTTTCTCCCATGAATACACTTCTAAGCTCTGGAGGTTCCTCAGGCCTTGGCAGGTTTGTTATGCTGTACTTCCAGCAGTTCCCAGGTGACACAATGAGCCCTGCTGGTGTTGGTTCATTTGGGGGAAACTGAGGCAGGGGCATGATTTGCCCCAGTCACACCCCCAGCTCAGGCTGGCTGGGTGATGGGGTCAGTCCCAGCCCCTGGCTCAGCTTTTGGGAGGGCCCCTGCCAGGTTCCCTGGGGCAATTCCCAAGTCCCACCAAGGATGGAGGCAGCTGCTGTGATTCACCATCTGACAAAGCAGCCACAGGCAGAGCAGGACACGCTCCCCAAAGAGTTAACAATTTGCCTGCAAATTGTTGGTGGTTCAAATCTTAACAGCAGCTTTTTCCCAGCTCCCACTGGTGCCAGTTGGACATTGCAAGCTTTGGTCTTTTTCTCCTCCCTGTCCCTTCCCTCTGCTCCAGCTCCAACCTTTTGCCTTTGGGATGTTTTTTCCACCAGATGTGCACAAGAGCATTCTGCAGGCCCAGGTCAGAAACAAGCAAATGAGCCATGAGCTGCCCATGCAATGAGATGGAGATAAATCACCCCTGGGGGAAACACTTCATTTGAAGTGGGATAACAGAGGTTTGGTAAGGTCAGGCTTTCTACGGAGGGCAAAGGGGGGAGAGCATCCAGGTAATCCAGTAGCTGTAGGCTCAACTTCTGTCCCTGTTTTTTTTTTTCCTTCCCTACACGATCACTCACCACCCCTGACATTTTCAGACCCAGGCTTTGTAAACACAGACTCATTTGCCACTCAAAGCCTGCACCACTCAGCTGATTTCCAGAGCCTGATTCCCCAGCCCTGAGCACCCTTCCTGCTCTGCCCTCCTGATGGCAAGGAACAACCCAGCCTCTGACCCAGCCTGGCAAGAAATAGGGGTGGAAAACCTTGCTCTTGGACATGATCTCAGATGGCTCCTCTCCCCATGTGTTGGTGTGCAAAGTGCTAACACATTTACCTTTTCAAAGGTCAATTGAGGTAGAGAAAGGCTTGAGAAGCCAGACTCAGACACGTGAATGGCTCTGTAGCAGGTGCTCAGGGATTTTGGTGCCAGATCCAAGGATTTCTCATTAAGATGTACTGAAGCTGGCTTTTGCCTAGGCTAGAAAAATGTTAAACAGCCTGAGCACAACTGCAGCACACACACTTGACCTTGCCTGGACTGCTAGACAAAGCCAGTGGGCTTACACAGCAGAGTTTCACAGCCTCCTCTCCTCTTGTAGTCAGTCTTCCGTACCTCCAGTCTGGCTGGTGCTTTCTCAGGCTTGAAGATGGCTTTCCAAAGCACTAAGAGCAAGGAGCCACCAGGGAAATAACAACCCTGTCAGCAGGTTCTGTTTGAAGGGACCCCAAGCCCTGGTGCACCTTGTCCTAGCCTCCTCCTCTGCTTGTGCAAATGCAGCTTTGGAACTGAGCATTGCAGGCAAGATCAGGGCACCTGCTGAACACAGAAGGGTGCAAAGCAAAGAGGTGGGTGCAAACAGCATCCCACTCATTACCTCCTACTGCACTGCCAATGATTTTTCCCCTGCTCCTTACACTGAAACAATTGCAAAGTTGATCAGCACTTTGCCCTCCATACCAGTTCAGCTCCTTTTGGCCAACCACCACCACCTGAGGCACAGAGTACACCATCAAAAATCATGCTAAGGTGAATTTCAGGTACACTGTTCCTGGATACCTGAATTCTTGCCCCTCTTTTCAGTCTGTTTCTTTAAACCACTTGCCAAAAGCCAATATTCTGTTCCATGAGATCTCAGAAGTGGGCCAAGAGGGTTTGCAGACTAAATTGACGAACTTTTACAGGAGAAAAATCACAGCAAATCCTGCAGCAGCACCAGGCACTTCCAATGTAGGCTTTCTGACTTCTATTGCAGGGCTGCAACCAATAAATATGTGCTGTTAAATAACAACACTTTGCAATTCTATGGCACTCTATATTTTCAAAGTGCTAGGCACACATTAGCTAATTGAATACAAAGGGGTTCCCTGGGAGACAGCGCTGGAGGAGTTATTAGAGGATGAAGTCACTCCTGGGTTTCTATGCCTCGTGCAGCCCTCAACCTGCATTCCCACTTTACAGCAGCAGACAAAACCTATGGAGTGACCTGAACATTTAGATCATTGAGAGAACCTGGCTAATAAAAGCCACACAGTCAAGCTGTGTAATTCATGATTTTAAAGCCACAGGCTTGGTTCCTCTGGCACTGCTAGCTGTGAGTTATGATGGGGAGATTTATGTGCTAGAGTCTCCATTCCATTAGGAACATAAACCCACAAAGTGTGAGTGTGTAACTCAAAGTCTCCTGACTCCCACGTTTGGATCACGTGCCAGCCAATCCCAGCTGGGACTCAGCACCCACAGCTCCTCTGCCACCTCAGTCTGCACTGGTGATGGGGTTCCTGCCACACACCAGAGGGTTTCTGATGGAAATCCCTCTCCTGCCCTACCCATTTCTCTCTGGCTCTCTATGACAAAGCTGCATCTCACACTGTCACAGCACAGTGTCAAGTGAAGGTAAAAAGTCTCTGCTGCCTTCCCCAGTGGGGACTCTTGCCAGGAAATTATTGAGCCCACAATCCAGAGGAGGAAATTGAGGCACTGAGCAAAAACAACAACAACAAACACCAAAAAACAAACCCCAACACAGGCAATTAGAAACCTGACAGCCTAAGGGAGTCATGGTTAAACAACATGTCTTACAATGAGAAGCATCAAAGACAGTATTTGTGTTAAAGCATATAAACTAATGAAGTATTCTTTCAAATCTACACCTAAGTGATCCACTCCCAGACTGAAGTAGAGCCCCCAAATGATGTCCAGGTCTTCCCTTGCTTCTGGTCCCTCTGCCACCACTCACATCCTCCCTCCTATGTCTGCAAAGAGGTTGGAGACTTCAGCGTGGAGATGGCCCATCAAGCAGAGGATTCTCAGTACCCTCACAGGATGCCTGATAAGCCAGTGTTGTGGGGTATTTTTAAACATCAAAGCTGCAAACCCTTCAGACTCCCCAGCACTGCCACGCTGTGGTCTCATTTCAGTTGGTTCCAGGTAATTGCTCACCCTGCAGTGGGCACTTTGCTATTCAGCACTCTGCATCAGCTATTGAGCTCCTTCCAGTTTTATTGATTTAGCTGGTGATAGTGTTCTGCATCCCATTTGTGTGAGCAGAACCTCAGTCCCTGACTTGATTCTTATCACATCTCATAATAACCAAGATCACCTGGGAAGCAGGGAGACAGTGGCTGCTATCTGCACACCAGAGCCAAGTATAAAGATGGGCTCCATCTCATTTTTAGTGACACCAAAACCTCTTCAAGCCCTGGTTGACTTCACTCCATCCCAAGCCCCTGGAAGGAACAGGATTTTGCTCAATTCAACCTGCACAACACTGATTTCCCCTTCCCTCCCTCTTCTTTCTTGCTCCCACACACACTTAATCTTCCTCTCTTAATTACTGCAAGGACTTTATTGGATTTTTGGATCTGCTGGTGAGCAGCCTCCAAAACACTTTCTGTCATTGCCCAGTGCTCAGCAGGAGGAACTCCTGGTGCTGGGAGCTTATCAGGCTGCACTGAACCCAATTCTCCTTGGTCCTAGCCAAGGATCCATCCCTCTGAGAGTGGTGAAAGCTGATTTACACCAGGTACAGCCTTGCTGTGGGCCCAGAACACACTGTACTGTTCCTTCTCTATTTTTTATGTGGGACGGAAAGGAGAATACTGGGCCAAGGAATGCATTTCTCTATTAAGCCCTCACTCTGGCAAAACTTCCATTTCAAGAATATTTGGTGCTTAGAAAAGCTGTCACCCTCCAAACAGACTTTCAGTTCCCAGACTGAGATTGCCTGGCAGCTTTTAGGCAAGAGCCAAACCTCCAAAGTCAGCACAGCTCCAGTGGCTTCCCTGCCAACACAACTGGATGCCAATCTGCATCCTTGTCCACCATCTTAGGGTTAAACAGAGGAGATAAAGTTTCTCAGCTCTTGGTTCTTGAACAAACAAAACTCTCTCCAGGGACTCTCTTCCTCCAGGGACACCCAAACAAACAGCTAAAACATGGATCCCTCACAAGAAGCTTGGAAAAACCTCAGGCTGCTATGTCACCGAGGTCCCCCCTAGAGCTCTCTTGTGCTGATGGAGATCATTAGCAGCAGCCAGAGTACTAGATGTCAAAAAACAAGTAAATCAGCAAAAGACATAAAACACAGATAAAAGAGAGTGCCTTTTCTCAGGGTGGTACCTCCTCCATAACAGCAGCATACCAGGATGGCCACCTGAGCATCAGTACCAGCCTTTTGCCCCTGTGATGGTCAGTTCCTCACGGTCTGGCACAAGTGACCAATTTGTCCCCTGACCTCTTCTGTTAGATGTAGAAGTGGAGAAAATACCTGTCTTTGCCTCTTTGGATCCTGTTGCCCTCAAGGCTGAGCTGCCAAGTCTGTTAATCATTCTTAAGCTTCTCTAAGAACACATTTATTTATTTACTCAAGTGGACAATATTATGTTAAGTGCTTTATGGTTTTCTTGAAAGGCTCAGTTTATTCATAAGCTATCGATGGAGTCAATAAGTTTATAATGGGCCACACGTAAAAATCAATTTCTCTGGAAGAAAAAAAAAAACTCATCAGAGCTACAAATTGTGGCCTTTTGAGTAGGTAAGTGGAACTGTGATCTTAATGAACTTAGGGACGATTTAGGGGAACTGTCCATATCTATCCTGATTGCTGTTACCAAGCTGATGCATCACAAAAGCATTAGAGTGTGCCATATGCTAGTCAGGATGGGTCTTTTACCTCCTCATGCAAGGAGAGCTATTAAATTTTGGAGGCTGTTCTTCAAACGAGAGCACTTTAGGAAAATACATTGCCCACATCCTTAGGAAAAGCAATTTACTTCAACTTCTCTGCAGGGAGCCTGAGGTTTGAAGAGTGACGAATCCTTAAAGAGCAGAAAGGTCAGGTGCTAACCCTGGGACCTGAAAAGCACAGCTCTTGGAAAACAAGGGGTAGAAATTCTAAAAGACAAATAGGACATGACAGCATGAGGGGCAGAGGAAAGGAGAGAGGTTTGCTCACACAGCAGAGTGCCAGGGCTGTGTCTGAGAGAAGGATTTACTCAGCAACTGGAAATCAAGCCCAGGATGGACTCTGAACAATGCACAAAGGAGACCCCAGAGCAGCAGAGCAGCACAGGCAACCCAACATAGGAAGGTAGAGTCATTGCTTCATCTAAATTCTCCTCTTCTCATGCTAATTAAGAATGCAGAGTAATTGCCTTGGCACCCTTGTAAAAACCTGGTTTGTTTGCCCTGCTACAACATGCCACTGCAAATCTGAACCATAAATCCAGGGAAGGCTTTGGGCTTGACAAAAAGTTTTGCATCAGCTACTGGGAATCAAGAAGGGTGGTTGGACTGCAAGGTAAAATTTGTGAAAGTGTGACAAGAGAGTCCAAGCTCTTCACTTGCACAAGGAAGAGCAAAGGTGCTTGTGGCAGGCAGATCTGGTGTGGCCCATGCTGGAGCTCACATTGCAGAACCAGAGACAGAAAGAGAAGGGCATTTCACCAAGAGAAGGGAATTTCACGAAGCAGAAATTAAAAATTAAGGTCCACAGCCTTGGTTAAACATTAAGCTGCAGTCAACTTTATCATTCCCTCCTCCAAAGGATGCTACCATAATGACACTGCTGGAACCTGTCATGTTGTCTGGGTGATCTGGACACTATTTGCCCCTCCAGTTCTAATGGGGCATCCAGAGCAACAATTCAGCTTTGCAAATCTTGTCCTATAGCAAGACCAACTTCTTTATAAATCACTAAAGAGAGGGGAAAAAAACAGGAAACAAAAGGAAACAAACAAAACTGATTTATCTTGTCTCTGGAAATTGAATACGGCAGCTGTTTTATCAGCAACAACACCTCCACACAATATTGTCAGGGAACAAAACTGCATCTAATGAATAGATCATCTGACTCAAGGCACTAGTAAAACTCCTTTACACCTTCCTTCTTACAGTAATGATTTTAATTGTTTCAATTATTTCCATCTCCTTGATAAATGTTTTGAAATTTAAACCCAGCCTGAGGTTCATACAGTAAAAAAAAAATAAAAAATAAAAAGACAAAAGCAACAAGCTACAGAATTAACAAGCAAAAGGAATTAATTGTAACACAGGATTTTGGAGGCATCCAACACTTCTCCTGCTCTGTGCCTCTGATTTGAAGGATTTTCAGCACTAGAAGGAACATTTTCTTTTTTTTTTTTTTCTGTGCACAACAACCTGTTTGCAGTGCTGGATTTTTGCACTGGCATTATCAGTATTATTGCTACTACTAAGAATATTATTATGGAGCACAGCATCACCCCCTCACTCATTGTGTGGATCCACAAAACCTGTGCCCTGCCAGCTATCCCCAGGGTCAGTGTTTTGCCACGAATCCTGGTGAACTCTCAGTCTTCCCAGAAGGGTGAGTCCCAGAGAAAAGGAGTTTGTCACCATGAAGAGAGATACCAGGGGGAAATTTGGGTCAAATTGAGATTTTTTTGCAAGGGCACTAAGGACACACCAAGGTGTGCTCAGTTGCCCTGTACACAGATGATGGACGTGGGGAAGAAAAATGCAACAGACCAGCTCTGCTCTGTGTGTTTCATTAGGACTCTTGGAAAATTTGTTGAGCTTCTGCTGCTGACAGAAAGGGTCCCCTGAGCTGGCTGAAGGAGGCTGATAATGAATTTGAACACACTAAATTAGCCTATGGATATTTTTACATCCAGGCTGCGCGCCTCGGCTCGGATGGAAATGCGCTGGGGGCCGAGGGCTTCCTCCTCATTTGCTCTGGCAACCTCCTGCCAAAAGCTGGCAACTGCTTTGCTGGCCCACTCTGCCACTATCTGCAGCCATCAGGCTCCCTACAGAGAAGCTGTCACCCCCCAGCCCCTCTCCCCAGGGACCTGTGCCAGGGGAGTTGTAGCAACCTCCCTCCATTTAACACCCTGCAGAGAGAAGAGCTGTGACACAACTGCCTGTCAGCTGGGATGTGCTTATTAAATAAAATTAATGCTGGAAGACAGAAACAGAATTCCCATCTAGTGCCACCGGGCAGGTGTTTAATTCAGCATTTTATCCCCTTTTCTTTTTTTTTTTTTTTTTTTCCCTGAAATAATTTTCCACCTCCAAGTAGCTTTATTCTGTACAGACTGTCTGTTCCCCTTATGATGGGTTTTCCCTCCATTTACAGCCATGTTTTTGCTTGCTCCCCTTTACAACTGCTCACTATGATTTTATCTTTTCTATCAGGCAGTTATTGCAAAACCTCAGAGGGTTCATTACAAGCCTGATAATCCCTCCAGATTTATTAGTCTAAATTGCTCACTCCCATCTCTTATCCCCATTTAAATATTACTAATTTTCTTAACACCTCTTCCATCTGCCCAGCTTTGGACCGATGTCACCTTTCTTTAACTGTCCCTGCCAAATATCCAGTTAGTTCTGCTGAGAGCTGGTGTTTTGAACAAAGTGGCAAAATAATCTGGGTAAAGAGATTAATACACTGTGAGAGTGAACAGCAACAAAATTCATTTCTTTCTCACCTGCTTCAGCTGCCATAACTGCATTATATCAGGTGAATGGGTTTCAAAGATAAATTTCACCTCTTGGCCTCAAGCAAACACTTAATCACACCCATGCTCCAAACTAGTGTGGTGGCAGTGAGGACCTTATTTTTTATAGTTATTTCTGTTTTCCGACACCATCCAGGAACACTGGTGACTGGCAAATAGAAATCCCTTATGACGTGCACAGTCCTGGGACCCAGGAGGGCAAGTCGAAGCTGAAACAGATGTTGGGACCAGAGGGAAATGATTTGCTGGGACTGAGGAGTGATTTAATGTGAGTAGGACCTGATGAGAACAGCCACTGTCCCTTCCCAGCTCCACCAGCACACTGCTGACACTGCTGACAGGGGCTAGGAAATGATAAAGCAGCAGCCTTGAAACAAGACCTTCACCTCCAGAGAAAACATTCCTTCCCCCCAGTCTCCATCACTGGTTCCTTCCAGGTACACCCCTTCCTTTTGCTTTCCTGCCCAATGTCAGTCATTTCCACGGGGAGAAATGGGAGCAATGAGGCTTGTTCTTGTTGGACTGACACAGAGCAAGGTTAGGACCTGTTGACTGAGCACTAAGAAGGAACCAGAGTGCTATTAATTCAGGTAGGAAGCTGGTGGTTCTCTTTTTTTTAATTTTCCTAACATCTCCTTTCCCTATCCCTTGTCTGTTCCTTGTCCTAACTGCTCTCTTGGCTTTCAACCCCTCCATTTCACTCCTTCCCCCTCCTCCTCTCCACTCCAGCTCTCCTGCCTCCACATTTGGCTCCTCTCATTCCTGTCTGTCTCCCACCCAAACACAAAGCATGATTCAGCTCTTGGCTTTCCTGGCATACACACACCCTGGCATAAATATTAATAGAAATTAGAGAATATGAGTATCACTTGGGGTTGAAAGGCACCTCCACTTAATCATCCAACCCATCCTGCCACGCTCAGGTTTCCATCACTCCCACAGCAGCATTAAGAGGTAGGTATCTGGTCCCCCTGGCAGTAGCATTTCCTTCACACAACTTGGCAGCCTCGTTGCTGCTGCAGCAAGAAAAGTTTCTCTGATGTTTACTTCAGGTTTTCTCCTGCTTAATCCCATTATTCCTTTTTCAGCACAGTATTCAGGGGTTTAACCCCACAATCCTCCCACTGATGTTATGAGGAGCTATAAAACCAAATCACCAGGGGCCATGCTGAAGATATACCCTGCTCTGCCTCCCAACATTTATGTTCCCATCCTTTCCTTGTCCCAGACACTCTCAGAGGTGCAGCAGAGAAGCAGGGGCTGTGATGCCCTCCTCATGCTCATCTCACCACAGCTTTTCCAGGCATTTATCAGTAAGACAATTGGGAATGGGCGTAAGCTCTGCCAGGGGTGGTTTAGGTTGGATATTAGGAAAAAATTCTTTATAGAGCGGGTGATCAGGCATTGGAATGGGCTGCCCAGGGAGGGGGTGGATTCTCTGTGGGGTTTTAAGAAGAGACTGAATGTGGCACTCAGTGTCAAGGGCTGGGAACCACAGGGGGAGTGGATCAAGGGTTGGACTTGAAGATCTCAGAGGTCCTTTCCAACCCAAATGATTCTGTGATTCCTTCTCCCACTGGAGGGAACCAACTCAGGGGCTGACACCTCCAGCACAACCCTCCTGAGCCCTGGGGTCAGGAGCCACCCATCTGCTGGTGCTTCCCAAGGACCTGGATATCACCACACCAGCTTTGACCTCAACATCTACAAAATCAGCTACATGGGATCAGTGGGTGCTGCTGGGCTTTCACCTCCTCTATTTCCCTGACTAATGCTGAGGTTTCCAAGGGGGACACCTTTTCCTTCCTCCCTCCCTCCTCTCCACCACAAATCCCCCACTCCACAAACATGTGGCTCCCCCCAGTGCTCCCAGAGGATGGGGAGATCAACTCCCTGAGAAAAATGTCTTACCAGATTAGTGAAGATATAGGTGTAATAGGCAGAGGCCATTCCCAGTTCAGCTGCCTGTGAAGGAGAGGAAAGGAGATTAGACCAGAGACTGACAGTCTTCAATCTCCACTCCAGCAAAGCAGAGACTGGGCCAACATTTGCTTTTTCATCCTTATCTCTCTGTGCAAGCATCGCCGCTTTCCTGCAGGCAGGGAAAGGTGGGACACAGACACACAATGTGACCTGTGAAATTAAAAGTCTGGGGAACCAATTTTTCAGCAGGACTGAGCCTATCTCTGGGGTCTCTTCTCTATGACAAAGCTGTCTGGCAGAGAGAAACACCCAACACTGCCCAAGCTGCAGCTCCAGACCCCTGGGACCATCTCTCAAAATCCAAGGTGACATTTGGGGATTTCTGCATATGGCCACATCCTTGGGTGTACCCCTGAAGGAAGACACCCACTCGAATCAGAAACTTTTGCACACCCAACAGCAACAGCCCATACAGACAGAGCCTGGCAATGCAAGGTCCTGCAGCCCCAGCCCGCAGCCTCCAGAGCTCCTTGGGATGAAGAGGGCTCATCTCTTGGGATTAGGTCACAGACATAGGTGTCCTATGTGTTTGGAGAAAAGTGAGGTTGGTTGAGGTTTATTGCTTTGTAAACAGATATGAACAATCAGATCTCTGATTGTTCAGAGAGTGAGGCAAAAAACCCTCTTTTGGAGTTACAAAAAAAAAAACCCAAAACCCAAGCAACCGAAGATGGTCATTCAAGTGGTGGTTTTCCCACATATATCAGTCAGATTTGGGCTCCAGTCCTGCAAATTAATTAGCAGGAAAGAAATCCAGTAACTCAGACTGTCCTCCTGAATTTAGACAGGGTTGTGGTGGTGACAGAAAAAAAAAAAAAGGTAAAAGTTGATGAAGAAGAGAAGGACACAGTTTTTTCCACTGGGTGATCCACTCTAGAGATTTCAGACCAGATTATCAGAGTCCTTTTCCAAACTTCAAAATTCGCAGTGTGCAAGGAATTGGTTGGGAACAGATGCTTGGGAAGTGGAGGATTAATCTACAGAGCCTCCTTAAAGCCTTTGCCTCACTGCCAGTCACAGCTGGTCTCAAATCCCACTTCTGGACCATAGTAAAGAGGTTTTCCCATCACCCTAGATCACACAGAGGAGATGGAAGCAGTGAGGAAAGGAACAAAGGCAGAACCTCCTAGTTGGTTATCTCTGCCTATTCCTGCCTGTTCTTCATTTATTTCTGCACAAAACTGAGACAAACACCATGGTAGGGAAAGCTTTGGATGCCCACAGAGAACTAAGGGTGGCTTAGGTCTGGTGGTGCTCAGCCCTTCAGCTGCACACTGTCACCTTGTCCTTTGCACGGGTGACAAAATGGACAGAGTCATTTGACCAGAAGAGCCCCACAACTCCATAGGAAGCTGCTGCCTTTCAGACAGCTTTCTGGACAGCTGTCTCATTTTGAAGCCCTTACACAATAAAACCTGGCACCCATTTCCCTCCCTTCTCCCTTCCTGCAGACTCTGATAATGTCAGCTCTCCTTCTGACCCACTTTGAAGTCAGTGCATTTGATTTCAAGGGCAGAAAATCAAAGAGAGCAATAAAGGGCTTCCTGTGAGCATCTCTCCCATCCACTCAGTGTGCCTGCTGGCAGGTGTGGGGCTGGGACAGGCTGGTAATCGAGGAAGCAACCATGTGTCTCCAGACCATATGTGGAGGGAAAGAGATCAGAAATTGCAATTTCTCTCCTTGTCCAAAGCCAGGAATGGTCTCCTGAGACAGGCTTGACACAAAGCAATTTCAAACCAATAGTGCATTTTCCTGACCTGTGAGCAGGAGCCAAGACTGTCCTTGCTTGCTCACCAACCCCAGGTTGGTTGCAGCTCTGCAGAGGAAATACTTCCCAGCCTCCCCAGGTGTAAGAAGTTGCCAGATCAGAAGTTGGTTATTTATTACCTGCCATTCCTACAAGCCTCAAGGCTATGTTAGGTTTTACTAAACTGCTGAAAAACTGTGGCAATCTCTGACATCTTTATCAGTTGTAGCAGAAGGATACTGGAGATGGGAAGGGAGACTGCGGGTACCCAAAGAGCACTGCTGTGTGCCTGTGGGAAGTCACTATAGCAACAGAGGAGGGGGACAGCCCTCAGCAGCCAGCCACAGCCACACTGCAACAGGGACCAGAGGAAAAAAAAAAACAAACCAAACCAAACAAACCCCATCCCTTCATAGAGGGAACACAAAACCCCACCTAAGCCTGCCCATTTAGAATGCAAAATTGCACGCAGTGGAGTAAAAATCTTGGAGGGGGGAAGAATAAAAAGAGCAGTAATTGTTTCTTCTGGCTGTCATCAGGGATAAATCTGATGTACAATCAAGGACTTGGAGTGAATGACTCCCTGAGAATGCAGCCAGGACACAGTGTGTAATGCCTGGACCCACAGCCAAAGGGCCAAAGGGGGGGCCATTGTTTGGATCCCACCTTCATTCAGGAAAGTGCTTCTTGTTCCTTCCAGGATGTGGGGAACTATTGACAACTTTCAGCTCCATCTGCTCAATTTTGAAGTTGGCTATCAAAACAAATGCTAAAAACTGCAGCAAGAGACCATTTAAAAATAAACGTGATCAAAATAAAATCTCGGTTAATAAGACCAATAAAAAAAAAAAGGAAAGCAAAAAGGTAGAAATGTAGTTGGAGGAAAAATAAACTATTGGTTTGACTGACAAATTTCAGGGCACTCAGCAGCCCTCCATGACTGCCTGATGGCAACAGGAGCCACAAGCAGGGACCAGTTCTAGAAAGCAAACACACCTCAGAGCAATTAAATCACTGCTTCTACAGTGATACAATCCTGGAAAGAGAGAGGAAACTATTTCCCCCCACGAATCTCCATCAGTGGCAATTCCCCTCTCAGCAGAGCCCATTCCCAGTGTTGCTGCAGGGATTTTTACACTCTGTCATCAGCCAACCCTTGCACCTGTACCATCCAGAGGCAGAAGCTATATGTACAGCTATATGTCACACTTGAGAACACTTACCTTCTGCAGAATGGTGTGAGACATGGAGGCATTGGCATGTACAATGATGGTGGCTGTTTTGTCATCTCGGATCTCTTTTAGGAGAGGGGTAGGATCCCTGCTGTCATCCAGCATCCGAACTGAGAGTGTGTCCTTGGAAATGAGGAATTGCCGAAGCAACTTCTCGAGGTTTAAAAGGCCTTCAAATAAAAGGGAGAGGAAAAAAAACCAAACAAAAAAAAAACAAAACCCAGACACCTTTAAATTTTATGCTTGGTTCCAAAAGCACTTCTCCCATAGCCCATAGTTTTCCATGGTAGAAAGTCCTGCAGTTCCATGTCTATGCTGCAAAGGAAAGGACTTGAGGCTGCAGCACAGGAAGGGATGGAGCTACTCCAGCTGCTGTCCAAAATAAAAAAAAAGTGGCCCCAAAAATGGTCTCTTGAGATAAGAGCATTGGCACAAATTTGCTTTGGACCCCAGAGTCAAGTTCTCTACTACAGGTTCTCCCTGCATGTGGGGTTCTTCTGGTTACTGGTGGTTGCTGGAGGAGGATTCCTCCTCCTAAGCTTTTTTTTTCTTAACTCCCAAACTCAGTGCCCTGATACATTTTGGAGCTCTTGGAGCACTCTGATGGGGTAGTTGCAAAATTCCCGGGGTATGTGTCCCTGGGGAGGGAAAACTGCTGAGAGTAAGATGAAGCAGAGTTTATTGCCAGCACAGCCTCCTTGATGTCTAATAAGATGTCAAAGCTCCTGCTGCAGCTTTTCTTAATCAAGAAAGCATGTTTGATAGAGTCTGTCTCTTCTATCCAGATGCTGATGTTCATCAGCAAACCTCCTCCTGTCAAGTTTGATTGACCAGAGGGACCACCAGATGCAATCATTAGCAAGCCCAAGGCCCAGGGGACCAGCAGCTCTCTTTATGGTTTCACTGGGTTTGTGCTGGTGCAATCCTTGAGCCTGACAGCTGGGAAGAGGAATGATGATTCCCATCATCCAGCCCTGCTCTTACCCCCAACAGCATTGCTTCAAACATCTCCTTGTGTGCTCAGGGCATTGCACAAGCTTCTTGACCCCCAGTGCTCTGGTCTCCCTTCTGACAATCAGAGTTTACAGAGCAGCTCCTATGAAGTGCCTGGGCACCCCTGCATTTGTCTGTGGGTGCCTTTTTGGATCTTTGATTCCACAGAAACCCTTCCACAGCAGCCCTTCTGAGTGATTCACAAAGTAGCTACTTACTACACACCACAGTGAAATTGAGCCACATTATCTTATTCTATTCACCATTACATTGCACTTAGGCTGGCCTAAGTCCATTGACTTTGAGGGTCATTTTCTGCTTCTGCCAGGAGAAATTACAATCAGTCCCCAGAGGCTGTGACTCCTTACAGTGACAGTATGAGTGTGACAGGATAGGACCCAGGAGTCCCATCACACAGCTTTGTATTTAAACCAAAACAGCAAGGATTTTCCCTCCTGGGATCTAAATAATAACATCCCTCACAACAGCATTTCCTCACTGATGAGCAGACAGCTCACATGCTCCCCTTATTTGCCTCCAGAGAACCTTCCAAAAGCCCAAAATGCCTCCAGATAGTTTTTTAAGGACTGTGTTTCGGACCACTGCCAGTCCTAAGGAAAAACAAGGGCTTGTGCTCCTTCAGAAAGCTGGATTATACTTTTTCTGCATTTCTTTAGAGTCAAAGCATGTAGCATTTCAATCCTAGGTAGATAAGGTCTGTCCTGAGAAAAAAAGACCAGAATACATGAAAGGCACCTATCCCACTGCTTGGGCTTGGAAAGAACTCAGGTTGCACAGCACACCCTGAGTATTACCTTATCCAGGAGACCAGCTAAAACAAACCACACTGATTCAGTTTGGTGACCAAGGATTTGATCCAGTTACATGAAGAATCATATTGATCCCAGGCTGTGTTCAATGTGTGTATTCATGGCCCCAGCACAGGGACAGAGCTGGGAGCTTGCTGCACAGCATGTAAGAAAACCCAATTATCTTTTCTTTCTTATTGCTTAAGGTTAAGGCTAGACAATGAAAAATTCCACACTAGAAGTAACGTAGAAGATCATTTGCATGATTTAATTGCATAATTCTGTGTCAGGTCCTCTGCTGAGCTCTACCTGAAGGCAATTTACTGATTCACATGAGGATGTGGTCTCCTCAGCGTACGTAAAGCAAAAAGAAAGGGCAAAGACACTTTCTTGTCCTTGTGCAGGCTTTGCCACAACCCTGCACTACTGCACAGCTGGTGGGATGAGGTTTGCCCTGGGGTGAGCTGGAAAGGATGCTGCCTTTCCTTTGTACCTTTCCCCATGGCCAGAGGCTGATAAGCTCTTGCCAGTGTCCCTCAAAGCTCTCACTGGATCCACGTGGTCTTTCCAAAGCCCCTCTTCAAGGCTTGGCTCTATGGTAAATTCTATAAAGAAATAATAAAAGCAAAATTGGTGCAGCCACCTAGCTGCACATTGACCTTAAAAAGCCCAGGACAGACTTTACTATCTCTAACCACAGGGATGCAGAGCCTGCTCCTGCCATGGTAGCAGAGTTATGCAGCAATGAATATGGTTTTGCTGAGGTGAATCCTCCAGCATCCAGATGCACGGTTACCAGCAGATGGATGGCTGCAGAGTCCAAGAGAGTGTGCAGTGTATTGACTATAAATCAGGTCCTGCTTTCAGGCCACAGACTGCATGTGGGTTTGGGAAAAGACATCTTCCAAAAATCTTTGCTCACTTAAAATAATCTCCAGAAACGAGGCTAAATCTTTTCTTTTTTCTTTTCAAAAAACCATCTGTGCAAAAACATCTTTCCTCAGATTGTCAAATAGAAGGCAGGCAAAGTCTCTCCACATCTTCTTTCACATCTCACAAACACCTCCCATGGGCCAAAGAGGGTGGAAAACCTGCCCCAGGGGCCTCCACTACTTCAGGCTGCTCTGCCCTGGTTGCCCACTCTGCCACCACAACCAGATGGGACAGAGACCCTGGGACACAACAGCTCTCACAGGCTGCCTGTGGGGTCCAAACACACAGAAGGAGAGAGAAGAGGAGGTCCTGGGGATGACTTACATTCAGCCTTGGCACAGATGAGGCAGGCAGTGGTGCAGTTAAAGAAATTCAGGATTCCTGCCACAGCCACGCTGATATCAGTGTTGCTGGGGTGGAGGTTGAGGGTGGTGAAACGCTGGAGCTGGAGCTTCAGGAACTCCTCTGGTGCCACTTTGAAATGAGGGACCTAAGCAGGGAGGAGGGAAAAAAATCCCGATTAAAGAGGAAAAAGAAATAAAACCAAGTAGATCTCCCATAAAGGACCTTTGGTGTGAAATGCACAGCAAGCAGAAAGTGAAGTATCCCAATAAAATTGCAGAAGCACCACTGAAGTGAAGAGAGGAGGGTGGGATTTGTGCAGGAGCAGAGGAAAATAATTATCACAGCAACAAAAAGCCACAGGAAGGAGTGGATCAGGAAAAATCTTGCTGAGCCACTCAGGCAACAGGGGCTGTGACTGCTGTACAGGAAACCATTCCGGATGAGTTCAGCCCAATTAGCTTGGGCACTAATTGTCACTGGGCCCACGCTTCATTTCAGGTTTGCTGTCTGGGTCAGTACAGAGGCTGCTTTGCAGGCAGGTAGGGAAGAACAGAGCCTGTGCTGGAGACCATCAGACCTTCTCTGTGTGCTTGAGGGATGAAGTGCTACAACTCTGCCTCCAGTACCAATGTGTCAGAAGGTAATTAGGAGAGATGAAGGGAAGAGCAAGAGGAGACTGCACTGGCAAGGCTCAGGAGAGGGAGGAACAGATGCAGCAACCAGAAGCTTTGGGCTTTTTTGATCAGCAAAAAGGCAACAGGTGGGGCAAGCTCCAATGGGACTGTAACGGGGAGTCCTGATAATGCTGAGCTTGTCATTAATGTAGCTGAGCAGCAGGTGGGACTGGGATGCCCCTTCCCAAGAAATCTGGGAAAGGGGGAGAAGGGCAGACAGCTCCAGGGCTCCCTCCCAGGCAGCTCTGCTGCTCACCTGGTAGCTTTGCATACAGGGAGTGGGTGGGCAGACAGATCAAGCTCAGACACCAGGGGTTCAGCTAAAGAAGGGGAAGGAATATTGTTTTCCTTTTGCTGAGTGAATTATTTAGAAGAAATAGAAGACAGAGAAAGGGAAACATCTGCTTTGGCTTCATTAGAGGAGTGTCAGGTTCTCTTTTCCTCCATTATTAGTCCTTCTGGAAGCTATCATCCCATGCCTCCCATCTCTCTCCTCCTGGGAAAGGCTATTAGTAGGGTGTGATGGCTGTTTACTGACACTATAAGCTGTTTGGTTAACAATCAGAAAGTTAAAGAGTATTAAGCTGCTATCTTTCTTGATTTCACTCCACAGCCTTCACCAGGGGCTCTGTTAACAGGAGAGAAGCAGACTGGAAGAAAAGGCAAATTTCTTTAACCAGAGCAGACAGGGCAGCTCCAGAACAAGTGTGGTGATCACTGTCTGGAGCCAGATGGAATCTGAGACCTGCAGCAACAACCACTACCAAAGAGAGAGAGATGCAGACAGAGGTGAAGGCAGCCAAGCACCCCGAGCTGACCACAGCCTTGGTTCAGACTTCACATTCAGTCCCAAAGCCTTCCTCTCAATTCCAAGAGCTCTTTCCCAGTGCAACACTCCTCCCCAGAAGGAAATCTTTGGGCCAGACTCGCTGTTGGGATAGCACAGGATCCAAAGATCCATCCCCTAGCTTTAGCACAAATTGTTCTACCATCAGTGGGAAAACAGGGTCACTCTCCTTCACCTGATGGGCGGCAGAAATATAATGGCACTGGCTGGGTTTCTGTACCACATTTAACATAGCAGCACCAACTGAAGCTCCTGTGATCTAAATCACAGGGAGTTTCTGCAGGTTTACATCACTAGGAGGGCAGCTGAGATCAAGCCTGACAATCAAAAACCTTAGAAGAGCACAAGTACTCACCTTTCATTTCTTAAAAAAAGAATTGAAGGGACTCAGATCAGAGACTCAGCCTGAATATGATTTTCAGGGGAAAAACACTTGCAGTCTGTTCCTGCAGAGTTGTCTTTTGTCTGGGATGGAGCACATGTCTGGGACATTTTACTGGAGAAAACACTACAAAATATTCTCAAGAGACCCATCCTGCTGTAGGCCAGAGCACTAGGTCTAAAAGATCTCTTCAATACTTCTGATTCTCAGGGAACAAAGAATGGCAGTCATTTGTGAATGCAAGTTATTTACAATGCTCAGTGTCTGGCATTCCCCTCCTTGGAGGCTGGGCTCCAGAGAGAGTCTACTAAATGACTGAACCAGAATGTTATCTGGCTTTAAAGGGATGAACTATGAGAAGAAAACTCAATTTCTTCTCCTTGGAACAGAGCCAGATCAGTGTAAGATGGCTCAAGGCTTACAAAATATTAAGCCAGTCACACAGTCTGGACACAGATAAGAAGGGTTTGCATTGATGGAACAGCAGCACCCAGAAAAGGGGTGCAGCTTTCCAACTATGTGCACAAAGCCACATCACACCCAAAGGAACTTTGGCTGGGAGATGCATCTTAGCCAAGGATGTCCTAGAGTGCCACAGGCAGGAACCTCCCTGCCCCAGTTCCTGCTCTGCCTTGCAGCTGGGATACGAGGACAGAATAGCCTGGGGATGAGGTAGCACATGGACATTAGCTGGAGGAGGTTTGGGGAACAAGGGTGGGAAGGAGAGGTGTGCATACAGGAATGATGCCTGAGAAACAGAGCACCAGACTTGAATAAGAACAAGGACAAGACTTACTCCACCACGAGGCATTTCCACTCACCTCTTTCTCCCCACAGATATTGCTGATAATGGAGCTTGAGGCTGGGCTTGAGGAAGGTCCCAGGACACCTACCACTCCTTTGGGGAGAATCTGGCACACTGCAGGCACCAGAGAGAGAAAACATGCATTAGATTTCATCCTCAATTCCCAGCTGAAGACAGTACCTGCTGCAGCCTGCTCAGGACACACCATGGTCTCCTTCACACAACTTTCCCTCTGCCATTCATTTCCCCTCAAACTCTGTTACCTCTGAAGAATTTTCAGCCTGGGACACCTCCTCTCCATCTTTCTCCAGCTTTCCTGCACACTCCTTAGAGCCCTGGGATCCTCCTCTCTTGACTCAGAACCAGGGTCCCTCTCTTTGAGCATCACTTTCTGGCCCCATCTGCTATGCTTGAGAATAAGACATTAACCAAAGATGCTGGAAGATGCTAAAGACAGCAGTGAACTGGCTTCAAAGCATCACCTAGCAGCAAACAAACTTGTGGGAATTTCTGCCCTCATCTTCTGCAGAGCTCAGTGGTAATAATAAGGTTCATATTACTGTGTTTAATTTGGTTTTGTGTTGCTTTGTTGGGTTTGTTTGGGGTTTTGTTTTGTTTTGTTTGTTTTTCTGGAGGTAGTTAATCTTCTGGCTCCATGCCACCAAGCTTAGCAGAATAATAAAAACACCCTGACAAAACCCAAGATGTTAAATCTCTTCCCTCAGGCTTCCGGAGTTAAACCGCAACCTTTTGTCCTTTTAATTCACAGCACAAATTCAGCCAAATGGCACTCCAAGGACTACCCCAGCTGGTGTCACCTCCCTGCTGCCATCCCTGGATCCCTAGGCTCCAAAAGGATCAACATGTGCTTGCCATGGCTTATTCTGAACCACCAGACCTGCCTCAGCACCACCACACACTCAGCATTTTTCTCCTGGGACAGACAAAGCCACGTTTGTTCTGCTGGAGTCAATGATTGCTTTCTGAAGAAAGAGGATACCAGGGGAAAATAAAAAAAGGCACCACAACTCCTTATCAGTTCTGGCAAGAGCAAGCACACAGCATTTTCATAGGTAAAAACTAAACCACCCTATTGCAAAGCTGAGATTTTAAAGATAGTGCCTCTCCAGTATCAAATGGCTGTTTCAGAGCAGCATCCTCATGCAGGTCCCTGCCTGACATGCCAGACAAGCTTTTGTCAGGGCTGTAACAAGTTATCTGGGTTCAGCAGCCAGGAAAAGAAGCTGGAAACATTCAAACCTGAACATATTTTTGTGGTGAAGGGAAATTGTAACAAAAACTGCCATATTACATCTCAGGGCAGGTTTTCTACTACCTTCGAGTCTTTTAAATCATGGCTGGAAGTGTGATGAGAGTTCATCCTGCACTTTTATTAAAACAGTGAGCTGTGGGGATGAGGGTAGCATTCAACAGAGAGATGGCTCCAGTCTGTTTTCTGCAGAAAATCAGGTGGTCACCCCTTGCCTCAGACTTCAGAACTCTTCACAGCCTCACATCTGGAACACGAGGCCAAAAACTAAGGACTTAAGTCTGTCACTCTGGGGAACTGGTTTTATATTACTGGGTCCCTATACATACTGATGGCTCTGACTTCTTGCCCAAATGATATGCAAACATCTTCTCCTGGGTTTTCCTTCCCCCCATGCTCTCTCATCTTCCACCATCTCAATTCACTACAGAACAAGTGACATTTTTCTGCGGCATCTTCAAAGGAATCCAGCCCTTGCTTTTCCTCTCTGCTTAAAAATTTACAGGCACTTACATTTCTTCAGAAGATCCTTTTAAGTAAGAGCACCAGTGATTTGAAAACCCCACACACGATCGCAGCAGCACTCATCAGTCCCTCTCAGCTGCAGCAGACCCTTTGGGTGCTCTGCAGTTCAGCACTTGGGAAGAAGGAGCTGCTCCAAGTTCTTTTTATCCACAGGTTGTTAGGGCAGCAGTTCTGGGGGGAATTTTGTTGTGCATACAGGGGAAAGTTTACTGAGCACTTTTCCATTCATCTCTGATATGGAGAAGAAGTGGGTGAAGTAGTCATAGCAACAGAGTTGCAACAACTGTCAGGAAAAAAGAGACCTGGTTTATCACTCCAAGGGTGAAACATCCGGTAAAATTAAGGAAAATGAATGAAAAAAAGGAAAACGGGTGAAAAAAAATAAAGTAGAGGTGCTTGAAGCAAAGGTTTCAGTTTGGAAAGCTTCTCCTGTGATCCAAAGACATTTCCTGTCCCAGCACAGTGTCTGATGCTGTCAGTCTCTGCAGGGAGAAGCCTTGCTGCCATCATGGGCGCTGTGGATTCAGACAAGCATTTGCAGGGATAGAGAAATATCAGCCCTGTAACAAAAACCCATCCCCTAGAACCTCACAAACCATAACCACAGATACTGGTGTAGCCCCTGCCCCACAGGTTTCTCCATACTTCACCATGTAAGCTTTATGCTGTGCAGGACACACTTTTGATGGCTGCAGACCCCGATACCTCTGCCCAAGATGATGTCTGATTTTTATGGGTTTTTTTAGAATTGAATGCCTCAAGGAATACTGAACATTAAACTGACATCACATTAATAACCTCTTTATCGTGACACCGGGTATGGGTACTACTGGTTGCCTTTGACCTGAAGATGTCTCAAATCTCCTATTCCAGTCACTTTTATGGACTGCCTGAACTCAGCTGCTCTGAGTCAACACCCTTGAGGACAATATGAAAAAAACAAAGCAAACAAAACAAAAACAAACAAAAAAACATGCCACCAATACACAAACAAAAATCCCCTCCCCCCAAAAAACCCAAAAAACCAACAACACAAAAACCACACAAAAAAACCCAAACCAAAAACAAAACAAAACAAAACAAGCACCAAAACCAAGACACAACTTTAGCAAAGAGATTTAGCTCTTGAAATGCTTAAGTCTTTGGAAAGGAAAGACCCCAGGGCCCACCCTTTGCCGACACCTGGCCCCCTCCTTTGGGTGGCATCCCCGCTGCCACCACTGGGTTCGGTTCGGCTGCTCCATCCCGGTACCTCCGGGAGCTATTGGCTTTGCCCAGAAACTGGGAGGAGGTCAGGGGCTCCTGGCCCTGGGAGGGGTGGAATCTGGAGCTGGGAGGTGGCCCTCATGTGAGAGTTCCATGTGGAAGGATGTGGAAGGATTCTCCTTTCCTACTGCAGTGAGTAAAGGTTGTGTTGTGTCCAATGGTTTCCAGTAGTGTGTGTAGGAGCTAAGTAGAGGTCTGGACATGCAGGAAAAGATGGGAATAGGTGCTTATTTTTGGAAAAGCAAAGCACAGCAACAAGTGAGCAGCTCTAACATTAGACACCTGTGTATATCCACTTAGTCACGGGCAGTGCCTTTCATCTCCTGGGATCTCAGGACACTTGGCAAGCATTCCCATGGAGTCTCCCTGTTCAAAGCATGGCTGAAAGGGCTCTGGTGAGAGCATTCACCCCCAGTGCAGAATAGAGCATCTCTTCCACTGCATGCAGATACCTGATACAGAATTTTCAAACAGCGTGCAAAGAAGATTCCTGCCTCTAATTGAAAATACATGAGCACGGAAAGTATGCAATTTACCTCAACGTTTCCATGATTTCAAAACATATCAGAGGATCATGAATGATGGGGACTGGTCAGGACAAGATTTCCATACAAAAACAGAGCTTTACAGAGACTGCATCCTGCACCATGGCTTCAAGACTGCTCCCTGCAGCATCCTTTTTGCTTCTTAACAAG
Organism: Phaethornis superciliosus; assembly: GCA_023637945.1. Taxonomy (NCBI): domain Eukaryota; kingdom Metazoa; phylum Chordata; class Aves; order Apodiformes; family Trochilidae; genus Phaethornis; species Phaethornis superciliosus. The sequence goes on from JAJQWJ010000027.1 coordinate 4,659,342, forward strand.
AGCTGGCAATGAGACCAGGCTTACGGGGGAAATTCAACAGGATCACAAAAATTGTGGGACAACTAATAGCACGTTTGAGCTAATGTCACTGAAAGGATGTATCAGGCACTTTTAAATATTGGTGTGAATAAATGAAAAATTAAAAATCCCCCAGTGGCTCACTCACCCTGACTGCTGACCTGCCCTGAGATGTTTGGATTAACAACAGAAAGATGCTTAAAAGGTTGATGAGGCAATAGGGAACAGGGTGACAAGCAGAAAATCAGTCCCTTCCTAGACATCAAAAGGAATTAGATGTTTTAGATAAAGACATGATTAAACAAAAACAAGTAATTTTGGATCTTTCTAAAAGGAGTTGAAACATAAAACACAAAGAAAGAGCAGGCTTTACTTCTAACAGGAAAAAAAAACCAAACAAAAAAAAAGCTCTATCCCCAAACTTTCACTGCAAACTCATTTCAAACCACAGGACTTTACAGATGTTGCATACAGGAACACTCAAGGCTTGTTTTCACTCACATATAAAGCTGAAATGGCAACCCAGGCATAAATATGGTTACAACAGACTCATATTTTACCTCCTATGGCAACTGTGATTTTGTGAACCCCTAATAGTAAGATGCCTCTCAGTCAGGAGGAAAAAAAAAAGAAAGCAAAATAGTGCAACGCCAAAAGAAAAACTATCAGTCTTTCTTCTCTTGGAACACTGATCATACACAGAGCATCACTGATGGGGTGTAATCACTGTGTTCCTGGGTGGGTCAGCTGAGCATGCTGGCTGTGATATTTAAGGGTGATTCAAAGGGTGTGAAATTCAAGAACAGTATTAAACAGATGTATAACAGCTTTGCAGTCATAGGTTAGCACATCTAAACTGCTTTTATTAATATAACATGTGATAACAAATATCAGTGCCATACTAAATCTGAGAAGTCAGAGATCTAAAAGCCATGAAAGCCTTGAAATGTAAGTTAAAGGATCTGATTCTTCTACCAGTGTAAATCAAGAACAGCTTCAGAGACATTAATAGCAGAGCCATGAAGAATCCAGCTTTTTCTTTCGTAAGAAATGCTTTAAGGCATTTTTTCCTCTGAAGAAAAGGCAAATAACATATTCCAAAATTACACTAATACACTCACTTTACCAAAATCAAATCAGATTGGTCTTATTTCTACATTTTACATTCTATAAGTAAAAGTAAAGAAAATAAGGAAAATCACTCTGAGGTGAAAATTCAAAGTGGAAGATTGCCTCTTCATCACTTATCCCATTTCCACGTTCTCTGCAAATAACATGTTTGCTGAAATCCACAATTTCTTGCATAATACTTTCTTCTCAACAAATCGCTATTCTTCTGCTTGAAAAACATTACAATAAAAAAAAAATTCTGAGCAGCATTACAGGGGTGTGAGAGATAAAGAAATCCTGCTTGTGATATTTACTGCAGCTCTGGGGTCACCTGGCAATCAAGCCTGTTTCTTGAGTGAAGGTAAATAACAGAAACACTGCTACATACACAAGATTTATGAGAAGGTAAAAAAGGATGGAATGCAAAATGCCACTGGTTCTTCCAAAGACACAGAAGGCTCAGGCAAGCAAGCAGTCTTCTCACCTCCTAGGAGGCTCACTGGGAGAACTGGGATGCTTTCAGGGGCAGACTGGGAATGTACTTGGAAAGACTGTCAGTCTCCATCCCCTCTGCATAACCTGACCAGTGAGACTGGATTTGCCCTATTGCTGTGCTGGTAAAGCAGGATGTGCAGAATCCTGCACAGATGGGAGAGACTAAGAAAAATTTTAAAGAGATGAGGGATCCAAAAAGGCAGAGAACTGCCATTTTAAACAGTCCCTGTGATGCTGCATGAGATTATCTCAATCTAGACTGCCTCATGGGTGACAGACTCTATAAATAGATGTACAGGTACTTGCTGAAATGCACTTTGTTAACTGAACGCTTCTATAAATAATGCAAATGCTAATTCAGGAAATGAAAGAGAGATCTACTGATCTCACAGGCCTATGGAGCCTCTTCTGCCAGTTACCCAGAGTTACCTGCTGCTGTTCCTGAGCAGCACTGGATACCCTGCTCCATGGGGCTTCCAGGGCACAGGGATGCTCAGTGCTGCACAGGACAAACACCAGAGCTGTGGGATACACCAGCCCACTGCTACACCTTGGGCTATCCTGCAGATTACAGAGGCTTGGAACAGAGAACCATTGGGGAACAAAATTTAAATCCCTATTATTTAAAATGTCAGCTTGTAATAAAAAAATTATAGTCCTCCCCTGAACTCTAAAAGTCATCTTAAAACTTATTGTAAAGGGAAGCTATCCTATTCCAAAGGATTTTGCCTCTTACAGGAAAAAACTATCATAGATCTTTTTTGGTTTCTTTCACTCAGGCTCCTGGGAGGCCTGTGGGACACTGGCCATCTATTCCTTTTTTCTGCATCAGAAGTGGCTGACTTGTTGAACTTCTCGAGGAACACCTACAGTATAGACTGGATGGCATTAAGGAATTTTAAAGCAAAGTGGAAAGTATACTGCTCTTTCCAAATCAGCTCTTTTAATATACGATTTTAAACACCACTTAAAAACTTCCCTTTGTGTAAGCAATTCCACTGCCAGTCCAATGCACTGAAAGAGCTATCATGCTTGCTGACACATGGCATTCCATGGGGTTTTAAAAATAACTTAATTGCACTGAACTTGCTCAGAGTCTCCTATTTGCACACTAGTAAATACTTCACAAAGGAGCATCACCTCCTGTATCATTACCTCTGCTTATTGACACACAGATTAACAAAAATAATTTGTCCCAAGCCGATGAGCTGGTGGTGACAAAGCTTACTGAGGAGCCAGATCCTTTCAGCACACACCAGGGCACTCATGCTAAACCTTCGAATTAAAACTGGTTTCAGCACTCCCCCTCAAGAACTGAGGAAGGACAAGCTCCATGGAGGGGTACTCACTGGTTTCTGCTGTCTCATACTCGCTGTCTCTCAACAGCTCAAAAATGTCCACCTCCACCTTGGCTTTCCCCACCCTCTCAGGTGCACGGTTAATGCGGTTCTTGGCCAGGGTGATGGAGAGCCTCTCCCCTCTGCTGCACTCCATGGGGTCATCCAGGATGGCAGCTGGAAAAAAACAAAACAAAACAAAAAAAAAAGTTAGGGCTTGGCAGGGATTCAGCCTGGCTCCGTGCATCCCCCCCCATGTCTCCCAACTCCTTCAGCATCCCCACTGCCACCCAAGCAGCTGCTGCATTGGCACTTCTGCTCTTGCTGCCTCTATTGTTAGCATATCCATCCATCCTTCCTCCCTCCCTCCCTCCCACTCAAGGCCTTTCCTGCCGCTTCGCCCACCTCCCAGGTCTTGCCAGACATGTGGGTGGTGAAATCTCTGCAGCAGTGGCTGTGTTACCTGCTGCTGTGCTGCTGCACAGCTTGGCCACCCACCCTGCCTGGTTTCACCGGAGCCCAGCACCCACCTTCCCTCTCACCCAGGGTGCTCCCAGAAAGGGACATCCAGCTGTGCAGCTCCCATCCAGCTGTGCAGCTCCCACCCAGCCGCACACCTCCCAAGAGGGGAAGAACGTCCCCAGAGAGCCTTAGGTTTGTTAATTGAGAAAGCGTTGGTACGGTGCTGATGGGTGGAATATTTCAGGAAGAATGTGGGCAGCCGTGGGTGGGAAGGGACAAATATTTTTCAAACAGCAAACACTTGACTCCTGAACTCAGCTCCTGGGCCTGCCCACTCAAATCTGCGTTAGGCAGAGGGAGATAGTGTGGGGTATTATTTTTATTTCCTTGATGGAAGGCAAAAAGGAAGTGGAGTGGAGCACTAATCACAGCGTTTCATTACAAGCTGGCCCAAACTCTGCACCCCAGTGAGCTTAGCCTTGCTGCCAGGAGGTCTTCTCCCAGGAAGCAACTGTTCAGTTGTACCTGGAGAAAAGCAGCACTGATTTTTCTTGTGTATGTTAGAAATGCACTAATGCTTGTCTTTCCTTCCTCAAAATCACTCCAAGGGGCATGATACCATTCAGACCTGAATTCTACCTGATGCCATTCAGGTAGAGTCGCAGCTTCACACCAAATTAAGTGTTTGTTAACCTTATTGACCTTGTATTCTGAAGATATTCACTCAAGAATTCCTTCTCTTCCTACTTTTTCCCAGTCAGGGGAGCTGAACCAAATTAAGTCCTGACAAGGAAACACACAGCTAATTCTTGTATGATATGCACAGACATCTTGGTGAACATTCCCAGACTTCCAGGCAACACCATCTCCTCTGCTCTCTGAAGACCCAAGAGCCATCAGTATTGGCAAAGCCAGGGCAGTTAATCTGAATCCCAGAGTGCCAGACAAAAGGTTGTGCTTTCCTCCAAGGCCAGAAGCATGGACCACAGGGGTTTTTGAGACATCAATAGGGCTGGTGACTTCTCTTAATTATAAAGAATCTGGGAGACTAACCCAAAGACATGCCCCAGCAAGCAGCTTGCTCAGCTCATCCCTTCTCTAGGAAAGCAGCAGCAGACAGAAGAAATTCCTGAACAGGCCTCACTTTCTCATATGCAGATCTATTGCTGTGTGTGAACTTTTCACAACAGCACTGTTCCCAGGAAAGGGTAAAGCAATGCACTGAATCTGATGAACATCACAAAATGCTGCTTACTTTCCAGGTGCTGACACAGAAAAATTAAAGATCAATGGTGAGGGAGTGTATGTCAGCAGTCTTAGATTCATTATTTTCTAATTTAACACTTCAAACTCACTAAATTGGACAACTTTTATTTAAAGTCTTTTCATTTTTTACTTCATCAGTTTTCAAACAAAAGTCACTTCCACTAGTGTATAGTTAAACACATTTTAAAAAAAAGAGTCAAATCTCTCTATTCAGGATAGGGTTTTGCATTTTTATTTTGTGGAAATTTTGAAAACTTCTCCGTGGCTGAGAAAAAGGAAAAAAGCAATCCTGAAACCAGACCCCCTCTTCCCAAAGCAGCTCTGAGTTCACTTGCATTTTGAGAAGCTAGTTAGTGTTACCAAATATTAAACCAACCCCCAGATCAGACTAGGTAATGAGGCTGAACTAATCTTTATTTATTATAGCTAGTGGATGAAAAAGGTAATTTAATTTTTAAAAGTTGGTTTGCAAACTTCATGTCTCGGGACATAGTGCAACAGCTCATCTAATAACAGCATCATTAGGTATGAATGAAATTCTTTACAGAAATTCCCTTTTATCTATTCCTTTCTGTTAAATATGGGAAGATGCATGAAGTAAATCTTTAATCCTGAAAACCTACAGCAAATCTTTGAACTCCGTTGGCATCAAAAATCCCTTCTATCTTCCAGGCCACAATAAATGTCTCCAAACAAGACTGTTTTCTCTGTGAATGATGAGAAAAAGATTTCAGAGGGAGTCAGGAGCACCTGAGTCTGTGATGCCCAGTTTGGGGATGTTCAGGACTGCATAGGGACTAAAAACCAAACAACTTTAAGTTTGTTGTGAAACATCTGCAGCATTTCCTCAGCAACAGCAGTATGAAAGGCAGGTGCTCAAACTCTTCTGATCTTCTCCCCTTCCCCTGGAGAAGCTTCTCCAGGAGGAGGAAGGACATTCATTTCTCACCCCAAAGATGTCCTCCTCCTTTTCTCCAAAGCTGATACAATTTCAGGCTTTACTACATATCACTACTTAATTCATGACCCAACCAAGATCTAATGAAGTAGCATTTTTCTAACAATAACAGGGAACAGATGTTAGCAGGAGGTTTATACACTGCTACAACAGTGTTCATCTGACCTTTACCTCTTCACTTTATTTAGTTTTATTTCCTCTGATTCTTTCTGTACCATTGAGATGTAAAGCCTTATTCAGGAACACGATTACCATCTCCACTTCAATGGCTTAAAGATGTAGATTTAGTAAAGCATTGGCTTAGTAAATGGGATATTTCACTGTTCATAACTGTCCCTCCAAGTTAAAAAGATATAAAGCCATCTGTAATATCTCCTAAGTATCTCCTCTGACAGGTTAAGATCACACCTACAACCTCTTCTGATTTATACTGTAAAAGCAGTCCTCAAATCTATGTTCCTGTGATGAAGGGAACAAATTAGAACTGTAACCTCAGTTCAACCAGATTTAGACACACAGAAAAGTCAAGAGCTACCGCTGGAACTGGTCAGCCCTATGTCACAAAACCAGGAACCCTTCAGATCCAGGGCATGCCAGAAAACTTCACTGCTCTCCAACATCAGTGTCCTGCTTGGGAGCATCATCCTCAGGAGACGCTTTGGGTGTGGGGGTATCACCCCAGACCTCTACATCTCCCCTTTTTTCTGCTGCCCAACCTCCTTTTATCAGCACAAACACATCTGCAGCTGCTCCTGACTGCAGGAACCCCAAACAGGCTCAAATCCCCCAAAGGCTCCTTTGAGGGGCAGGAACTTCAGAACAGTTTCAGGCCTGCCATGTTTTGCACATTTCCCCTCTGCTGAATATAGTTCCAACCCTTCAGGCTGTCAATACATTAAAGGATAAAAAATTTGCAAACTTCCTCATTACAGGGCTGTCAAGCATAGCTCCAGTGGAGAAACAGGTGGGATTGCATTTCACATTCTAATCTCTGAAGTGCTGCTTAAAAATAAAATAAAAAGTTGTCAATACGCGATTACTGTGAGAGGAAAGATGATCTCATCAAGGAAAAGACAAAAATCGAAACACATAAACTCTCCTTCACAAAGAGATTTGATAATGTTTGTCTGATCAGTGTAGCAAAGGGCTATTTATTGCTCTTGGCCAATATTTGAAATCTGCATTAAAATGGAGCTTCTCTCTCATTTCTGCTATTCAGAAAAAGTGAATTCAGGAGAGAGAAAGGAAGACACAATACAAAGAGCTGAGGGCTTTAGTTTCTACTGCTTGAAACACAAGGTCTCTTTCCCCTTCTTTAGTAATTGCTTTGTGTACATAAAATCAGAATAATTTTCTCTGAGTGAGACCAGGAATTTCTAGGAAGAGAGAAAATGCTGTCAACACTTCCCTGTCCTCCCTGAGCCTGCAGAAGTGACTTCCTGGCAATCCCGCTGTCCCCATCCCAGTGCCTGCACCCTTAGCATGAAGACAGAAGAAAAAGAGCACAAAGGGATGAGGAACTGGTCTGAAATGAAAACGCCATGTCCAGAGCTGACTAATGCAATCTGAAGTCATCCTCTCCTGCAAAAGCAGGGCAGCAAACTGAGGTCCCTTCGAGCCAACAGGGAAACTCCTACATGTTTCCACAGCCACAGACTTGAGGCACGCTGCAACCTTGGGTGATGTCCTGATCTGTGAATCCAAATGGTGTGTTTGGAACCAGATAAATCCTATCTAATCCCCTGAAAAGCCTGTCAAGAGATGTCTCAAAAAAAAAAGAAGAAGAAGAAGAAGAGAAGAAGAAGAGAGAAAAAGCAGGAAAGCAGGGAGGAGAAGGAGGAATAACTGATTTAACCTTCCTGGGGTGTAAGGTCAGGGCTGGGGCAGGGAACAAGAGGCAAGCAGGGCTCCATCTCTCACGGGCAAGGTTTTGCAGACAGAAAAGGGAAGGAGTTGAAGGTCTAATGCTAAAAACAATGGAATGACAGGAAGGCATGGTGGGACACCTTTCTCTGAAGGTATCCAAGAGCCATGGACACTTCAGGGATGTTGTTACCAAGGGAACACAGAATCAAATGGGCACCAGGAGGGAAGAACCCCCTGGGGAGTGTCAGAAATCTTCCACTAGGAAAGCAGGGAATTCCAGCCACTCAGAACCTCTTTCTGCACATTTCTGCACATTGTGTGGTGTGGTGGCTTTCTCTTTCCCTGAAGCTCTGCTCTCAGCAGGAGGTATTCATAACCCTAGTGAGGATTTTCTGCATCTCTCAGAAGCCTGTCTGTCAAAAAGGACTGAGTTTGCCATGGAATTCAAGCTACTGGATGGACATATCCTCATATCCACACCAGGTCAGTCTAAGTGCCTAAATCTGATTTTCTTAGGAAACCATCCAAAAAATACAGATGTAAGTTGGGAACATTGTTTTCTTGTCTGTCTATTGTTTCTGTAATGGCACATTGAGTTTCCAGAGGAACTTTTTTCTGCCCATTTTCATGGTCCCAGGTGACTGGCAGCAGCTGTGGTCTTCAGGAAGACAGCACGGGGAAGCCCTGGTGGGGCCACTAAACTTGGCAAGGCCAGGAAAGAAGCAAGAACTTAATTAAGTCAGTGGAGAATATAAATACAAGAAAAATAACCACACAAACCCCAAGTGCCACTTCCAGGCAAACAAAAAGAATGAGGAAGGAAGAAACATTGTGTAAAATCGTAAGGTAAAAAATAAAAAAAAAATTTAAAAAGCAAAAAAAAACAAATGGAAAAACTCCACTAGGATTTATAGTTATAATCATAGATTTGAGAGATGGCAATGCACAACACAGCAGTGGGACTCTGTGTTCTGTATTCACAGAATCTAAGCTTTTGCTTTCACCTGTATGGAGAGCTTACAAGTAGTCTGCACCAGCTCTGTTCTTGTTACAAATCATTAGCCACTGCTACCACTACAAATCTCTAAAAGATGGATCCAAGGACAAGGACCATCCATGCTGGGTACGGATCCCAGATATGACAATTGCTTTGAAGATATAAGACAGAAAATGATAGGTAGAATGATGGATGAAGAACAGAGGCACAAAGAGATAAACCCTCAAGGCTTTTTCAGACCACAAATAGCAACTGAAGAGAGTTAATATACCAAGAAATTTCAGAAAGCCTTGTTTAGCACCTTAGCCACTTGCTGTCACTGAAACTTGACATTTCTGCTTCAATCTATAGGTATCCAAGTGCATCACAAAAGCCAAGTGAGCACCATTAAGAGAGCTTTTGGGAGACAGGAAGCTCCAGAAGAAGCAGCATATTAAAAAAAGTATATAGAGAGTAAACAAAGACCAAAGTCAATGCTAGAAGGCTGAGCACAGCATGGATGGAAGATTCAGGCTGTGTTTGAAGCCTTTAGAGTCAGTGCAGAGGGTCAGGTCTTACAGGGCAATTCAGAGCACCTAAATTGGATAACAATTTGTCCCCAACAAGCTGGCCTTTAGAGTCACTGCCCTGTAGGCACCTGCTCCATAGGAAATCTCACTGCCTACCTCACCCCACCTCCCAGAGGCTGGGGCACAGATGTGCAAGGGAAGAGACTGTGGCCTAAAGAGGAAGAGATGACCACAGAGAGGCTGAGCAGATGAAGAATAAGGGTAGGAAAAGGTGAGACTGGGAACCTCACCCCTATAGCAGAAGATTCAGATGCATTAACCTACATGAAAGAGTTGGATTCAATGATAAAATAACGACACCTGAGCCCTTCACTCATCTCCCTCTGGATTGTTTTCCTCTCTTTGTTTTACTGTTAGAACAAGAAACTTTTCCTGCTGAGTCACACTGCAATTAGATGCTAAAGAGCTGCCACACCAGATGTGGAAGCCCTTCAGATCCAATATCCATCAATCTACACAGCCTCTATTTATTTATTTTTTGCCACTCAGCCGTCAGCAATTTAATAGGTTGCTTTAATGTCTTCCTGCCTTTCCTCTTTAGTGTGCTCTGCTCATTGCATTTTTTTCCCCTGATGACTTATTCCCCTGGGTTCTGGATGGGAAAATAAAAGAGGAGTTTTCCTTTCCCTGGGCTCTGACATGGTTTTTCCTTCCTTTCCACCAGTCTTAGCAGCAAACTAATTAATCTAATCCCAGTTTGTATATGTTTGCTAAGAAAATGATGATGTGTTACTGGAAAAGAACTGCTTTTTATTTCTGTGCTTGTATATTCAGTGGCTACTGTGGGTTTCTCAAATACTTGTCCTCATCATACCTCCATGAAGCAAACAAAAACGGCCCTGCCCATTTTTTATGAGGTCAAGAAACATGCAGATGTTTAGGAAACCTGAAATTCATTAAGATCTAGAGCTAATATGCACCGGTACATTAAACTCTCATGTGGATGCTCCCGTTTGGAAAAAAAAAGCAGCCCCACCTTGTTGTTGAGAAGAGATCTTCAGACACCTAAGTGACTGAAGTGATGCACAGTAAGAATCCCTTTTGAGGCAACCCCCTCTTAGTGTCTTCTGAACACCATCCCTACGTGGGGTGACACATTGCCTTTGTGCAACAGAAAATAACCCCAAAATCCTCAAAAGTTGCTCAAACTTTCCGCAAAGGATATCTGAGGTTTCTAGTATAATGCTCTACAATGTAGGTAAAGAACAAATTTTTTATTTCTTGGCAAACAGCTTTTGTTTTCAGCTTGGGAGCTCATTACAGATTCCCCTACATCTGTGCAACATGGAAAAGTTTTAAACATGCTTCATGGAGACAGGAAAGGGCAAGTGAGGAGGAAGAAAAGAGAGCAAAAGACGAGGATAAAGAAGAAGCCCAACTGCACAGACTAAATTAAAGCAGATACAGAACTTCTTAGTGAACCAGGTGAAAGAAACCCAAAGGAAAATCTACTGCAGGCTCCCAGGCCCTGGGCATGATGGAAAAAGCAGCAGGAGCAGCTGGTGGGACTGGGGAGGAATGGGTACCCACGCTGGGTCAGGATGAGGCATAGCAGAACCAGCACACTCATAAAGCAGAGGCTGAGTGGAGTGAATTACAACCCCTGGAGTCTGTTATGATGCTTCTTAGAGAGGATCCTGAATTAGTTACATTAATGCAGCAAGGAACTGGATAAGGTTCACAGTGATAAGCCTAATTAACAGCAGAGTTATCCATAGGCTGTGGTTTATGATATAAATAAGCAACATTTATGCTGATTAATTAAAGTCATGGCTCAGATCATTAAATCCTCCTGCTTTCAACTACCTTAATGAGCATACCTGCAAGAGGTGAATCCAGCCACAGATATTTCAATACTTGCAAGCCCAAGAACACACCAAAGGAGAGGGCAGGAGGACAGGGGATCCTGTGGGAAGTGGGACCAGCTTGCATTTCAGTGGGTGGTCCAGGCTTCTCCTCTGGGATTTTGTCCTTTCTGCTGTCATGTGAAGAATTAGGGTTTCTAGCCATAGGCTGCACCACGCTCCCCCTAATTCTCAGTCTGTAAATGCATCTTAACACAACACTGAGATCTTTGAGACAGAGAGCTTTGTCAGCTGCTCTCACAGATCCAATTCTTTTCCATTATCCCAGCTAGCAGAACATGCCTGGAGAATCAGGGCTGGTTTACCATCCTCCTGAGTTTCTTTCTATGCAAGAGATGTCCAGGGCTATCTCTAGGACAGCAAATTGCTATCTCACCATCAAACACCCAGACCTTCCCTCCCCATCACCCACTCCTTGCCACTTCTCCTACTTTGTGCATCACAGACCGAGTCTCTGTGCTCAATCTAATGCCATGCATGCAGAGTTAAAGAGGAAAAACCCTGGCTCTTATGAAAGACTTCACTGCGTGAGACAAGGTTTAAAGATTAAATCCCCATTCGAGCACTGCTCTGAACTGGAATGAATTAAGGCTCATGTCTAATATTCTAAATGGCTTATTATGAAACCCAGATAGACCCTTTTTGCCCTCTTTTTCAACTTTCTGCTCCTTCCTCCCACAGTTTGAGAGGTTTTATACAGTTCTAGGATGGCAGAGTTGCTCTGAAGTGACAAGCCAGCTTGGGAGCCTATGGTTTGCTCAAGCTCACCTTTCACATCAGATCCCAAACCCAGTGGTTATTAAAAAATAGAGCTGGTCAAATTATTGTTATATTTTGACCACATGAAGAATATTATTATCATCCTTCCCTGCTACCTCCAACCCTTCCTCATGAATTTTTCATCTATCTGTCCTGACTTCTGCAGAAGATCTGGGCTCATGCTTTGTGCAAAGCAGAATTTCTGCCCGTGGAGCTCAGCCACCTCAGCTCTCCCCAGCAACAGAAACAGCCTCTTGCTTTCAGCTGACCTGCCAGGACATCCCCTGTGGTACCTAGCCCATTACCCTTGGATTCAGAGGCTACACCTGCCAAAGGAGCCTGCAAATCCTGGAATGGGAATGTGTGTGATTTGGTTCCATGATGTGCATGCAGCTAAGACCAGGACAGAGAGAGTCACTGAGCACAATCATCACTGACCTCTTGGCGTGCACTATTAATTCACCCTCTGCTTCCAACGAAAGTGGAGTCACCTTCCCCCTGTGTGAAATGCAAGTGGAGAACAGGAGCAGTTCTCTGAGGTTAGAAGATCACTATCTGTTTGCTTGCTGCTCTTCAGAGGGTGTTAATCAATGATGCTGCAATAGGACTTTTGGCATCAGCTCTGCAGGCAGCCAAAAGGAGGCCCCAGGTCACTAATGAGCCCATCAAATGATTGCAAGAAAACCTGGAAGGATCATTTCCAGCTTCTTCATCTCTCCCAGACTTTTCCCTTTTCCTTAACTCTATCTGGAAACAGACTAGTAACAATAATAATAAAATAAACCTCATTTACAATCAGTTGCAGGACTGGGGCGATTTCCTTCATTTATTCACCATCACAGAAATTGCCTTTTAAACGTACAACAATGATTGTGAGGGTCAAACTATTACCCTGAAACCTCACATTTTGATACATCCAATGTTGTTCTGTTATATAAATAACAGTTATTACTGTAAAGTGGTTTTCCCTTTTCTGTACTTCCAAGGGGTTCCTGCAGGAGATGGCAAAGAAAACAAGTTACATTAATACAATACTTAGGTCCTGTTGCTTTCATACTTTAACTGCCATCATTAATCTTCTAATGTGTCTTTAAACAAATGCCATTTATTCCACAACTCTCTGGCAGCTATTTTTCCCTGTCTTATTCCCTCCTTTCCCCCCTATATTCTCTCCTGTGAAGTAGGAGCTCTTTCTCCCCTGACTCATCAGTGGGTGTTCTGCACCTGCCAGTCAGGAAAAAAAAAACATTTCAGCTCTTGCTGGTAACTCCAAGAAAAATTTAAGAGCCCACAATCAGGAAACACACATCAGAAGGAGCTGTGATGGGAGGATTTCTATCTCCCCTGAAACCTTGCAGCAAGGATCACAGGATGACTTTGCTGAAGAGGGGTTGTTCTAAACTGATCCTGGAGTGACAGTCCCCTCAACAGAGCTGGGTCCTTGTGAAACCTCTTAGTGCAGGGAAACATTGCCTCTGGCACAGAGCATCCTCCTTTGAGCACACTACAAATGGAACTGCCAACTTTTATCTGATTTGATGACAATAAGAAACTGTTCTTTTCATTACGCAATCACAGGGCAACGGATTCTGCAACCACCATGTGTTTGCACAGGACTGTCTGAAACAGCCCCATACCTCTGCCCTGCAGAAACTGCCCCTCTGCTGCTGTTTTCCAGCTGTGAGAAGTCTTATAACCTCCATTTGATGAGGGCCAGAGGCAGGAAAAGGATCCAGCCCAGTTCTGCAGTGGCCTTTAGATGCAAATCCTGCCCTTGAGAAGTTAAACCCCTACCTATTTCAAGGAGCTAGTTTATGCAGTTTTATCAAAATAGAGGCATGCACTCCAAAAGCCACTAGAAGGCTCTGCCTATCATCTGGGAGAGGGGACTGAATGTGCATCTCCCAAATTCCAGAGCACACAGCCCTGCAGCAGCCCTACCCACCCAGGGCTGGCAGAGTTCTACCAGCATCACCAGTATCCTGCTTACCCTGCCAGGACTGCCAGCCCAGAATGTTCATCCAGCAAGGAAAGGACACATTGACCTTCTAGCAAAGACAAAAAAAAAATTTAAAAATGTTTTCCAGGCTAATGATGCATTAGCCATGAGGCACATGGGCACTGAAGCAGTGCTACTTTCTGCTTACAAGCTCTGTGCTTGAAGACACAGCAGCCACAAAGTCACTCCCTTTCCCCATCCCCATTTGCCAGGAAAAATTGGTAAGTCAAGCCCTCTGGTGAGTGTTTCCCCCATAACAACATCACCTATGGCATTCTCCACAAAGGAGCATCCCTCACCAAGAAACTCCTTTTCATAAACAGGGAAACAGCAAGACCAAGCCATGAATGTGAACTGAAGATGAAACCCCATCCCCTTTCCAGGCTACCCACCTTACATTTACTGGTTTTCCCCTGCATCTACCACCTCTGGCACCAGAAAGAAGAAAGATTAATGTCTTAAGTTACCTTGTGTAACTTCTGGACATCTGGACTTTTCTGTTGTCCCCTCCTTCCCCCAGGAGTTATGACATCCCTTCTGCCCTTTCTCAGTTATAGCCTCTTCTTCATAATCATCTGTCAAGTCCAATTAACAAGTGCACTGACATCAGGGAAGATTATTTCTGAAGTCTCCTGTGAGATCCAGTTGACAGGAGCCTCCACCTTGAGAAGTGTCAGTAAAGTGCCCAGCAGATTGCCACTGCTCCTCACATCACCCTCCCCAGGGAGCCCCAGAGCAAACTCTCCTCATCTTCCAGCACTTGGCCTTTGGTGGCAGCAGAAGACATTTTACATGCTGGAAAATGTCTCTTTTTACTCCTAGAAGCCCAAGATCTGAGCTATGTTGACACCTTCCAGGCTTTGCTCACACCAGATGCCAGCAAGACATTCCCTGTCCTTTGGTTTTCCCCAGCTCCTGGTGTTCTGATGGTCAAAGGACGCCAAAGGAGTTCCCCAGGTGAGAACAAACCATCCTACCTTTTGCCAAAGGTAGGATGCTTCCCATCCCTGCAGAACAACAGTCATCTCCCTTTTCCCCAGCAGCTGCCTGCTGGGATACAAAAAGCTGGCAGGCCAATAACCTGGTTGTTTGCAGGTGCCTCCTCTGAGCTCTTGTACTCTCTCCACACTCACACAACTTTCATGAAAAATGCTTGCCCATGTTTCCTATGTTCCTGATTAAACCCTTAATGAGGAATCTAGATTAGAGCAAAATCAACAGGAAATTAAGGCAACACAAGCCACTACAGGTCTCCTATTTTAAACAAGAGACAGCAGGAAGAAATACAAATTATTTCCCACAAGAAGAGTGGCAAAAAGCTGCAGGGGAAGAGATAAAGAGCTAAGGACACAGTTTATCCTGGGGAACATACTAGAGATGTTACACTGCTCTCTATCCTTCACACAATGAAGCCCATTAATGATCAGGAATATTACCTGGTGCTAAGTAACAGCCTGAGGTCATCTGGAAACAGTTTCTGATGCAGCTGGTTCTGACTCTGTCACTTCTGTAAGCAGTCAATTTTTGCTTAATTCTTTAGGTGGGTAACTTTGCCTCAAGGTTGTGGTTTTTCTTTTTTGTTGTTTTTGTTTGTTTACTAGGATAAGGTCATAAAAGAAAAAAAATGGAAAAAAAAAAAAAAAAGGAAAAAAAAAGAAAAGAAAAAAAGAGAGACACCCAGATAATGAGAACCCCTGACTATGTCTTTCAGGCCAAAACTGGCAAGTTTCAAACCATGAAAAAAAATCAGATTTTCTCATTAAACCAGACAAATATGTATTTTTCAAAGGCACAGAGAGAGCTCTCATTATGTTAGATGTCTCTGAATGCATATTTTCATTTTTTGTTTGCCATTTGTGCATGACCTGGTCTGTGGCTCATGAGCAGAGTTGTGACACACCACTACAGTACAAAATAAAGAACATTAATTTCTTGGTCATGGCTCTCATTTTTTCATAAACACAAAACTTAATCCATGTGTGCACATATGTACAAATAAATCATGGAAAGACAACTTTTGCTTCAAATAACTAACAAGCTGATGAGCTCTACCAGCAAAGTTCTGTGCCTCTGGGAGCTGAGAAGCTGCCACCCACCCCATCTCCCCTTGCTCTGGAGCAGGACACAGCAAAGTCCCATGCTCCAGGACCCCAATGCACCTTCCTTTGGCAACTAACTCGAGAGCAGCCCCATTTCCTTGCCTCAACCATTAAAATCTACCACATACCTAGACTGCAAAGTCTGGCATTACCATTGCCTCACCATTGAGAGCTTCGATTAAATCAATTAGCATCCCCATACATGGCCAGTGTTGGAGAACATAGGAGAGGTTTTATTATCCAAATAGAAAAATCAGTTTGCTTGGCCAGATGGTCACTGGAGGCACTGTAATTGCCACCCCATCACTGTAACTCTGCCTGTTTGGGCTCCATTCAACAGCACCAGCCCTCTTTATCTGCTTGGAGGAGAGCCTGGGCCATCTGGGCAGGATGAGGTTCATTGTCTGCCTGGCATCCATGGGCTCAACACAGCTCCCCCTCCCTCCCTCCCTCAACTGCCATTCACTAATATTGATTCTGAGAAGGGATGAGTGACAGGAAAAAAGTTGCCACTGAAAAGCAGTGCTTTGAAAAGACCCAGGTCCAGCCCGGGCCATGGGGTGAGCAGAAGGCACACACACAGGAGAGGCTCAGCCACAGCTGGAATGTACACACCAGCTCCTTACTGCAGATCATAATGACAGGAAGAGAAGGCTCAAAGCCTGTTAAGTCTCTAACTACTTTTAAAAACCTCCCATTAGTCTCCTCATGTCATCTCCCTGTCTGAAAAAGCAGGATAATCCTTTTGTTCTCACACCCTTTGTCTAGCCCAACCTGTGAGCAGCAGAGATTTTTTCCCTCATTATGTTTCTAAGTACTAAACACACCTGGTTGTGCACAGGACTTCAAGACAGCTATTAAAAGCAAAAGAAGCAACAACACAAATATGTTTGCATACAAGTGAAAAATTGTTGTCTGAAAGACAAGGGGGGAAAAAAAAAATCTTGCAAGACATGAAGCCTAAGGTAGCTCTGCTAAGAGTGAAACGGGTTGCAAAAGGGAGCCTGTGAAAATGGATGCATCACTCTCTTCTGACATGACATTGCCTCAATTAAGTTTTCTTATTGAGGTAACCCAGAGGCAGCACAGCAAGGTAACAGATGGGAAAGACTGCCTGTCAGGGTAAGTGCAGGGTTTTCCTGCCTGGAGTTAAAGTAATTTATTGTTCTTTTTTTCACTTGCATTCAGTGTTTCTGACGAGGTCAACAGGGAAGGAGCAGAGAAAGCCTGGATTCAGATTCAGATTTCACACATCAGAGGGGAAACAGTCACGTAAAAAAAAAAAAAAAAAAGGCAAAAAAAAAAAAAAAAAGCTACAGGAGCAGTAACTGAGAAAGTATACATATAGGCTTCTTCTCACCTCCAACCCTATTTCTTTATTTTCTTTTAAACTGTCACATTAACGTAGCTTTCAAGAAGAAAACGTAAAGGTTTTCTACACTTCCCAGCACTGAGCTCCAGTGGTTTGCATCTTGCAATCTTGCCAGCCCTGCCAGGGCTTACTCACTCTCCATGAGATGAGGATGAGATCAGGATGTCTGCAGGCACCCCAGCCCTCCCTTGGCATGAGGGGTTTCTGCAGTGCCCCAGGGTCCTGCTCGGAACCAGAACCAGGACCATGATGGGGACACAGCTGGGCAGTGAGCCCAAGGACAAGAGTTTTTCGAAGCTGAGCAAAAGCAGGGGCTGAAGCATCAACCTGACTACCCCTGAGACAACCTGAATGTATTCCAAGGTCCTGTCTTGCTTTGCTTTTCTCATGTAGCAGCAGCAGCCTGAGGTGCTTTTTGAGTAGCTGGCCAGAAAGCTGCCAGTTTTCCACTCTAATGTAGACTTCACAGAACTTGGTCATCTCTCCATGTTGCCTCCAGGCTACTGCAATGGGCTTTCATTAGAGACTATCCTGAAATCACTCCAGAACTCCCTCCCACCCCCACTTTTTGTATTTCACATTAAATTAATCAACAGCAACAGAAACTTGAATCTCTGCCTTTAAGTTGCTGTACTCATTCACTCTCAGGGTTTTCCTTTTAAAAAAAAAAAAAAAAAAAAAATCCTATTAATTCCTTCCACCCCAGGAGACAAGGAGAGATCTGAGCAGCTCTGGCACAGATTTGCTAGGGTCTGTCTGGAGGAGAAGCCCAGCAAAACCCAACTGCTCTCCTGTGGAGATGCTGCAGGATTCATAACCTGCTTGGGACTTGACCTTTTTCCTCTTTGACCTTTCTCAGGCAGCTGAAGGACATGGACTCATCATCAGGGGAATGGCAGGGATATCCCTTTGTTAAGAGCATCACCTGCTCCTCTCTCCAGGACTTTACCCCTTGCTGTAATTAATCCATTGGCCACACAAGAGCCTTTGATGAGGTAGTGAGGGCTTCTTGGGCAGTATTCCTGGTGATCATCCTACACCCCAGGGCTGGATGGGTGTCCAGCTATTCCAGATGTTAGGAAAACCCTGGGGGTTGGAGCACAGCCTGAACACAGCCAATATGCAAGCACCTTCAGAGGCTTTCCCTGGCCTTATTTAGTTATCCTTCCTTCCTCCTCGCTTATTTCTGTGGCTGCTCCTAATTCTCTGCCCCCACCTCAGACCCTTTGGAGCTGAGAGCAGGATCCCTTCCTCCACTGGCAGGGACGGAAATGATTTCCCCAGCAAGCAGAAGCAATGCTAGCAATTTCATTTCCTGTGTCTCTTTCATTTTAGTCCTGAATATATATTGCTTATTTAAAGGGGGGGAAATAAAAAAAAAAAAGAAGAGAGAGAATCACATGTCCTACAAATCCTCAGCTGGTTATCAATGCAAAAAACCCATCCCCAGGAGAGGCAGTGGCCACAGCAGAGCACTACTGGTCCTTCTCTCCCAGCCAGGCTTGGGCAGCCTCTCAGCCTCCCTCATAATGAGGGAGATATTCTGGCATCCAGGAGCTGGCAGAGCAATGCTTGCAATATTTGAGTCAATAAGGTTAATTTAAGTCTAAGAAAACTCATAGATGGAAGAAAAAAAGAGAGAACACCACCTATCTCGCTCCCCATGTAATCTGACCAAAGAGATCCAGATAACAGAACACAATGAGCAGAACTATAGATCTGTTATTACCATTATTTGCTGCAGGGCCAAGGGAAGGCTTTGGAGAAATGCACTTTCTCTCAGGTACAATCAAACAAGACTCTGTTCTTTATTGATTCCTGGAGTGGAGCTACAATTGACAAATGTAATTAGCCTGATAATGACAAAAGGAAAATACTTTTTCTCAGAGGTGCAATTAGGATCATCACTCTCTCCTTGATCAGGACCCGATCTCCACTCCTGAATCCCAACCAGCCAGGGTATGGTACTGAGCTAGGACTTCAATGAGGAAGAGTTTTCAAGATTATACAGACTTTAAGATTTAGGTGGGACTAAGAACCTAGCTGGAGGTGCTGTCACTAGAGGATTAATGCTGCCCTTATACTCACATTCACTGTTGACATGACTGAAATCTTTTTCTCACTGTCAGAAGCTTTCTGGCTTCCATTAAAAACAACTCCTGAAAGCAAAGAGGTGAAGGCAGGCAGAGAACTGAGGCCCATGAGTCTTCCAAGGAGCCCAGCCATCTAGCACAGGGCAAGATGCCAGTGAAGAAATATCCTACACGACCATGTGAGGAATATCTCCTAAAATCTCTTCTATTACTCCTCTTTTAAAGGAAAAGAAAAAAAGATGATAGCATCTCTTTCATCTCTGCTACCAGGTATCCTGTCTACACAGATGCCTGAAATAAATACAGTTAATTTCATTTGAGGCTTGCCATCACAAAGTACTGCAAAATCTATGGCCTGGTTTCAGCCTGGGGTAGATCCAAAGATGAGCAACACAGTGCTATTAACTACAAATAAACGTGGAGGGGTACAGAGGAGAAACTCCTGCTTTTCATCATGAGATATATTTCATTTTAGGACTGTTCTTTGAAGCATTTCAGTTGAGGAAGCTGCATGGAAATTACCTCCTCCTTTCCATTTTGTGATGAAAATACTAGGGACTTAAATGCTATAGATTAGGAACCCAGATACTTTTTCTCCAAGAAAAGGCCATCCCTCTTTTTACAGATTGCACCACTTGCACCCACAGTCACTTCTTGCACTGAACCTGGACCAGCTGCTTCTGCTGCCTCTGGTTTCCACTGGAGGCAAAACAAGATGCACAAATTCAGGAGCAAAGGTTAATTCTCATTTGACTGAAATCAAACCATGCTTTTGTGCAGGAATTTTCTGTGTGACGCTTTCAGGAAAAAAAGAACACTCCAAACACAGAAAGTATTTCCCATTTTAAGTAACCTCACTGCTAGGGCTCTGCTGATGGTCCAGCCTAAAGAGTGGGAGTTCAACGTGGTAGGTTAAAAAAAAGAAAAAAAAATTTAAAAAAAAAAAATAAAAAAAGAAAAAAATAAATTAAAGAAAAGGCTCTGGGGGGTAGCAGCTCAGGTACTGCATGAGAACAGCAGCAGTCACTGAGCAGCCCAGAAAGCTGTGGGCAGGCATCATCTGAGTGACAGGAGCTTCTTCTTGTGTGACAGGAAATTTGGGCAGCTCACCAGTGTCTACCAAACCAGCAGCAGATGCTTTCAGGTGCCAGCTCCCCTCTCCTCGGACAGGGCAAAACCCCAGCAGAAAGCAGAGTGACCCCTGTGCCACTGCCAGCTGAGCAGTGTCCCCACTGTGTCACCTCCCTGTGTCCCCTGCAGAAGCACAGCCAGGGCAGGGCAGGGGCATTGCTTTGGTACAGGAGATCAGGCAGCATCATGCCAGAGCCATTGCTCCCTGATTTCATGCCACATTTTTAATTTCCTCTGCCTTTGCTGCTGGAGAGCACTCGGCTGCTCCTCCATATGCTCGGGGCTCTGGCACAGGACTGGTCTATTTGCTGGCAGCTTTTCTGGCTGCTCCCTGGCCCTTTGCAGAGCAGAGCAGGGAGGAGACCTGGGAGTGTCCAGCTCTCCATCTCCCTGATGCCCTCACTGAAAAACTTCTCCTCCACCTCGCCCAGCACAGGCAGCCCAAGGAGCACCAGGGTGAGGGGTGCTCAGCAGCAGTGACCCTGGCCCTTGGCATCACTGTCTGCAGGAAGCTGATCCATGGATGCCAACCCTCAGCCCTACCTCTCTCCATCCCTTCCTCTTCCACACCTTGCCTGATGTCTCTTGGCATGACTCCAGCAGGGATGCCAGAATCCCACCTCAGATCCTGAGATCAGGAGGGTAAGAAAGGAAGGTCAGGAAGGGGGGTACCAGCTGGGCAGAGGCTCACAGAAGCCTGGGAAAGACCATGATTAAGCACTGATGACAGGGTAGAGGGCTGCTGGTCCTCCACACACATGGCTAGATGTGCTTAGGCTGATGTTAGGAAATATTTTTTCCCTGACAGGGTTGTCAGGCATTGGGATGGCCCAGGACAGTGGTGGAGTCACCATCCCTGGAGGCATTTAAAAGGCATTTGGACCTGGTCCTTAAGGATGTGGTTTCGTAGTTGAGTGTGGTGTTGGTCAAAGATTGGTCTGGATGAGCTTGGAGGTCTCTTCCAACCTAAACATTGACTCTGGGATTCTGTGGCTTCCTCCACACACCTGCTCAGGGCATCCTACAGCGACCACTCAGTGGCCCAAGGCACGGGGTGACAGCAGCTTGATTTGGGCACACATCTGGCTGCAGGAGCACCAGGACTTGTCCTGGCTGCTTGAAGCAGCACTGCCATTTCCCCAGGCTCTGCAGCTGCTCAGCAGAGGCTCAAAGCCTGCAGGGATGGAGCTCAGCCAGGAAGGGCAGGGGGGACTGTCCCCTCCCAGTGGGCACAGAGTGGTTATTCATTGCATGGGGAAGGAGCAGTGAAAGAAGGAAAATGTCAGCATTGCTACAGAGATGACAATCATGGGGTCCCTCCTGCCTGCCCCCCCTCCTCAGCCAGGGCTGATGTAGTAGCTTTCTTGTAAAATCTTTTTTTTTGTTTCGTTTCCAACTCTTTTTCACGCAAACTTTGTGTTCCTCCAGCCAAGCTCTGCACCAGGTTGTATTTTGCAACAACCAAGACAAATGGTATTACAATAATTCCAGCTCCAGACGTGGCTATCATGAATGTTCATGTTTTTACTGCAAGCATGAAACACTCACACAATGATTTTTAAGAGCTCTGTTGGCTGATGGAGCCTTCCTGATTTTGATCCCTGAGAGGAAAAGGGAAACACAGCAGAGTTTTTTCTAGCTCAGCTTTCTCCCGTTTCACTGCCTCAATTATATATGGACTGATCAAAGAACACCCAGAGAGAGATCTCTGATCTAATTTTTTCATCATTTTCCTTACACATTTTCACTTTGGACCACTTCTTCCTTCTTTTAGTCCTCTGGGCCACAAAATAAACAAACAAATAAATAAATAAAATCTATGAAAAAAAAAAAACCAAACACCTGTGCAATTTGTGTGCTCCAACTTATTGCTCAGTGGCATCACCATCAGCCTCACAGGGGGAAAAGAGAAGGGGATGCCCTGGGCACAGGCAGCACAGGACCCAGAGCAGTTGTCCCATCACAGAGCAGATCCCAGCCCCTGGTAGCCCAAGCCACCCCAGTCGTGGCCACAGCTCAGGACAACACAATGCAGGGGGCATCAGTAGCTGAGCTCCAGATAGACAAGGTTGAGTAGATTAAGCTTCTAGAAAGCTTAACTAGAGCACAAATAACTTAAACCCAGCTAACACTGAGTACATAGACAGGTGACACCAGAGCTCTCAAGGGAGCCTGGAAATGTCAATGATTTCTTCAGCTCCATGGGCAGAGGGTTCTGTCCATGTGCAACAGCCAGAGCCCACATGAACAGCCATGAACAGCCCACATTTCAAGCCATGAAATAGTATGGATGCTCTACCCCAGCTGACCCCAGCTGAGTTGGTTTATGTTGATGCTTCACCATCTGACAGTAAAAATGTCTGTTTCCCCCCTTTCCTGACTTTGTACAGCACCAAAGATTAAACAGGGCTATTCAGGTGTTGCCACAGTGGATGCAAACAGCAGCAATTTACCAACAGATTCAAACAAGGGTGAAATGGTTTTATAAAAATCAGCAGTTAAGCCAGTACAACATCTGTTGACTGTGTAGGATCTTGGCTGACACACACTTCCAAGAGATTCACAGCTCTCTCCCTCTGACTCCATGCTGCTCAGCTCCCATCCCAATGTTCACAATAGCTCCATCCATCTCCCAACCATGCCACCAAAAGCTGTCTGGGAAGAAATAATGACAGCAAGTCTTGGTGCATTGAAAGCTAGCATTAGCCATACACTTGGCTCCATAATTTTCCTTCCCTTTTAAGCTGTCTCATTCAAGGAAAGGCAGTAAGTTTTGTACCATGGAGGAGAAGCTGGTTATGTGTCTCTCTAGGATGGAGGCAGGTGCTCTACACAAGCAACCTCCAGATGTTTCTGCCAGCATGGCAGGCAGCAAGGGAAAAATGAGTCAGATTTTTAGCTGCAGCTTGGTAGCCTTCCTACCCCCTAAAAAACCCCATTCTTTAGAATTTCTTCAAAAAAATGCTGCAGCAATCTCAATTACCTTTAAAGTGCCACTGCCATAAATCATGTGAAGATAAACTACATTCAAGTGCTCTAACCAGAAAAGATGACAGGGGCCTTGTACAATTGCCAATTATCACAGAAAAGTGAATTAAGAACATAAATATAAGTGATGAGGGCCATTTCCTCAGAATGCCATCCAACTCTGTAAAACTCTTCTATCCATCAGTCACAAAGTGGGGCTCCATAAGTTGAACTGGCATCTGTGGAAACCTGCTGGCTGTTTCCAGGGGCCAAGAACAGCTCAGGCAGGGCAGGATGGATGTATCAGAGTCCCAAAGTCACACCTCTTGGGTTCCCAAATGAGGACAAAATGGGACTTGTGCAGGAGGACAGAAGAGGCAAAGGAACCCAGGCCCCACATCTTGTCACCCAAGAGGAACCTTCAAGAAAGGAACCAGCTCCTGATCTGAGGACATGAAGGGATGGAGACTGCACAGACTTTCTGGCAGTTTGTTCAAATGGCCAAAGTTGTGCTCAGCAAGGACTGAGCATGCAGAGTGGCTCTATTCCACACCACCTGCTAGCTCCATCAAATAGAAGATGAAGTGCTGCTTTCCTGAGCTAATTACTGTAGCTTTTCTAAAAATGCAAGACACCTAGGATAAGATTCATCAATATGGATTTTCAACAATGTGCAAAAAAGGGCTAGAAAGTATCCTTCATACTCTGGGTAAATACCAAGGTCAATAAAAGCTAGATGCAGGCCTTGACAACAGCTAATCTATGATGACAGACTTCTGGAGGTTGCTTTTAAACATGGTTTGATTAGCAATGTGTTCAGAGCCACTTACCCAATAGACTACCCTGGCAGGTAAATAAGACCATTCATTTATTCTCCAGGAGAGGGTAAAATTCTCATCAGGGCTGTAGCACGTGGTGACACCCAGATGAGCAGTATAAGGACTGTGTGTATAAGGACTAATTAGATCTTGAACCAAAAAAATCATCATCTTCTCTCCACCATCTGTTAATGTTTGGAAAGGTCTGTACAAATACCATCTTAATATATTAAGTCTGGCCATGCTAAAATCCAATGATTAAAATAAGCATTTTTCCCAATGGCATAAAAAATACCCCCACCCTAAAACAACTTAATATCATTCTATTACAAGGGGAGCAAGTGTTTAAACAAAGATCTGTTTGCCTGGTTTTTCTCTACTTTCAGATTCCTAGTTTGATTTTTCTTTGCTGCTGCATACATTAGGAGGGGATTTTAAACCCCACTGGTCAGCTTTTGGATGGCAGAGCAGTGCTCATTTTATTGCTCTTTCCCCTCCACAGCAGTTGGTTGGGGTTTGTTTTCATTTACATTAATTAATATTATTTTTGCTCAGGATGCCAGCAGCTGGTCAGCTGCAGAGTTCTGCTTCACTGGACTTTTCCAAGTCACCTAACAAGGTGATCATGCCATTGCCCAGGAGGTTTTGCACTGTTAGTGCTTCAGCATCCTACTTTACAGGAGGAACACAGTTTCTAGACTTGTTTATTCAAAGATGCACCTCTCATCTCATATATGCTCCTCATATATTCCAGGTCCTGGTGGTCCTCTCTAAATAATGGGGTGCAGCCAAAAAAGCACCCAAAACCATACAAAACACCAAAATGCAGCTGCTTCCAGTGTGACACATCAGCTAGCAACAGTTTCCCCTGTTCCTGGGGAGAAGAATCCATAATAAATTACACTATAAATGTTGACGTGACATGTGATAAATGATTGCACTTTGAATTCAGTCAATAATCCTTTGCATCACTGAAATATGAGTTTACAATCATTTCTCATCTGAAAGCTGGTTAATCTAAGTAATAAACACAATGCTTGCTACCAATTCTCAGTTCATACTGGAAATTTTTAGTGTTTTTCCTATATGCCCAGCTCCTGGAATTAGGCAAATGTTATCCAGCCCACACAGCTCATATTATCACAAAAGCTTTAGACATTTCCACCATTGAGTGCTAAGTTTTAAACATGCAACAACCTCTCCAATCCATAAAGTACCACCACACTTCAGGAGGATTTTCAAATAAATAAGGGGGTCGGTCCATGGCTCAAAAGCACTTGGACATAAATGCCTCAGAGATGCTCCAGCAACACAGCATTTCTCAGCACCAGCAGAGATCAGCCCCTGGCAGCTCTCATCCACCAAAGCATCCCTGATACCTCCAGCAGCATTCCCCACCCTGATGAACCCAGAGGTTCCAGCCTGGATACACCCTAATCACCTGGCAAAGAGCAAGGCTCAAGAGACATGTCTGGTTTTTCAAAGCTAAGTTTTCCTCTGTCTGCAACTTGTAGAATAAACTCCTGAACAGATGCACTGAAGTAGAATGGGAAAACACACTGAGCAGATGGCAGCTGCTGGGGAAGCTCAGACCAAGTGAGAGCATTAGTGTCAGGTTAAAGACCTTGGCACTTTGCAGGGGGGTCTGATCATGGGTAGGAAGGTGTTTTCTCCAGAGGCAAACAGTCAGGAACTCTTAAGGACAAGTGGAAATCCAGGGATTTAAATGCATCACCAGCCTTTGGCCCATGTTCCTAAGCTGGCTGTAATACAAGTTTGCCAGAGTTAACACCGTTGCCCTAAAAATGAACAGTTTATAACTTGCTCTTGTTTATCCTTGTCTCTATTGATGCTATTAATATTTAATGTCTCTGGAGTAAAGGTTCCTCTCCAGCATAACCAGCCCTGCTGCAGTATTAATCAGAGCATCAGCAGCCCAGAGCTCAGCTCCAGGCTCCTGGGTTCCCATGTCAGGCTCCTCACCTGGGGCTGCAAAAGGCAGAGGGGGACAGATATCCCCCCCCAGCTCCTCAGCACTGGAGTCACGTCCTTCCCACTGTGGGCAAAAAGGGACAAAGGGTGCAAAGAGAAGGTGATTTGAGTGAAAACCATCGCCTGCTTTCCCTCTTGTCTTGCCAGCTTCTGCTGGTACCCAAGGTACCCTCTGAGCCCCCCACATGGCTTTGATCTGGGTATGGCTGGGAGGGGACAGTCCCAACAGCAACCTGAGGCATCACCGTCCTGAACCTGAGAGTGCACATCCAGACCTGTGTCCTCAACATTAACCTGCTCTCTTGATCCTGATCAGAGATGTCTGGGGAGAAATGAGGAAGAAAAAGCTGACCTCTGCCCACCTGGAAGCCACATGCAGCTCCACAGACCTTTATAAGAGCTCCCAGCTATAGCTTATTAGAACATGGTTTGCCTTTGATTGGCTCCCATTAACAAATCCCTTCTGCACCCATCCACACACAGGATGGGTAAAACCTTTAAAGAACAAGGGTCAGAAGCTGATGGTTTTTCGTATCCCATTTGCCCTGGTTTTAAGTATCTTGAGGGTCACTGACACACTCTGATAACCAGAGCTTTGCACTTTGATCTAACCCAGTGGCAAAGGCACTGCTGAGGAAGAGAACAGAAAGATCATGAGATGGATAATGGGAGCAAGAAAGTGGGATCATTAGTTTACACAAACATGCTCTTCTAGACAGCCTCAAATCCCAGTTACAGACTACAGTAAAGCCAGCCCATCACAGAGGGATTTCTGCTTTGCCTTGGCTACCCAGCATCTGTGAAGGAAATGAACTAATCCCAGCTGCAAGGGAAGCATCCACTGTTCAGAAAAGCTGCTGTTCCTGCCACCAAGCACAGAGCAAACTTCAGAAAACCTTGCATAAGCAGCCTCACACCAGCAGTTACACCAGAGATTGCCCAAGGAATGAATTAGTTAATGTTTGTAACAGCACAAACAGAAAAGGAGACTTAAATTATAATTATATGGGATTATATCTGCAGGGCTGCAGAAGGTCCCCTTTAACTCTGCAGGGCACAGGTCGATGGCCAGGGCAGGCAGCCATGAGCAGCCCAGATGAGATGATATTTGTTCTGTTTGTTCCATGGAATAAAGATTTTCAGTCCATCCCTTCTTGTTGATATTCAACTGATTTAAATGCAGTTTGAAAAAAAATATTTTTTTTTCTTAAAATACATAAAACAATCCTCTCCTTTTTCAATCTCTGATGCCAAATCTTGGCCCTGAACTTCGGGGCTGATTTCTCCTTTATTTACTGAAAGCTCACTCTAAATCTTTTCTTACTAGAAATGCCAGTCCTCCAGACAATTACTCTGGCTACAACATTAGTCATTTGCTACATTTTCCATCAGCATTACTCATTTGATGGCTTATCATCTTTGCTATAATGGGATCTGGGCCATCCCCTTTCTCTCTTGTCCTCCTTGGTGCTTTTCTATCCACTGCCTCCCAGATTTCATCTCCTGGCCAGGGGGCATCAGACATTGCATTTTTCTCTCTTCCCAACCACCAGGAAAAATCAATCTGTGCATGGCTCCATCCAGTGCTTGTCTCCTGGCAATACCAGGGGATTAATAGCATAAATAACAATCTACTCTATAGCTTCTTGCAGAAGACCAACAGTGCAAAAAAAAAGAAAAAAATAAGGCTGGAAATCTTTTAATTAACATCCCAGGGGCTGCGGGAAGTCCCTGTGAATTATTTCATAACCAACAGTGAGATTAGAGCCAGGAGGCAAAGAAAGGAGACTGGAGCTGAGCATCAGGTTTAAGCCCTCTCCCTAGGGTAGAGAGGGGAGGATCATGTGGAACCAAAGGGGCAAGCTCTGGATTTCTTTTCAAGTGCTGATGGCAAAGAGACCATTTGCACTAAAGGACAAAGATCAGGCTCCTTGTTCCAGGGTGACCAAAGACTGGATTTATCCCAAGACATAGCTCACATCTTCACAAAACTTGAAACCTCAAAGATGGGAAGAGCAGATCTAAGCATGAGGCTTGTCCTGCTCATGCCACCAGTCTCCCACTACTAATATGTGACATGGGATATCCTGGAGGCAGGAGCCTAAAACCAGAAGCCACCCTCTCACCCTCCTCCTTGAGCACCTCACCAGTAGCTGGAATTTGCAGGCTGCAGCTGGGGTGACAGCAGCCACTGGATGGGAGATGCCTGCCTACAAATGTGGTCTCAGTTCCAGTCCAGGTTTTTCACACAAGCCCCACTATAAACAACACATTTAAGCATTTTTATCCCAAGGCTTTTTACCCCTCTCTCATGAAATTCTTTGATAGAAAACTTTATACTAAAAATGGAGCTTTCCATTTTTTGCTGCACCAGAAAGAAAATAAACCAGTGCTCTCTTTCTGTATACATATGTTTGATGTCAAAAAGACAGAGCAAGTCATTCTTAAAAAAGGCACTTCAAATACCAGTACTCCCTGTCATCTCAGTTTTCCATCAGAAAATGACAGTTTCCTACTTCAAAACAAGATCTAATAAAACCACATTTATCCCCATCTTGCTGTGATCACATTAGACAGTTCTACCAATTTAGCTTTATTGGTTTCTTATCATCAGGAAAAAAACCCAAAACACCTACAGGCCAGCTCTACATGTTTTACTACATGGGAACAGCCACCTGCAGTATCCTTGCAAAACCAGAATCCAGTGGTCAATAAAGAGCCTTCTGTTTGGTTTCAGACCTCCCACTAAGATCTCATTTTCTTTTTGTGCAGCTTTTCAACGCATCAGATTTCATTTAAACAAAAATTTGCAGCATGTGCTTGGCCATTAGAGGCACAACTGATAATATTCCCAGGCTCATCAGTGGATAAATGCTTACCCATATCCTATGAATAAGCATTTATCCACTGATGAGCCTGGGAATATGAGTTTGGGTTTGAATACATATGAGATGGTTGTAAACTGCTGCTCAGGTACCTAAAGGCTGTGCCTGCTTAACCCTACAGAGAAGAGGAGGCAGCAACATGAGCATAGGGCAGAGGCTATTGCACCACCAGGGATTCAGTTTTGCAGTAATTTCTCATCCCCAAATGCTGGTTTTCAGGACAGCATCAGCTGGATGCAGTTAACCTCTGCAACATCTCACTGCTTGCTAAAACCACAAACCTATCTTGTTCCCCTAGGTCCCCTTGGAGATCACCCTGGACAAACAACAGGTGTCTCCCAGAGAAAGAGAAGCAAATTGGCCCTATTCCAGACAGCAGCAATTTAGAAAAGAGAATAGCTGCAGCAGCCAATTTATTCTCTGCCTAGGTGAAAACCTCAGCCAGGTCCTGTTGAATAACTGTGCCTGTTCCCCACAGACACTGTTTGTGTTAGGAGGTGTGTGTGCCAACAGGACACATGTTAGTGGCATCTATAAGTGGACACACAGCAACCTGTTGGTGAGGGACTAAATTTTCCTTGGTACTCTGAGATCCTGTCTTATCCCTCTGGCACTGAACCACGGAGAATGTTTTCCATACTGGAGGGAAAACAGCAGCTTTGCCACCTCCTTAGAAAAACTGGTCCATCTTTCTCCACAACCAAGTCTCTAACAAAGTCTATTTTATCAGCATCTTTATCAGACCTTGCATTTACAGGCAATATTCCACTTTTCAAGATTTAATTTAAATTAAAGGCTGGCTACCAACTTAATATGTTAGTATGTCTCATACATCAAGACGCTATGCTATAAACCTTCTACAGCAATGCCTAGAATGTACAGAGAATTCCCATCAGTCACATACAAAAACCCATTTTGAATCACAGAATTTTCAGATTGGAAGGGACCTTTAAGATCATCCAGTTCCAACCCCCTGCCATGGCCAGGGACACCTCCCACCAGCTCAGGTTGCTCAGAGCCCTGTCCAGCCTGGCCTTAAAAACTTCCAGGGATGGATGGGGCTTCCACCAGCTCTCTGGGCAATCTGTGCCAGGGTCTCACCACTCCATGGGGAGGAACTTCCTAAAATCTGATCTAAATTTCCCCTCCTCCAGTCTGAATCCATTCCCCCATGTCCTGTCACTTCCTGACATCCTAAAATGTCCCTCCCCAGCTTTCTTGTAGCCCCCTTTAGAGATTGGAAGGCTCCAATAATAAGTAATAATTAACAAAAATAATAATATAATAATTATAATTAATAACTAAAAAAATTAATAACATAAGTTACTAAAATAAATAAATCTGCAAGCCAAAAGAGGAAAGCATACTGAAATGTTACCCCTGCATGCTGCTGCTTGTGGGCTGTCAACGACAGAGGAACTAGCAAGGGATGTGCTGCCTGTACAGCTGGAGATGGTACATCCTACTTTCTGTTGGGCTGACAACTAATAACATCATCTCCACAAATATATTAACCAGAATTCATGTCTATAGACACCTCCTGTTCTTGATAGGTGTTTGAACACATGCAACACTGCACAGCAGGCAAGAGCTAGCAAGGGAAGTGTATCTAATTAGCCAGAACATGGATCAGAAAGCTCCAAGTGGCTGTGTTTTCATACCACCAAATTAGACTCATCAGGTTACCTACCTCATATGGGCAGGATGATTTCTGAAGTGTTCCTTTGAGACAGATAAACTGGAACAAATTCTCTCAGCAAAGTGCTTTAGCCTCTCTGGCTAAGAGAAGCTTTTGTCTTCTTTGTACCTGAGTCCAGAGGTAAAGTCACTTTGTGCCCTCTCCCCCTCCCATGGTCCCTGCCCATGAGTGGAGCTCAGCATTCAGCCTGGTTCTCCTGAAGGAGAACTCCAGCTCACACCCAAATCAGCAAGGTCATCAGCTGGAGATGGTCAATAGGAGTGTCCTGACCCAGCCAGGCTAAAAGATGGTTGGCAGGTTTAAAGAAGATAATCAGTTTTGGCTGTACTGCTGAGGTCAGCACTAGATCTTCTTTCTATCTGCTTCTTGAACACAATGAGAGAAAAATGTCCTTGGGGATCACCAGGAAATGAGGACAGGAACTCTTGGCTTCTACTCATGGAAAACTACAGTAAGAATTGTGTTCTTATCAGGGTATCAGTCTTATTTCTTCCCCTGGAACAAGACAAACCATGGGTGTGCTATTGAGAGTAGACCCTACAGTCATGGTCCCCTTCCCTCTACTCTGCTAAAAGCCAAGCAGAAAACAAACAATATCATCCTTGCCTCTCCTCTGAGCCCATGAGGCAAACTCATCTTCAGCCTGGACTGAACTCACTGCAGCACAGAATGGCCAAAGCACAGAGCAGCAAAAATGCAGAAATAAGAAAATCAATGGGAGGAAGAGGAATAAGGGAAAGGTCACCATCCCAACAGCTATGAACAAAGGCAGACTCAGGCTATAAAGATTTGGAAAGCAATAAACTCCATCACATGCCACACTGCCCACACTACAGAAAGGCTGCAGGTCCCAGTCCCTGGTCAGATCCACCCTTTCTCATATTTTGTCTGCAGAAAAAATAGGCAGAAAATAGGTAGCTTGCTTTGCAACATTAAATATCTCCAATTTCCTTTAAATGGCACTGGCATCAATTAGAGGACACAATTTGTTTATCAGATTAGTGACAAGTCTGTGTCAAAACACTGATTTCCCAGGGCCCCAGTCAGAGAAGATGTTTTGAGGCAGAATGATTGATTGAGCCTCCCACAGTTCCCTGTTGACTTCAGTGGGCTTTGGACCAGGTTGCTGAAGAAACAATCTCTCCAAAGCCCATCCCCTGTCTCCCTGCAGGTCCCCAGCTGTGTGACCACCTCTGGGGTAACCCAGCACTGGCCCCACTCATAGCCCACTGCATCCTCCTACTGATGTGCTGGTAACACATGGCAGGAATAAGGTTTCTCTGTGGATCTGTCCCACACAACACAGCCTTTAGCTCCTTTTTTTTTTTTTTTTTTTTTTAGTAAAAAAAAAAAAAAAAAAAGCCACCTGAGATGATTCAAACCACCGGGGCCCCTCTGATCCCCATAGCTTCAGAAAGATCTGTGCATGGTGTCCACAGCAGTCAGCCACTGACCCAATCCCCAGCCCTCTACAAAAGCAAGTGAACACTGAAACTTGCTGCATGGCTGATATATCCCAAGCTCTTTCAAAAGGATCTTGGTGAGGAACTCCACTGCTCCTTTTCTATATCCACTTATGAAAGGCTCCTGCACACATCATTGCACAGCCACGCAGTGTCAAGCTCCTGGGTCCCAGGGTTAATTGGCCCTTAGCTTCTCTGGGGCCTCTTCCTTCTTTAATAGCCAATTAGACCTTATTAGCTACGTTGTCATTTACATCAGAGCCTCCCAGCAGCAGTCCAGAAGCTACAAATTCATCTCAGTAGCCCTTCTCACCCAGCTGTGTGGTCTTTTACATGGTAAGTTAACCCTTCAGCTCAGTTTGTGGCCTCATTGCTCCAAGCACACCTTCTGGCCAGCAGCTCACCAGCATGCTGATGGGGGGGTCACCTCCAGGGAACCCAGAGAGAAGACCCAACAAAGGTCTGACCCATCAGGAAGAGCCCAATCTGCTCAGCACCTCTTTGGGTGGGCCTCAGGAAACTGGCACATGAACATATTAAGCAGACAAAGATTTGCTTATAGCCATCTGCTAGCACACGTTGACATTCTGCAGCATGGATCAATAGAAAAGGAGATAGGTAATGGTGATTGATTTCACATGTGTAATGAAGTTGTTGAGTCTCTGATTCAGCCCTTAGTAGGTGTTCATTTCATTAACCTGAAGGGCAAGGGACAGGGCTGTTTTGTTCTATCCTTTTAAATAGCAAGCATCATTTGCTTATGAGAGATGGCCTGGTTCCCTCATTATCTTTCTCCATCATCCTTCCCTCCTCTGCTTTCTCCAGCCACAGCCAAAACCCAAGAGAGCAGCTCGACCTGTCTCCCACTGCCATCACAATACTGCTCACACATCTCCCAGATCCACACACTTCCCTTGGTTGGTTTCCCAACCCCTCCCCAGACCAGATGCCTTTGTCTCCTTGCAGAAGCCTGGTGCAAAACCCTTCTTTGGAAAGCTGGATGTGTACAAGCATCAGCTGCCTCCCCTTTCTGTTCCTCCTCAGATCCAGCAAAGAGGTCAGAGAAGGATGCTGTGTTGGACAAGCCCACAGCCTGAAGCCATGCAGCTTTAGGCAGCACCATCAGAAGACTTCTGGTTTGAAAAACAGTGTATAAGAGACTGAAATAGAAAAGGACTTGCAGTAAGGAAAAATTCAAAGGCATATATGACAGATGAGGTCAGACCTGGATGTAAGTCCTCCTGCTGGAGTCTCAGTGAGGTTGCCCTGACAGCTCTGTGTGTATATTCAGAGAGATAAAGCAAGGCACCCCAAACCATAAAATTAAAGATGTTTAAATTAGGAGGGATCCAAGGGAGGCTAATAAAATACTGAAAAGGATTGTGTATCAATGTCTACATAGAGGTTGAGAGAACATAACATGCTTTTCCTAGAAAAGTGGCAACTAAAACTGATGCATGGAGAGAGCAGGAGGGATGGGGAGAGCAAGATAGCTCCACCATAAAGTGCAAGAGAGACTTGTTTAGAGTTGAAGCAGATATTTAAGATGGTGTTAAAAAGATGAAATGAACATCCAGCTACAGAAAAGGGAGAAGGGTGTTTTGTTTCATGCAAGAAAAAACAAACAGGTATAAACTAATTCTCCTTCCAAGGAATAATTTCAAGCAGCAGCTGCCAGTGCCAGGCCTGTGGAAGTCTCTCCTGCAAAGGGCTTCACTGATCAGCTTGCAGCAGTTTCCACTGCATCTTGCTAAGAGCCCAGCTGAATTTCACCACCTTTCAGTCTTGATGGACAATACATGGGACTGGGAGTTGGGAGATGTAGGTGCTAATGTGAGAGCTTGCTACAGGCAATTCCTTTCATTTTCTCTGTGCCTCTGCTTTGTATCTGGATCGTAAGGACAAATGCTACTGTCAAACCAAAAGTCCATCCAATAATTCCTACTAATAGCCTCCCAGCCTTCAGCTACTCTCAGGTTAGGAAACTTCTGAAACTAATGTTGCTTATACACTTAATAACTTTTGTTTTTCTCTTCCCTGTGCTTGCTCAGTTTCCTCTTCAATCTACTAAAATCTTCTCTACTATAACATCCTTTGAGCTCAACATATCAATCCCCAATTTTGTTGCACAAAATCAAGATCCTGCTCTTTGTTTTGGACTGGGCTTCTATCAGCCTTATTCAGCATCCTCTGCTTCTCCTCCCAGGAGGGACACAGATCCTCTCCACCTTCTCCATTCTGCTCAGGATTTGCCTTCTCCTAAACTCTCCGCTAAGCACATTTCCTCTTGCTGTAAGTGACAGGGCACAGCAAGGGACACTGGGGGTGCTCCATCTCAGCTGGAAACTTGGGCACCATCTCAAACCACACCAGATAAACCTGTGTCCCGTGTGGACACCCAGGGTTTGCAGAGGGATCCCCCAGGCACAGCCCTTCCACACCACGGCTGAATCCAAGCCCTGCAGCCTCCCTTAGAAGCTGAGGAATTGTTTTCTGCTCTCATGCTTGGCTCTCCTTTGGCTTATCTATGCAGAAACTTAATTTATTTGTTGCTATCAAAATGCTGCCACTCACCTGAGGGACTAACACTGTGACAAAATCATTAGAAACCTGATGAAGGACTGGAGGCCTTCTGAGATTGGGGAAAATTCATTCTTCAGCCTAATGAATGTGTTTTTCCAAACACCAAGAAGAGCAACACCCTTGTTTCTCAGTTCCCAGCCAGAAACACTCATGCTCTGAAGGGCTCAGCCTACCCTTAGCCCAAATAAAAAGGCAACCAGCACTTGTGAGAGCTGCAGAGGCCACAGCACTAGGCTCCCCTTCAAACAGACACAGAATGAGGATCAAATCCCACCCCCATGGCTCATCCCCAGCTCCATGGGGTGTGAGTCCCACCACAGCATCTCAACCAGTGCCAGGGGAAGCCTCCCCATCAGATCTGTGTGCTGAGCCTTTCCCTGCTGCTCTGCTGCCACAGCTTCCCCTGCCTCATGCATCCTGTTTCCCTCAGGCACTCTTCACAAGAGACAAAACACTCCTCTTGGAACTCTCCCCATTGCTCCCTGCAAGTTGCTGCTTCTGCATGATGTTAGGAACTGGCACTGAGTCACTGTCACTCCTGAGGAAAGGAGGGAAAAGCGACCTTTGTTTTGCTGATTCACTGCCAAAACCCCCACGTAATTCAAGCTGTCTGCTCCACGTTAAAACCTCCTTCCATACCCTGCTAGAGAAGATTTTTCTATTCCCATGCCACCAAGGTGACATGATCAAGCATTTTTTTTTTTTTTTCCCCAAAGAGTGCTCTAAGAGACACGGAAATTTGCTTTTCAATTTGAAATCATTCTTATGGTTCGGATGAACTTCTGAAATACCTCTTCATGTGTGGGTAAGAAGCACAGTCTCTCAACTCTGCTAATAGACACAAATACACTTTTAGCCTTGGTCCCTACATTAGAGCAAAGTCCCCCTTTTGTAAGAGTGGTTTTATTGCCAAGCAATAACAGCTCAAAAAGAAAATCAGTCCTAATCTTTATAAATTATCTCATCATCTGCAACGAATTAGCAGCTGTCGAAAACTGGAAAATTACTCTACCCCCTAGAGAGACTATTTCTAAGTTATGCAAAACTCAAACATCTTTGGTGGTCAAGGATTTCAGGAGAAGCCTCCAGCTGGCTCCAGTACAGGTTGCACTGTTCTGTCCCACCAGGTGAGAAGCACCCCCAGCATCTCTATTGTGAGGAATAGTTCTGATACAGCTTAGCTGGAAACTGTATTAAAATCCAATCTAATCAAGCTGTTGTGATTCTGTTCTCCTTACCCTTGCTCCTAGGCTCTTGTGCCTCTGTCTGTGCTGTTGTAAATGTGTCCATAAAAGTAAAATGAGCAAGCAGCCACCGGCTAAATGGCACTTAATCAGAAGAAAATGTATACCCTGGTGGATAGCAAAGTGCTATTAAGTTGGGAGGAAGACAGAAGAAAATAAAAAGCTATAAATGGACAACCAAATAAATCTCCTACCCTAGCAAGTGCGAGCACATCTGGTTAGGTGCCACCTCCAATGAGTTGTGAGCAAAATATTTATTTGCTGCCAAGTACCTGGCAGTAGGAGTGAGATTACAGCTCAGAGAGCAGCACTGCTATCACTGCCTCCCTCCCTGCCCTCAGAGCCAGCTGCACATCAGGTGCCTGCCCTCTCTGGCTGCTGCAAAATCCACCCCAAAAGCATCCAACCTCCACAGCCAGCAGGGTGGCAGACCCTGGGCATCACTGACCAGGCTGGGATGGTGCCCAGGGCTGCTGGGTCAGTTCCATCTTGCTGTCTCTGCTTGAAAGCTCTCTCCTCTCCAACAGAAGAGCCCCTGAGCCTCCATCCCTACCCCGAGCCGTGGGTCAGAGGGTCAATAAGGTGACTGGTTCACCAGAGGCTCTGAAGCTATAAATACTGGAGGACTTGCACACCTCTGATCCTTGAGAGTGCCTTAGTTGCATACAGAGCACTTCAGCATTAGGAGGAAATGTGATTTGGGAGTTGGAAGACACCAAGGGAAGAATTCCTCAGAGAGGGGCACCATTGCAAAGGGGATTATCACCATAATCACCAGATTAGTTGAATAATCTCAGTATAAAAGGGAGGTTTTTTGTGGTCTGCAAGATACTCGGCACCCTCCAGCTTCCACAGAAACACAGAGCAAAGCAGAGTCAGGCTGACTTTGAGGGACAGTGTGGGAATAGAGGGGAACACTGTGCCTTACAGCCCACAGAAATCTGTTGGTGCATCACTGCTTTGCTGAGCAAGGGCTGATTTGTTCTTCTGCCAGGCAGGCAGGGTGGGCACATAGGCATTGACCTTCCTTCCCTCACAACACCTTCTGGCTTCAGAGCCAGGGATTTTGCTGTTGATTCCTCCAGTTACAGATTTAAAGAGGTTCAGGCCCCCTCCAAATGGCAAAAAAAAAGAAATCTAGTCCTACTGAATTAAAAAAAATTGTGGCAAGGAAGACAAAATAAACCTCCTCTACTAATCACCTCGCCTGGCTTTTCTAGGGAAGTGCTCACACAGGCAAATTGCACCAAGTAAACAAATAATTACTGCCTATTTTCTTCTATGGGTCAGGAAGCAGATTTGCTAGCTGGGACTGAAATCTAAAGCATGTATATGTCATGCCCAGGTTTACAAAAAGAAGAAATCAACCCAGACAGATGCAGAACCAGGACCACAGCAATGGGACACTGCTGCTCCCTAAGAGACAAACTCCACTTGGTGTCACCACTCAGGCATTGACATCCAGTAAAATACAGACAGCCAAGCCTGTTTCTGCTTTTAACATTATACATTCAGATTTCCTGCCTGGGGAGAGATTTTTCTCTCAAAAAGAAAGACAGAGTGTGGTATTTCTCCTGGAAATGGCACTGCCATACAGACAAGCCACATGTCTCCAAACCCAGGTATACACTTGGCTGGAGTCTGTTGCCAAAATCAGAAGGGAAAGAGAGGAGAGGTGCAAGAAAAAGTAGTGCATCTATTTAATTTCATTTTGTTTTCCATTTCTCTACCTGAAAGCAATAGTCACCCCCTCAAGCCCACTGCAAAACTGGGAAGGGTGTTCCTGGTGGCGAGGAAGTCCTGGTCAGGAAGCTGGTGACACTTTTCCCTATGGCACTGGGGAACCTTCTAAATCCACCTCGAGTAGAGAGATCCATAAAGTCAGCAGAGAAGCAGCAATATTCCAAGTGCCAAGAGTGAACTACAGGCTGTAGCTGGGGCAGCACAGGGAGCCAGTTCTGTCTCTTCGAGCATGAATAATGCTGGAATGTTTCCAGATAATGGGGGTGGAGGAGAGCAAAGAATAGAGGCAGGACATTTAAAACAAAAGTGTACAGCTATATTCAGCAAATGACTGTTTTTCAGTCAGGCTCCTGGGTGTTAGTCACACAGATGCTCTTTCTTGCATTTCTTTTGGAGTTTTGATGGGGTTTTTTTTCATTATTTCATTTTATTGTTGTTCTCACTTCACTTTGCCTGTTAGAAAGCATCCATGCTTCATGCTAGAGGTAGCTTGTTCCAGTAGCAGGTAACACTTAAAGCTGGTGTTCTTCTAAACCAAGCCACCAAATCTTTATAAGGTTAATTGATTCCCTAAGCCTTGGGACACATCTTTCAAAAGCATGACTAGTGGCATGAAATTCTGCTCAAAGTCTCTCTCTGCTGCTAGCCAGTGCCTGAAAATTCTTCCTATGGCATGAACCAAGAGACTCTTCCTTGATAAGCAGTGACTGCTCCTCCAGAGCAACTGCAGACTATTAAGTAAATGAGATATTATAGGGAATAAAAAATAAATAAAATTTTTAAAAAGGCTCTGATACCACTCAGGCAGAGGATGAGAGTTGGGCTGCCTCCATCTATAAATACAGGAGTTTATAGCTTGTTTTCAACCACCTGTGGGGAACTTGCAAAGTCCAGAGATGAAAGACAAGCAGCTGTACAGCTTTCTGCTTGTGTCATGGAGAGGCAGTGAGGGTGGCTTCACCAGGAGGTGCTTCTCTTCTGGTGGCCCCAAAAGGCAGCAATGAAGCATCCAGAGGCAGAAGAACTTCCTGCATCAATCTGTGTCCTGCTCAGGGCAATTTCTGATGCAATGCAGTCACCTTATATCCCCTTCTCCACCCATGACCCATGCACACCCAGACTCTTTCATTTATTTTGCTCCCAGTGTCAAGACTTTTACCAGCAGTATTTGCAGGATGCAGGGACTGAAAACCTACAGAAATAGAAAACAGTAACCTAGAGACGAAGAGAGGAAGTTCAAAGTGCTTTCCTACTAAATGACAACCCAAACTGCCTGCAAATAAAACTCTGGAGCTCATCAAGTAACTCTGACCACTGAGGGTGCTTAATAAAGATTACTTTTCTATAGCTCCACTTGCCTGAGGCATCATTTGTTCCTAATGAGATGCTCCATGGGATTTAAACTCATGTGAGAGACGAATAGGCTTTTCAACCACAGCCAGCAAAATGAAAACAGATTTCTGCTGCAAACCCCAAGTGCTCAGACCCCTGTATCCGACCCTGGTAATACCCACACCTACCTGGTGTGGCTCCTCAGCCACACCAAAGCATCTGGGGTGGCTACTGCAAGGGATGCCTGAGACTCTGCATGAGGACCACAAGATATTTCATTGCCAACTCAGCTGTTGTTTTGCTTTATCTTGTCTGATTACCGGGATCATGGTATTTCTGGGCATGCCTGGAATAATAAAGGACTTCTTCCCACTGTACCAAGGCCTCCAGTGCCAAAAATTCCATGTGCCACTGAAAATGATAAAAATACAATAGATAATGAGTGGTAAAGGTCTGCGACCGCCAAGAGGTCTTCTGTGTAAGGGATGTAGAACGAAATGTTCAGAAGTGCCAAAGCCAAGTGACAGAATGGATTTAGAAATCATAGAATCATAGAAAGTGAGGGGTTGGAAGGGACCTTGAAAGATCACCGAGTCCAATCCCCCTGCCAGAGCAGGGTCACCCACAGCAGGTCCCACAGGAAGACATCCAGGTGGGCTGTGAGTGTCTCCAGGGAAGGAGACTCCACAACCTCTCTGGGCAGTCTGGTCCAGTGCTCTGTCACCCTCACAGTGAAAAAATTCTTCCTAATATTTCTATGGAACCACCTATGCTCCAGTTTATAACCATTGGCCCTTGTCCTGTTGTTGGTCATCCCTGAGAAAGGCTTTATTCCATCCTCCTGGCACTTGCCCCTTAAATATTTATAAACATTGATAAGGTCACCCCTCATTCTCTTCTTCTCCAAGCTGCAGAGCCCCAGCTCTCTCAGCCTTTCCTCATGTGGGAGCTGTTGCACTCCATCATCTTGGAACAGCATCTCCTGCTGCTGTTCCAATGGGAAGATGTGCAGGGCTGCTGAACACAACCAGGAAAGTTCTCTTCTGAAGGTGCATGAAGAAGTGTGGTTCGGGGCATCCTGCCAGGGCAAAATTAGATACCCATGAACCAGATCTGGTACAAGGTGGAGGATATCAAATGTGCTGCTGAACACACATGTGCCTCAGCACCCACAAATTCTGTAAGAAGCTGGTGACTACAAAAGCCTCCAGCTGGGACAGCTGATCCTGTCAGAAACAGGTCAGTGGATTCTTCTTGCTAAGCAGAAGAAGCACAAATCAGGGCTGGGAAGGAGGAGGAATCTATAATGAAAGTGGAGATCCTGAGACAAACCCAAGCTGACACCACATTACTCCTTTTCAGACTTCATTATCCCTTGGGCTTAGCAAGATTACAGAAGTCATAAACTCATGTGGAATGAGCCTCAGGCTAGATCTCAGGAACTCAACCTGGCCTGCACCTCTAAGATATGAAACCAGGAATAATTCCAGAGGACACAGCAAATACAGATGAGCTCCAGTGAGTCTGCACTGTGCTACAAGGCAGGGCAGTGAACAGCAATCCCCCAGCAAGGAAAAAATGTATGGAAAAATAAAGACCCTTCGGAGTTGATTTGTCTCTCAGAACTGCCTGAAAACAGCTTGAAAATTCTTGAATTTTCCAAGTACAGAATATAAGACACTCTGAAACCTCAGAGGAAAACCAAACCTCATCCCTCCTTGTGCATTAGCCTTTTGTACCTCAGATTTAGAAACTCTCCACTAGGCCATGTGCCCCTCCTGTGTGCCATAAACTGCCAGCTTCAGGTTCCAGTTCTGACAGCAAAGAGCAGAGTCCCCCAGTGATGGAAAAAACAACTGCTCAGCACTAAGATCAGCTCTTCCCTCCACAGGCACTTTTAGAAGCATCTGGAGCAGTTATGCTTTCATGACTACCACTAAAGAGAGATGGGTCAGAAACACCTGCAAGATGACAGGTGACATCTGCATTAAGTCAGGTGGCCACTAAACTTAGCCAAGAGTACTTGGTTGCTCTTCTGCAGTGGATCTCCTCTTGCAGAAGCAGATAGTCAGTGCCCATCAATAATTACTAGACTCTCTCTTTGCAAAGAAATTGCAGCCCTTAAGATTCCGAGCTCTCTCTCTTTGCCTCCTAGATACACAGCAAGACTTAACTCCCCTTGCTCAGGGAGAGGCAGGACTACATTTACCCCAGGAAGCATCAAGTGCTTCATGGTCCCATGCTAGAAGTCCTCCCCATGATGCTCAAAACAGGTATCACCCAACCAGAAGTGGGCTCCTATTCTGCCAGCACAAAAAAACTACCCAAGAAGCTTGAACAAAGATCAAGCCACTCACTGAGCAGCAAACAAGATCCTCATGAAAATACAAAGCACTCATGAGCAAACTAATGACTGTGGAGAATGATGGCACAGCCAGTCCTTCCCCATCATCACATACATGTATCCCTAGGCTAAACTTTTCCTTCAGGAATCCCTGCAGCAGATTAAAACTCAGTTTATTAAATAAGGCAGTACTCTAACAAGGGTAACTCACAGAAAAAATCCCTCATTTAAACCCTATTTCATCACAAGCAAGCAGACTTATTTCCATTTAACAATCTGAATTCTTTCAGCACTTTCCGGCTTCCAAAATTGTCTTTGACAAAAGAAATGATGTTCAGCCATCATTTTCACATAAAGTTCCATTTAGTCTCTCCAAAACCCTACAGTGGTGCAAGAGGAATTCCTTAGTGGTGTCTTTGGGAAGATGAGCCATCCCCCCCTGCAGCCTTCTTACATCCCCAGCTTTATATCCTTGGGGTCGAGGCAGAGCTGGCAAGTACAGGGCAAAGCTGCAGATCCCTCCTGTAGTTCCCTTTTCACTCCATTGCTCAAGTCCACCTCTGTGCTGACATGTCAGCATCTGCTTTTGTTCCTCTTCCAGCCATCCATTTTTCCTCAGCACTTTTTTTCCAGAGATTTCACCCATCAGCTTCCATCTCATCCCAGCAAAGGAGAAGAGGAGCACGAGCCAGGATCTGTCTCACCTTCTTTGTCAGCAGGCTGCTCTCTGCTTCTGGGATTGGGACTTTTTCAAATGCTCCAGATGCAAAATACCTGGATACCAAGAGCTGAAGCTTCTGCATCCAAGCCAGGACAGTTTGGGCTTTTAGCTTTACAGGAATGTGTTTGTCTTATACTGAGCCCCAAGCAGTTAGCTGCAGAGTAGCACTGGAGGTAAGTGACCTTTCAGGTCAAAAGCACCTTTTTTGGAAAGGTTTCCCAACAGTGCTCTGCTGTGTCTAATGCTAGCAAGAGGGCTTTACCACCTCCCTGAGCTGAGCACTGCACACATTGCATCCAGAAGAGCTGGTCCTGAGTTTGCAGTCCCCCCATCTCCACCAAGCAAGGCCGAGTGAACTTGACAACAGGAGGATGAGGAATAAACCTCTGAGCAGAAAGCAGATCACTTCAAAGAAAAAGAAAGAAATCCTACCTTGCACTCACAGTGGGAGCATCTCAGCTCTGCTCCAACAGACTGTTACAAGCTGGAGTTGCCTTGCTGTCTCCCATCTGCCATCCTCCAGATTGCCTTCTCAGGAAGGTTAGAACAGCTCACTGGTAACAACTTCAGCTTTATCTTAACTCACCTTGAGAAACTTGGGCCACTACTTTAATCTGTAAGGCTATACTCCTCCTCACTTCCTGAAAACAACCTCCAAAACATGTCATAGTCACTACAGACATGAATCTCCCTAAAAGCAAGCAACCATATCCTCCAGCCATGTGTCCAGAGGTGCCCCATCCTCCAGAGTCAGCCTTATAACTGCTGCCAGGACAGGGGTCCTGCCTCCCCTGCATGCTTATTCCAATTTTGTAACTCAACCCAGCTCCTTCCCTTACCCCTAGAATCTCCTGTTGAGTTCAAGAAGCTCTTTAAATGTAAGTTAATCAGTGCATGAGGAAGAACAAATTTGAAGCTCAAAGTATTGCTGATGCTGGCACTAAGTTTTCAGGTGCCCTGAGCTGCCAAGGCAGCTGCTTTCTTATCAAGTGAGCACTGCTTTGCAGTGTGATGGCACTCACTCCAGGAAGGGACTGCTAAATATATTTAATTCAGGCTTATGCCACAGTGAAGTCAAGCTCACCACAGAGCTGTGAAATTCATCCTTCCTCAGCTGCCCACCCAGATAGCCACGGGCACGGGGCTGGGCAGCAGTCATCTGTCATGCAGACTGATGCACAAACCTATCTCATGCTGCACTGGAGCTTTCTGCATAAATTCCAGCTTTGCTGAGTTTGGCTCGGATTTGGAATTAATTTTGGCAGCTGTTTAGGCAGGGAACCAAGCATCTTTCATTCATGTAATTGACTTTTTTATTCATACATATATATGAAAAAATAACGATAGAAGTGACAGAGTAG
This sequence comes from Phaethornis superciliosus, assembly GCA_023637945.1. Classification (NCBI taxonomy): domain Eukaryota; kingdom Metazoa; phylum Chordata; class Aves; order Apodiformes; family Trochilidae; genus Phaethornis; species Phaethornis superciliosus. The sequence continues at coordinate 4,702,890 of JAJQWJ010000027.1, forward strand.
CTCTTGCAATGACTATGAAGCAAAAAGACCTGTACTAAAAAAGGCTCTGTGGTCGAATACACAAAGTGCTGCCTACAGGCAGTAACAGTATTTGGATAGAAAATATGTTACAAGACTCTCAGGTCCCGATCTTTGGTTCTGGGATGTCTGAAGCAAAACCCTGTATGTGCACCTATCCCTGTCCAGACTCTGGCACTCATCCTGCAACTCTGAAAGAGAGAGGTATGACCTTTGCAGTGACAAACCTTTCTATCCCTGGCTCCTCAAAGTAAATTTTCCTCTTCCTGCTGAATTAGCACCTACTTGGAACTCAGTCACCTTCCAGATCTACAAATCAGCCCAGCACAGGGCAGCAGCTTTACCCATGCTGGTGAGCAAAGAACTGTCATTAGACAAGCAAATGAAAAAAATAGAGCTCTATGCTGACTTGCAAGAGCAACAAGGCTCTTTGCCATAACTGCCAGCTGGCTCCCCCATCCAGATGCTCTGCACGCTGAGACCTATACCTATATAATATATATGTGGACATATAATGAATCAAAACAATGCTTAAGGCCTCTTGGGATGTACAATGTAGCCTGCCTCTCAGACACAAAGGAACAGCAACAGATGAGTAAAAACAACTCTGCCACTGAGGTGCAAAACACATAAAGAGAGAATCTGCCTCCCTGAATCCATACCTCTCCTGCTTAAATTATCCATATTATCACAGTGCTGAATTCCTTAGCTGTAGACCAGGAGCTCATTGTGTGGCAAAACCACAGCCCAGAGAGGCACAATTCCCACTGGTCCCCCAGGTGAGACAAGGGGCAGAGCCTGCCCGGGGGGACAGGCAAGTGGGGCAGCCCTCATGGCCAGTGGGCACATGCCATGGGCATCCTTCTCCCACAGAGCCAGCATGGCACATAGGTTGGGTCATCCCACTTTGCACCAAGCCCCTGTTTCTTCCCCGAAAGGTCCCTGGGGCAGGCGGCTCAGTCTCAAATCCATTTACTCTTGATCACAGGCAATTCATGAAGAAACCTCTGTAGCAGAAGAAACCATCAGTCTCTCCTTCTCTTTGGTACCCAGTCCTCAGTCAGTGTGTTGAACGGGCCTCTCACTGTTTAAAATCAAAGCAAAAGGCAGCAGGGATGCAGGGCTTGTACATCCCTCAAGTCCTGGCTTGCAGCTCAGCCCAATTCCCCCTCTCTTGCTCCCAGGGCTCCTCTCTCACCAGCACTCACTTTATCCTCCCAGTTTTTGCTCACACTTTGATGGTGCTAATGAGCCTCCTGCCTCTGCGGGTGGGGAGAAGACACCCCCTGGAAAAAATAACATTTGCAGAGCCAGGAGGAACAGAAAGCAAACCCAGACTGCAGGCAGAGACCACCCAGCAACCACGTTCTGCCCAGATCCCAACCTCAAGGTGCAGGGAGCCTGAGCGCTCCGCCTTGGCATCCAACATCAAAAGCACTTGAGAACCAGTTTTTATCTGATGAGAGAGGAGCAGGGTAGATAAGGGACTGCAGCAGTCACCAGCAGCATAAGGCATCTCTTTGAAGAGCTTTAGTTGCCTTTTTCTGGACAAAAAAAAAAAAAAAAAAAAAGGCTCATTTCATTCTTTACATGACCACTCAGGATGGGGAAGGGATGGTCAGGAGATGGGGCACTGTTAGCCACTCATGCTGTAAAAACAGCAGCACCTGGAGAGGACTGCAAAGAATCAAAGGGCAAGTCTGGAAAGGCATTGCTGAAAGGGCCTGGCATCTACAGCACTGAGTTTTTGAAAAAAAAAAATTAAGATTATGCACATAACTTGGAAAACATAAATAAAATATCAGTATCCTGGAAGAATAATGAAAACAGAATTAAAAGGGCAAATAGTTAACAAATTAATATTGTATTTTTCTCCACCTCTCACTGCTCTTCATCAGCAAATGACAAATAACAGTGAATCTACTTCACCTTAATGAACTTAACTGGGTCTTTTTAATATTGGGGGAAATTAAACATTTACAGTGTTTCAGCCAGACAAATGTACTGTCATGCATCAACAGAGATGTGGATACCTCTTCTCTTCCTCCCCCTCTCTCCACACTTCTCTATTTTTTTCGATTCTTAGCTTCTAGGAAAGTCCTGAATGAAATGTGAAAGCCTTTTTAGAAAAATAAGATAAAATCAATATAGGCAAAACCCTACATACAACTGCTCAAATGAGACCAGTGAGACATGAATTGAGCAGAGGACTGATCTGAAGCTAGAACTGAAGATCAGAAAGGTCTCCAAGAGAAGGGCAGCTACTGTGTGGATTTGTGGAGAGCCATGGGGTGGCTCTGGGAAAGCCTTTAGCTTGGGTTTCCAGGAACTAGGACCCCAAAATCCACATGGAAAGCATCTACTCCCATTTAATGCCAACCTAGTTGCAACCCTCACATCCTCATAGCAGTGCAGCATGGGGACAGCATGGGTTCATGCCTCATCTCTCCAGATGCAACTTGGCAAAGAGTTAACTACTTCTCCATCCCTTGTGCCCAGGAGCTACCCCTCAACCTACAGGCCCTGACAGTGCATGTCTAACAAGCACTGCAGGTACAGCCTTAGGCACTGTCTCTCCAGTGGCCACCAGTGCAGATGATTTCCTTTTAATGCTTTAAAAGCAGTTAGGTGCATGCCCAGAGATGCCAGGTAATCACATAGGGCTCAGCAACTCGTTTGTTCCCAGCTCTTCCCCTCCTCATCTGCTGCCTTCTGGCAAGGAATGAGCCATGAGCTGTGCCCCCTCCTGCAGAGGCAATACCTCTGCTCCTTCACTGCTGGGACAGCTGGCAGAGTCTCCTAACCCCTACCAGAAGCTTCATCTGCTTAAACACTAATTGTAATTACAAGCAGAAAGGTTTTCCAGCAACAGCACCACCGTGTGAGACTCACGGATTGCTGGGGCTGTGCTTCGGGCTGATGGCAGCAGCCTTGCTGGATGCAAAGCTGGGGTCAGGCTCTGCTGGGGAACAGCAAATTGAGGGCCAGCAGCTTATCACAGCTGCATCATCCCCAAAAGCCTCGGGTACATCACAAAGCAGCACCGTGCGAGGAAAGGAGTTTGTGTTTTGTCTGTGTCAAAAGCAGAGGTGAGTGCAGGGGGGATTCCAGCTGTGCCAGCTGCTCCAGTCAGGATCTGGGGGTACTGGGGCTGGCACAAGCCAACCCCTCACAAAGCCACAACTCTTCCTGCCTTCTGAAGCAGGCACAGTCATGTTTCCCCTCATCTCAAACCACACACCTGCAAGGAAAGCTGTTCCTACCCAAGAAGCTGACATGGTCATTTTTCTTCTAGAGCATCAGGGGGACTGACTGCATCATCAGGGGACTATCCCCCTTTAAAATGTTAAATAACACTCTGCCTTGTAGAATGTTCTCTGCAGTGCCTTCAGGAGAATTATGTATATCCTCAGGAAGCTGAACTAAATGCTCCACAATTCTGTTCATTGCCATTATCGTTCATTTTTGCCTTGCACATTTTTAATGCTCAGTGCTTCTTCCTTGCTCCAGCCACAGACTGCACTGGGCAGAAGGACACCAGGCAGCTATGGGGCCTTTACCTCACTTAATAATGTCATAAGCACCTCGGGAAGGTACTTAGATGGGGATGCAAGACCACACAAGTGATGCTCTGCTACACAGGTCTGTGACAGGATGATAAGCAGGAAATAGAGGGGCACCAAGCAACCAGAGTGATTAAAAAAACCCTATATGCATGGCTCCAATCTGCCTTTTCCCACCTACTTCAGCATGCACAGCTAAATGCCAGTGATTTCCCCTAACCTGGAGGATCCCAAGAACATTATCTTGACATTAAAGTTACACAGAGTAGATGAAAGAAAGACACAGCCCTTTAGGTATTCCAGATTTTGAGAAAAATGCCTAGAAACAAGTAGAAATGTCCCAGGCTGGCATGTCTAGTGTCACCCCACCATCAGTTTGTATTCACAAAGACTTTGCCAGCACATTGCTTCTCTGGTGGATGAAAGACTACCAGAAGCACTGCAAACTGCTGAGTTCCCTGGGAATGGGGTAGAAAAACCTAAGAAAACACCATTTCCATGTATAAACCACAGCTTTGCCTGTATATGAATTTTAAATGAACTGTTAGTAGACTCAATGAATCTAACAAGAGAATACCAATTTAAGGCTCTGATGCTCTGCTCTGTAAGACCAAGTAAATAACTTGGTGAATAACTCAAGTTAATTTCCTGATACTTTACTGAGCATGAGTGAACAAACAAACAAACAAAAAAACCCACAAAGAATTATTTCTACAGCCAGTGTATGCTGCAGGAAACCAGAGCTGGGGGAGATCCCAGAGCACACTGCTCCATCCATACTCCTGCCCTGCCACAGGGGTGGGCAGGGGGAAGTTGATGTTTTTTGTGGTTCTGGTGGGGATGGGCAAGCACCAACTACTGAGTTTTGCTCCCAGGACATTTTGATAGGATATACATTGGATTTTTCCTGATGCCTTGAGGGAATTCCTTACATACTGTTTTGCATATGCCAAGTAGGTCAGTGCTTTTCCCCACAAAGGTCTCCAGAACAATGTGAACAGGAGACTTTCTCCAGGACAGGATCAGAAGGGAGCACACAGAATTTAAGGATGAAGAAAGGAGCTTAAGAATAAAATAATAATAATAATAATAATAATAATAATAATAATAATAATAATTTTTAAAGTTTGCACCAATGTTTTTTCCCATCTATCCAGGAGTGAAATAGAGCTTAGGATAGGGTACAGATTGTACCTGTGCATGCCAAAGTCACAGGGAAGGTCACCCTGCAGCCTATTCTGTTCATTTTTTTGCACAGATGATGCCTCTGAAGTTCTCTGCAATGCATCACTCCTTGTTTGTCCCATCCAGGCCAGCAAAACTTCCTGTCACTGTGTGCTCCAAGATTAAGCAACCTACTGCCAAGAAACTCCATGGAGAAATACCAGGGCCAAGATCCACTTGAAACCCCAAGAAACAAGCAGTAGGGAAGCTGAGTTCTTAGTATACAAGCCAAGCACCCCTGACTCAGCACCACTGTGCCTGTTTTAGCCCTGGAAGTGCAGCAGGCAATAACCTCATCAAGCATCTTGGTGAAGAAACCAGACATGGCATTGCCTAGGTCCACCTCACATAACTAATCAAATAACTGTCCATTTCAGCAGTCCATTATCAGATGGCTTTCAGAATTGTTTTAAATGCTAGCTTGCATTTTCTTTGAATATTTAAATGTTCCTGCTGGTGTGTTTTCCTTTTCTATGCAGTGCATTGATTTATGTTGCTAGATACCATATACCCCTGCCTTGCCAAAAGCATCCATTTGGGAATGATTTCAGAGTTGCTAGTAATATTTTTTCCTTTCCTTTTATTTTGTACTTTATTTTTATTAACTTTTTTTTTTTTTCTGGATATATTGTTAAAATAAAACTGTGCCCTAAAGAAACAAAACCAAAAAACAGATTTCCTGAGAGCAATTGCTCCTGTCTCCCCTGAACACAGAGACAGCCTGGCTTCTTACCTACCCTCAAGGGTCAGCACTGATGTGGTCTCACAGCAGTCATCACCCTCTCCATTTGGGAAACCCCTGAATATTCACCATGCTGAGACCTGGAGGGCAGCAGAGCAGCTAATCCTGCCCCCAGTGCAGCAAAGCACAGATTTCTTTTCCAGTCCTCTGCCAGGAAGACAAAAGCACAGTCCCATCCCTCTCCAGTGCCTTCCCATTCCACCCTGATTTGCAGAGTGGAGGTCATAGCACAGAATGGTTGGAAGGGACCTCAAGGATCATCTCATCCAACCCTTCTATTATTATTGTTTATATGAGATTTCTCAGCACTCCATTAAGCTGAGACTTAAAACTTTCCAAATCCCTGGGAGACCATTCCAAGGTCTGACTGTCCTCACAGTGAAAAATTTTCCTCTTGTGTTCAAACAGAATCTCCCCAGGAGCAAGTTGTGCCCATTCCCCTTTGTCTTGTCCATGGGACTCCTTGTAAACAGGGAGTCTCTATCATGAACTTACCACCTTCCTTACTCTTGCCAATACATTAGAAAGAAATTACTGATCCAGAGAGATAAGAAAAAAGAAACTAATTTTGTCAGTGTAAGACAAAGTGTAAGTCATTGGCAAAGACAGAAATTGATGACTATATAACTAGGTAACTGAGAACATGAGAAAGGCAAATTTATAATACTTCAAATATTATATAATACTTTGTGTATTTTAATACTTCAAGTATTTTAGTACTTCAAGTGGATGTGGACACCCGGGTCAGTTCCCAGCCAGGTTTCCAGCCCTGTCCTGCCCTTCTCCTCTCCCAAGCACCCACAGCACTTTCCCCACAGAAGGACAGGGCTGGGGCACAAGGCAGAATGAAGAACCTGTAAACCTTCAGCATCCTGATAATATACTGCCCATCCCTCCCTGCTAGCTCGAGTGGAGGATCTGCCCATCAACATGAAATGCAGTCTGCAGAGCTGAGGCTATGAAGCATCTCCACATGAATCACAGATGGGGGACATAAAACACCCCATCACCCTGCCCAGGCTCCTGCCAGCACAGACCCTCCCTTCCCGTATTTCTGAGCTGTTCCATGCTCCACTAGCAGAGGGGAGAAGTAATTTTGCTTCAAGTGTCACCTGTGAAAGTTGCAAAGGGGGACAGGAATAGATTAGCTTCTTATCTGCAAGAAATGGTTAATAAAACCAGCGAGGAGCTCTGGAGAGAACAGGCAGGAGAAGCAGTTTTCTTACTAAGCAACAGAGCAAAGTGTCAATACTACAAAGTAAGTTTCATTACAAGGTTTCTGGATGCATTTCTTTTCCCTAATCCTCCCAGGCAGCAAGCAAAGATGATGGTGCCTGTTCCTGAACACTTTTTAATAAAGCCCAAAGGAAACCAAATGCACAGGACTCATAAAAATGCAGCATTTTGGAGTTATTAATGTTCCTGTGGCACCACTTAGCTAGGTTCAGCTTGGGCTCAAACACTCCTTGCTCATGAATCTGGGGACAGATCATTTTGTGACAAAAATCTATTTCCTTCTGTATGGAACTGAGGAAGGCAAGGAGGACTTGGGGAGTGGGTGCAAATTTCATTCCTCAGGGCCTCTTCAAGGAGTGGCTTTCACTTCTAATTTATAGAGGAGATTCCTATCAGGTGACATTACCACCACAAAAATCCATGCCAATACATACACAATACCCCACAAACAGTCTTTTCCTTTACAAGATGAATGAGGGAAGATTTCCCAAATGCAAGGGAGACCCAGCAGCACATAACTCAGCCCAACCTGAGCAGGGAGGATGAGCCCAGGGCAGGAGCACAGCTCCCACCACCAAGTTTGGCTTCCCTCATCCCAGCTCAGCAAGGCAGAGTGGTCCAAACAGAGAGTGGCAGGATGGTTAAACACAGGGCAGAGCAAGCTTTGTACTCACCAATCCTCAGGGAATGGGGGCTGGCAGTGATCCTCATCAGCCACAGCAGAAGGAGCACCAGAGGTGCCAAGACACGGGGCATCTTCCATAAATCCTCATGGAGCCCTTTGGTGGTCTGGGCATGACATAACTCTGCAGGGAGAGAACACACAGCCCCTGAGCACCTCTGCTCTCCAACCAGAAACTCAGCAGGATGACACTGCTCCCAGCTTGCCAAGCACTTGGGACAAAGAAGTCTATTTACCAAAGGAGGAGGAGGAAGCTATTTACAGACTATGAATTATTCAGGAACTGGAATCAAACTGGGCAAAGAGTTTCTAACAAAAAAAAAATGGAAAAGGATCACAAGGAAAAGTCCAAATATTTCATCTTGGCATTTTTAGCATTTCCACAAAAACAAGTGGAAATCAATACTGAATCACATCTCTAATTTATCTTTTTCTTCCTCCCCTCCCCCCATCCCCACTTCTTTTATTTCACTCAAACCAGCCTGCAACTTAAAATATAATAATGACTTTTGGTTTGAGAATAGGACAGAACATTTTCACACCAAGACATAATTTGAGGGATGGGAGTAAGAGACAGAGTCACTTTGGCCACCAAACTAGAAACCAATTCTTCCTTTACTCCTCCGTCAATGACAGTCACCATCACCTCCTTCCCTCTCTTTTAGGCACAAGAGGATTCAGGACAAGACTAAGAGCAGGATGATTGTTTTTTCTTCTCTTACAAGGTAAAATCATGTGAACTAGCAGTGGGTAACTTTCAAAGTCCAGAGACCAAAAAAATAAAGAATAGTCAGTGGAGAATACACCCACATATTATTAGTACAGTCATTGGCACTGCTTGTCCCACAGCAGACTCCTGCAGCACTGTTAAATTTTTAACAAATATAATTTTAAACAGTTACATAGAGGGTAGATTTTATTTTACAGGAGAAATGGTTGTCCCTCAAGTTGATAAAATTATCTCCACAGGCAGCAATGTCCTTAAATGCTGACTTTGAGTGTTTCATCTGTTACCTTATCTCTCTCCAATTTTCTGGCAAACATTCTCACACTATTCCATTTGTCTAATTCTTGGGCAATATTGAAGTCCTGACACAGGCAAAGTCTTTAATCTGCCTTCTGAAGTTACCAGGAGTTTTGTTCTTTTTCGTAGCTTTTTGCATGAAATTTCTTGGTTCAGCTATTTTTAGGTTACATTTAGACATCCTTCATCTCATCTCAGCACTCCCCAGCAGGGCTATCCCCTTTTATATACAGGGAAGGGAAGCAGAAGAAATATTGAGATGTGGAAGATCCCTGCCCATTCCCTGCACCTTGATCTTCTGGATCACATCTGCCTTCTGAGTCCAAATTCCCCATTTCAAGAAAATTGGGGGGTCCCATGCTGAACTGTCCATTGGACATTTGGAGAGCATCATGATGTCAAAAGCTGTGTGTGCTTTGAAAAAGCAGAAGCTGCCAAAAAGCACCTGAAAATCATTAACCACCCCTGAGAAGGGCAATGCCAATTTTTTTTTTTTTTTTTTTTTTTTTTTTTTTTTTTTTTTTTTTTGGAGTTACAGAGTAATACCCAGGAAGGAAAAGCCCTAAAAGGTTACACTCACTGTAAATTGGTTTAAAGTGCTGGCAGCAGCAGAGACAGACTGTGGAGCAACATATCATTTGAGCACTTTGAAGCACTTAATTCAAAACTTTCCGAGTTATTGACAAAACAGCAGGATCACATCAAATTTACTCACATCAGTGTTACAGCCCAGGCTGCTGAACACAGGCTCACACACAGACACAACCCCTGCTCAACCCAGCCAGAAAAGCAGCTGAGGGACCTCCAGCCCCAACAGAACCCTGAGGTTCTGACCACACTCTGGATCAGCTCCAGAGCTGCTATGTAAAACTGACAGTCTTGGTTTCCTCCTTTAGGTCTCAGTTCTTGTGGTGCTACCCAGGTGTGCAAAAAAATGTCCTGAGAAGGCCTTGCCAGCCCATGGCCATTAAGAATTACATCTCAACCAGCAAAGCATCTGATAGAGGACCTCTGATGTGTTTTGCCTTTCTTCTCTTCCATGGCTCCCTCCTCAGACTCTCAGGCTTGTCAGCATCTCTCACATGAAACGAGAAGGAGTAAGTGGGATGATCACACACAGAGGTCAGAGATGCAGTAGGAAGAGTGAGAGATGGCAGCCTCTGGCTTCACTCCCCACCAGCCACCTCCTCCACCAGACTGCACTTCTCTCTAACACTGGCCACATCCATCTATTAGCACCAGCAAGGGGTTTTATGGTGGTGTTTCGTGCAGATAAATACAGCAAACACTTTTTATCTGCACCTAAAAGCAACCACAGCAAGGGAAAACCACTCTGCTTCTGGAGTTGGGCAAGGAAAAGCAGATAAAAGCCCCATTTTCAAGCCAAAGCAGTGGAGGGAAATGCCTGCCTGCCACTTGAGAAGGATGCTGGAGTGAACATCCTGGTTTTTCTCTGCCAAAGCACTGTGGGATCATCGTGCTAAAATGGGTGGTTCTGATTTTAGACTCTGCAAAGACAAAAGCTGCACAAGGATAACCACTCCAGGCAAGCTAAGAGCTGCCGAGGTCTGGGAAAGGGTCCCAGCCCTTTCAGCTCTGGGGGACAGACCCCAAGGCCACCTCTCCTGTTTGCAGTCTGGTTTGGTGAAAAGGAGAAGCACAAGATTCCCAGAGAAGCAGCTGCCTTTGCATCACCAGCTCAGAGCTAATAGCAAAGCTAAATAATAAATACAACACCTGCTGGGCTCTGCTATGGGAGCAGCAGGGTTGTAATTACCCAGGACATGGAGCACAGAGGGATGCTGTGTTCACCTCACACATCACCTACTGCTAAGAAAGGCTTCCCTCTACTTTGATTTTTGAGCATGAACCTAAGGAACAGCTGTCAGCAACAGAAATACACCTTGGGGTTCCCCAAACAGAAGCGTGCAGGAGCCTACAACCTGTACCCCCAACCATCTGGTTGATGGAGGTACTTGCAAAATACCCAGGGAGAGCAACACAAGGACACTTCCCCACCACTACACCTGGGCCACCAAGCAGTGGGAACAGGCACTGGCATTCCAGACACAGGAGGTGAGGGAAAAAAGGAAGAGGATTTTTTTTCTCCAAGCCTAACATCTAAGTTTCTACTCTCAAAGGAAGAAACTGGGATGTCAGTCCTCACTGTTCTCTTCAGCTCCTCAGACCCAAAGTTCCTCCTGCCTTCTGCTCTTCAAAAGGCAGGAAAGGGGTTTAGAATAGAATAGAATAGAGTTCAAACCCCTTTGCTGTAAAGTAATTTTTGCTTTGCTGAGCTAGCCATCCTCCCAACAGCTTCTGCTTCCTTACAGCTGCAAGGTGCAGCTGTCTCTCTCTCATCTCCCCACAAGAAGCCATAAAATGTGCTTTCTGCCCATGTGCAGCAGTGAATCACACATCTGACTGGGATATCTATTCCAATGCAGCCTAAAATTCCACACAGAGGGGAGGAAGATGACATTTTTTCATGCAACACAAAGTAGAAAGCCTTAGAAGCTATCACAACACTTAAAAGAACAAGGATCTTTAGCAACTTACTGCGTTCATCTTTGTGCACTTATCTCAGACTCATCCTCATCTCAGCTTGATGGAAATAAACCAAGTCCCTTGTTTCCACCAAGAACTTGAGGACTTTCATCAGCCTCTACACCTACACCTCTTGCATTAATGGTTCCTCTGTATTGTACTGGCAGCCTTCTACCACAGCAAGTGAGCCTGGCTGATGGACAGCTGTTTCTAAAATATTCTGAATCTGCTATTCCCAACAGGAGTGGGCCAGCTAAAAAACCAATTTCCTAGGTCCTTCAGGGTGGCATTGGGGATTTTTTAATATCTGGTGGATCATGGGCTGGTCCCTGGCTCCTCTCTGCACAGCACAAGGATGTAGCTTTCTCTTTCTGTTAAGCTCCTTAGCTCTTAAAATTCAAGAGAATCAAATAAATCAAGACTATACTGAATAATTTCAAGTTCTCTCTGGAGATCAAGGTCCCTAAATACCAAGCAGAATTATGGACGATTTGTTTCTCAGAGGAAGCAACTTGCTTCTAAAACTACTTATACATTTTTAATGACTGTATGAGATGGTACTCTTCTTCATTGCTATTGCCAGATCTTCCTGATATTTTGAGATTTTTGCAGACAAATTCTTACACAATACGGCAAAAGCCAAAAGGAAGAATAAAATATTAAATCGCAGAAGGAAACTCTCCTCCCGTGGCTGTCACACCAATAGTGAAGACATCCCTCAACATGAGCCAACTCTTCTTCCTCTTGTTCCCCCTGTCCAAATTGCCAAGGATACTCAAGAAATCTGGGTGCATTGCTCTTCCTGTTCACACTTCCACAGACACCCCCACCCTGCAAAATGTGTTTGCCACCTGCCCTGCCACATCTGGCCCCAACCAGGCTTTCATAAACCCAATGTGTGCTTTATCCTGATGCAACCTTCTACTGCAAAACCCCTAAGCTGTCATCTGCAAGCTCACTGAGAAACCACAAACACCTTTAAAAATTGGCAGCAACTTCAATCTTACCCAGGGAATCAGGAGACAGCTCAACTGCTAGTTTGGAGGTGGCTTTGGTGTTGATGGATCTTTCTGTGCATCACCAGAAGCTTGATGAATGGTGAGAAAGTGCAGCTCAAGCAAAGCTAGAGTAATCCTCACAGCTGAGACAACAAATTTAACAGCTGCAGAGCAGCAAGGAATTCTGAAATACTGTCAGGAAATATCAACAAACAACTTAACAGAGATTTTTTCATTCTTTTTACAAGGAAAAAGAGCTCTTTCCTCCTGCAAAGCTTCATCTGCAGGGAGGTCTCACGCTTCAATAGAACTGACAAGAGGGAAAGAACTTGAGAAAGAATTCAACAGGTGACTGTTGCTGGGCTTGAGAAAGTACCTGAGTTTCTCAGGGGGAGGGGAGGAACTGAATTGCAAAGCCTGCTGCAGACATACAGAGATGTAAGTTTAATTAAACTGAAAAATCACTCAATTTAAAGCTAGGAACAATACATTTTCCTCTGCAAAATGCATAATTAGTGTGAGTAAATCATTACCACTAGGTATTGTTGCAGTCAAAACCTCAGTAAGATTGAAAGATCAGACATTTTATAAAGCGAGTGAATAGCTACGTTTACAATAGCAAAGTTTTTAAAAGAAAATAAGATTTTGGGTGGTGTGTAAACCCTTCATGCTGCAAGGCACCCACTAACTCCTTGTGTTTGAGGGACAGAAGCAGCACTGCTTGGGGTAAGCCTCATCCCCTGCTTCTAGAAGCAGCTAGTACTAAAAAAGGATACATCACAATATGAAACACATTTCTAGTTCCAGTCTAGCAATTTCTATGTTCCTATTAAAACTACGTCTCCTTTCAGATTCCATCAGCATTAAAGAGCCTGCTTTACCTTCAGCCTTTCCTCTTCTGGCATTGTCCTCACAATATTCACACCGTGGCTTGCCAGGGATGAACTCTGAGGTGAGAGACAGCCCAGTGGTATCTCTCTTCTCCAGGTGTCAGGGGGATAAAAGCCCCTCTGACATTCCTGACAGGGATGGCACAGCTCCCTGAGGGTCATTCAGAGAGTATTGAAGAAGGTGATATTCAAGGGAAGGTGATATTAGTGATAAACACTTGCTCAGCTGATACATAAAATGGATTTGATTTTTCGTTCTCCCAGCTGTGCTCTTTTATATCTTTTTTTTTTTTTTTTTTCCCCTTCATGACTTTAAAAAAAAAAAAGAATCAAGAAACTTCAAGGAGAAAAGAATTCTGGAGGCAGTGAAGTAGAAGGACAAATGCATTCCTGATACTTCTTGTTCCTGTGGATTATTTTCTTTAATTTTCCCTCTCCACAATCCTGAATTCTCTCACCTCACCCTTCTCAATCCTCACCAACACGATCAACTTTTCCTATCGTTGCTTAGAGATAAAAGCAATCTGTACCCATCCTAATTCCTCATCCCCACTGCATACAGACTCAGCTATGTCCCAGTTAGATTTTCCCCAGCATTATCAACCACAGACCTGTGAAAACACAGAGAATTCAGCAGTTACAGTTCCAGCCTGTGTCAGAGGACATCTCTATTCAATTACCTGCTCCTCCACAGGCTTCTCACACGACCTATCAGGCCTGCCAGGGGCAGTCAATACTTGAAAGCTTTATTGGCACAGCCAAGTGAATTACAAGTGTGAAAAAAATAACAACCCTGCTTCCTCAGAGTCAGGCTTACAAAATACCCATTACAGACATCAACTTCATAGCATTTGTTGGGGCAGCTTATTTTATTCTAGGAAGCGTTTTGAGCGGATTCTCTTCTAGGAAATGGTGCCAGGCCAACCAAATTGTCAGGCTCATGAAAGGACCCAGGCTGCATGCTGCTGGCTCCTCTTTGCCCTGCTTCACTGCTCAGCTCTGAGAGCTGTAGCTATCACCCCATGATGGTTAAAACAGTCTTTTAACCATTTAAAACACACGGATAATGGTAATTACCAAGGCTGTGCACCTTGGATAAATTTTCAGGACAGGTTTGACTTCAAATCATCTAAAAAGAAGCAAGAAAATCTGTGTTTAACTCCCAACACCTGGGAGTCACAAAAACCACATGCTACATTTATTCAGCAGAAGACTCCTACCCACTCTGTGGGTCATCATTTCCATAAAACCACCTCTGGAGCAGGAGAGAGCAGCTGGTTTGCACTGCATCCAGCATGCAGCCAAGCAAGTGTTTTCAGAAGGGGAAATATAAACTGATGCCTCCAGCTGAGGTGGCACAGGGAAACTCCGAGGTGAGCTGATTCTCAATTCTCAACAATGCTCTTCTTGCAAAGAGGCCTGGGGAAGCCTGAATAAGGAAAAACAGGCAGAGCCTTGGCTTCATAAAAAGCTTAACCAGGGAAAAGGAAAAATCCTTTAAACCAACACTTTTTAAATAAACAAATAGATAAAATGGAGATTTGGAATATTGTTTTTATTCCAAAGGAGAACAAGCCCAACATGAACATGTGAACCAGTGAGTTCACTGCATGAAATTGGGGACATCAGCTTTTTAATTGCAGAAAATATACCCCAGCAACAGCCCTATCCTAAAGCAAACATGGGAATGCAAAACAAAGCAGTTACTTTCATAGGAGGGTACACGTAGACCCAGGTCAAACTGTTCCTCAGAAGCAGGTGGCAGGACAGAAGCTCAGCCCAAATACTGCTCTTACCCCAATGGCATTAAACCCTCAGGTCTTCAGACTTGCTTGGCTTTTTCTACTAAGCTGTGATGGGAGTGCCCATGCTGGAAGAAAAAACAATCACCAGGACACCAGCTTTATAATGTGCCAAGGACTGTGTCCAAAATAAAATGCTTTAAGAAACCCTTTCCTTAGACTCAGTGCATAACTTGTCACAGAAATCAGAGCTGCTCAGAAAACCATTTTCCCCTCCATGAAACTGATGATTTTTTTCAGCTACACATTTTCACAATTCTGTTTGGGTATGTATATTCACTTTTGCAAATCTGCTCTCAGCTGTTTGGCTCACACCAACTGCACCTTCTTGAAGACTGTCTTGCAAAATACTGTCTTCTTTGGAAGCAGATCTTCAGGTTTTGGGTGTTGGGTGTTTTTCTTTCTACACAAAGACCCATATTTTCCCACAAAATTTGCTTTTATCAAAAATGCTTTGATGGAAAAAGTTTCAGCTCTGTCATAAGAAAAAAATCCAACCAGCTCTAACCCCTATTTGCTGTTAGTGAAGAATTACTGCTACCACTGGGTCTCTTTACACATGAAGGAAGTTCTAAAATATGAATCGGATTTGAGAACATATCAGGAGTCTAGAGGGAGAAAAAGCTCTTAAATGCATCAACCTGATGCATCAACAGAACAAAGATTAATCTATTTATTTTACTTAAAATCTCTGGCAGATTCAAAAAGGGAAAAAAAGGAAAACAAAGAAGCCTCTACCAAATCCACATGCAAGAAGTGGTTTATGGCTAAAAAGCTAGTTTTGCTTCTTTTTTCCACCTGTCAAAAATGTAACTGAAAGAAATAGATTAATTTCCCATCTATCTGCCAGAGAATATTTTGATGCACCCAAGCTCAAAAAAGCTTGTAGTTTGGGGCCAGGGGGAGGCAGTTTGTGAATGGCTGAAGATTCTAAGGCTTGGCTTGTATATTTTAAGGGAGGAGGAAGTTTTGGGTGTGGACTTGGGAGACAGTAAGCAGTCACATTTGAAAGGAAACCAAAAGCTTTACAGGGATAACACAGAGTTAAATGCAGCAGTAGAACTGCAGACAACAACCAGATGCAAAAGAGAGCTGCTGGAGTAATGAATGGAACGGCTTGGAGAAAGTCTTGGAAAAGCAAGCAGAAGCAAAGTTCAAGCTGGTAAGCAACGTTGTGTTTAAAGGGCATTAATTTTCATGAGAATAGCTTTTAATCCTATTTGTAGCATAAGTGGCACAAAAAATTATTTCAAAGCAGAAACCTCCATGTTTGATTAACCAAAAAGCATCTAATTAGAGGTGCAGTGCTGCTGTGTCACTGAGATGACATGGTCAAGTCCCAGAGGGCTAAAGAAGTATGGGCAGCTCTGGCATTTTTCCCTTATTTGCTGCAAACAAGAGGCCAAATCCCACATGGTGCAGAGAAGTGAGAGGAGTTCTGGCCACCTGAGAAAATAGCACACAGACAAATGCAAGTATGCAGTGTTGCAGAGAGGAGTATAAAGAAAGAAAAAAAAAATCACAAAGGAACAGGGTTTTCATTTAAACCAATCAAGATTTTTAAAAATAGCTCAGTGAGAAATGAGCCCTCACTTTTCTGGCTCAGGAGGAGCACCCTTGTAGTGATGATGGTGAAAGGACAGAAGAGAGGCAATGTTTGCTGGCAAAAGAAAATTTCTTACGAAGCCTGTTGATACATTCCTGGGCAAAAACCAGAGAAATCTTCACATGCACATCCTTGGCAAACAGTTGCTCAGCTGTTTCCCTCATGACAGCACAGAAAACTCAGTAAGATACATGACTTCTCCCCACAGTTTTGGCTCTGGCATCTCTCAATTTCTCACCGTCCGCTTCTCTCTGTCTCATGGCCTTTAATGTATTTTTTCTAAGGCTTGGAGAGCCTTTTGTGTAACAGAAAATATGGACACAGTGCAGTTTGCCTGATGATACATGAAGTGCTTTTGAACAAAGCACTATTAAAGTTTCATAAGCCTCAAGATAACTGCTTTATGTCTGCTTTATCCTTTGTTTCTCAAATATCTGACTGCTTTGCTTCGGATATGGCCGTAACATACACAATTCATGGACAACCCCAGATTCACATAAGGTTTTTAAGTCCTTCACCATTTCTCCATTCAGGCAAATGCCACCACAGCCATCAGTGCCAGAGACCTTGCCCAGACAGTCAGTCCTGCAAGATACCCAAGTTATTCTACGCCAAAGGCCAGCGGAGATCTCTGAAAATGCTGATGGGACTTGCACTCCTGAATTGACACTCTAACCATAGGAAAGGCCTGAGAAAAACCCCAGTCCAGCAAAGAATTTCACATTTTATTCAAACAGAGCTTATGTTTTACCAACCCTGTGAAGACTTAAGGATAAATCTCATGGTTATCAGGCCTTTACTCCATCCTTACCCCAGGGCAAGGATTCCCTTCCTATCCGCAGGGTGACATATGCAGAAGAAAGACACCACACTTGAGGGTTTTATGCAGGGTTTTGATGTGGAGCAAGCAAAGATCACTTGGCTACATTAACAAAGCATAACACACAGGCCTACAAAGGCACAGGACATTGCCTCAAGAGTAAAAACCAAATTTATTCACAGAACAAATTCATTCTGACCACCTTGCCTTTTTGTTGTTCCAAGTTAGTTATAATCAGCCTGTCTGTGCTCTTGACTTAGCAGCATTCTCCAAACTGCTCCCAGAGCACTCATCCTCATCAGTGAAATCCAATTTCCAAACTGAGCAAGGAAAAACCTTTTCCAGAGTTGGCTTTTCAGTTGTTCTCATCACTGGCTTAACATCAATTCCAGTTAAATGAGGGAAGTACAAAGCAACTAAGTGATGCCCATGCTGAGCACTCTGAAAGCCCTGATCACATCATTCTCTTTCAGCTATAAGCATAAATTGTCCTCATTAACCAGCCTTCTCCCAACTTTAATGACTGCATCTTGACCTATAATCCATCCAAAATCCAGCACCATGTTCCAGTGCAGCTGTTATCCCTAAGCCTCAATTCACAGCCTGTCTGGCCAAGTGGACTCAGACATCTGACATCCTGAATTTGCTCTTTCTAATCCAGACACTTCCAGCTTGGTCTCAGAACCAGAGAAAGTGAGGCTTACACAGTTGTGCTTTCAATACCCAGCGATGTGCCCATCCCTAATAAACCTGGAATATGTTGGCCATTTTCCAACAAAATTTCATGGGGACACAGACCCATAGGTCTATTGGTTTCTACAGAGTTTCATGAAATAATAACCTGGTGGAGGAGAGAAAAATTTCTCCACAGAGGGAAGGACTGAGAGATTAGCCCAGCTCCCATTAGGCACCAAGGAATCCACAAGGGAAAGATGTTATTCATGCCCCAAATAGAGGGAAAATCATCAATTAGAGTTTGCTGAACTCAGCCACGAGGCACAAACTGTACACCACGCTGCCTCAACTCCCCAGCTTCCAGGAACCACTTGGGTTTTCTCCCTCCACCCCCTGGGATTCAGCTCAGACACATTCCAAGCAGAGCTTTTGAGTTGCTGTGATTCAGCACGACTCATTCTGAACCAGTTTTGAGCCCAGCAGGCTTCCAGCTACCCCAGCCACCCAGTAGCCATCCACCCAGCTGATGCTTGCTAACTGCTGTCAAATGGCAGCCTGGCAGCCTCTCCATCTCCTCCTGCCCCCCAAAGAAAAGCTATTAATGCTCAGCTCAACTTTGCTCCTTTGCAAAAGTAGCTTAGATACTGCTGGTGGGAGAGAGACAAACACCCAGGGGGGCAGATAACACTGAGCCATTTGGAAGGGGAAGGGATGCAGGAGCTCATCAGCCCCCCACCCAGCCTCAGCTCTTCCCCCAGCAGCTCTTCCTCCTCCCCCCATCTCTCAGACTGCTTTGCCAGAAGTTAAATCACTCACATTGGGGGTTGCATTTTATCTCTGCCACCCCATACCCCCCACAAATGCTGTTGCTTCAAAAACAAATCCTCAAAGAATGCAGAGAGAGAGTGACCCCGTTGGGCAGATGCTGCTGTTAAGAGAACAAGGGCAGCCTGGTGTGTGCAAATAGAGCTTTAAATTAAAAACACAACCAACTGCCATCACTTCCTGAGTGCTGTACCAATAGCCCCAGCCCTGAAGACACATCTGCATCCAGCACTCTGTGCCCAAGCAGCTCTTCTGCTGAGATGACAAGCACATGGCTATCTCACACCTGGATTTCAGGCACCAATCTGAACATCATCCTTGGGACATTAATTTCACCCAGTGACCAAATCTTTTTTAGCTCAAGCAGCTGCAGGGTGCAGGAAGATGAGATGTGGGAGGAGGGTGGTTTGACACTGACACAAGAAGAAATGGTGAAATGCTCAAACTCCTGCAGTGACACCAGGCAGGAGCAGCCTGAACAATGCAGCAAGGAACGAATGGTGCAGAAAGCTTTTGACACACCAAGGAAAAAAACCCCAACATTCTCAGCAATAAACAGTGCAGAATTTCCTGTTGATGAAGTGCTGGATTAACTGTGGCCCCCAAACAGCCTCAGAAGCATCATCCTACAGGACCTCTCCTGACAGCACTTCCAGAGAGCTGCTGAACAAACCCAATGTCCCTTCAGATCAAGCTTCTCTCTTAAATTGCAGTGTTTTCTCTCTCTTCTCCTTGCAAGCAGGCTGTGCAACTCCACACTCACTCAAAGCCTCCTAAAACCAGAGTTAATTTCTCTAGACAGTTGGTCTGGATGTTTATCCCAACAGGTCCCTCTTTGGGACCATTTCACCCACAAGCTGTGCAAGCCCAGTAGCTCCCCAAGCTTGGCAGCAATTGCTCAGGACAACAGGCTGCTGAAAAATTTGGCAGCTTATCCACTGTTCTGCCATGGGCAGCCAGCTAGATCTGTGCCTGTCCTTTTTTTTTTGCCCTGGTTCCTGCCTGCAACTGAGCATCCCCCTTCTCCCAGCCCCATGGCCACCAACACTGCCTTTTTGCCTGTTATCTGTATGTGGAGGTGGAGAGGGGTATCTCAAAATGGTATTTCTGGGGAAGAGAAGGAATCAAAACCACTGAGAATTCAGAGTCTGAAGAGGCCACATTTCTGCCCAAAAGTGAGGAGGCTGGAGGCAGAAGAGCATCCAAGTCCCAGGGAAAGAATGGCTTGCCTCCAGGTACTTGAATTTATGTCAACCTGGAGACTAGACAAAGAGCCATTAATTCCTGGGCTGTCCAAGCAAGAATTGGATGAGTGACAACTTTAGCATTATGATTTCAATGGACCATATCCCCCAGGTGCCAGGGAGAAGATGCTCTTTCTGGCTCTACTGTCCAAAATGCCAAGAGAGATCCAAATCAACCACAGGCTGCCATCCTCATGTTAAGAACCAGGAGCCCTCTTCATCTTCTGTGTCTTGTGAAGGCTGATAAAGAGAGCTGCTTGGCAGCACTGAAATTTTTGCTCTTTCTTCACCCACCTCCTCCCAGCTCCCCAGCCTTCTCTTATGAGACTGACTGCCACTCTTGCAGGAATTGGTCTCCGGAGAGGCCACAGGATTTTCAGATCCCTCCTTCTGAGCTGACAGCAGCCTTTCAGCCCAACAACAGCTCAAAATGCTTGTGAAGAGAGATATTTTTATGAGAGATCACCCCCTCCAAATCTTTCCAAGCTCCTTTTCTTAGGCACTTTGAAATAATTAAAGTCTTCCATCAAATTGTACTGAAGATCTCTATGAAAAGCCTTTAATTTCCATTCGCTTAATGTAACTCTATCCACCAGATGAACTCTGCAGGGGGGTTTTTTTGTTTTGGGTTTTTCTTTTTCTATCCGTTTTTAATTTTTTTTCTCTTTCCCCCTCCTACAGCATCATGCTGGGAAACTTTAATTTGATTTTAGAATTTTGGGCTGTGCCACAGCCCGTCAGCTGATCACAGCTGCAGTGGTAATCTTAAGCTCTCCCTAACTTTGATGTGTCACATAGATCAGCAGCACTGATCTATGCATATGAGGAAAGCTTCCAAGTTAGTAAGGAAGCTAAAGAGCTCCAGAGTCTCCCCAGTATATTGCTCCCTCCTGAAACACCAAAAGTTGGTCCAGCAACCACAGGCTTACAGCAGAGAAGTGAAGGTTTCATATTTTATCTAAATAGGGGACATTGCCAAATTGACCTTTAGCTCACAAAATAAATGACAGCGATTCCCTGCAGGGCAGACATGGCTCTTTCCACCCCAGTGACTTTTTCAACTGATAAACTCCTTAATGAACAAGAAGTTTCCCAATGGAGAGCCAATATCCTCTTCTGAGGGACTATCAGCAGAGAGGGACAAACTGTGACAAAATGCCACTCTTCAGAGCAAAACCTGCAGTCAGAGGCAGCTCAGATGCCACTGGGGAAGTGGCAGAGGAATTCCTCATGGGTGCCAAAGCCTCCAGCTGCAACTGAAGGAACCAAGCTTAAGAACAACCCCCCAACAACAACAACAAAAATCTGAATTCCCCTGTTATTATTGCTGTGGCAGTTTAGTCACTTCAAAACCTATTTGCCTTTACATAAAGAAGAGAATCTGCTCCCCAGACTGTTCAGGCCATCTGTGTGCTTCATGTTAACATCTTGGGAGCAAGGATCAGGGCTGCAGAGCCTCCCCTCTCCCATGTGCCTTTTTGTGGCTTTCTGCAGGGTCACTGATGCTGATCCACTCCTCCTCCTCAGGCACCCACTATTTTCATGCCCCAAACCATTCCGCCTGGCACTAGGGTAGAAGCAGTGGTGCTATGGAAAAGAGAGAAACCAAGGCTAAAATCAAAGCAAGCAAGGTGCCAGAATGCAGAGCACACAGCAGAGGAGGGGACTGAGAGAACCAAAGCCAGCCTGGGGGATGAGAAAAATGGCCACACTTGACACGTGGGCTTGAGCAAAGGTGGCACAGCATTAGTTGCAGCCAAAGAGGTGAAACAGAGCCAGGCACACACTTGGCACATGCCTGGGTTGGTGTGAAATGGCTGAGCAGGGTCCATGCAGGGGAAAAACAAAACAAAGCAAAAAAAAAACAAAAAACAAAACACAACACAAAACAAAAGCTGCAAGAAAAAGGCTTCAACTGCTAATAGTTGAGAGCAACAGGGAAGGGAACAGAGAAAAGACAGAGGGACCCAAAGCTGCTCTGCACTCCTAGGAGAGGGAGAAAGGAATAAAGATGCCTTTCAGGAGCAGGCAGTGTATTGGACTCCCTCACTGATATTATTCAGCCTTTAAAGCTGCTTTGACCATAGTAATCTGAGGTTTATAGCCCAGATTACCTCAGAGCCAGAAATAATAAAAGAGTTGTCTGTGTGCCTGCATCACTTCCTAGCAAGGAACAGCACCAAATAGCACTGATGTGAGCCTACAGGGAGCAGAGGGACATGTCCCAAAACAGCCACAGAGCTCACTCTTTATCAGGACTTTTTAGAGTGCTCCAGAAGCTCCCTCAAAAAGCCTGAAAAAAAAATTTGACAACTCTGCTCAGGCTTTCTGAGCAATTCCTGAGAGTTAAAGCACTGGCATGTGGCATTCACAGCAGCTGCTCACAGAAGGAAGAAGATGATGATAAACTTGTGTTTGATTTTGTCTTTGTGAGCACACATCAGATGCTGGGAGATGCAATGCAAGAGCACTTTATGGGGTCTCATGGAATCTAACAGACAAGAAAGCAAGAATGCTTAAACAAGAACTGCAAGTTTGCTGACCTTCCAAAACAGCAGAACTTGACTGAGCAATCAAAGCACCAGCGAAGTCCAAGAGCTGGAAAAGGCAATGGCCCCTAGGAGGGAAAGCATGACAGTGTTTCAGGACACCAAGATTTCTTCCTCAGTTCTTCTGCTTGGCTAAACTACTTTATCTCTTAATGCATTAATTTTACCACCTGTACCAGTGAGAATAATGTTGCAGACCTCTTCAGTGGAGGGCTTTGAGGTCTCAGGATGAAGAGTGTTCTGTAAGACTCATATATCATCATTAGCTCTGGCCAGGAATAACCCAAAGGCTGGAAACCTAAAGCAACACTTTCCCCAGCTGCATTTGAAATGCATTTTTCTCCCTCCAACCTCAGGAAACCCCCACCCAAAACCCAGCTTGACTTTGTGATGTATTTGAACTCCAGCATCACTCCAAATGAAATCCTTGAGGTTCCAGATAAAATCCTTGTCCCCAAATACTACGCTGCCCTCATCCAAACCGCTCTGCACAGCAAATCAAAGTTGGGGGGGAGGAAACCCAAAATAAAGCTCAGCCCTCACAATGCAATGCTCTGCTCACCAGAAGATGCTACATGAACATTTCACACTGTGATTTTTTAGCCAGAGCTCACAGAAAATTAGTAGAAAATAGTAAAATGGAAAGATAACATACTTTAATAGCATCCTCATCCCCACTGAACTTCACAGAGTGTTTTTTTCCTCCCCAGTGGAACAGGGCACAAGAAAGTCACTCCCATGGTTCATTGTAAACAGAAACTGAACAGGTAATGAGGGACAACTTTCTTCCATAGATATGTTCTCTCTCACACACTAAAAAAGAACAGTCTCCAGTGATTTATCAGTTCTAGCAATTCTAATAATTCTCCTGCTGACAGCTCAGGACAGGAACACAGCTCTGGTATCCTCAGGACAGCTCTGGTATCCTCAGGTCACTGCTCTGCCTCAGAGCATCCTCCAGAAGAGGGCTGGGATGAAGGTAATTAACGATGTGGTAACTAATCTGTTTAGTCATCCATTGTGTCTACAATTCATTTCTGTCATGTGTAAATAGAGTATCACAGCTCAGCCTGTCAAGCAATGTGCAGATTTTTTGCTGGCATTTAGAGAGGAGGCTAAGTAGCCCTCTCCAAACACACATTTCCAAATAAAACCTGATATTGCCACCAGAAAGAGTCAGAAAGCAGCAGATCCAAGGACTCCTTCTCAGCCCTGCTTCACACTCTGCTTTTTCTCACCACCCTTCAGTACTGTCACCCCTTCTCACTTTGCAAAAGGGAAAACAGATTCAAGGAGACAAAACAATTTGTCCCAAATCACAGGGAGCTTGTGGTTGGCAGGACAATGCCCTCACATCATTGGATAACACTGCAAGGCCTGAACCACCCCACTTTTCTTCCTCCTAATGAAACAACAAAAAAACACTAGAGATAAGATTTCATGAAATGTAGTTAGGAATTTTCTTTCAGTTTTGGATCTTCCCAAGGAAAAAAAAAACCAAAACAAAAGTCACAGAATGCATTCAGACAAGCTTTAGGCTTGGCAGTACCTGATCCAGCTGCCAACAAGGAACGTTTGGTCAATACAAAGTGGTGGATCCAGTCTCACCTGAGATGCCCTACCAAAACACAACTCAGATTTTTGCATGCTCACAGGGAAGACATATGAGTTCCATGGTTCTGTTCCCATTTTCAGCTCTGTATGGGACTGGAAGGGACAAAACCACAGCTCAACAGTCTGCAGGGGAATCCATTTCCCAGGAATTCCACAGCTAGAAATAGCAGATGCTACTCCAAGGGTTCCCAGCTCAGTTTGGTAGACCCAAGGGGAGGAGTTCTTAGACTAACAGCCAGGGAAATTCTGGCAATGCCTCTAAAATTCCCTTGTGCAGTTTTCAGGGTGCACCCATCAGAGATGTCTGACACAGCAACTGAGATTAAAACCATGTGGGTGGGTACATGTTTGTGCCTGCTAGTGAGCCTGTAGAAGATAACATACACAGCATGATAGTTCAGTCTATTGAATTGGGACTCCAGAAATCCATTTTTAGCTCTGCAACTGCCCTATTCCCTATCCTTAAATAACTCACTTTCTCTCCTTCCCACTGTTTCCCCTTCTCTAAAACTGGAAGTACTCCCTTCTTGCCTTGGTGCTGCATGAATCTATCCAAATGAACTTTAAGAATGCCAGTTCAGTTATACCACACATTTGCCTGAAAATCCCAGCATAGATTCAAACACTGCTTGTAAAGACCCCTTACCAGCTACATGGAGAAAAGATGCCTTCAAGGCAACATATGTACACACTGACAAGGTCATTCCTCCATTTGTAAGAAGATGTGGGAGCTAGAGCTGAGAAGCACCCCAGAAAAAAAAAATATTATTTTTAAAAAAAAAATTAAGCTTCTCATACACACACACAGAGGAAGCTCAGCCTCAAGGTGGAAAAGCTATTAGTTTGCAGAACACAAGCTTGTAGAAGCTTTGATTTGACAAGAGGTAAGGCATGCTTGGCCCTGCTCCAGGGAAACACTCAGACATTCACTCACCAGCACAGAGCTCACATCCATGCCTGGCTTTTCAGCTTGGACAGCCCTCATTTCAAAAGGTGGGGGGCACCCAAACATTTGCTTGGCTGGGAATCACAGGGCTGAACACCAAAATATGTGAAAACCCCAACACTGGATTGACTTCAGCCTGCACAGGCCTTTGAAGAACACAGGCAGAAGGCTGGAAAACAGCTAAAAATGCCCTGGGAAGTTACTGGTCTCCTGAGACTAAATTCAGATGCTCTCTTTTTCCCCATCCACTTCCATTTCTATCACTATTTTATTGTGAACATTTGTGGTTTAATTTCTGCCTCCCCCCACCTTTTTTTCTTATCTAACCCCACTAAAACCTGTCAGGTTTTAAAATCCCCGAGTATCTTGATGAGAGCAGGGCCAGAATGACTCCTCTGGGGACAATGGATTAGATTCTCCTGCAGTGTCCCTACAAAGTCAAAACCAAATTCTTCCTTTTTATAGAAATCCATTCCAAGTCTATTGCTCTAAGCTTGGTCTTAACAGTCTCCAGGTCTAAATTTATTTTTCATCACGGTTTCTACAGTCACATTCAGGTCTGTGAATTCAGGTCTGTGCTTGGTCCACCAGCCCAGTCCCCTTTGCCTCCTCCTTGTCCCGGTGCTGTACCCAAAAAAAACCCCAACCACATACTGCTCCATCTCCCTGAATACCACCCCCAAAACCACATTTGTCCCTTGCCATTGCAATCAGACTTTCAACTAAGGAATGATTCCTTGTGACAGGAGTGTGGTTCCTCACAGACACTGCTGTAGAAGGTGGGTAGGGCAAGGAGGATTATGGAAGCTGAAATCACTCCTTGGGAGTCATTACAAGCTATTACCAAGCTGAACCTAGGGACTCTTTATTACCTGAGTTATTGTTCCAGAAGCAGCTTGTGCAGTCTGCTAAAGAGGACTCATACTTAGGGATTATGATGCACTTTAAGGGGGGAAAGAGAAGCTTCTGTACGTGAGTAGTTCTAAGAGCAGTCACTTACGGCTCCTGCCTGGCCATTCCAGCACACTTGAAGTGCCAATGAAGTCATCAGATCACCCCATCTGATGTCATTATCACTGAGCAACATTATCAGCAACCCTTCCAAGCTTTTGAGAGCTGGCAACCAGGCCAGCACAACACAGACACTTCCAGAGCAGAGGATGACCACCAGTTGTGCCAAAGAAAAAGGACTGGGATGTCTGACCATGAACACCTGAGCAATTCAGGACCTTACATCTCCTCCTTTAAAATAGTTTCTTTTAGAGGACATAATTTCAAGGATATAGATGGCACCCAAGCCTTAACAGCTCCTGCACCATCTCCTGGAGTTTTCTGCACTGTTCACTGGAACCCAGCCCCAGAGAGCTGCCCCCTAACCCTGTTCCCAGATTCATCAAGTTTTGCTCAGGACATACCAGGTTACACTTCAGATAGACTGTCTGAACTCTAAAAGTACAACCCTCCCCTTCATGATTACCTCCAGCACCCTGTAAGCTGCAGATAAGCAAAGACACAGCCTCAGTGACCCCCCCCCAAAAAAAAAAAAGTTGGGATCTAAGAAGAAGAGACAGGCAGACAGACAGATATGCAACAGTGAGCAGAAGGCAGCAGTGAGATCACCACAGTGACCGAGAGAAGCAATAGTCCCAGATTTATGTCCAGGTTCAAATGTCTGCTGGAGCAGAAGGTCAGGGGAATAACCCTGCCTGCTAGGGAAGAGCAGCAGTAAATCCTGCATCCCACCACAGCTAGCCTGGAAACTCCAGAAGAAGGATAAAATTGTTCAATTGCACAAAAAAAGTGACATGTTTTTTCTTAATAGAGTCGCCCTAAATTTCAGATCTTTCTATATGGTGCTACTGACATTTCTGGCTGTATCTTTTGGGCTAATGGAAGACTAATCAGACCCAAACAAGAAAGCCTTTGCAGATACAGCCAAGCCACAACCATATACACAGCCATGGGATACTGGGAGACAGAGCCAACCAAAACAGGTACAACATGCCATCAAGATGCTTGAGGGCTTCAATTTGAGCTTGTTTCAGACAGAAGAGAGAGATGCATCTGGCTTTGTGCAAACAGCTTATTGGCAGATAAAAAGGGTTAGAGGGTAGAACAGGAAAAATATGTCAAGTACTGGAGGAAAAAAAGGCATTATATGGGTTTTAACAAATAAAGCACATTTTCATTCATCACCATTCAGAAAGTCAATAAACACTGAACTTGCAAAGCAGTAATTACTATGGGTTGATTTCACACACACACCCTGGGCCTTTGGAAAAAACACATCAGAAATGGGGTTCTTTATTCCCCCAAAGCAGTGGGAATAGCAGTGCCAGGTGGTATTAATAAAAGGCTGCTGGCAGCCTGGAGGATCTGAGCCATTCTCTAGGGGACTTTTTACTCATTTTCAGGCTTTACGTTTCATTCATCAAAAATAATAATAAAGAAGGTTTCGAACACCCAGAGTGGAATGATACATGCACGTTTCCTTCTCCCTCCCTACTCCCCCCCAGCCCTCATCATCCCTTCCTCTGCTTCCCCCTTTAATGACTTTGCCAAAGGAGAAAAATAATTCAGTTGTGGCCAAGCAAGGCATTTAGAAGTGTTTGTTATTTTATAGCTATTCATTGTACTTAATTATAGATGTGTTACAGCTCGTGTGATCTCCCTTCCTGGAGTGACATAATCAGCCACCACCACATGCTTCCACCTACAAAAACAATATTACAGCATAAAGGATCTTCCTAAAAAGTCATTTCCCAGAGGTTTTGAGGGTGAGCAGTCTGAGAGGCACAAATATGCAGACACTCATCACCTTTTTGTGGTCCTCAGGAAGTCCATGAGACCAGGGGAAGGGGTGAACACCCATAGCCAGTGCCTGAAGGGATCTGCAGGAGTTGGGGGGCCCTGTTCCTGGGCTAAAAGAATTCAGACACAGCTTCAGCTGCCAACTGCTGCTAAGGTTTTGATCCATCATATAGCTGTGGATGTGCTGACTTCTGCATTCTCATGCAACACCAGTGTTCTGCCTTTCCCACCTGAGGGGCTCAGGAGGCTCAGATCACAACTTCACTGATTTATGAGATCAAGGGATGCCACACTTCCACGTGAGGACATCCAGGTACTATACAAAAATCACATTAAAAGTAACAGTCCTCCAAATCCATATTAGCATACCAAGTAACACATGACATCACCAATATATCTATCCATTTCCTTCTGGTTTCTGAGCATGGTTGTTGGGCCTACCCAGGGTTCGTTTCACAAACAAGAGACTCAACCTGGTTCAGAAAAAGAGCAGGAACTACAACTAAATTGCAAAATTACCAGTCCATTGACAAGGCTGCAAAAAATCAGAAAACTTGGCAACATTTTAACCCTTCTAGAATCCAAAGAGTGGGCAGGAAATTGCTGCTCATTTACTGAAAGGAAGGGAAGAGAGAAAACAGAGAAAAGGAGGGAAAGGGGGGAAAGGGGAAAAAAGGGGGGGAAAGGGGAGAAAGGGGGGAGAGGGGGAAAAGGGGGAAAAGGGGGAAAAGGGGGAAAAGGGGGAAAAGGGGGAAAAGGGGGGAAAAGGGGGAAAAGGGGGGAAAAGGGGGAAAAGGGGGAAAAGGGAGGAAAGGGGGAAAAGGGGGAAAAGGGGGAAAAGGGGGAAAAGGGGGAAAAGGGAGGAAAGGGGGAAAAGGGGGAAAAGGGGGAAAAGGGGGAAAAGGGGGAAAAGGGGGAAAAGGGGGGAAAAGGGGGAAAAGGGGGAAAAGGGGGAAAAGGGGGAAAAGGGAGAAGAGGGAGAAGAGGGAGAAAAGGGAGAAAAGGGAGAAAAGGGAGAAAAGGGAGAAAAGGGAGAAAAGGGAGAAAAGGAAGAAAAGGGAGAAAAGGAAGAAAAGGAAGAAAAGGAAGAAAAGGAAGAAAAGGAAGAAAAGGAAGAAAAGGAAGAAAAGGAAGAAAAGGAAGAAAAGGAAAAACCAAACCCACAACAAAAAGCATTCCAAGGATTCTGGAGATAGCCATCGGTCAAGGAACAGAGGAGGGGAAAAGCTTTCCCTGGTCTCTAACAGGGTACCTTTTCTTATCCTTCCCTCCAACAACAGATTTTTTCCACCAACATCAAGAGGACTCAGCTCCAGGAGCCTTTCACATCATCCTCTGAGCTTTTCTTTTGCCTTCCTGCCTTCCTCCCATCTCCATTCACTTTGCATATTCTGTTGCAGTGACCCAATCAAAGGGGAAAGGAAAAAAGGATTAAGACATAAAAGTTTATTGATTGATTTAAAATTATGCTTTGAAACAAAACCCTCTGGATTGGAAAGCTTGTATTTCAATGCAAGAGGAGATGGTAGAACACAGGAAACACACCGGGAAATAAACAACCTCGTCTCAGAGCATATATTTTGTCTTCATTATGCCCCAGAGAAGGTGTTAATCTACAACATACAATGTATTAATCACCCCTCCAACTTCCAAATGCGAAATGCATCATTAACATTCATGTTGTTTTCAATTAGTTTGCTGTATGGGAAGAAGGGCCACAAAGAGTGGCTCCCTCACTAAATTTTGTTTCATTTGCAAAGCGTGGGGATCATAAAAAGCTGCCTGGGTGAAACTCCAGCACTCCCTTCCATACATGAGAGCCTGCTGACAGCAATGCACAAAGGCTTTTAATTGAAAAAGGCAATGCTATGGGTAGTGTTTTCAGGCAATGAGGTAATTTACAAGTGTAAGTTCCATTTCTGGGCATGATCGAGTACTTTGGGACAGATTTTCAAGGGATATCAACCACTAAAAGAGGCAGAAAAAGACCCCATGATGATGACCTGTCCCCAAAGTGCCTGCCTGTGAAGAGAGGTTATCACTTAGACTTGAAAGGATTTAGTTTCTGGATGCTGACCCATACCTGAAAGGACATGTACAGTCTTGAGACCTGGAAGAGCAACACCAGCAATAGGTTAGCTGTAAAAATTTTCCATCAAACCAAGTGTGAGAAGCACTTGTGAGGTCAGTCTTTCAGGACTTTGAATTCAATGGCAAAGCTGGAGCAGATCAAAAGAGCCAGCTGAAAAACCTGTGAACACAGGACTCTTTTACTCAACTAACTCCCACTTACAGATCAGCAAGGACCCCTGTGGTTGTCCAGGCCCCCTTCCAAAACAATCAGCCATGGGCCTTTTTGAGCTCATTCCAGTTCCACCTAAAGCACAGCTTTCAGGAGAAGCATCCAATTGCAATGTAAAGTTACCATTCATGGACAATTGACCACCAGCCTTAGGGGAGAGATTATAGTTTCTAATTACTCTCACTGTTTAAAAAAATTCTGTCTTACTTCTACACAGAGCTTCTCGAGCTCCACTTACTTGCAAATGGCTCTTACTGTACTTTCTCAGGAAAAAAAAAAAAAAATACCAAACCCGAGTCACCTTGCCAGCAGGAAATAAAAAATAGATTTTGTGAAGAGAAAGTAGGCACCCTGAGCCCAGGAGGATGACTCACATCTGAGATATCACCTCCAGAGGGAACAAAATCCAATTCCTCTGCGTTGCCTTAAGAAGGAGAGAAGATGCCTCTGGGAAGGTAAGTGGGATAGATCCTGGGTAAGGGATATGTGTGAGAATTGAGCTTTCATCCCCCAAAAATCTGACCCCTGGCCAGCACAGAAGTGTCACCGCTCAGCCTCCACAATGCCCAGCTCTTAAAGTAGTTCTGTAGAAATTTTTTTGCTTAACACAGGAATTTTAAAGGGTGGACCCAAGGTCCAGTAAGTGAAACAGAATGGAGCCCATGTTCTGGCAGATGCAGCACTGAGCTCTGCCATCTCTACCTGTAGAAGCAGAGTCACTGGGTACTGGTGACTTGATACAGAAGGCAAAAGAGGATTCAGCTGTCATTCCCCAATGTGAGAAGCAATAATCAAAAACTCCCACACAGATCAAGGCAAAGACAAATACTGAGCCCTTCCTAATTAACAGGAGTTACATGCATCTTCCTATAACTGTGGCAGCAAATTCCACTTAATCTCCATTATATCACAGGAGCTGTTAAACAAAAGCGTTTAAAAGTGGCATCCTCTGACAGTGAGAGCTGCCTGCCTCAATCTAATATTCAGCACAAACCTATATCTCAGCCATCCCCTGCAAACCTCCATTCTCTACACAGCAGCCCATGGGGGCTAAGCCAAGCCAAAAAGTTCCCATGTTCTGGAGAACTGAAACCACCCAGTGGAATAAGTTGCTATGGTTTCCAAGATTTACTTCAAATTGATACAGGTTAAGGAAAAAAAAAAAAAAAAAAAAAGTGATTAAAAATAAATAGACAAACCTGGGCCTTGTGCCATGAAAAATGTGAAGTTGTCCTTGACTCCAGTAGCAAATGAGGCATGAAATGTATCAAAATGTGATATTGAATATAAGGATGTATTTAATATTTTACAACACTGAAAATCTTGTTACAAAAGAGTTAGATCATAAATCAAGCTGAGAGGGGCCAGTTCTTGCCTTCTCTCCCCTCCTCTCCCCTCTCCTTACCTCTAATTGTTCTTAGCAAAGTTTGAGCAGCTGAATCATTTACTAGAGCAAAGAAAGCTGAACATCACTCACAAGAAAACTGGAGGAGCTTCATTTGTCCATCAAGAGCACTAAATTCTCATTAATCATGTATTCTGCCTGGAAGTCACTGCTAATTTCTGCAGATATCTATCCTCCACAGCTATCCCCTGCAAGCCTTCAGAAAGGGCACAGAGACTTGAGGCAAACCTCTCCAATAAAGGAGATCTCTGTCATCAGTCAATTTAACCAATTGTGTTAATTGTCTGTCTGGGCCACCAGTTATCAGCCTCTCACTTATTATGTGTACAGAAAGATTTGTACTGATTTTGCCTCTGTTTTTTACTTCTTCATTAGATACTAAACATCAAAGCTGGAGAATCCCTGCACCATCCCACCAGCTTTAGAGCCAGAGGAATTCAGCTGGTAAATCACAGATTCCACAGCAGGGAACTCTCTAGAGCTCCTAGGTGAGAGATGAAAGATATATTTCACTCTTCTTCCTTCTCATTGCCCAGACATGCATACACTCCTTCTTACTACCTTTGTTTGAGCACACTCCTGGAAATGACCAACACTGAAAAAGTAAAGGGATCTTAGGATGATTGTGTCTACAGTGGAGAAATGAATGATATTTTCACATGCTCCATGCCATAGACCTAACCCTCTGGTAACAGGGCTGACCAAACCCAAGAACCAATGTGTTTAAATCCCATGGTTAACTGGCACTTTTAATTTAAGCACCACATTCACCCACCCTTCGTGTCAAGTCCTGTTTGTCACTGTGTTAATGGATGTGTTTATTCACATAACACCAGAATGAATCAACTTCCAAGGGGAAAAAGAGCTCCTCCCTCCTCCCAGAGTCCAAAAAGAGTGTCACCGATGCCACCAGGGCCACATCAAAGATGTATCTTCCAAACTGTACTTTACTCACCTATATTTCTCAACTGCTTTCCCATGGAAACAAGTTCCCTGAGATTCCCTGTCCAACTCTTTCAGCCTCCTCACAGCCATAAATGAACCATAAATGAACCATAAATGGCCACCTGCAGCCACACTCGACAGAGCCTGCCCCCTCAAATACTGCAAGTTTCACAAAAAATAGTTGAAAAAATAGCCAGTCTCTCAGCATCTTCATGGACAAGCAGGATGCAATGCAAGCTCAATTCTTATCTGAGAATTTACACACTGTACATATTTTCTGAAGCTTTTTCAGTGGCTGGGGCATCCAGTCAAGGCTTGCACTTATTTAGTTATCAAAGAATCCAAGCATGAGAAAGAAATCCATAGGAAACCAGGCTTCATTACTTCCACTGCCTATGATACTGCCTTGAAGACTGGGAGAAAAAAGGAAAACATCGGTACTTCAAGTGATGGAGCTTCCATCACGTACCTTAAAATTTATTGCCCAGAGTAATTGAATCACTGGATTGCAAACCAACACCTGCCCAAGGCTTAAAAAAGTTTAGCAGACACAGAGAATGACTTTGCTCAAATCACCACCATTGCACAACCTCCTGCAAGCCTCTTCCAGCAGAAGCCAACCCTCCCCAGCAGCCCCTCCAGCCTGTGCCTCACACACTGCCCACCAGCTACCAGGTGGAATACAGAAGGGTTTGCCTCAGGCTCAATAAAATGTTTTGTTCCCATTTCAACATTTATAACCATCATAAGAAGATGAAACACCTTTCAAAACAGAATTGTTTCCTAAAGGAAAACAAGTGTATTTTAAATGTCTGTGTATTTTGAATAAGATGCCAAACTAGCACGTTTACTCTTTTCTAGAATTTTAGCTTTAACTTGCCATATTTCTGAGCATTTGTTACATGATGAATTTGCTGAAAACTTCTGATAAGAAGTTGCTCGATTCTCACCAGATATCAAACAGCTCTTGTGGAGCCCTTTGGCACCACAATCACCAAGCCAGAATTCCCACCCTAAGTAATGGCAATCAGGTATGGAGGTATCTGAGCTGATTTCCCTTGGTTTCCTGCCTCAGAACCACCCCTGGAGCTACACAGGAGGCAGCTGCACTCCAAGGGGAAGCAGCAAATCCCCAGCAGCTGTGTCCAGGCACTGATGCCTTGGCAGGGATTCACCTTTCTCCTCCTCAGCTGCCCCTTCCCCCCCAGCCTGCCACAACCTCCTCCCAGCAACTCTTCTAAACCTCTTTGCCACATCCTGGTTTCACCTCTGCAAACCTCAACCAAACTCCATGCACAGAAAGGTTTGAGATTTGCATGCACTTCCTTACCCCTCTCTCCTGCATCCCTTCTGGCAGCAATGGGCCCAGCATCTCTCCTTCCCTCCTGGCTGGACACAAATCCTGCAACAACCACCCCCTTTTTGTACTTCAGTCATGCAGAGAAACCACCATGCAAGAAGGCTGTGATTTCCTGGGGACAGGGAACTCCTTGCTGTTTGGCTTTACAGTAGACCCATTCAGCTGTCCAAAATCTCTCCATGTGATCATCCCTAGGTCCCATCTTGTCACAGATTTGTCCTCTCCAAGGAACAGCATCCTCTCCCCAGAAGATGCCACGGATCAGCTCTATCACTGCTTCTAACCCAGTGCTCATGCAGCTCTTGCTGGAATCAAATCAACTCCCTTTCCTGAAATTCAAAGCACCATCTGACATCTTCATTTCTTTTTTTTTTTCCTCCCCATCTCCAGAAGACATTTCCACCCAATGTTCACTGCAACGTTCCACCCAACATTCTCAGCAATTCTAAGAAAAACATATGAAACTGTCTTTATTCACTTCTCCAAGAAGTAATTAGAAGCAGGAACAAGAGTTAAGAATGTAGATGTTATCCTTCCTAAA
This sequence comes from Phaethornis superciliosus, assembly GCA_023637945.1. NCBI lineage: Eukaryota > Metazoa > Chordata > Aves > Apodiformes > Trochilidae > Phaethornis > Phaethornis superciliosus. Next base: position 4,737,259 of record JAJQWJ010000027.1, read on the forward strand.
GGAAAGCAGATTTCTAATTAGTGAAGGAAGCAGCTTCTGTGGGATTCTTTCTCCAAACAGCTGTTGCCTAGGGATCATCTGTCTTTTTTTCCCTTTTTGCAGTAAAAAGTTCATTTATTTTAACATATATAACTGTTGCAGTACCTAATTAAGGCAGACGGAGCAAGACTAGAATCAAGGGCAACTGTAGCAGAAAAAAGACAACTTGATGAATCCTAAACCATTGCAGACTCCTATACCAGCATTAATCAGACACGGTGAAAATAATGATATAAAAATCCTCACTCAACCATGACAGCAAAAAAGCAAACTCAAACCATCAGTTATGTCTCCATGCTGAAGGTATCCCAGACACCCTTTGCCATGCCCTGAGATTGCAGGGTTTCTTCCTGGAGAGGTTTTATGGCAGCATTCTCAATTATCAGATGGAGGAAGATGGTATTTTCCCAGCCATCTTTTGGAGGCTTCAGTCTAAAAGCTGCAGGGAGGTGCATGAAATCCATTTACTGACTGGGCCTTCCCTGGCCCTCTGACAGAGTCCTGACAACTTCTATCCCAAGCAACAGACATGCTTCTTTCTACTGGCATCACTTCCTTTCCTCCCTTCTAGGGCATGACAAAGTTGACTGTTCTAAACCCATGCAAAAATCAAAGCTGTGATATTACTTCACACACACACACAAGCTTGTCACATCAAAAAAGACATTTTTCCATTAAAAAACATCTTTCACAAGATACCTCTTTCTTATCAATTCTATTTGTTTTTCTTCATTATCATTTTAACTTGGGCAAGTTTGACAAGTTCTTTTGAAGAAGGGCTCTGTGGAAATGTAAATTATCTACTGCAAAGCTGATGTAGGAAGGGCACCTTTTTTTTTTTACTTTGTGCTTGAAAGGGACTCTCCAGCAAAACTCAACCCAAGTACATTTGCACACCTGTGCTACCGCCATGCACACATTACTGCCCAATTACAGATGAAGATTAGTTCAGTGGGTATCTCCTTTATATGGCTGTTTATGTCCAAGGACAATAATGACACAAAAACTAATGGGGCTAAGCAAGTCCTGAACTAATTTTAGGCTGCCATGCTGAAAGTATCCCCAGCCATTAGAGCAGCAAGGAATAGCTTTCCCAAAAACTAACAAGGGGGGAAAAAAAAAACCCAATGGCAGTTTTGAGGTGGTGCTGGCTAAGCTTTACCAAGGCAGGTACTGTGTGTCTTATGAGGTCCCCATCTGGGCTCACATCCAATATTCCTTCAGCACATCCTGCAGAGAGAACAAAGCCATGAGGCCATATGTGACACACACAGTGTTTTCAGCCAAGCCTTCCACTTTTTCAAGATGTTGTGGCATACACAGACATATTGTGCACCTGAGATACCATATAAACAAACACACCTACAAAGGCATTTCATGCTGAGGTAGTTTCTCTCCCATCTTTATGCCATCCCCAGCTCCCTGGAGATGCCCCAAAGGACCAGATCAAAAATTACAGCATCAAGTGTTAAAATTCAAACTCTCCTTTAATAATTCAGTCAAATTCAAGCTGCTTCACTTCCATCTGGCCAAACCACTCCTTCATTCTTGGCAAGGCCTGGGTCTGCCCTTCCTGGACTGCAATGCCATGCCTGGGAATTCAGGTAACAGAGACTGCAAGTGTGATACAGAGAAGCTGCTCCCTGAAGGACACTTTTTAGTGCCAATGCAATGAAAGCCTGCCAAAGAAAGCCCCTTGTTTCCAGCCCAAAGCTAGGAACTGAGTCAGACACAGCTGAGAGATCTCTTGAATTTGAGTGCTGGAAAAGGTTACACAAACTGTATTCAATGGATGACCTCAGAAAGTCCAAACGTGCCTAAAGGCTTCCAAGCTCCATCACACACGTGTTCCTGTGCCCACTTGGAAGTGGGAAGAAAAGAAGAAAAAGAAAAAAAGAAAGAAAGGAACAGAAAAAAAAAAAAAAAAAAAGAAAACCTATAAGAGGAGCTTCAATCAGAGATAATTCCCAAGCACTCAATTCCATGTGGGCTAGTACAAACACAAATAAAAAGATGAGATCAGTATCAGTGCTCTGGGACTGGCGCACCACAGGTACCACCTTGAAACTGATAAAGCCAAACAAAGGGGAGGGCAGAGAAAGCCACAAAACAAGAGGACTTTTGTGCCAAAGGCAGAGCAACCCAAGCTGCATCCATCAGAGCTGCTCTCCTCTGCACAGACACCCAAGCATCACAGATGTCTCCTGCCTTAGCCTCAGAGCAGCACTGACACTCTGCAATCACACAGCACCATGGGCAGAAAGGGTCAAGAGACAGCTGCAGCTATGAATTTTCCAATAACTGAAATGGTGTTTGATCAAAGGAATGTCTTTGAAATCACTGGTGCATTGCTGGGAGAGAGCATAGGAGCAGAGGTTTCAAAAGTAATTCTTTGCTCACATCACACACCTCCTGCAAGAAGGCAGCACCAGGTCTCCCTTCCTCCTCCCTCCCCTCCCTCCCTGTCTTCAGGGGCTGTGTTGACTCCAGTTCTTGTTATTCAGCAAATTTACATCAGGTTTCTCTAGCACTTCAGTTCACATTATACCATCTCAATCCAGTGTTATAAACCAGTCCATCATAAACATCAGCTTGATTACAGAGCCTGCTGCATATAATAAATGTGTATAATGAGTCTGTAGGAAGCAAAAGACACCTCTATGTTTTTGGGTTTGTAAAGATAAATAGCCTCAATTGTTTAATCAATAAAAATGCCTCTCCAACTCCTACTGTTATTACAAAGCAATCTCAAACAGAGTGAAAAAGAACTATTGTATCTATATTCCTGTCAAGGGAGACAGTGGCTGATTGGCCAGTAAATGAACTGCCTGGACACATCCTCTGTGCATCCCGAATTCCATCAGGAAGCAAGTGGGATCACTGCTGCATCCCAGTTTAAAGCATCCCCTTAATCCAAGTGGGGATTCTCCCAGGAAGGGATGCTGCATCCAAGCCAAAACCATAGAATCTGTAAATTACTCAGCAAATGGCAATTAGAGTGGAGGGGGACCTGCTGGCTTTGCTGTTGACATCAGTGACAGAGCAGATGGTGGCCCCAGAGAGCTAAGGGGGAAAGCAGCAGCTGGGAGCAGGAAAGCTCTGCAGGAAGACCTGGGAAGAGGGAGGCTGGACCCCAGGTGCTGCACTGGTCCTGAAGCAGGGACCACAGAGATCCAGCTGCCTGGAAGCCTTTTGAGAGGCAGGCAGTGCAGAGCAGTTGTTTGTAATTGCCAGGAAAGCTTTTCCTGGTTTGCAGCAGGATCCAAGGTGTGTTACCATATGCCTCCCAACTTGCTCACTCCAACAATTCTAGCTTAGAGCTGGAAGGAACAAACTCTCAGCTCAAAGGACAAAGAAACAACATTTCTCACAGCTTGTTCTCCTCTTCCCCCTTGGCACATCTTGTCTTCAGGTTGCTTGCTTCTGGGGACACTGTCAGGAAGAATTCGGCGCTTGTCATCACTGGATGCAAAAGATCTGGTCTGTTCCTCAAATCCTGAACTCAATGCACAGGTTAAAAGTCAGCTGTAGCTCTGAGGGTAGCAAACACAACTCCCAGTGGTTCCTTTGCCTGGAGAGGGCAAAAGCTCAAGAAATCCAGAAACTTGGGCAGGCAGATAGCATGAGAAAAATCACACCAGGCAGAGCCTGAAAGGCAAAGCAGAGGGCAAAGTGCTTTCCCTCTCAGGGGCAGAAGCAGACACAGAAACAAGAAGCCAAACTTCCCCACATGTACAAATAGATGTGCTTTTACTGCAGGTGGGGAGTGGCCCATCTCAAACCCAACCTGTACCAAAAACCAGACACCCCAAGTCCCAGCCTTGCACTGTAATTGCACTGTTCAAGGTCTAGCTTCAGGTTTTCTGTTTCTTCCAGCATCTTTGTCTAAGCTAGAGCCTCCCCAAAGGGAATGCTCCTGGACAAGGGTTTTCCTCAGACCCCTGGGTAGATGCAGCCTCCCTGACTCGGACACTTAGGAATACTGCAGGAGAAAGAGAAGAAAACCCAGGGGTCAGTCAGATGCCACCTCTTTCCTCACCACCATCGACTCTCTCCCATATCACTTGTTTCTTTGCAATAAAGACATTTTTTTCCCCCTTTCCTCTCCTGGAGACTGTAAATTAACTGTCAGTTCCCTGGTATTTTGTACACTGCTCTTTCTGTCTCTTTTCCAGATCTCCAGGGTGCCATTCATTATTTTTTTTTTCTGCTATTTTTTTTTCCTCCTTCTTGCTGCTCTATTTTCTTCACCTCTCCAGTTCACCCTACTTTCCCCTGAGGCTTTTTATTCTCACAGCTTCTGGCTGATGGATTCCTGACCACCAATGCCCAGGCAATGCTGATCTCACCCATGCCCCTCTTGGGTCCATGTCTCCTTCCCCTTGCTCTTTGCACTCTGGGAGTGGAGCTCAGTTGCCCTTTCTTCTGCAGGTGGCAAACTTCAGGAGGAAGGGAGGGAGAAAGAGGGAAATACATCAGCACAGCCCACAGTATCCCAAAGCTCCTCTGTCAGTCAAAGCCTGAGCAAAACTGCCCTTCAGCCCTGTCCAAGCTGGGCTGTTCCTGGCTGGGGAAAAGAACTCATTTTACTTATCAGTGAGGGAAAAGAGATTAGAGATGTTCTGGAGGCTGAAGAGAAAAATCAGTGAATGGGGAGAGAAAGGTACTTGCAGAGAGGGAGAGGAGACATTTGCTTCTCAAGTAGAAGCTAAGGGGAGAAAATGGGTTGAGAAGTGAAGGAGGGACAGGAGAAGGGGGTAGCCAGATTCCAAAGACAAGATGCTGCAAACAGTTCTGCCCTGCAATTCAAGCTGATGTTGAACAAAGCTAATAAACCAATGCCACAAGCTTCTTCCTTCTGATTAGTACAAACAGAGCCTGAAACACTCTAAAATGAAAAACAGGGGGGGGTGAATTGTATTCTTTCTCTAATTTGCACTCCTTAAGGCCATGCCCTCATACCATCCACTCACTGCATCCCTCCTCAATACATACTCACACTGGCACATGCATTCTCTCTGGACCACAACATTGCCCTCTCCTCCTCTGCCTCCTCCTAAGCTCCCACATCCCAGAAAAAAAGCAGCCAGCCTCATTCCCTATCCCAGGGATGCTCCCTGGGAGGATGTTCTGGCTCCAGGGCTGGAACTGCAGATGCTGCCCTGTTGCCTGGTGGCTCTGGCATGGTTGTCCCTTCATTAAGCTCCTGGCTATGCTGAGCTCCAGGCAGTTCCTCATGCCTGGCTAAAAGATGGGCTGAAGCACAGCCAGAGTCAAGTGGGCTTGCAGCAGGTGAAATACAGAGCCTGGGCTGAGCAAAGAGAGGGGCAAGAACACGTGGGATCTGGAGTAAGGAGGGGAAGAAGGGTGGGCAGTTGTTTAAACAAGGAATGTGTTTCTCCCTGATGTTAAGCAGATGAAGACAAATGCCCACCCAAGGAGCACTCTGGTGAATTTCTGACTCTTTACCATCTCCTTCATGCATTCCATCTCCCAGCTCTGCTCAGCATCACCCACCTCAGCACCTACAGAATGGGCAGAGAGGTTCTCAGCTCAGACTGAGAGAAGAGAGGGACACAAGAGCCCTGATGCTGGGACCCCAGGACCCCTCCAGCAGTATCTGCTCCATCTGAGCTGGCCCTACAAATTCCCCCAGAGGAATGATCAGGAAGGAGAGGAGCCTACCTCAAGAAAAACTCACATAAAAGGAGAGAGGAAAACAGAAAGGTTTGTAGCCAGGCCTGGAAAGGAAGAAAGTGAGCAGTGTGGTAGACTCAAGGCACAGTATTTCTTCAGGGGAGAGAAAAAAAAAATAATGTAACCTCCCACATCTAGAAAGGAAAGAGTGGATAACATATTGCTTATGAAGAGTTCTCCTCCTGAAAAATGAAAGATGACAAAACAAAGACATAGACAAGAAAGGATCAACTCTTTGCAGAGCACCCATGAAATAAGAAGCCAAGTTTGGTCAGGAAAGATAATTACTTTAACATAATAATGCCCCTATGTATTTTGAGAGAACCTGTTTTGTGTTTTCTTCTACTGCTAGACTGTAATATCCCCACAAACACTCAGTCAGCTACAATATAAGCGGTATCACAATAAACCAGCTGAAAGGCCATTATATGAAAAACATTTTCAATAAAATAAAATAAAATAAAATAGAGAGAGTGAGAGAGAAAAAACAATAAAGCAAATACTTTCAAAGCAAAATCTCAATGCCTCTTGCCCATCACTTTTATGGACACCCTTGCAAATTGCCTCAGTTCTTAAAGACTTTTCTGGTTTTCACTTCAGGAAGAGTTTTTTGCAGGTCATTAGCATCTCTCAGGAAAATGCACTTTCCCACAAGCCTGCATTCCCAGGCAGTGCATCTGGATGAGGGCAGGAGAGGGCACAACCTTCTTAACCAATATTCTAACACAGATGCAAAATAACCCCAACTAGCAGAGCCATGAGAATGAGACACATGATTTTCCTGATTTTTCCTCAGCTGTACAAAACCATCACAGTGGGAATTCCTTGAGAGGCAGCACCTGCTGGGGTGAAGGACAAACAGGTCTTTTAGCTGAACATAAAACACTTCCCAAGATGGACCAGGCTTTCTGGTCTGATTATCAAGGTCTGGCAGCAGCCAGAATCAAGAACTAGAGAAGAAAGTGCAAAGGCAGAGGAGATGCAGCTTGTTCTGAGGCTAAGTTCTGCTCAGCTTTCATTAAGCAGAAGTTAGGTCATATCCTGAAGCATAAGGATTTATAACGTTCCATTCATTTATGCTTTTACACTTAAAACTCTGTAAAAAGTCTGATAAATGACAAATAGCTACTCTCAGCTTCAATTACACTGTGTGACAATGAACTCCATGGGCTATTCTTCCACAATACTTAGGAATTAACCCATGTCAGCAACTCAGGTTTGACTTTAAATTACCTTGTCTTTTCTAATGATTTTTCTTTCCTGAACTTCTTATCCATATATTTTTGTCTGCTCATCCCAGACAAAAACTTGCACACCAAAGGCAGAAAATTACTTTTTTTCCCCCCTTTTTGGTGAACTCATCATGTAGAGCTTGGTCTCCAGATCCCACAAACAAACCTCCTCAGCTGCTGACATGATCACCCTGCACAAGCACTCCAACCCCTCTGCAGCTGCATCCCTGGCTCACTGCACACAAGTCCAGGGGACTCTGGACCCCAGCAGCCAAGAGCTTCAGCAGCCTTGTGGCCCCTGGCACCCTACAAAGTCATGAAGCAACCAGGTCACCTCCTGCACCAGCTCCATCCATCACAGCATCACTCTCCTAGACTGCTTTTCCTCACCCAGAACCTGACCTTCCCTAGTTCCAACACAGCCAAGGAGGAGGGAGAGGACATGATGAGGTGGGGATGAGCACTGTGCTCATCCCTCTGTGCTCTGGTGCTCCCCTCTCTTGTGCCATCCCAACAGCAAACTCTGCTCCAGCACCTGATGCTGAGCCCACTGCAGCTCTTGCTATTCCAAGCACATCCCATCATCTGCCTGCAGAGCTGCTCCTTCTCTCCTACAACATTATTCCAATGCTCTCCCAAGGCAAGGCTAGAAACTTCCCTGTAAACATCTCTCCTACAAGAGGGAAGGACAGTGGAGGAGGAAGGAGAGGATGGGGAACCTCCAGTTCCCTCGTGTTTCTCTGCAGTGCTCATGTGTCAGGCAAAAAAACCCATTATGGCCTCTTATTATTCCCTCAGTTTTAAAGTTATTGCCACAAGTTCTTAAGACATTAACAATGAAAAATCCCATTGTTCTCCTAATTAATTCAGCAATCTCAGTGAAATAATACAAGATGCAATTGTAATTCCAAGCTCACCCCTCGACCACTGGAATCAACTAATTAAATAACAATCAGCACTACCGTTTGCATTTAGAAGATGGACTGCTCCTTTTTATTGCTGCAATTAAGAAATGCACTCAATAATCGGAATGAAATACAAATTTACCCAAGAGCCCACTAAATTATGGCCATTCATACTTTGTTTTCTTTTCATCCTAGCAAAAAAAGATGGCAATTTCCCCCCTTCCCTGCTTCCTCTGTTAAAAAGGGCACTCAGGAGATGGTGGGCAGGTTACCAGCTGCAGACAGCCCTGCTGTGCAGGCACCATCTTTTGTTTTCTTCCTCCCAGTTAGGATCACCTCTGTCTTTTTCATCAAGGTCCCTCATCATCATTATGCAGTGTTTCTTTTATTGAATAATCAGCATGGGGCTCCAGACACATTCACAGAGAGATTTTGGCTGAGCATGGAATGGTGGTGGTGGTAGAAGTGTGCAGCAATTGTGTGTCCTCAGATCTTGGCAGAGGCAAGGACAGAGCTGACTGTCACCCACAGTGACAGTGGGGTGGTCAGACAGCAGTCCTGGGTGGTCACCCCAGGTGACCAAGAGGATGGCACTTGTGCCCTCAGCAGCAAATGACAAACCTGTGGTATTCTCTCCAGGACCTGGCTCCAAGTCACAGCCACATCACTTTATTTCATGCAGGTTCTAAATATTCCACACACGTGGAGCAAAAACAATATTTAGAAAAATAGCTGGGGGATACTGTTATTCATTTTAAAAGGGGATGCATGCATATAACTCCTGCTTTGAGTCTTTTTCCTTCTTTTACACTACACCTGCTCCTTGGGATCAATGCTTAGGAGGTCCTGCACGGAGCAGTGCTGACACCTCCTTTTTTCCCAGTCTTACTCCAGATAACTTGGAAAAATCCTCCATGAAGACAAGGCAGAGAGCAGCACAAGATACTACATCGTTTCCAGTGTGGCACTGGACACTAAACTGAAAGGGAATATGCCCCTCAACTTAGGGTTGAGGATTTTAGAGCACCCTTTTTTCACCTTGGTGAGGTGCTCAGAAATCTGCAGCCAGAGGTTAATAACAAGCAGGATGCTCCTCAATAGATGAGGTTTGCACAACTCACTGCCCTTCCAGACCTTGCTATTCAGACTCTGCCTTCCCAGGCATTTAAAAGGTAACAGCAGTCTGAAAAATGGATTGGTAGAGTAAGCATCCCTGTTGGTACATCACTTACTCTCATCAAATGAGCCTAGATTTCTCTGTTATGACCACATCGTTCTCTCTTTTTCTCCTCTTCTTAACTGCTAATCCTGCAGACTCAGACAGGAACTGGAGATTCATGCTGATTCCCTTCCTTTTTGGCCATTATGAGTCATAAAGATTATGCAAGCCAAATGCAGCCTGAAAGGCCACTGGGCCCAGGAGAATCTGGCTCTGTTTTCAGGGATATAGAAGTGCAATTGCCTGGCCCTTCAGCCAAGTCCTCAATAGCACTTCTGGTGATGCCTGAGCCAGAGCAGATGATGGCATCTCCTCCAGCTGCTGTGCTGGCTCTGCAGGGCTAGCAAAGCAAACACAAGAGAGGTCTGATTGAAAGCACACGAGTGTCCCAAGGATGAAACCACACCACCATGGTTATCAGATGGTCATTGCCACCAAGAAGAGATGCACATGTCTAAGAGGCTCACCAGCTCCTACAGTTGAAATGGAAATGGCTATGGCAAAACCTCAGCTAATCACTCTCCCCAAAGCTTGAAGGGGAACTTAAAGATGTCCTCCAACAGGGAAGTTTTTTCTCCTTCCCAAGCAGTGTAAGAAGCACCCAGACTGACTCCTCTGTAACCGCACTCCTGTAATTGCAGGGACATTACAAAGGACACACCATTCCCTCCATTGAATCATAGAATCATAGAATCATAGAATCCTAGGGGTTGGAAGGGACCTCGAAAGATCATCTAGTCCAACCCCCCCTGCCAGAGCAGGGCCACCTAGAGTACATCTCCCAGGAACGTGTCCAGGCGGGTTTTGAATGTCTCCAGTGAAGGAGACTCCACAACCCCCCTGGGCAGCCTGTTCCAGGGCTCTGTCACCCTTACAGTAAAAAAATTTTATCTGATATTCAACTTGAACCTCCTATGCTTCAATTTACACCCATTATCCCTTGTCCTATCGCTGGTCACCACTGAGAAAAGCCTAACTCCATCTCCCTGGCACTCACCCCTCACATATTTGAAAACATTGATGAGGTCACCCCTCAGTCTCCTTTTCTCCAAACTAAAGAGACCCAGCTCCCGCAGCCTATCCTCATAAGGGAGATGTTCCACTCCCTTAATCATCTTAGTAGCCCTGCGCTGGACTCTTTCAAGCACTTCCCTGTCCTTCTTGAACTGAGGGGCCCAGAACTGGACACAATACTCCAGGTGCGGCCTCACCAATGCAGAATAGAGGGGGAGGAGAACCTCTCTTGACCTACTAACCACCCCCTTTCTAATGCACCCCAGGATGCCATTGGCCTTCTTGGCCACAAGGGCACATTGCTGGCTCATGGTCATCTTCTTGTCTACCAGGACCCCCAGGTCTCTTTCACCTACACTGCTCTCCAACAGGTCAGCCCCCAACCTATACTGGGACATAGTGTTGTTCTTCCCCAAATGCAAAACTCTACACTTCCCCTTGTTGAATTTCATCTTGTTTCTCCCTGCCCAACTCTCCAGCCTGTCTAAGTCTCTCTGGAGCTTGGCCATCAAACTGGTGAAGGAACTGGCTTGTATTGAAATCAGCAGGAGTTCAGGACAAATTTGAAGTTGACTTCATGATTTAGAATTCTCTTGGTGGTGACAGAGGGAGAGAATCAGCTCTGGGACCAGATCTGCTGGGCTCAGGAAAGGATGCTCAGGAGGGCATGGGATACAGGAGCTTTTAAAGCAATTAGTCCAATAAAGGCAAAAAAGACACCCACTGCATAACCACAGAGATAGCTGGCAAGGACAGCAGCAGCAGGAGGAGGTGTAAAAACTAAATTGGATAAAAGGCAGGTGTTCAGGGAGGAGTGGAGGCTGGGGAGGGGGATGGAAGGAGAGGTAGAGTAAGCAGCTACAGAGAACAGTAGCAGCATTGTACTGCTGTCACTGGCACTTCAAAACATTTGCAAAAGGCTCATGTCTGCTTCAAGGCAAAGAAATAGAAGGAGCTTTAAACTGCTTAATCAATCCATCACCAAAAGTCAAAGAAAAACTAAGTCTTCACTCCATTTTGGCCTTGCTGAAGAGGCAGAGGGCAGGGAAGTGCCACTTCCAGGCGGGCAGAGGCACCTTCAGTCAGGTTTGGGGGCTGCCTGCTTGAGATATAATTGCTCCTCATGTGAGGAATATTTCAGATGAGGCAGCATCCGTGCTTCAGAAATAATGAACTGTGATTACTCAGGATGCTGGCCAAAATGCATTAAAGCTAGAGCTGGGGAGAAATTCTCAAATAGGGGTTTTTTTGGTTTTTTTTTTTTTTTTTTCAAGAGAATGGCCTTCTTCCAAAAAATTGGTAATTTTTGCAATTCAGCCCCCTCACCAAGAAGTTTCCAATTTTTCCCACAAGTCCTTCAAGTGACACATCCAGTTTCCATTTCCTTTATTAGAGGTTACTGAAGAAAAAAAGCTCTTGCCAAACAGGAGGGGAAAAAAGAAAGAGAAAAAAGGAGCAGAAGGGAAAAGAAGGAGGGAAGAAACTTTTATTTTCCATCTCCAAAACTGCAATAATTTTCCATGTATGTATTTTTTGCCATTTTGGAGCCTTCTCCAACTCTCACAGTTTGACTCCAGCTTGCAGAGAGCAGGAGGCAGCTGGGATAATTCAGGTTCCTTGGTGTCCACATGTGTTCTCCTGCTGGGTCAGCCCCAGGCAGAGGGATCAGAGGTTCCCCTGCCCACAGGGATGAGATTGCAGCATGATGGGCATTTACATCTCCAGCATGGCAAGAGAGGAGAACCCTTTCTGAGGAAGATGCCTCATGGTCAGCTGCTCTCCCTGCCTTTTATTTGCACACAAATTGACAGAAGACAGAGAAGGGGGGTGACAAGCAGCAGGGACCTGACCTGCATTTGCTGCCTTCCCCCACTATAATTGTTCCCATGACCTAGAAGGCAAGTGCCTCAATTCAGAGGCACAGCAGTACTTCTAACCTAATATGAGCTAATACTCAGTTGATTATCCTATCCATATATTTTTACATGTAAAATTGGCTGCTTTCCCTTCCACTTCAATGACTTAAAGAAGTGTCCTGGAATAACAGGTCAGAACCTCTCCCCTCTGCCTGGATGCTGCTGCCCAGCCTGCCCCTGGGCTACACTCCACATTTTCACCCAAGAAAGTTGGACAGACTCAGCTTTATTCCAGAAGATTGGGAACCAGTTGCAAGGAAAACCAGATTAACCTCACCTGTGATAAAATTATGCCCAGACATTTGCTGAGAAACTACCCCTTTACATGGCCAAAGAGGGGATGATGAACAAAAGACACCCTCAAGCAAGGAGATGAAATCCTGGCCTTTTTGCACTCCCCTCTTTTGGCTCTCCCTGCAGCCATCAGCAGACACCTGCATCATATGCAGCTCTCAAGATTATTAGTTTTTCAAAGTCTCATTTATTTTAGCTGCTTCCCTGAAAGCTAGGCCCAACTTGGAGCCCTTCTGCTGACACAAGGTCTTTGGAAAAAATATGTGCCTTATTGTTGCTATTGTCGACGTTTACAAATTCTGCTCTATCTATCTGTCCAGTTAATTACTTTGTGCAGTAGCCTGTTAGCTTCTTTAAAAAAAAAAAAAAAAAACAAACAAAACAAAAACAGAAAAAGGACCCAATTATCATTCTGAGCAGATCTCTGGATCCCAGAGAAGCAGGAGCAGCACATCCCCAGTGCCACCAATGCCTTTGTTACCACTGCAAGCTGACAAACAGACAAAGAGAGAGCAACACTTGGCAAGGCTGAGTTCATTCTGGTTGGATGAGGGAAGAATTTCCATCTCCTTCTTCCATCCAGCCCTCTACCTCAGTGTTCCCTAACATGCCAGCAGCTCTCCCTGCTCTCACCCATTCCCCAGCATCTCTCCACCCTGTTCCTCCCTGGGCTCTCCTGCCCTCTGGCTGTCCCCAGCCTTCACCTCTCCTTTCTACATCCACCTCCCAGTAGCAGGGACATGGCATGGGGACACTTGGTGGCCCTGATTAGGATGTGGTTGTGGCTCCTGTTGCCCCTCTCGGGGGGTCCCTCCTCCCACACTCCCCACAAGCTCAGAAGTGCAGGGATGGACGTTGGTGTCATTCAGCAGGAGAGTTTCTCCCCAGCTCAATGAGAGCATTTTTCCTGGAACAAGGGGCTGAATTCAGCTGCTTGGTGCTGTCTGATCACAGTTTGTTGCCAGAGTAACAGAGGCACTGGAGCTGCCAGGGCCACGTTTCAGGGGAGGGAAGGGGATGCTGCCTGGCACCCTCCTTTGCCACCACCCTAGAGAGATGAATAAGAGGTCTGCCAAGCCCTCTGTGGGGTGAGATCAGGACCTCAAAGTTCCCATTGAGTGGGAAAAGAGGAAGAAGTCCCCTGGAGATGCAGAACCTACTCCTGGCATCTGCTGGAGATGTCCTCAAGTGACTTTGGATCAGCTGCTCCATCCCCCTGTGAAATGGGGATGCTGTGCTGCCACTTTGCCACCCAGCCACCCTTTGGATCCAGCCAGAGCTTAGTGGCTCAAACCACTAAGACCTCTCTGACTTGACCAAATCACTCATCTGCCCCTCACTGCAGTCCCAGAGTTTATAATCCAGGTTTTCCAAAGGTTTTTCTCCTTTTCAGGGCTTGGATGGACAACTGAACGTGATCTCAGAAAGGATGCTTGACAGGTTAATGCATCAGCTCTTTTCCTGAGAATGTACTTCAGTCTGAAATAAAATGCAACGATGTCTTCTGCTTTATATAGCAAAACCTGGCCTTAGGGATCCAACAGACCAGCAAAAGCTGAACAGAAGTGGTTTTCTTAGACACAGAGGACGTTATTTGTGCTTTGTACATTGAGAGCACTAACACAGACCTCTAAGACACAGCCTCCAGTCTCTCCAGATCAAATAAAACACACTGTGATTTTCCTTTTCAAGGAAGAACAAGTCAGAAGTTACCCCACTTCACACCTGAACCTTCAGATCTGCAGTGTACTCAGGTGCTTAGCAGATCACCAAGCAACCCAGGCATTCCTGTCCTTGCCCTCTCCCCACACTTAGATATTTGTAAATTGGTTTTTCATTTGTAAGCTACTATTCAACTCACTCCACTCATTTATCTTTGTAGAGATTTTGCAGATGACAACAGACAGTGAAAGCACACAAATATATCCCCCCCCCAGGCTTCTCAGCACTCTCATATCACAGCACTAAAAAGAGAGGGAAAACCCTCATAAGTAAGTCAGGTAACTATAGACACAAGCAGGCAGCATTGCACAGTAAGAGCTTGCTGCTATCCTACACACAGAAATGAAGATCACAGCTGTGCCATAGCAGGGCTCTAAGTCTCCTCTGAATATGAACGAGCTCTGTCTCTCTGCTGATTCCCTCACAGCATCTCTCTGAAGTCAGAAGACCCAGCCAACCCTGCCACACACACTGCCTTGCTCCTTTCCTGCCTGCTTTGCAATTTTAATTCCTCACCTTCCCAAGCAGAGAAAGATCTATCATGCTTTTGACAGAAATATTTAATATTCCAGATGTATTTTGTTTTCCTTCTGGGGGCTCTGAAAGACTTGAGGGATAAAGTTTTCACAAAACACCCATCCCCATTTCCATAAAGCCTCTTGAAAAGAAAGGATTGCAGGCCACAGGGAGCAGAACCACCCCCAGTGAGTACAAGAAGGGGTGCAGAGGTGTTGCCACAGTGCAAAAGCAGTTCATTACTCTGAAGTCTGGCCCTGCTTTTATTTTCAGGAATCAGTCAAGAACTTTTCCTCTTTGTCATCACTATTACATCTATTGACTGTAAAAGAACAAAACTCGGGTCCCTAACATGGATGCAGTACTGCTGCTTAAACCTGGTCTATGTTCAAGAGGTTAAAGCCTTGCCTAAAATGACATGGGGCATCTTTGGCAGAGCTATGAAGTAAACCTAAGTCAATACGTTGCACAGACTCCGCAGTGGTCAGAGGCTTAAAAAAAAAAAAAAGTAATGAGAAAGAGCAAGGTAACCCCAAATTCCCTGCATGCCCCCAAACCAGACTGTCCCAAGCAGAGTTTATGTGCTCTCTGCTCAGGTTCAGCCAAGCACAGGGCAAGAGCAGCCCCTGCCCTGCCTGCCAAGGGTGTGGATCAGGATGCTGTGATACTGATGAAGGATTCAGGGAGCAAACCAAGAGCTCTGTCTGTTCCCCTGTCCATCCAACAAGCTCAATCCTTCCAAGCCATTTGTCTAATCTGTTCCTTAAAATCTCCAGTGACAGATACTCTGCAAACTCCCTTAAAAATCTATTTTAGCCCTTCACTATTTTAATCTTCAACAATGTTTCCCAATGTCCAGCCTCAATTTTTCTTGCTGCAATTTATGCTGTTGAGAGGAGATCATTCCCTCTCTTGGAGATTGTTTCTCTTTGATTCCTGGGGGCATGTGTTCAGTGCTGAGATGGCTGCAGGTTTCTGTGCTTTAATAAATCAAACATTACAGAACAGAATTGATGGGCCATCTATTTGAGCTGCCCTCTGCAAGCCCAGCTCAAAAATTTGCTGTCATTATATCAACATCCAAGCCTGTGCATTTGGCACAACAGCACAAATAGGAGCTCAGGGTATTAGTCTCAAACTGGTAACAAAAGTTGAAACAATTAAAACCAGCTCCTCTGGTTTTAATTTTAAATCAGGCATTGCCCTGATTTTTCCTTCAGAGGGAAGGCAAATCCTGGTACTCAGATTTGGGCACCCATAGAATCAGTTTCTGTTTCAGATGAGCTAATTTTTACCTTCAGAGATGCAACGTCTCTGAAGGATTATTGATAGCTGAAGGATTATTTCTCTGCTTTAACTGTGGACGTTGGAGTTCAAGCTTTCAGCTCCCAACTTTGAAAATTTGGCTCAGGGCCTTGGGAAACCATAAGGAGAGGGAAGCAGTGCTGTGCCAGAGAGCTGGGACCTAGCAACCACCAATCAGGACCAAAGCAACCCAAAGTAGTTTTAAAACAAAGTAAAAGATTGGGGGGGATAAAATGGAGCATGCTGGAAAGCAAATGGAAAAGAAGTCAAGCTCTCTGAGTAACCACAGTGCAAAAGTAGACAGACAAAAATCTCACTTGCTGAAGCAAGAACTGCTGAGCTCTGCCCCCAGGTTCCTCTCAGGCATGGAGATTTTTAGTTCTGTGTCCCCTTCCTTCCATGCACTCAGGTTTGGAAGGGATGTGATCCTGCTGACCCAGGCTGTGCTCTGCTGGACCCAAAACTGTGGCAATTTTGTGTGTGGTCCTGCCCAGTGTGGACCACCAGATTTGTGTGTTCATCAGTGTCCTCTTGTCCTCCTGATGTCACCATCAAGCACTGGGTGATGGAAGGAACTGCCTGCATCTCCCCTCTGCAGAAGTGACCCACAACAGCAAAAAGTTTTTCTACTGCACTGGACCTCAGCATCCCCTTTCTCCTGCCTGTCTTTCCTGTGCCCAGCACTGCAAGGGCCCTTGGACTCTAAAACTTATTATCTGCAGAGACAGACAGGAAAACAGGCAGCAAACTGCCCTCCCCATTTTATGTGCCAGAGCATTGTTTTCACACACATATTCTAAAACTCTTGCCAATAGCTGCTTGACTGCAAATAGCTAGAATCCAGATAGATGCCTCCATTATAACACTTTCCTCCTGTTATTCATTCTTCCAGACTACTCAATGATGCTGTTACACTCTGTGTCTCTTCTTTATCTCTCTTTAGTTCGTGCAAGCAACCTGCTTTTTCCTTCCTGCAGGCACTTGCCCAAGAAGGATGGGACAGCAGGCCCTAACTAATCACCTGAGACATTAACAGCTGCATATGCAATTGTTTGCAAGCTCTGTTTTCCTCATGAATTCCATCCTGTATCCATTCGTTCCCTGCCTTTTGCTCCCAGATCCCATAAAGAACTTTTCCCTGTCATCATTAGGGTTGGTGACTTTTCATATTCACTGACTAACTGCTCCCAGAGGCTCCATGTTATTCTGTGCCTTTAAAAAAAAAAAAAAAACCACACACACACACACAAAAAAAAACCAAACCAAAAAACCACAAAAACCTCCGTGTTTCTTCATTTCAGTTGCAAAATAATAATATCCCAAATACAAACAACTCTGAGCTCTCTTGAACAGGAGTGCACAAGAAAAAACACACACACACACACACATAAGTAGACATAGTTCTACTAGGCAGGTACTGCAGACACCAATCAAGCCATGCTCACATGCTCCCTGATGTTTAAATTAAATAGATATATCCACACCTAGGGAAAAAAACAACAACAACAAAAACCCCAAAAAACCAAACAAAAAAACCCAACCAACCAAACAAAAAAAGGCAACATACACACAGCAGATGGCTTGACAATTCTCATCCACTGAAAGCCATTTCTCCAATAATTAGAGGTGTTACATGCTTTAACAAGGTGAACCCACAGGGTGAGGTTCAGTGAGAGAATCTGGAAACAAAGTAAACAGAAAATGTGCAGCAAGTTAAAACTCAAAAGCCAGCCATGAAAGTGAGCACATCAAAACACACAAGTCAACAGCTTCCCTTAATTAAGAAAGTCATCTCAATCTGTTTTCCACTGCCTTTTTTTTTTTTTTCCTTATTCCTTTTTCATCCTATTTTTCAGGATAGGAAGTGTTTTTGAAATCTAAGCAAGATGCTTCTGGGATGTCACCTCTGTACCTAACTCCAGGTTTCACAGTGACACCCAGGAACCAGAGGTTTTAGGCAACCAAGCCCTGCTTCTGGATATTCCTTCCTTTTCCAGATCCCGAGCCTCTTTGTCCTGGAAATGGACATTTGGTTCCATATTTCTCAGCATGACTTGGCCTTGAAAAGCAGCAGAATTCCTGCTCTCTGAGATGCTTGTGACAATGAGAGGTCTCTTAATGACAAGAAGGCTTAAGAAGCCAGAATACAGAATGGATGCACATGGGACCAACCAGGGGGAGGGCTACAGAGCAAGGCAGGAATCACAGCCCTCAGGGAAATAGTTTGTAACCTGCCCTGGTGCAATCCGGGAGGAAAATAAATCCACAAAAATGGAATTTCAGAGCAGTGACTTCATGTTTAGAAAAGGGGTTTGGGAGTTCACATTGCAGACCTGTGGGGCTGCCTTGACAAGGTCAGGAGATGCAATTGCAACTCCCAGTTCTGCCCCAGGGTTTTGCATTTTGGCCCAGGCAGATCACTTCATCCTGCAACATCTCTGTGAAGAAAAGGATTAAGAACAATTCCCTCCTCTAAAGGCACCACATTTTTTGCAGCCATGTTCCACACCTCCATCCCTTCTCCATACTGACCTTCCCCAGCCCATTGGCACCAACACTGAGCAAACATCTTTTTTCTCCTTCCCCGTTTCCATTGTAAATTCAATGTCTTCCAACTGAAAGAAAATACCGAAATGACCTGAAGGCACAGCACCCTACAGCAAAACCCAGCTGCTGCTGTCCTGTTGCTCAGCCAGCTCAATAGACTGTGATCCTGAGTCACTGCAAAGCACATTTACTCCACCACTCCTCCTCATCCCAAGAGGGGTTTCCTGAAGAAATAATATTCCCCTGATGGCAAGACAGAGCTGCCCAGGCAAAGTAGCTGCGGAGAATTCTTCCTATTTAAAATACTATTAACTTCCCTCCTCTTTTCTGGTTGTCACAGTTTAACACTGGCCTGGCAATTAAACCGAGAAACAGATTTATATATTAATCTCTCTCTCCTCACTGATAAAGAAGAGAGAGAGAATAAGGGAGAGAGACTTATGGGTTGGAAACTAATCTACACAACATTAATGAGACAGTGATGATAAATAGGAGAAATTACTAAATATATACAAGTATACAAATATACAGGAAAAGTGATACCACGTTCCTCCCCCTCTCCTCCAATAACTCTCACTGCAGGGCAGCCCTGGGAAAGTCCAGGCTGGAATCCTGGGGTCAGCAGCAGTCGGGAGCTGGAGGCAGGAACACACAGATTCAGGCTGGGATGGATCAGGACCACAGGCAGAGGAGTGGAAGCAGGAAGGGAAGGAAGAAGGGTTTGACCCCTGTGATCCCTCAAATTTATACCGAGTATGATGTGTATGGGATGGAATACTCTGGTCAATTCTGGCATCTATCTTGTCTGGTCCTCCCCAAAGAAGGAGTTCAGGTGGGACCTCCTTGCTCCTTCTGGAGGGTAAAATATTCCTCAGAGCTGAGCAGTGGCCTTGGCTCTGCATCCCAGTCTCTGGCTGTAACTATAAACATCGAGTGTTATCAGTCCCAGGAGCAGACACTGTCTGAGAAACTTGCTGTTAATTTCAGCAAGTGCAGCTACTTACAAGAGACTGAGCTGAAAGCAAAAGTACAAACCAGAAAATCACCTTTATCCTGGCCCAAACCAGGACACTGGTGCTCACATCCTGAGGTCCCCCCTACCCAGGAGCATTCCCAGGGTTGACTGACAGCTGAAATACAGAGAGCCAAGAAAGCATCAGCTCAATCTGCAAGAGCTGAGGGCATGGGGACATGACCCAAACAGATGGCACAACAGACTCCAGGTCATCTGCTGAGCTTCTCAGTGTGGAAGACAAAGCTTTGCATAAGAGAGGCAGGGAAAGCTAAAAATTCTGGCACCAACTCAGCAGTGAAGCAGAAATAACTCAGCTGTCCCCAGCAGAGGTGCAGGTTCCTGCATTTGACCTTGTCAAAACATTGAGGGCCAGTGCTCATGACCACAGCCATTCCTAAGCAGAGAGCACCAACAGTGTTTGTTTTAAATGATCCCAAATAAGTCATAAACTGTGCTGCGAACAGGAAAAACATGCAGTGACACCAGTGGCATCCTGATGGAAATAGCCTGGAGATAATGAACCTCACCCTGCAAAGCCAGGTCAGTTGCTGACAGGTCCAATGCTTCAGACTTTCACTTGAGCAACAGTCCAGACACTCATTTCTTGACCAGATCAGAGCTCTTCAGACACAGACACCCCAGTAATGGAAACAGAATTAGAATAGAGCAGAATAGAATTAATTAGAAAGCCTATTGTCACTGCTCCAGTAAAAGGTAGCACATTTCCTCAAACCCCTGCTGCCCATCATGAGACCCAATTGTCCCATAAAACACAGCTCCACTTGATCAGGGTTTCCCAGGATTTAACATGGGGATTGTACTTCACCAAGGGATGCAGGGCTCTGACTGGGAAAGAGCACCACGTCCAGACTGCATTCCCTTTCCTGGACTGGCTCGGGGGGGGGGGGAAAGGAGTCCCAGCTTCCCACTGAAAACACCCAACTCTTGAGTGTCAGATTTTGGTAAAGGTTTTGCTAGGTAAAGAAAAAGACTCCCCTAAACCCAGCCTGAGCCTCCACTCCATCAGAGGGCTGCAGCAAAACTCTTCATTAGTCATGGCTGACAAACTTGCAAGGAATAAAAGGAACCAATGAGTAATGCAACACTATAAAAAAATAACAACCACAATAATGGGAAAATCAAAACCCAGCACAAAACTTCCAGGTAAACAAAGCTACAGAAAGAGGAGCACTTGAGCCAAGGTATACAGCTCAAAATTTTCATGTGTATAACTGCATTTTTAGCATTTTATCTGAAGCACTGCTTCACACACCAGCTTGGAAATGGTGAGTTTCCAATCCTGACATCTACACAAATGCAGAGATACAACCATCATCTCCATTGTCTCAGGAATCTCTTCTAAACATTGCCATTCCAGGAAGTAGCAGGTGAGGGGTAGTGGCTCAATATAGCATATGTGACAGCTTTAAAAGCTGCATTTATGCAAGCAAATGAAGCATATCATCTGCACTATATTAACACCAATATCTGCAAATGGGACAGAGATATTTTTGTTGCTGTGACTGGAAATTTGCTCAACATACAGTCAAGGAGAAAACTGCTTTGAGCTGTACTT
This sequence comes from Phaethornis superciliosus, assembly GCA_023637945.1. Lineage (NCBI taxonomy): Eukaryota > Metazoa > Chordata > Aves > Apodiformes > Trochilidae > Phaethornis > Phaethornis superciliosus. Next base: position 4,758,256 of record JAJQWJ010000027.1, read on the forward strand.
TCAGAACAGCATTTTCCCCTCCTGTAGTGTCAACCCATTTTAATCTGCCACATTCCAGGAGTGCAATCTTGCCCACGTTTTACATACAGGCTTTCCAGTATGATGCCCTGCACCAACCAACCAGCAAATCTACCAGCATAGAGAGGACAACAACTCAAACTGCTGCAATTCACAGCAGGATGATATTCCTAGAGCCCTAGAAGTTACAGAGTGAATTCTTACACAATATGATAATTTACTCGGTCTCCAGAGATTAAACATGTCAAGATACAAAAATTTATATTTTTTTTTCCTTACCAATGCAATGAAGATCTGATTGAAAATGTCGTGTTCTGGGCATATGAACAATATTCTCATAAGCCATCACCTAAAATAAATTGTTCTGTCATTTGTACTAGTTAGAAGATATTCCAAGTCAGACAAGCTGAAAGCGGAAGTTTAAACATACTCAGCATGGCAGAAAGAATATTAATTTTCTTCCCCTCTATATAATGTTAAATCATAGTCTCTCACCTAGGGTTAATTAATCTTTCAAAAGTCCATCAAACACACAGCAGGAAGATCTTAAGGACCAGCCCCTGGCTTCAGGAAAGCTCCCTATCTTGCATATCTTAAAGATTTCCTGCAAAATCTGGTGAAGAAGAAATAATTGAATATGCAAACCCATACCATGTTATGCCACCACGAGTCTCATTCAAGAAAAAAATGCAATTACTTTGGACACGTTGGATCACACAGTGGATACAGAAGAGGAGTATCATTTAGTACAGGGGATTACAGGAATGTGCTGCCAGCTCCTCATCTGGGAGCACTCGGAGGATACAAGGACCTGTGGATGCTGTGCTATGTCAAACCCTCCTGCCTGCATCTGCCCCAGCCCTTTGCCCAGTACCCTGCAGAGGGATCTTTCCCCACCTGTACACACACAGCCTCCCCAGGGAGCTGAAGAGTTTCCCCAAAGCTCTGGAAAAGGCTTTGCCAGGTGTCCAGTGAAAAGCATCACATGAGCATGCATGCAGTCTGATTGCTACATCCCAATTAACCTGAAGGACTTATCCACAATTACTTGACTAAGGAGCCATCTACCTGAAAGACACAATAAGCAAGCCAGAGTTTGGCTTTTTTTTCTCCTCATTCCCATAAAACACTGTTCACTTCTATAACTGAACCTTCAGCAACAAAGAACCTCTAACGAATTAAGCAATTTCTGAGGAAACTTGACCCTACATCCCCACAGAAAACATCTCTTGAACTGATTCAGATGCATTCCCTGCTTAAATTCTTGTCTCAGCCTACTTTAAAACCCTGAAGTATTTGGTGCATTAAAGGTACTTGGAAAAGAACAAGGATGGCGTGCAGGCTGAGATCATACCAAAGAGGAGGAGATGGTGCTAATTATAGCTCTGGTAAAATGGAACCACTGGGGGAGAAAAAAAACCTAACAGCCAAGATAGTTAAGTGGTACAAGTTATACTATTAAACCAGCAGTAGACCTGAAAGCAGAATAACAGATTACATCAAGGTGGTGACAGGCAATCAATGAACACTCAATTAACAGTTTCAATATTACTAACTTAAGCAAAATGGGGTTTTTTGCAAATGGTAATCTCTCCTTTATGCTGATACAACCCTAATTTAATTTTCTTCAATGCCCCAACATTGAAGAAAAAAAAAAAAAAAAAAATTCAGATGCCACTACCTAGAAGGAAATACTCTTTGATTCTGAGTCAAAAGGGTGGAAGGAGAAAGAGTCTTAAGGTTGCACAGGATGACCACCTGGTTGGAGATGAGCTAAGTATCAGGTGAAAGGAACCTTCCTGAGAATCCTCTGGGCTGCAATGAGCAGGCCAGCCACTGCCTGAATGGTAATGATGCTGCTTCACCTCTGGTTCTGAGTTTGCTGAACCTGTCTCTGGTGGTGGCATCAGGGATTTGTGGTTGCAAAACCCTTTGTGCCTCTGCAAGACACATCCTGGAGGTTTTGCAGGTTGGTGGCTCTCATGGAAGAGAGGGTCTGATGGAAGTTGGAAGTAGAACCCTTCAGCCACCCTGAGCATGTGCAAACACCAGCACACGTAGAAGGAAGAAAACCAGGGGGGAAAGGAGGAGTCAGCTGGGGAAGGATGAGAGGTTATCCAGGGATCAAAGAACAATATTGAAATTCAGTGCACAGAAAAGTTGGGGATGCTGTTCTACATCACTGTCCAAAGGAACAGAACTTCCCTGACTCCTGAAGTCTCTTCCTCTGGTTAAGTGCTTACAGGCAATCACAAAATCACCCCTTAACCTTCTCTTTGTTAAAAGAAACAGATTGAGCTTCAGGCTCTTTCTCCAGCATGCTTTACAGACCTCACATATTTGTAGCTCTCCTCTTATCTCTCCCCAGTCTCCCAGCACCATTTTTAAGGGATAGATACCAGGACTGCATACAGTGCTCTTCCTGCACATGTTCACAATTTCTTTGCCTTAACAGCGACAGATAGCATTGATACCCCTGAGAATTCACAACACAGCACAAGTCCAGCTAGTTAGTGATAAGATAATGAAATTAAGCTTCTCCCCAACTTCTCACCTTGATGCAGTGACTCCCAGGGGTTCCTCCCTCAAAAGTCTGTGAGGTTTACTCCCTGCTCTTATTAATGTGAATTAGCACGTTCCCACATCCCAGCCATGCTGTAAGAGATGTCCATACTCCACCCCTTTCCCGAGGAAATGCAGGATAGCTTGGGTAAACTTCCCACTCTCTCTCAAGCCCTCACATTTATCACAGGACAAGATAAATGTTATTCTGTCTCAGGTGACCCAGGTGGCTGCTTTTGCTGCAGAACCAGAGCCTGGTCCACCATCCATGAGTGAACCCAACACAAGGACAGGAACACTTCACATCCCCTAAACACAGCACTGGTCCAGATGGAGCTCAAGACATACCTCAGCTTTTCCTTCCAGAGATGTGCTCCTGCTTCTCTGACACCCAGAGGACAAGGAGTTAGGAACTTTTGAGAGCCAGCAAAGGCTTGTCTGCTAGCCAAGAGGTGTGTTTTGGGCAATGCTGCAGGTTTCAGGCTCATGCCATGACAACAGCATCCAGATGGAAACTGCAAATTCATTCAGTATTTGAGGAGGTCTGGACCCAGGAGGTCCAGAAGAAGTCTCCTCTCTCCCTATTCCCAGCCCTACCAGTTAGAAGCTCATGTGTCTAGATTCACCACTAGTAGTCAAGAAAAAAATTGTCACAGAAAATGTGCAAGCACTGACATCTTAAGACAAAAAAGATGCAGATTTCACAAACATTTTGCAGCACATTATGGAAATACATTCTTAGGGACTATTAAATACAGGGATTATTGACTAGATGCACTGCAGCTCAATGGACTAGCTTGCAAATGTGTCTTTAGACAATTCTTAAAATGCAGATTAATTATCTAACAGACCAGAGTATTTTTTTTCCTACAGACTTTATAATGATGGGTTGCATAAACAAACACCCAGACAGTTTTGTTTGCATTTCTGTTGGCTGTGATGTTCTTCAGTAACTAAATAGTGACTGAGGAGACTTAAATCTTATTTAACACTCAACGGGAAGAGAACAAAAGGCACATCAGTCCAAATCACTGAAAGCCATCTCCTTAAAGACACTTGGGAAGTCCAACTACCATAATACCAACAGGTCCTGTTTTCTAAAGACAAAACTTCTGATATACCATGCAGCATTAGATTCTATCTTCATGCCATTAAGTTTCATTAAAGAAACCACAACACTGACAGCCAACATTTTATGAGCCCACCCCTTCACTACAGAGATCTTGTTAAGGCCCTCTGCAGACTCAGGAAAATATCATTGGAGCCTAACCATGCTGGAGTTATCTTTGGAGGATCTTTCCAGCATGAGAAGGTTGAAGCTGGGAGAAGTCTTGCACTGAGCTCTGTGGGAAGTGAGAAACCCCAGTGTACCCCCTGGAACAAAAGGATTGCCTGGGGAAATAATGACCTCCTGGGTATGGAGAAAAGGACTGAGATAAAGGCAATGGGGCTAATGATGGAGGAGAAGAAGAGTTAGAGATCCACACACCCATCTTTGTGGAACCACTGTTTAATTGAGACAGGCCTATAAAAAAAAAAAAAAAAAAAAGCTGTGCTGGTGGGCTTGGGGGGCTTCACTGACACCAACCCTCCCCTGTTGACTGGCCCAATGCTGGGTCCAGGAGCCATGTTTTTATGGGTTTTTTTCTAACTTTTCTTCTCCTATTCTCTCTTTTCCTTCCTAAAAATCATCAGGCAAAGCAATGTTTTCCAGGGGATATAGCTGGAACAGAGAGGTGTTGGGACTCTTCTCAAAGCATCAGCCTTTAGGATTGTGTGGTCTGGTCATGTGCAACACCCAAGTATCAGCTTCTGAGTCACTCTTTCTCCAGTTCTAATTAAATCTAATATTCAAATACACAACTTGAGTGTCATGTCATCTTAATCCAAACAAGAAGTACCTGATGGTTGGACTAGTTTAATCCCTCTGCCAGGGATTGGAGGCTAAAGCTGGATTCAGCCACACCAAGGCTCCTCTCTGAGAAAAGCAAAGGGGTACAATCCAAATCTCCCCAAGTTTCCCAGCCTGGGTCATGACACCCACTAATTCCCGTGCCATGATTTTGAACCCTTAATTTAGGATCTTTAAATCCCATCTTGATTTTACATGTGTCAATGTAACAAGATTGAGGACAGTGGTAATTTTCTCAGTAAGGGTCATTAACATGTTATTTGTAGGCTGTGTTCAGCTTCCAGCTACTTCGTGTCTTTATGCTTTTCCTGATAGGCTATAATGCCCTTGGATATCAAAACCAATGCAAAGCAAGTAGGAAACATTACTATTCCAGCTTCACACCCACTTTCTCTTGGTGTGAACAATAATGCAAACTGCAAGACAGTGATGAATTGAACCTGGAGAGGACCAGATGCTCTGTGAACATTAGCACAGTCCCAGCCCCAAACATTTTTCAGTTCAAAAAGAGATGTGATAGCCTTCTTTCAATGCTGTCCATGCACACATGCAACCTTCTAACACTTAATATTACCAGATCCCACACCAGGTGGAACAACAATGGAAAAGAAGCAAAGACCGAACAACAAAAGAAGACCAAGGGCAAACAATGAGTAAAATATTTTGATCAACCTTTTTGGGGGTGAAAAAAGCAGCTTTGGGAGACATAACAGTATGCAGATCAGCATTAGTTTCAATGAACTGTGAAGTAGCAGCACTACACTGTACCAGTGGGTTTGCAGCCAGGCTTTCTGTGGCTTTGTTACTTCCCAGCCTGGCCACTTGACCCAAGATGAGCCACATGAAGAGCAACCCCATCAGACAGCAATTTGCTTCTTCATCATAATCTCCAAAGAGGCAGCCCAGTAGGAATCCCACTACTGATTCAAACATCAGTGACAAGCAGCCTTGCAATCCCTCTGTCTCTGAGCAGGGCCACAGAGCCATCAAAAACCCCCCTCAGCATCAAAACACAAGATTCTTCAGAAAAATGACAACTTCTGTCACTGAACCACAAACTCCCTGGTTTTCAGTAAAAAGTAAAAACAACCAAAACAAACCAACAAACCCAAACATGTTAAGGTTGAAGAAAATACTGCAGGGCTTTCTAAGAATCAGAGAATTACTTAGGCTGGAAAAGACCTTCAAGATCCTTGAGTCCAACCTCATCCTGACCTTATTGCCCTATTTCCATCCCCTCCTGGCCTCTTTGATACCAGATTCAGATGTCCAGGAAGGAAGGGGACTATGACTGTGTAGGAAGAGCTGAGTTTCTGCTGAAGGAGTGATCACACAGCTCATCAGTCTGCAATGACAGTGACATTACCTGCTCCTGACAGAGCTACCCCAGGACCCAGGGGGACTCTCCCAAGGGAAGGAATGCAGGGGGACTGGTGTTATGCTGCTCACCACACTCCTCCTCCCTTGACACACGCACACACACATATATTCTGACAGTCCCAGAAAGGAAAAACCTGCTTTTCAAAAATAGCAAAATCTTTAAGGAGCACATGCCTTGAGTGGGTGGGAAATTGGTATTATTACTTTGTGCTCACAGGGCCTAAAACCTCAGATGACTTGTTTGTGCCCAGAATGAATTTCTGCAGCCTCATTATAAACCTTTGCAAAGTAGGGTTTATAAGGTCACAGAAGAATTTCCATTAACTGTAGCCTAGCTAGGGATTGCCAGTATGATCTATTTCTCTCATTTATGCATATGCAATAAGGCCAAGACGAATCTCCTTTGCTTTATTTCCTCATCATTGTGCTGATGCTGAGTTAACCAAATAAACAAACTGAAAATCCAGTGGGGAAGGGGATGGGGAGAGCAGAGACTCAGGAAAAAAAAAAACAAAAACAAAACAACATATACCTGGCTCTCTACCTCACGAAGGATGCAAAAAAATTCTGTAGATTTTGAAGCCAGGAGATCTCAGCAGAGATGAAAATCCCCTCGTGCTGGATGCCTCACTGGGTGCTCAGTTGAGACATGGCTTGGGTATTGCTTTAGGCATGCAAAGGATGGTCAGAATAAATATTATTTCTCTGCCACCTGAGTGTGACCTGGCTCAGGGATTTACAAGGAAGCAGAAACATGAACACTCTGGTCTCTTTCCTCAGCACTGTGAGACCTTCAAGCACTCAGCACCAATGCTCCCTACAAACACTGCAAACATTTCCCAAGCCTCTGGGCAGGAGGCAATGCAGGTCTAGGTATGAAATCACATGTGTGGGTGGACAGTTTATGTCTTGGCTCCTTCTTCCCCAATAAATCAATGACTTGGTATTTATCCCCTTGAAAAATCCAGAGGAAGGCTCCTCCATCTGACAGTCAAGGAGAAGCTCCCCAGGACCCAGCAAAATAATTTTAAAGCCAACCAGTCCAGCTGGATGCTGGCACAGCCTGGGTCCAGCCAGAGCAATGTGTCCCTGGTCTGCCATGCCAAGCTTTGGGAAGAGCTGACTGTCACTGCTATGTCACAGCAGACACAGGTCCCCACAGAGCCCCCAAGCCACACAGTGCTGAAGCTGGAGGAGACTGTTTGCCAGAGCAGTGCATCTCCTGGGGCTCCCCATCACCTGCACACCCAAACCACCAGCATCACTTCACCCCCCTGGTAGAATCCCACAGAAGCACCCTGACTACATCATCAGGGAAAGATTTGCTGAGGTTTTCCCTTTATTCATGTGTGTGCAATGTTCGGGGCTGAGATACACCCTGACTGCTTCTACAGGGGCCAAACCACTGGCACACTCAAATGCAGCAGCCTTCCCATATTAATGCTTCCAAACTTATAGCAGCAAAAGCAAAGCCTTGCTGTTGGCATCTTTGCTCTCTTTAACCCAGCTCTGATCCATTTCCACCTTCAGATCATTAAAGATAACAAATAAGCCCAGCTTCACTGTGAGGAACCTTCACATAATCACCTATCTATGCTCTGATCAGCACTCCTCCATTACACTTCTGTTTTCTACAGCTTAACCATGAAAGCCAGCACTGAACTCTGCCCCTTACCCTACAGCTATTTACTGCCCACCTTCTGCTATTTATTTCCTAAAACAGCCTCTTCTGAATCGATCTAATGAAAAATCCTAGTAAATGAGGTCCACTGGTAGGCTCTCAGTTCTTATTTTATTTAGCTTTCCAAACTGCAAGCAGAAGACAGACTGCACACCCATACAGAAGCTATGGTGATTTGACCTCCAGGGTTAGATCCATCCAAATATTTAAGTGATAATGAGGCTTTCCCAGCTGGCACAGAACAGAAAGAGAACTCACCTGCCTTATACCTGGTTCTTTCTCAGGTTTGGTTTCTGTAAAGGCATCATGTGCCAAAACCACTTCTGCTTTACCTGGCAGTTCCATTTGAGAGCTTGGGCTCCTGCCTTCCCAGCAAGGAGAAAGAGTCATCCATTCCATAGTAACACCTGCAGCTATTTCACACTTGATTTACTCTGGGGCCCTTGGATGAACCATTCCCACTCCTATTGATTTACAACACTCATGTTTCTTCTTCTGGTCTGTTACTACCTCTTCGAAGAATTCAATCACTGCTAATTTACTGTAAATGGGGATTTCCCCAGCATCCTGCTTGAACCTTGCCAGCTATTATACCCAGCAGCTACTCACTGCTGACCAATGTGGAAATAACCCTGTTCAAGCTGGTCCTCACTGCGTTTTCCTCCATCTTCATTAAAAGCAACTCCCACAGCCACCCTTATCTACTCTAGGACCTACTCTGGGCCCAAGAACAAACAACAGGAAAAGTACTGTAATATTAACACCACAAATGGTCCTTCCAAACCACCTCCCACAGATCAGACGAAAAGTTATTATGGGAAACCTTAAAGCTGCTCCATTACCTGCTTATAGGTTTTACAACTTTTTATTTCTCCAAGTCCGTAGTTTTTGTCAGAAAACACACAACAGTGTCAATACTTCACTTGAGAGGGTAAGAGGGTACAGCCAGACACATTGAAGGTTGTAGGCTCCTGTGCACAGGCACAGGGCAGCTCTGCAGTAGAACCACACTCTTAGCAAAAAAAAAAAAAAAAAAAATCTAAGTTTTTCATTTTTCATTGCTTTTCAGAGCTTTAATCATGGAGTTGCTAATTTCCAATCTATTTCACTCTGTCATTCTCTAAAGCCTAAGAGACACTCTACAAACTGCTCTCCATCTTGTTAGACCACAATTTCAGTGTCTTCCTCCTCTTCCACTGACACAAAAGCCCAACCTTCCACCCACCCCTTTAGCCCTCCTCATCTCTGCTTGCACATCCAGCAGAAACACACAGCTTCTCCTGCACTCCAATGGCCTCAAGGTCTTCCCTGGGTCCCTGGCCCTATGACATGTGGAAAACCAGCTGCTTATCCCAGAGAAAAAGGAATCTAAAGCAACATAGCCAAAGCTGCTGCTGTGGCAGAAGGCAGAGCTCCTACATTGCAGTCAGATGCTTTCTTCCCAGAATTCATGCAACCAGCCAGCATCTTGCTGAGCATCTTGTCCAAGTTTTAAAATTCACTCCTGCTTTTCCCATCAAGGAAAGAAATCAGCATGAGCAACACACACAACTGTGAAGGAGGAATTTCCTGACACTCCTCAGCTTCAGAATAGATAGCCTGGAGGCAGCCCCACACATACCTGCCTTGCTGTTCTTTTGGTGATCCCTGGAATCATTGCAGCATGCACCTTGGCATCTGGGTATTTAGGCCTTTGCCAGCCCACATGACTCCTTGGCTTACTTTCCTTGCACAGCTTGCAAAAGAAATCTCCAGCAAGAAACTTGCAGGCAGCAGCAGCAGCACTGTCTCTGTGGCTCTTTCAGAGTCTCAGGCAGCTGCTCTAAACCCTCCATTTAGAGCCAACCTCTCACAGTGACTCTTCTCAGGGATCAGCCTTGCTCTCCCCTCTTCCCAACCCCCCCAGCCCAGGGCTCTGGGAGCCACACTGGTCTGCCATCAACCACAGCCTTACCTTTTGGGGTTCAGACATCCTGCTCCCACCATCGAGAGCCCAGGCACCATCCCCACAGGAGCCAGCCCACAAAGGCTTAAGAGAAATGCCATTTAAAGGAAAAAACAAACAAACAAACAAAATAAAGAGGGCATTCTCCTTTGCAGTGTTGACACTCTCAAGCCTCCTCTCTGCCCAGCTCAGCCTCCCAGCTCCCTCACCCCCAGCCACAGCTCTCTCTGACAGACAGGGAAAAAGCAGCACCTGAAGAATGAGAGCCCTACAGCAACTTCCCCAACTTTGGGCTTTGCTAATCGAGCCCCACCCTGAAATGGTAAAAAAAAAAAAAGGTTCAGCTGCTTACCATCTATTTCCCTACCCAGATGGTTCACTTCAAATACCCAGCCTAATATGCATAAATACTAAAGCAGACTCGCATCAAGACACTTTAAAAAATTCCTTGGCACAGCAGAAGCCTCACTGCAGATTGCTGTAAGGGACCACGCTACTACCCCTGTACAAAATGAAGCCTAAAGCAAGCCACAACCAAAAACCTGTTACCACCCATCTCCTACCTGCCCGCACACACATCCCAACACCCAGGCACTGGTGACACCAGCAGCTGCTGCTGGCAGCTCTAGAGGAACACCAGCAGCTCCATGGGGATGCTCACTCACTCTCTGATGCTGTAGACCCTCAGCTCCTCATCCAGGGCTATGGGGAAGTCTCTGCTCTTGGCTCACTGCTGCTGTCACAGCCACCAGGATGTGGCTGCTGAACGCCTTCTCGGAAAAGAAAAGGCTGTCATGCTTCAGAGAGACAAAGGGACTGGTTCCTGCTGGAGGCAAGCAGGAGAATCTTCTGCTGCCATGGTGAGGGGCAGCTGGTGTCCATCAGTGATCAGCAGGAATGCTGCCCGGGATGTGGTGGACATACTCCTGCTAGCTGGAAGCCCACAGGGAGGAATGGCAAAAGCTCTGGTCCTCCAGCAAGTGGCACCTGGCCACAAAGGAGGCACCTGTGGGAGATGAAGGAAACCTCCTGTGTGTTAGGTGAACTTTCCTGAGGGTCACAACCTTGAGGTCTGAAGTCTACCAGGATGGGAAAGAAATAACCCTGAGACAATAAGAGCCTGCAGCACCTCTCACCTATGCACGGCTCCCACTCAGAGCTGCAGGAGTTTATGGATAAATAAAACAGAATAAAGTTGGGCCTAGGAAGAGGTTTCTGCATGGAGTTTTCCCCCATTGCCAGTATCAGTACTGCTGGTCCATTAAAGCAGACTCTGTCTTCAAATCAAACCTGCACATCTGTGCCTACATTGAGAACCTCACATATTCTAAGGTGAATTATTCACAAGCATGAGTCCACTGAAGCCCATTGCAGAACTGTGACCCTTTTCTTTCCAATCCAAAGCCTAGGGAAAATATCTGTTAAACAGCATCTTCCTTACTGCCTCTGGCTGTAGCACGCAGGCTGTGAATACAGCAACGCACAAGTACACTGGGAGCATCCATGCCAGCCAGCCCTCCTCCTGCTCTCTACAGATGCCCACCCCACACTTCCAAGCCCAAGAGACAATCCCAAGAATCGTTCCCAGGTTATCCCCACGACTTGCAGCCATACAGAGTGTCCAATCCCCCCTCCCCACACTCTTTGAACTTCAGCTTTCCAACTCGTGCTACGTTAAAAAAAAAAAAACAAAACAAAACCCACCACAAAAAACCGCCAAGGACCCCGCTACAGGGCTGGGAGACAAAGTCCTTCGGGCAAGGGCTGCCGCCAGCCCGGCCGGTCGGGGATGGAGCCGCCGGCATCCCTGGAGAGGGCCGGCAGGTTCCCGCTTGGCTCCCGGCTCCGGGGCTGAGGTTGCCCGGGGCTCCCCGCATCCCCCGGCCCCGCAGCGCTGCGGCTGCGGGAGGCTCTGCCGGGGGCCGGAGCGGGCACCGTGCGGGGGACCTCGGGGAGCGGTGCCGCGGGGTAAAGGGGGAGGTTTGAGGGGGGGGATGCTGGCTCCGACCGCCCCCTCCCCACCCGCCCCTTCGGAAGGCCGGGGGGGACACCCACCCCCTTCATCCCCCCAGGCAGCTCCTACCTGGGCCGGGCGGCTCAGCTCTGCCCGCGGCTGCTCCGGTTCTGGCCCCGGCTCCGGAGGAGGAGGAGGAGGAGGAGGCAGCGATGGGTCCGGGTCCCCGGCGGTGAGCGGGGGAATTGCAGGGGGCGGGGGGGCGGCTGGCGGGGCTCAGCACCGCGGGAAGGGGCTGCGGGTACGGGGGCCTCCCCGCGGGCGTGCGGGGCAGCGGCGGGAAGGGATGCGGGGGAAAGGGATGGAGAAGGCAAGGGGAAAGAGGGGGGAAGGTGGGGTGAGGAAAGGTAGAGCAGGGGCTGAAGGATGGAGGGAAGGTTGGGGCTCAAGGTGGGCAGGGAAAGGATGGCAGAATGGCAAAAGAGTGGGGATAGAGAGAGGGCGGGAAGGGGGATGGAGGGAGAACAGAGAGAGGGATGGAGGGAGAACAGGGAGGGGGATGGAGGGAGAACAGGGAGGGGGATGGAAGGAGAACAGCGAGGGGGATGGAGGGAGAACAGGGAGAGGGATGGAGGGAGAACAGGGAGGGGGATGGAGGGAGAACAGGGAGGGGGATGGAGGGAGAACAGGGAGAGGGATGGAGGGAGAACAGGGAGGGGGATGGAGGGAGAACAGAGAGAGGGATGGAGGGAGAACAGGGAGAGGGATGGAGGGAGAACAGAGAGAGGGATGGAGGGAGAACAGGGAGGGGGATGGAGGGAGAACAGGGAGAGGGATGGAGGGAGAACAGGGAGGGGGATGGAGGGAGAACAGGGAGGGGGATGGAGGGAGAACAGAGAGAGGGATGGAGGGAGAACAGGGAGAGGGATGGAGGGAGAACAGGGAGGGGGATGGAGGGAGAACAGGGAGGGGGGATGGAGGGAGAACAGGGAGAGGGATGGAGGGAGAACAGGGAGGGGGATGGAGGGAGAACAGAGAGAGGGATGGAGGGAGAACAGGGAGAGGGATGGAGGGAGAACAGGGAGGGGGATGGAGGGAGAACAGGGAGGGGGATGGAGGGAGAACAGGGAGGGGGATGGAGGGAGAACAGGGAGAGGGATGGAGGGAGAACAGGGAGAGGGATGGAGGGAGAACAGGGAGGGGGATGGAGGGAGAACAGGGAGAGGGATGGAGGGAGAACAGGGAGGGGGATGGAGGGGACTGAGGAGGGAGCAGTGGGCACCGGAATTCCTGACGGGTTTTACTAAGCGGAGACCGAGCACTTTGGGGAGAAACATCAAACATCTGTTTTGTTTTGGTTGTCTTTTTTTGTTTTAGGTTTGTGGGTTTGTTTTTGTTTTTGTTTTTGAAAGGCTGTACCTTCTCCCCACATATCCCAAATCCTTAACTGTTTTGGAATTCCCTGCTATGAGCCAGGGCCCTGACTCTCCCCATGTATCCTCCTCTTTAACGCTGCCTGAGAAGGATGCAGGGTGAGATGCTTTTGCCCACAGCTCCTAAAATCTTCATGTGAAATGTTAATCTGCTCCTTGTGGCCTGAACAGTAATGCATGCTGGGCAAGAGGCATCATCCAGCACAGGGAATGAGGCAGGATTAGGACAGACAGGACCTGTCCTGCAGTGCAAGGCTGAGAATTGCAGCCCCAGTTCCCTGAGCTGTGTCCCCTGAGGCTGTCATGCTCCAGCCTTCTCTGCAGTTGTGTTTTCCTGTGTGTTTGTTTGTTTTAATGGCAAGAAAATCAAAGCTTTAAAACCATCAATTAACTGGACTCTTGCATTAGGAGCAATGAACTAGTATTTGATGGAAATTCATCTTCCCCTCCTGCTGAGAAGAAATAAGCTGGTGGGAAAGAATTAGCTTCACAGGAGAGAAAGATTTAAAAAAAAAAATAAAAGCCTCTGCTTCAGAGTAAAGTTATTCATAAGATACCTACATAACAGGCACAGGGAGCTTTGAACTCATCCCTTTTACACATCATTTCCCTTAGGACAACAGCTACAAGTCACTTGCTTTGTGAATGATCCTTGTGCCTTTGCACCCACGACCCTGCCCAACAGGCCATTCCAAGCATTTATTATTGTCAGTAGAGCATTTCCCTACATCTGGGCTACATTTGCTTTTAATTTATGATTGTGGCCCTCAAGGTCCTGATTCCCAGCTCCTCAGTGCTGCAGGGAGCAGTGCTTTCTGCTCATGCCTGTATAGGGGCAGAGCAGGTGACAGTGGGGACAGGAACACACAGGTCTGGTTAACAGAGCTGGGATTTGCTTCCAGCCTGAGAGCAGCAGCTGTGCAAGCTCCAGAAGTGGGAGACAGACACCTTTTACCTCAGTGCTGACCATACCTGAGCCAGGCAGGGCCCCTTTGGATGCCCCTCAGCCAGATGCTGCATCCTCCTCATCACCCCTGCCTTGCAGGGATCATAGGGATGCACTTCTGTATCCACACTGCTTTCTTTTAGACCTCTTTTGCACAGATCAGGTACATCTCTGCATGCCTCTAAGTCCTTTCTGTGATCATTGGAGGCTCAGGGTTGCTGTTATCCTCCTAGAAGGTAACTCAAGACCTGGAAAAACTTAGAAAGGTTCAAAATCTCCATGAGCCATTCTCTGGCATGGCACAGATCAGTGCAGAACCACACACTTGTCAACCAACAGCAGGGGAGAGCTGCCTGAAAAAAAGCAGAGTGGACGAGACAGCTCTGAATGGTGTCTGTAGCCAGCAGGGACCTGGGAAAGAGAAGGCAGATGTGCTGCCAGACCCTGCTGTCCAGAGGGAGAGTGCAAAGCTTTCCTTTCATCTCACAGGTGAGGGACAATCCTCCAGCCCCAGGCATCATCAGGGTGGGTCACATCCCAAGAGCCATCCCAAGCCAGAAAGAAAGAGCCTGGCTCAGCTCAGTCCTGCTCCCTGTGCTCCTCCTCTGCTCTAGAAAAGCCCAGGATCTGCTGCAAGCCTCACCACTAAGTCTGAGCAAAGATAGATGAATTCCCAATTATTTTCAACTTCATTTGCTTCTTCCAGTTTCTGAGACAGTTGTGTTTCATTTAAAACCTTATGGGATCTTTGGGCTTGAGATAACAAGAGACCAAAGGGGGTAGAAAATATCTGCAAATAAATCTGGTTTAATTTAGTTTGGAAATAAACATTATCCTAACCATAAAAGAGAAGTTTTGAAACTGCCTTCTGATACAAAGTGTGTGTGGGGAGAGGAGGAGGGAAGCCATCCAACTAGTTCTAAAATAGAACTTGGTCATTTTATGAATGAGGTTATCTGACACAGTTGCCTGCAAAAGCAAGGCAGCCTGATGACCTAGAAAACTCTGTTTGTGGAAGGAACTGTTGCTTTAAAGCTATAAATCCAAATATTACAGAGGGTTTGGGACCCTGCTTTCCCCAGCAGCAGCTTTGCTAGCTGTGTCCAAGCAGAGTGTAAGAAAACCTGCAGTGATGCATATGCATCCATTTGCCCCTGTTTTCACTAACAACAGGCTGTTTGTTCCATGGAATAATCTAACATCTACAGATGCCAACATCTGGGGGAAATAGCCACTCGTCAGTAACCACACTGCTTAGCTCATGGCATATAATATATCTAAGCAATTAAATAATCTTTTTCCTCTCAGTTGCACTAAGGAGGGCTCTGATCTGAAATTGACATGAAGTTGAGTTGTGAATCATTTAAACAACTGCTACATTTATCTTCATAGGTGGCTATATTTCAGTAGAAGAGTAAATAACAGTACCACTGTAAAAGAGTCAGTCAAATGCATGAAGTAATGAGAGATTTCTGGGGATAAAAGACACTGCAAAAGGCATAATTTCTCATTTGATTGAAATATAAAAAACAACTCTATTATATGTGTGCCAGGTTTTTTCTTCAGGGTTCATAAGAACTTTTTAGAACCTTTATGAGCATGTCCAAATTAAATCATTTTATAGATAAGAAGATCTTCGAAGGAACTGGTTAGCAGAGTAAGTATCTTGTGGCAGTTACATAAAAAAGCCCATCTGATTATATACATATACATTTTTGGATGGCTCAAAGAAGGTAGTAGGATGAGTTAGATAAATAAGGAACATTTGTGGAACAGTTTGTTTGCTTGCTTTTTTATGCACAAGAAAATGCATGTGAATTTCAAAGAGCTGAAGTCAGAAATGGCATCTGCCATCCTGATGCAAAATTTGGGGGAATAACCAGTAATCCCTGTCTGAAGAGGCTGCTGGGTGAGGATATGCCTCTACCAGATCCCTCAGGGCAGTAAAATGCAGCAGGTGGCTACACTGAGGCTGTGTAAAATTCAAAATGTGGAGACCACCATGTGCTTTTGTGGGTTTCTTGTTCTGTGGCCAGAAATGCAGATTTTCCAGGTAACCAGAAGCATTTCCTTACCAGCCTGTTTCCCGGAGATGTGGAGGCCCTGCTACCCATCACCCTGGCATTCCCAGCCTTCCAGCTGCTACTTCTACAATCACAGTGCTCATTTGCACTTCAAATGTGTACATATATGTACTGTATATAATGTCTAACATTGTCCAAAGGGATTGACTACATACCCTCTCAGGTGCTGTACACACAGGGAACCAACCCTGGAAGATCAGAACATTTAAATAAGGTTCAAGAAAGGAGACACAGTGGAGAAGTGACACGATTTCAGGAAGGTCATACAGGTAGCACAGCTCAGAATTAAACCTAAGCCTCCTCAAGTCATCGCTCTGTGTTTTCACAAGATCTGTCCTCTTCAAACAGGAACAAATAATGTTCTGATTGTTTGCAAAGTGTTTATCTTCACTCGCATCTGAGTTTTTCTTGCTTTTTGGTTTCCTCTTCCTTGTAATTACTGCCATCAAAAGATGTTTTCGCCTGCATTTATTCCATTCACTCACCAAAGAAAAATAAAAGCAGTCATTTGAAAAGCAAGGCAAGAAATGATGAAAAAAAAAAACCAAACCCTCAACAAAACCCCAAACAACCTCTCTTTGAAACACGAAAGATGAGGAGACTTTCAGGTGAGAAATAATGAAGAGGTTAATGAAAAATGAAACTGAGATCTCATCAGCAGGTTGCTCCAAGGACACAGTCCAAAGAGGAGGAGATGCTGGTTTAGCTGCTCTGGGCTCTGACACCCCAGGAACCTGTGAGAAGCACTTCACCTTCATCATCTTTGCAACAAATTGAGGGAACCCTAGCCCTGGAGTATCTGCTCTGCCTCTGTCTGACTCTGGGGGCAAATCAGCCTACTCTTAAATCTGCACCTATTTATAAAGCCTCTGGTCTCCAGAGAAATAGTATTCAGAGATGCAAAGTCACCTTTTTTCTCTCCCACTTTTGAAGGGAGAGATTTTTCTGAGATTTTTTCTGAGCTGAGCTCTGAGCATCCCCCAGCACAGTACACAGTATTTCCCAGCACTAACACTTCTATGCAGAGTTAATAAAGGAGACAAAAGCTCAGACCTAGGATGTGCATCAGCAGAGTCACCTGAAGAGAAAGATTTAGATCTGCTGAGGACCCAACCCCCAAATTTCTTGAGCATGTTCCAAGTACAGAGTTGAAAGGAGCAGCTGAAGAGTCACCCCAGGACACACTCCTGATGGGGGTGTCTGTCACATCTTAAACAAAATGACAAGACAGAAAATTAGCTATATCCTGACCCAAACCAGGGCATGGTCAGCACAGGAAAAGGTGTGTTTGGAGTCAGGAGCAGGAAGAAAAGCCAAGACCAGAGACCTTCCCTGTTCTTTTGCTAACAATGGCTCAGCTCCTATGACTTGTCCTACATATGTGACTGACAGGAGACAGCCACAGTCACTGCCATCCCAGGTGGCTGCAGCTGCCACCTCCAATAGCATCAGCAGCACTGAAGAAACCCTTTTTTGTTCATTTTTTTGTTTGTTTTTTCTAAGGCAGACTGATGCCAACTTACCTCTTTCTTTTTGCCAGCTCCAGCCCAGATGCAGAGCCCATCTTACACAGAGAGACAGATGAGCAATAACTCAGCAGTGACAGGGGTAGTTTTATTATACTGGAATAAAGAAATTGCAGAGGAAAAAAAATGAGTTCAATATAAGATACAATTGAGTTTATTTGACTTCTGCTGCATGTGTCCACTAAAATGATGAGGATGAATGGGTCAGAGAGGATTTCAAAACATTATGAACCTGTTTCTCTCGGGATGAAAGCTTAACAAACAAACAAACAAAAAAACCCCAATCAAACAAAACCCCACAACCCTAAGAAAAGGTCAGTAATTGTAGGTGAAATACTAGATAAAGGGCATGAACTGCTGGAGCAAAGGACGGGCATTCTTCTGCTCAGTGACACCTAACGGGGCTTCACAGTTTTAAAAGAAGAGAGTAGAAGGAGTGTACACCTTCAGCAGGATTGTAAAATGCAATCAAGACCCATTTAAAACAAGGTTTGATCTCCTTCTGATCAAAAGGGTCAAAGGGAAACAGATGGAATCGTATCCACTACATCTTCAGAAAACTAAATAACAAATTATTCTTCCCAACTGGAGCTGACAAGAAGCAACAAAGCTAATTCAGAACTGAGATGTTTTAGCACCAGAAGTGGGATCTGAATTGAAGCTTCAAGAGACAGGAGAAAGGAAGATGTGCTCATTAATATCCTAGTATAACAATAACCTCAGATAATATGAATTACTGCAAAACCTCCAGAGAGCTGATAGAAATGTAGATTTACTCTCCCATCCATGGAGCTCCACTTAACATAGTTTATTCAGCAGCACTGAGTAAATATCAACAAGAAGGTTAAAATATTGATCAGGGAAAATACTTCACATTGAATAAGCTGCAGACATCTGGAAACAAACAAACTGGTGCAAGAAAGCAGAGATATTTTGGGCATTTTCTTCTGCCAAAAGCCCAGCTGATGATTTGCAGCTGTAAACTCCCATCTGGTGAGGAAGAAGGGGAGGAATGGATGTTCCCTTGCTGAAGAAGGAAGCCCTCTCAGTTTTTTGGGGTTGTGACAGAGCATAACACAGGAGGGATCTGCACAGACACCTCAAAATAGAGGAACACAATTCTCACAGAGCTATTTTCCAAGCAGCAGTCAAGTCAGTTAATGGGGCTGGAAACCAGTCTGTAACACTTCAGCCCTGCAGAAGGGCTCTGAAGTCTCTCAAGCAGCAGAACTCTTCCCTGCTTTGTTGCATCTCTTGCTGTCTGGGCAGCACTGCTCCAACACTCCCAGCCTAGGGCTGTGTCCTGCTTTGGGCCAGGATAAAGGTGATTTTCTGTCTTGTAATTTTGCTTTCAGCTAAGTTTCTTGTAAGGAGCTGCACTTGCTGAAATTAACAGCAAGTTTCTCAGACAGTCTCTGGTTCTGGGACTGATAACACTCCATGGTTATAGTCACAGCCAGAGACTGGGATGCAGAACCAAGGCCACTGCTCAGCTCTGAGGAAAATTTTGCCCTCCAGAAGGTGAAAAGGCGTAAAGAGGTCACACCTGCAAACCCTCTCTTAGGAAGGAACTGACAAGATAGATGGCCAAAATTGACCAGAGCATTCCATCCCATACACCTCATACTCAGTATAAATTTGAGGGATCATGAGGGTCAAACCCTTCCTTCCCTTCCTGCTTCCCCTTCTCCCCCTGTCCCTGTTTGCTTCAGCATCCTGGGAGGATTCCATCCATTCCTCTGCCTGTGCTCCTGATCCATCCCAGCCTGAATCTGTGTGTTCCTGCCCCCAGCTCCCAACTGCTGCTGACCCCAGGATTCCAGCCTGGACTTTCCCAGGGCTGCCCTGCAGCCTGGGTGGGGATGTGAGAGTTACTGGGGGGAAGGGGGGAGGAATATGGGATCATTTTCCTGTATATTTGTATATATTTAATAATTTTTCCTATTTATCATTACTGTTTCATTAAAATTGTGTAGTTTAGTTTCCAACCCATAAGTCTCTCTCCCTTGTTCTCTCTCCTTTCCATATCAGGGAGGAAGGGGGATTAATAGAGAGTATCTGGCATTCAGTTTAATTCCCAGGCCAGTGTTAAACCCTGACAGGCTGCAACTTCTATCAAAACTTTTGGCTGCCTAAACTTTTCCTTCAGAAGCCATCCTGACCCTCCTTTTTTACTAGAAGTGTCTAAAATGTTCTGAAGACTTGTCAAGCCAACATCTGAACACAGACATATGCTGGGTATCAACCCCATCCTGCAGCATTACCCTCACGTCCTTGCTGTCCCAGTGCTGGATCCCACTTAAAGCAAACACATCCAAGCTTTTATTTTGTGTGAGCTGTGCCCTTCCTGTGTGAGACATTTATCCTCAGAATAATCAGACCAACTGGCAAAGTATGCAAGCCAGGAACTGAACAAATTCCATTTTATGCCAACCTTCATAAACATTTTGGGAGAATAAAAAGAACAACAATAATCTAAAATCCAGTGACTGGGGTAATTTACAGAATTTCTCCAACAAATACCATGGCTCCCCATGCCAAAAGATGTTTCTTGGAATAATATGGAATCTTTTGCCATTTGGAAGGGGAGGTGGTAGGACAGAACTGCCATCCAAATTGCTCAACAAAATGCTGAAATCATTGGGTACACTGGCAAACACCCACCTCTAGGTGAATACTCCTTGACCTAAGGAAAGGTAAGGAGAGATTATTCACAAAAAAGGACTGGGAGATGAATGGCACAGCAGATGGATTACAAAGGCAGCATTGCTTCCATCTCAGGATCCCTGAACACGCTGCAGCTTCCCTTAGAAGCTCAGAAATCAGTCTTGTAAAGCTCATAGCACTGTGAAGTCCTCAGTCCTGGAACTGAGGCATTGCCTCATAAGATACATTCATCAACTACTATTACCAAACACACCAGCATCTCTGAGAGCTGTGCTTCATGACCACAGTATTTCAAATCACAGCCCAGAAATGATACAAATCCATCTGAAATAAAACTGAATCTTCTCTTGTGTCTTCCTTCCTTACCTATGGCAGACAGCAAGAGAGATCAATTCCATGATCACCCATGTGAAAGCCCTAAAAACTGCAGCATGGTTCTCTCCCACCCAGAGCTGGGGTTCAAGGGCATAGGCTGCAGGAGGAGACATAAAGTTCATGTTTATTCTAAGCTGTTTATTTTGAATCACGTATTTACAGCACCACAGTAAAGGGAATATATATAAAATAACATTTAAATAGACAAAACACAAACAGCGTAATTAGGAAAGCATAATAGAGCTCAGATTACCAATTATAATAAAGTAATCTCTGAAGGAGCTCCACATACATACTACAGAAAGGAAAAAAAAAAAAAAAAAAAAGAGGGGAAAAAAACCCCAGGACTCCAGACATTCAGAAATAAATCTGATTTAATTTGTTTTATGTTCCGGTGCTTGGTTTTTATACATTTATTTTTATCGGCTTGTCTTATCAGATATGTGTGACTGCATTACTTTCCAGGGAAGTCAAAAGCTAAAGATAGGAGTATCACTAAATGCTAGGGATTCATGCAAAGCATCCTCTGCAGATAATCCAACAAAACAAAGAACTTGGCACAAAACTCTTAGCACAGATGTTCTCTATTAAAAATGTTGCAAGTTCCCTCAACAGCAAGTTTCAATTTCACTTCTCTTTCAAATTTCTATTTGATCCTAGTGGAGGGAAAAATATCCAGCAACAGAATGGAAATAAAATGCCTCAAGTGCTCCCTTGCCCTTATGGGCAAAGCAGTATAATCCAGGCTCTGTTAGGTGACTCCCCCATTTTGTAAGAGGAGGTGAGGACTTTCATCTTCTACAACCTCATACTTGGTAGAACAGAGAAGTCCAGAGAGCAAAACCAGGGTCTCATCCTGCTGAACATCCTTGAGCATCCTTGGGAACACTCCAGAGAAGGCAATCTCCAGAAGAACTTGCCAGAAGAAACCCAACTGATTGAAAGGTATAAAGTTTAAATCAAAAGACACACCTAAGGAAGAAAATTCTCTTCACAGAACACAAGCAAACTGTTGTTTGACCCCAATGGCCTCTGGCTAATATTTGATATTAAACTGCAGCCTTTTAGTTGAACAGCTATGCTTCAGGGGGAAAGCTGTTCTTATCAAGATTTAAATGATAAAAACTGGCAAGATTTTAATCCATAGTGTGTTCAAAGGTTACACAGGCAGGTCCTAGCAGATTCCATTTTAAAAATGAGCTTCTAACATTCATAAAATCAACTTATTTCACTGGGTAATGGTTCTGGGTAGATTTAAAACAACACTGCTAGCAACTTACAAACAAACCCTGCAGCAGGTACAGAGCTGGAGCTTGGAAATGCAAAACCAACTTGAAAGAGAAAGCAACACACAGCACTCAGATTTAATTGTCAAAAATGATCAGACAAGCCAAGGCATTAACAGTGACAGCTATGTGTGGACCTGTTAAAGTGTTCATTAAATTGCTGCTAGTGATGCAAATAGTGAAATATCAGCAAACAAAAAAGCATTCCCAGTGAATGCAAGAGTGAGGGTGGCATCCAAGCAGGAAATTCACTGTGAAGGGCAAAATTCCACTTTCAAATTGCATCTAACAACGTCAGAAACAAGGAAGCTGACCACAGGAGCACTACAAGCTGCACAAAACCCAATCAAGGCACCACTTACCTCCCTTAGGGAACATCCTGAAGTATCATTCTCAGCTCAGATCAAGTGGCAAATTTGTTTTCTTGTAGTTGCTGTTCTGTGCTAATTCCTCCTTACTGGTCAACACTGAAGGGAACACAGGGGAACATTCTTCCCTCTACAATAAAGACTGCATTTGGCACAGAACCAAGCACCACCAGCCTTTAAAAAGCAGCTCTCAAACAAGCACTTTTCTGCTGTTATTTTGTGAGGTTTTTTGGTTTGTTTTTTTTTTTTGAGCAGAATGCTCATTACATGATACACCATGTGCAGACACCTCTGTTAGATTTTAGCCTTCACTTGAGACTTCTGTTGACACCAACACAGAGAAGCAAAGAAATACAAGTCCAGAATGTGATGGGCACGGAAGTATTGATTAATGACTGATCTGGAGCTTCAGTTCTTTCAGGAGGCAAATTTCACTTTAGAATAAGACCAGATAATCACTTCCCCACTCTGACCAGCAGAAATTTGGCCAAGGTACTTCATCACCTGTGAAGGTCTGAACCAAGTGTCTTCAATGTCATAATTTTTAAGATTTAAGCTTAAAATCTCTTGAGATTTTTTTTCCTGGAGAGGTTTTTTTCTGGTTTCTTTGGTTTTTGTTTCCTTTTGAAGGATCACCATGGGCACAGGGCTTTGGAGAAGACACATGCTGCTAGAAGCAGCTCTTCAAGCAGAGGCTGCTGAGTCCAAACCCATCCATTTCTTGCACTGTTTATTCACCAGGTTAGGATGGGGATAAGATGGGGATTTTGTTAACTGGGAGAAGTGGGAATACCATATTTGCAATAGCAGAGTCTGAGAGGTCATTGGTACCAAATGAAAGCTTCCTTTGCTGATCAAGACAATTTGTCCTGCCAAATACTGCAGGCAATTAAAGCAAAACAACCACCAAAAAACCCAGCAGACAAACATATTTCCTTTAAGCTTATTTAATGATATTTGAAACGCTTAAATTTTCTATTTCCCAGATCCAAAACCAGATATTTTTTTTTAAGTGACCAATATTTAATTCCAGAAACATACAACCTTATCAGCTAAGTCATAAAAGAGCTATTTTACAAACATACATCTGGATAATTAGAACAATAAAGTCTTTTTAGACATTCAAACATGATCAGTAAAAATACAAGATTATTAATAAAGATTTTTGTGTATTTTTAAAGAATACTTCCAGATTTTTTTTCTTCTCTTTAAAGTAAATCTCTGTTAAGAGTACATGATTGTATGTTGTACAAAGAAAATAAAAATATTCTAGTATGAAGAGAGCTCCACAAGACTTAATTCAAAATAGAACAGTGTTTTGGCTGCAGTATCCCTTTTGCAGTACATCTGCTTGTCAGTTGGCACCTTTGGGGGACGGGGAGGGAATTAAGGAATTTCTTTGGGGAACAGAGGGAATAAACAATAACAGTTACTGCCAAGCACTGAGATTATAATCACAGGTCACCTGCTGAATATCACATCTCTCTTCTAATAACAGAGGCACAGTATCTGTAGATCAGGATATCTAAGTTTCAGGAAAACACTGGAAATAGGCATAGTGCTATCTGAAAGATGACCAAAACCGTCAGACTTCTTAGCTCTTCAAGTTTACATTCCTCATCCTTTTTCCTGATCCCACCTACAGGATGTTAAATCTCCCCTCCCAAAAGACAAGGTATGTTCAAAACACAGGCCTACCATTTGCACTGCTATCCTTCTACAGAAGAAGGAACTGATCCTTTCCAGAAAGTATCAATCTGACCTTTTTGCTTGTCCATGAAGTATAACAGCAGAAGAGAAATCACTTCTCGGCAGGATCTAAAGAATGGCTGCTATACTACATCTTTGTTCCCAAGACAAGAAACCCTTGCTCATCTTGTATTTGGAGAGGAAATAAAAAAAAAAAAAAAACAACACACCACAAAAAAAACCCCAAAGCAAAACAAACAAACAAAGCCCACAAAAAAACCCCACACTGGGAGAAGCAGAACACACTGGTGCAAGCAACCCAGAGAACATTGTCCTGCTCTGCAATCCAGCCTGAATAAGGGAATGTACCAATCACCAACCAGGGGCAAATTAAAATGCTTCCTTGTACTGGAAAACTGGAATTTTAAAAAGGGTGTCTTAGGGCTTAAAGTGGGGGGAACAAATGAGAAACCTGAATAGTGCATTTGAGTTCCAGCTCCTTCCATGCAGCAAGAGGTGGCCTGAGGTCTGCCATACAGTAGATGTGCCAGAGAGGAAAAAGGGACCCCTCATTCCTTCAGGTTACTGCTACTCTCAGAAAATAATGGCTCCCTGAACCCACCAGTATTTTTCTAGAGGAGTAACGCCCTGTTTGTTAGGGTGATCAATGTAGCATAAGAAGGTCAGCTGAAACAAAACCCAAACTGGACAGAGCACAGTGTGACATTTGTTGCCCATAAAACTAGGTTCAAATGGGTTGGGGTCTTCTCTTAACGTCAGCTCTCTGCAAGCTCCTGCTCTGGAGACTCTCCATTTCATCCAGCACAAAGGCTTCTCTGCCCTCCCCATTAGGCTGGCACAAAGTGTGGATGTTTCCCCTAACACATTTTGATAGGAGACAGAACTGTACCTGATCTCCCAGAGGATTATGTCCAAATTATCATAGGAACAGTGAGGAAAATTCCATTCCAGCAGCTCCAGAGGCAGAAATACAAGGATGACATGGCAACATGAATGCTCTGCATTCCCAGCTTTTTCACTGGTGCTACAGCTATTAAAGATGAAACAATGAGGCTACACAATGCTTATGCCAAGGTGAAAAAGGCAGAGGCAGCAGGGGCAGATTGCTCCCCCATGGTCTATCTGAACAGCTGCATGCTTCTGGTACAGGGTGCAGCTCATCAAGAACCCTGAAATTCATAAAACTTGGAGAAAAGCAGAGAACAAAGGATTTCATCTTCAGTCACAAGGAAAGAGTATTAATTAAGCAACCAGGTCCTGCCTTTGCTGGTCTTCCTGCATATTCCTGAAGTCAGACTGAGCTCCCTCTGTTAGAGTTCAATGATAATTTTCAATCGGCCATGGAAGCCTGCTGGAAAGTTTTCAGACAGTTAAGGTCATAATAAATGCTCCCATTTCTGGAGTGTGTAGACCCAGGCAAGCATCATGCCAGCTGATGAAGGGAGCTGAGGGGCAGAACAAAGGTCCTTTTATTTAAGGGAAAAAGGGCTTTAACACCAAGTCTGGCTCTAGCTCAGTTCTTTTCCTGGTAAGATCAGGTTCAAGATGTCACATTGGTCTGAGGCAGTGTTCTAGGTGGGGGGCTTACCAGAGAAAGCCTTGATGTTTATAACCAAAGGAAAAGTGGCTGAAGGCAAGGAGGGGAGATCCTAAGAATGGAAGTGCTGGGCATTAGCAGTGACAGTGCACAGGACAGGCTTTAGTGAGAGGAAGCTCCTGCCAGCCTGGAAGAGAATACTTTGGCTTGTGTTGGCAGTGTAATGCTCCACATGAAACATGATAACTTTGTGCAACTCCGTGTAACAAGAAAAACTCCTCCCTGTAAGGGTTCATGGCTCCAACTTTGACATCAGTTCCCAAAACATCTCTGCTCAACCTCTGCTTATCTTTACATCCCTTGCATGTTTCTAACAGGAAGAACAAGAACTCTTGTGAGGTTTTTTTCTCCTACATGGTAGATAAAGGAGAGATCTGATTTCCTGCCAGCAACTAAGAGAAAAAAAGTTTGTTTCAAAGGAGCAGGGAGTACGATCTTTATGCTGACCAAAGAGAGATTCTCAGCACTCTATGATGAGCACAGTGATGCAAACCACACTGCAGCAGTTCTGAGATGTTCATGGGATTAACAGGTTTGGTTGGCTTTGCTGTTCAGTTTGGGTTCACTAAATACTTTAAAACTTGGGAATGGGGTGCAAAAAAAAGATTGTCTTACACACTTTCTACTAGCAGCTGTATGCACCATGTCTGTGACACTGAGGACAGCCCAAACCACCTGTGCCAAGCAGGATGTGCCTGTCCTAGGACCAACTTCAGAGCAGGGGCACAGCCAGATGAGGCTCTTGCTCCCGGAACAAGGAATTCCAGCAACAAACCCCCTTGGAAGTACTAGGTACTTCCCCCTAAGGAAGTACTAGAGAGCTGTTTCAGCCACCTTTGTTTTGCACATCTGTTTCAGTGAGAACATGTTGGCACAAATCAGTTTTGAAAAAACCAGAACAACCTGATCCCCAAATCCCCCCAAATAAAATCCCAAACCCCACCCCAACCCCTCAGCAAGACATACTTTCAGGTACTAAAACTTACTGGCCCTATAATCAGCAGTACCTGTGGCTAACTCACATGGCAGCCCTCATTCATTCAGTAGTGAATCAGGGGCAGATGTGCCCCACATTTCTGAAACACTTCTGGGTTTGCTTTTTCTTTTTTTTTCTTTTTGATCCAGAGAAGAGTTACAAAAGTGCTGCAGGTCCAAGTATTTTTATCACTTTACAAAGGAGACAATGATCAAAGCCAACAAAGTCAAGGAAAAAATTAAACCTGTCTTTCTCCTCTCCCAGTCTAATCTTGCATTTCAACAAGGAGACCACTAATAGAAGAGGGGAAAAATTGCCCATCTCAAGTGCCTGGCTGTTTAGTGCATGGAAAATTCTTGTTACACACATGGTGACGTGAGCAGTTCCCATGCAATTGTTGAATACAGATAGTTCCAGCCACAAGTTATCCTAACACCTTCATAAGTAGCTCTTTGCACCACAGTTTGAGTGCCAGCAGGGAGTGCAGAGTCCAGTCCAGTGAAGTAGAGAAACACTTGCACATAGGCACAACCCCTCCCCTCAGACCTGACCTTTGGTTCAGGAGCAGTGGCAGGCAAGGGTGTACTATCTGCAGAGGGCTAGAACTGTCACTACCCAATTAAAATAGAACAAAAAAAAAAAACAAAAAAAACCCAAGGCAGATTAAAAAATTAAAATGTGCTTTTGATACACGGAATGAAGTCAAATAAATACATTGATTTTTTTTCTTTTTTTTTAAATGTCTAAATACATTTTTATATCCTACACCCAAAGCTCTGTACATTTGGTTTGGTTTTTTCTGTTCTGAAAACATGAATTTCTGATAGCAAGGAGAGGAGCAGAATACAAGAGACTCCCTCGCTGACAAGATAGTGCAGATGCCCCACAGGAAAAGCACCCCATGCCCACTTTGCTGCAGGACAGTTCATGTTTGGATGGTTCAAACCCTCTCATCTCAAGAGTCCACAAGGAAGACAGTGGGTGCTGTGTCCTGATACTCTCCAACCAATCTTCAGCCACTCCAGAACATGACTAGCTTTTTTCTGAAGAATGGAACGAAAAAAAAAAAAAAAAAAAAACAAAAACAAAAAAAAGGGTGGTGAGGGAGAGGAACTGCAATGAGAGAAAAATGGCTAACATTTCTGAACACTACTGCTAGCAGAGACAGCTTATTATGTGAGAGACTGCACACCCATTTAACTTTAAGACTTTTTAAAGTAATTCCAGCAATTACATCTCTAGGATGCCTAAGGCCAGTTTAAAGGACTCATGGCAACCACTTTACACAGCATCAGAGACACCCCAGATAAAGAAAAGACAGACTGTAATAATTTTACATGTTTAAAAATCTTCCTTTGGGACTTTTACAATCTATCTTGCTTTGAAAGAGAAGTTGTACAACCTGAGATGCAGGTCTTTGGCAGGTAGGGGTGAGACAGCTTGAAAAAAACCATTTCAGAGGAATGAACAAATGTGAGTCTCAATGCATTCAGCTGACCTTTCCTGGAATCAACATGGTCTCAGCCCTGTGAGAGCTGCTGAAGTAGGGGAAGCCTTTTTGTGTGTCTGTGAGAAACATTAGCTACTGCCTTTGTGCTTTTTATTTCATGTCTGAAGCTGATGTGGTGCATGCTGCCCAGTGCAGGCAGTCTGGCTGCATACCTGAGTGCTCTCCTGGGGAGGCTGATCCAGCCAGCCCTTGGCGCCTGAGGATGCTGTAGTCTTCCTCAACCTCCTACAAAACAAAAAGAACCCCAAAATTCAAGTGGCTCTTTATTTTCAAAGTGAAAAAAGAAGGCTTCATATAGCAAAAGATTTCACTGTGTCTGAGTGGGCTACAGCACCTGTTGCACAGTGACCCACAATGGATCTCAACTCCTTTATCAGGCCTTGCATTTACAGGCCATATTCCACTTTCTTTTCAAGATTTTATTTAAAGGCTGGCTACCAACTTAACATGTTAGTATGTCTCATACATCAAGATGCTATGCTATAAACCTTCTACAGCAATGCCTAGTATGTACAGAGAATTCCCAACACATACAAAAACCCATTTTGAATCACAGAATTTTCAGGGTTAGAAGGGACCTTTAAGATCATCCAGTTCCAACATGGGCAGGGACACCTCCCACCAGCTCAGGTTCTTCAGAGCCCTGTCCAGCTTGGGCTTAAAAACTTCCAGGGATGGATGGGGCTTCCACCACCTCTCTGGGCAACCTGAGTGTCTCACACCACCCCATGGTGAAGAACTTCTTCCTAACACCTCATCTAAATCTCCCCTCCTCCACTTTGAATCCATTCCCCCCATGTCCTGTCACTCCCTCACCAGCTTCAGATACTAGAAGGACACAATGAGGTTTCTTTGGAGCCTTATTTGCTCCAGACTGAACAATCCCAACTCTCTCAGTGTCTTCACAGGAGAGCTGCTCCATCCCTCTGACCACCCCCCTGTCCCTTCATGAATCTAGTGAGGCTAAAAAGGAAACCGACAACCCTGATAATTGCACACAGAAAGCAAGCATACCTTTAACTTTTCAAGGTCATCCTCTATCTTCTGAATATACCTCATCATCTGCAGGCGTGACTCTATAGAGAAGGGAGGGCTTGCTACAAATGGGCAGGACTCCTCCACCCCCCCCCCAACGTGAGGCCATCATCTCCTCAGGGAATGGGGAGCTCCCTCCATCTGACTGGGTGTCCCGGGGGGAAAGTGGCTGCTGCTGTGCAGAGTCCAAAGAAGTGTGGCCACCTGCAGTGCACTGGAGAACCAGAGCTGATACCTCCTCATCTGTGGAGCTCTCCTGCACTGTTCCATATCCATCAAGGATCAAATAATTTCCTGTGAAGAGAACAGCTTTTTTACTTACACCTCCAGCTCAATAATCACCGAGAAGCACTGAGCTGTAGACAGTTTAAGCAGACTTTAAGAAAGATAAGTAGAGAGAAGCCCATCAGAGAGATTTGAAAATGGAGAAGAAAAAGCATTTGTGAACACTACACAGAATAGTGATTCTAGCAGACCAGGTTGGTCTGGTCCTGAATTTGGCTTCAGAGATCATGGCTGGTTTTTGGAGTGCAATTTAAGAATTACATGATTAGCTCAGGTAATCACCCACCTTCCTGTTTTTCCAAAATTTATTATAATGTCTGAAAAACCTGCACTTATACTACTGCTACCCCACAAATCAGACTGCTAGCTTTCTAACCTCCAGTCACTAGCTACTGTGCTGAGGATGCTTTTAGATGGGCTAGCTATAAAACTTAGCTTGCTGATATGTTAAAAGATAAAGCATTTATATTTAGAAATGCTTTCACAACCTGCACTTAGCAATAGGATTATATTAAGTAATTTCTCTACAGAATTACAGAAAAACTAGCATGTGGAGTCAGAATTGACTAAAAACAGGTCGATCTAATTTTGATGTCTCTCCACAGTTAAGAAAGTAAACAGCATAAGTGGTGACAAACAAATTAGATGTTTCAAATTATTGGCTCAGTTCTAATAATTTAAAATATCTTAGTAATTCGGGGAAAGAAGAATGATTTTCAATATGTAGTTGGAAGGCAGCATTAAGACAGTCACAAATTGGCTTATTCAGAATGATAGAATCCAATTTTTCAATAAAAGCATATTTAGAAGTAAGAGATTTCAAGACTAATAGTCTCGTAGAATCTACCTAGTAGTGGCTACTTATACTACAGCATGCACATGAGATAAAGCTCAGCTTGTGTGCTAAGGTTAGTGTTCCCAACACAAAGAATGCAAAGTCCCATGGAAGTGCTCACAGCTGCTGCCTTAGAGCTGGTTTGCTGCTGAGTTAACAGCTCTACACCCTTCCTGAAGGCTAGAAGAGAGATGCTTTAACAGGCTGCTCAGGTAACTGCCAAATATAGCATATGTAATAAGAACAACAGAAACAACCAAAATAGCAGGCTTGTAAGACCTTCAGATTATGGTAAGGTCACAGGAGACATTTACAGTGCAAAGTCAAACCCTAAGTTTCTTTTCTGAAGCTTTATCAGGAGAAGCCAACATAATTTCTATAAAATACCATGAATCATGAGTGCTCTATGTGTAAGAAGTGCTTTGCCTTCAGGAAAAACAGTTTTCTCTACAGGTCCCACCACTCAGCTTAGAGATAAAGTGGTTCAGGGGCAACAGCAATCAAGGGCTTGCATTGTGCCTGTGTCTCTGTAATTACAGTCTGCTACAGCATATTAACCCTGCAGTACTTCAGCTTCTCCTTGCAGAAAATAGAGTTCTTTAGGTACATGTTTCCACTGCTCTTTCTGGGGCTAAAATGACTCTTGAGGACTGAGAGATAACTTTAAATGCTCTATATCACATAAGCAAGAGAGGAAAACAGAGGGCAGATCTCTCTAGTATCTTCTGCTCAAATCTGAACTCGTCTCTAACAGTCTACTATTAGTCTACTAATAGTATAGTCTCTAATAGTCTAATAGAGACTAATAGTAATACAGTCTCTAATAGTCTATCAAGTCTACTAATAGTAGATCTGGAAAGACAAATGAGGGAATGAAACAGGCTCACCTGAGATCCGTATTTGCACATCCTCTTCCTCCTTCCTTTCCATGAGTTCACCTTCAGAGGGATTTTCATCACTGTGAGCTTCTCGAGCATCAAAAAAATGCTCCCCACTTTCATCAGCACCCCCTCCTTCCAGCTCGGGGGTGGAGATCTCCAGATTCATACTCATGTGGTCTATTGCTAAGCCACTATTAGATCTGGGGTCTCTCCCACCCAGCTGCATGGCATCTCCTGAAGCTGGTGATTCAGCTGAAGTCCGGAGGCCATAACCAGCTGGGGACTCGGTAGTCCCGGTTCTTGGAAGCATTCCATCTGCTCCAGGTTGGTGGAATTTGTTATTGTCAGAGTGCTGCAGTCCAGGCTCACCTTCCCTCTCTGTTTGGGCTTCTTGGGAAACGGTCCGAAACCTGGGAAAGCGCTGCCGGTCTCCCAGGGTCCCCTTCTCAGAAAAACCAAGCTGCTGCACCAACAACTGCTTCAGCAAGCCCACTGCAAGTGGAGAGAACATTGATAAGGCTTCACAGACCAGAATCTCTCTGATAGTGATTAAATTACTGATTAAACACTTTCCAAAAGGTGTCTCACAGTCACCCCTCTTATTGCCCTCGGGAGGAAAAACAGGGATGAAAAGGAATATCTAAGGTCTGAAGGCTTAGTACGCATTTTATCAACTAAAATTACCCAGCAAGTGAGCTGGAGTGAGTGCCCAGGTTTTACCCATGCCCACAAATGAGCTAAAAGCCATGGCCATAACAGGGGATTCCCACCTGAGAAGCAAACATTTTGACAATATTCCCCTCAACCTGAAATGCCAGATCAAAAAAAAAAAATAAAAAAAAATAAAAAAAAAAAAAATTGAAGATACATTTCCCCTAAAATTTCATGCAAATTTATGCTTGTTTAAACCTCAACCCACATTCCTTTAGCTCTCAAATTATCCCAACCTAACACTTCATAACAAGGACACATTGTTCAAAACAAAAATATGATGCTGTCAAGAGCATCAGACAATCACACAATGCTCATGTAACACCCAAAGCAGCTCCGAGTTCATACAACAGAATGTCACTCATCTAAGTGGAAGGCTCTTGTCAAAATATGAGTGACCCATTGCAGCTGTTAGTGGGCTGCCCTTTAAAGTCTAAGCAGTCATGAGATGCTAGGTCACTAATCCTATCTTTACAACACTCCCAGGCTAAGATTATCTTATCACTGGTCTCTGAAAACAAGTAGCAAGACCTAGGCTCACATATCTTCAAGCCCAAAATTTTACAAAAAGATATGCAAAATCATATTCTACAAAATCATATTCTAACACAACCTCTCCTATCTTGCTCCATTGTCTTTTCAAAAACTGCTGACTATCAATGACATTGTACAGCACAAAGTTCTGCAATATAATTTTTTCCATCAGAGCTCTTCATGGACAGTAAGTAACAGTTCATTACCACCATCATATTATACAAGGGAAAACCAGAAAAAAATGAGATTCCTAAAGCCAAAGAAAAGGCCAGTATATTAATTCAGAACTTAGTATTTCTTGCTCTTAGATTCATTTTATTTGCTATGATCTACAGCAAAGTTATTGTTTAATAGAAATGTGCTTTAGATTTTATTTCAGCTCATTGGTTTAAATGACTGACCTAACAATTTCAGTCCCTAAATCACGACCCACCAGACACTTCCCACAGTTACTCACAGTTCCTTAATGCATCCAGGGCCCACTGCCCTTCTGAAGGTAAACTGGTGGTTGTGTGTTCATAGCATGCAGAAGAACCTTTAAGTGTCAGGTCTGCCTGCTGCACTTTATCAAACTGTCTCTCTGACACAAGAAGACTTTCTACCTTGGACTTTTCAGACATGATGGGTGAAGAAGATTGAGCATTCAGTATTAAGGGAGATTCGAGGCCCAAATCTTTATCTAGTGAACAGAAACATATATTCAAGGTTAAAGAATTGTGTCAGTTACAATGTTAAACTGCAGAAATCCCTGCTCCACACAGAAATCTCTGAAAATACTATAAAGTACAGCTCCTTAACATGGGCTTGGTAAAAGGCCAATTCTTTCCAGGGGGAAAAATAATCATTCCCATCAATTTATACAACAGATGGGAATAGTAAGAGGTACATTTCTAAGAGGTTTTAGTAGAACTTCTCTAAACAACTTGAAAAGTAACCATTCCTTTCCAGAGAAAGGTCAAAGCTACCAAAAGATTCCCAGGCTTCAAGGGATATGGCTTTGCACCTCTGCACTTCCTGGAGCAAATCCACTGATACCATTTCCCAGCACCACTGTTTTACCTGGACTCTGCAGACTACTGGCAGGAATCTCATGCTGCTCTTTGAGCTTCTGCTGCTCCTCTTCTTCACGTTCTTCTCTGCAGAAAGGAAAGAGTGAACGGATTCTTTTAAACACACAGATCTGAATCGCTGCATGAGCATCACTGCTTTTGATGACAATTTTTGAGCAGAAAAAGTAAAAGTACTGGAAAAAGTAAAACCAGCCCTTCCTCCCCCAGCTCATTTTACTTACTCGCCAGGTCCTGACTGTGGTGGCAATGGAATCACTCTTCTAGTACTCCCCATTTTTACAGTCCCTGCCATCTGAGCTATAAGGTCCTGCCATCTGCAATAGAAATATCAAATAAAAAAATGACACATAATGAATATTTCTCTATTTAACACTCCTTAAATCCAGCTAATATTCTTACTGCTTTTCTTATCAAAAGAACTTTCTCTTTTTATAAAACTCTGTTATAGTCAACGAAGCATCCTGCAGCCACAAGTGAAGCACCACAGCATAATGCTCACCTCACCTGGATATTCTTCAGCAAAAGGAAATGAATGACAGGACCTTGGCTAACTGGTTCTGCACGAAGATGCAGAATTCCTTCAGTTACTTACGTGGCAGCCAGTCATGTAAAACCAGAATTGCAAAGGTAAAGAGAAGCACTCGGGGTCAGAAAAGGGGCTGGGGTGGGCCTGACAGCGAGCAGCAACTATAGAAGAATTGAGTGTATGGACAGGGTTTTTTTATTTAATATGTATTAAATAAATATACATACATCCATGCACACATTCACTAGCATGTTTACACCTTCCCTCTCCTGTTTACAACTTGGGAGAGAGTGTCCTTGGATATTTCCTATTGCTGTATTTTCAGCTAAGCCTAGAGAAGGAACTCAGGTAAGTCATGGACAACTGCACAGTTACTACCAGCAAGCAGATGTAAAAGATCTCTCACGTACAACCATCAAGCAGCAGATGGAGCTGAACCAATTACTTACACATTCTTTTCTGAAACAGTCTGTGCCACCAGTTCATAAATATGAGCTCCATTTTCTGACATGGAGATGACGAAGAAAGCTTTGTTATCTGAAGCAACAGAGGGAGGGAAGAATTTAACTAGATGCCCTGACTCACATAGCTTTTTTTGAAAATTCCTAAAACTGGGCATAACCCCAAACAGAAACGATGAAAGAAGAGATCATGAGATAACCCCTCCAATGCTATAATATACAGACATCTCTCCCTGTCTGGGAAACCTGACTATTAGTCCTGAAAGAAGAGAGCCACTATCACCCACTTTCAAAACAGATGCATTTCTCCTCTTCTCCTTCCTAATAATTGCTAGAGTACCTTTTATCTAATATAATCAGAGTACTTTAATTTAGAAGTCTATTTAAAACTCAAGCTATGCCTATTATTGATGCAAAGAAGTTAAACAGCTCATACATGCAAAGTAAGATGTTGGACAACCAAGAATTAAGCCTACGCATTTTTCCATATTCTGCTCTGGAACTCTAGACAAAACCATCTACCCTCAACTAACAGCATCTTCATTTTTGGCCTCCTCTTTTGCTTTCCCACTTGGATACACTGACCTGTTGCCACCTGACGCACCAGCACAGTGTTCAGTTTGATGATAGGACTGAAGGTGTGTTTGCTATCAGCTGTGGATGCCAAGATTTTACTGTGACACTTCAGTACAAGTTTATCATCTTGTTTCTGTAACAGCACCAGAATGTCCTCCAGAAGCAGAGTGTAGAGATCTGCAAGGAGTACAAAAGAACTAAGAATGAGTTAAAGATTCGTAGTTTTATATCACAACCCTGCAGAAAGAAAAAAAGCTGCATTTTTGATTACACATGCAGGGGCAGTAATCAGTGGTATGCCATTCTAAGCAAAGCTTGCAAAGCTTTCTCATCAAAACTACATCAGAAAGCTACAGATGGAATTGGATCATCTCATGACTGACTGCTGTGTCCCTGCATGGCCTCAATGATACTCCAGCACATTTCAGAACTGACAAGAATAATTTAATCAGCTCTGAGAAACACACAAGCATTATTATAGGTGGCAGGAAGAGTCATGACTGGAAACTGCAGAAATGCTTTCTCTCTCTCTCTCCTGAGCAAACACACACAAACCCAACTTTAAATCAGCTGATGGGAAGAGGCTCACCTATAGTTTTGTCGCGGTTAACCTTCCAAATTAGAGGTCCTTCATGAAGCATTTTTCTCTTTGTTAGATCCAAGTTCTGTCACCAGGGGAAAGAAAATAAGTGGCACTATGAAATTTCTATAGAAGCAAGTAATGGTAAAGCATGGGAATGTCAGGGAAAAAGCTACAGCAGGTACTCCAGTTTGGAGATGAGCATTCAAACCCTGTCTGAAAAAAGAAATGTGGAGCAGCAGCAGGGTACACTTGGAAGCCAAAAGATCTTGTGAAAGGTGTTTGTTATCACTCTTCCTCATGTATTTCTCCTTTTCACAGGGTGGATAATTTTCTTACTAAGGCATTAGGATGTTGCCTGATTTTTCCAGGGAGTTTTTCCAATATCTCACATGAGGTTGCAGTCCCGGTGTTACAACTGGTTAATGCTTCAGCAGTCAATTTGCAAGTCAAGTGTGCCTACAAATGATACACTGATACACAAATCATTCCAATGATCTGATGGACTTTATAATGTCAATGGATTCTTCAGTCATTTCAGTGCTTGTGACATTTAGATCTGCAGTCAAGTAGAAGTGACAATTTTCACAAGTCATTCCTTCCAAGTCGCAGAGTCTACAATCAATGACAGCTAGATTTGGTAACTGCCAGCAAGCTCTTCAGTTCCTGACTAAATGCTTGCAAGTTTATTTGTGGAAGGTTACATGATAGAGTTTTATAGAGGACTCCTCATAGAAAAATTTCATTGGGTACACACCAACTTCAGAGAAGATAGGGGAGTGATAAATAAACAGGGAATCTATACATGGCACACAAAGAGACTGTGGCAAAAATCAGGAACTGGGGATAAAGCATCAAATCATGAGGAAAACATGCAGAAGTGAAAAGAGAAGAGTCCTTGTGAGGAATCTACCTACTTGGAACATGTCTAAAAAGAAAAAAAGGTTTAAATTTGCAAGTGGCAGTTGGTGCTCATCATTCCCTTGCAACATCAGTATTTCAGAAAGTTAGCCCTGCTGCAAAGATGCTGACAGCAAGCAACCAGCTTCACTAACAGAACTGCAAGAATCTACAGGGCCCTGAAACACAGTACTTCTAGCACTGGACTTGGGACTTTACTTGGCTAGATCTGGGACTTTCCTATACAAACCAGCTTGGATGCAAGCCCTTCTTTAGTCAACTGCATTGCTATACCTCATGGCTCCCTGAGGCCTCTTGCAATTCCAACAGCACACTCAAGACATGTATAAGATCAGGTTAAGATACATACCCATTATGAGACCTATTTTCCACCAGCTCTTTCTCATGTAATACACAAGTGCATCAGCTTGCAGACCATTAAGGTTTCTTTTACAGAACTTTTATGTGCAGAACAAAGTTGTTATATCCACAGAGATCTCCAGGAAAGTAGCAAAACTCAAATTGCTGGGCCTAATGGTTTTAATTTTTGTAGAGATGTATTTTGAAAGATATAAAAAGATATAAAGATGATTTGATTGTACATCAGAGGACTGTAGTAGAAAGAGCCACAAACTGAATAGGGTTGTAAGCATTAGTACATAGATTGCTTGGATGTTGTTACTCACCCTGAACTCATCCATCATGGGATCCTCAGACTGCTTCAAGTAGGACAGGTCCAGACGACGTTGATAATCTTCCAAATGCTGCAGAAAAAAGCAATAAAGGAGGTTACTTTGCTTAGTAAAACTCACTAGTATTAGAGTCAAGGCAGTCATGAACATTTTCACACTTTTCCAAATGCCTGGGATTCCTTCTCTTATAGGAATACTTTAAGCCCAACAAAAAGTCACTAGTAGAGAGACTCTGGGTGTCTTCAACAGCTTGCTGCCTGTCAACTCCTCTCTCCAACCCTTGATGCTCACTCCATTCACCTCCTACCTGCTTGTTCTCAGACTCTTTGACAGCCTGGTTCACATGGTTAAGGATCTGACGGCAATGATCTGCTGCTTGCTTCACTTTCTCTTTCTCTTCAGGCAGTTCTGCAAGAGAAAAAGGAAATTTAACAGCCTTTTGCAATAGAAGTTGAAAAATTAAGAAATCTAGTGCAGTTTGCTGACCTCAAGTTTGAGAAAGAGAAGTTAAATTTGCAGAACAGCACACAGACAAAAGCACTGCATTTCAAAGGTGAAATGACAAAAACAGATTTGTGACAGATCATTTATTCTGCCCTCCACAAGACACCAGCCCCTGGTGATCACTGTACACAGCACAGCACCTGCTTCTCTCCTTTTTCTGAGAGGCTTGTGACAAATATTCACTCCACAAATATTAATATGTATTCTGAGAAATCAAAAAATTTACTAGGACTCCACCATGGTCCAAAAGAGACTCTCAGGAAAGATGTTTAATATCACCCACAGCCAGATAACCAAAGCCCTGGGGTTTGGCAACTGACTGCTGGCTTCTGTGTTTCTCCTTACCCTTCCTTATTTATTTATTTTGGAAGATTTGTAAGCAGACAGAAGAAACACAATGCAAAACAATTAAGTGCTACACAGTAATTTTTTCCATCCAGACAGTTTAGGAAAAAATAATCTCTGGCTACATTCATGCAGCCTGATCATAAAAACCAGCCTGCCTGCACGGTGGGGGTAAACAGGAGTTATCTTTCCAGGCAATGTCACTAGATGATACACAGAGAGATGTAGGTGAACTTCATCAATTCTCACTACCACAAGACCTATTTAGAATTCAGTTAACAGACAAATAAACAAGTACATCAAGGATAATGGAGTATCACATACTTTCCTAATTATGATTAGAGTGTATCTATAAACGCAGTATATTTTTATGTGTAATGAAATAACACTGCAGCAGGTACCACAAGGAAACCTGAAAAGGCATTTTATGGCATTATTCATCATATTTCCAGCCTGTTATGCTAGAAATGTATTTCAATATATTACATTCTAGCTAAACTCCACCCTCTGCAAGAACAAGAAAATGTTCTGTAGTGCTTGAGGGATGCAACACATAAGGAAGATTTTGTTGTAGGAAAGTATTTCTTTCCAAGTTCAATCTCCTTCAAACTCTTAAGTGACATTCATTATATTGACAACATCCAAGACTTCGATGAAGCTTGGCTTATCTCAGACTTTGAGGTATATCTCAGATGGCACTGTAAGCACATTTTTCCCAGATATTGGGAAATCTGAATATAGTACAGAGGATTGTTAAGAAAAAATACCAACAAACCACCCTTGGTCGATAACAAGAAGATGTTGACCTTAAAAAAAAAAAAAATCAATTTGTTCTGTATTATATGCCTCTTCTTCAAATAGTTGATTTCCTATAAGCCTTCACATGATATAATTTTTTCTTACCTGCTATAATGTTTTTCTTTTTTACTTCCTTGCTCAGAAGCATGCCCTAAATCTATTCAAGACTGCTTAAGCAATAGCATAATTGGATAGGGTTTTATTAGATTATTCCTTCTTCACATTTTTATGTTAGTAATGGACGATTAGGGATTTCTGTTACTGAAGACCATCTTTTTCTTTCTCCAATTCATCTACATAGAACCTGGAATTCACTTAGATGTGGTTTTGCTTAATAGTTTGATTTAGCTATCTGAACATCCTGAATTCAAGAAAAAAACATGTTTATTAGAGTATATTTATTATGGAAAACCAATTTACTGAAACAAATAAGAGCAGCATCTTCAGTGACTGGATTGTTTCTCATTATTTCATTCTTCAAGACTGTAGAAAGGAGTTAAATATATCTAGAAAAGTACAGAAAGAACAGGCATGCTAATGACTCTTCAAAACAATAGCACAAATCCAACTTGCCTCTCAGTAAGTTCCTAAAGATTTGGTTGCTAAGAGAATCTAATAAGGAAAGGCTACATGATACCTGCTCCTGTTCTGTTTCTTTTTCTTCTGAATGTAATTCCAGCTACTGAATTTATCACATACTCTTATACAAACAGAAAGATAAAGATGCAGAGAAAATATTTTCTTGACTTCCATTTGGTTGTTACGAACACTATCACCTGTTATTAACAGTAACACTAAAACCAAGAAACAGACCAGGAATTGGAGAGTTTCTCTTCAAAACTCCAGCATTCCTCTACCCTAAATTTTTAAAACTACATTATTACATTGCACCCTATGTGAAATACAACCCAGTGCAGACTGCCATTCACTTATTTCCCTATGACTTTCCTTTTTCTTTCCCCCTAAGTAGCAATTTGAGTTTAATTTAGAAGCAAAGACTGGATTGTTTTGGTTTTTTTTAAGCTGTCCTCCTGTGCAGAAGGCCGGAGTATGGTCACAATGAAAAGAGATGGTGACCCATAAAATGGAACTGTTCTTCAACATATGCTTGGACACCCAGTTTGCCTAGAAAACCTGCTGAGATGCATGCACAAACTCTAGTGGAAAGGCTTTACCTGTGTATTTGGCAATGTTATCCAGCAGAAGGGGGTACTTAGTCAACCTCTGCATCTCTTTAGGAATTATATCCTTCAGCTGCAACCGGCGACAGAGTGGATTGCTCTCAGCATCCTAAAATTAAACAGCACAATAACTACATTTGTCATTTTTATTAAGACTATAATTACCTGAACATGTAACATCTATTCATCACATAAAAGTCTATTGCTTCACTTTCCAGTAATTAAATACAAGACAAGAAATGCCAAGATCTATCATTCAGACAACACATTCCCTCTCCATTTGCAATTACACATAGGAAAGGCTCATCACCAAACCAGCAGCTTCCTCCCCTCATTACTTCAGAGACCTGGCTCCATCTCCAATCAATCTGTCACTGCCATACAAGACATCAGTTCAGGCTTTTATGCTATAGCATAACCACTGTACATTTTTCAATAAAACTTCAAGCCTTGTATCACCAGAGTTCTTCCCAGCTTGTGGTAATGAAGGTAATGTTCTCTCCTTCAAATACCACTTTTTCAAGCCCCTTTTCTGGCAGGGAGAATGGGTGTGTATTATCTGTCTTCTGCCCATGACATGGACCAAAATTGCACTAGAATAATCAGTTTTCCTCACAGAAGTGGAAAACAGCCACCTCAACTGAGATGCCATCTCCTGCCTGGGACAGCGTGTACTTTCCTGCACTCTTTCAGGACATTCTGTGTTCTGCAGAATGAAAGGCTCCTCCCTCCAGAAACGATTAGCAGAGATAAATACAGCATGGGAAATGATCCCAATCTGAAGACAATGTTAGACGTGATGTCATTAATTATAATAACCACATCTACAACCATTCATTATGTTTCACTGGCCACCAGCCACATCCTCAGGCAGCTCAAACCCTGGCCTGAAATTCACCTGCACAAAAGTCTGGAAGCGGGAATCCTTCTTCTGCCGGGATTTGATGACCTCTAGAGCAAAGGGTTGGTTACTGCAGAACGTGGCAGTTGCATGCTTCAGCTTCTCCTCTGCTGGTCCACTAAACTGTGTCAGAGAGCCAAGAAAACCAAATTTAGACTCAAAGATGAGCACACGTCACTTCCAACAGATACACAGCCACGTAGC
Source organism: Phaethornis superciliosus (assembly GCA_023637945.1). NCBI lineage: Eukaryota > Metazoa > Chordata > Aves > Apodiformes > Trochilidae > Phaethornis > Phaethornis superciliosus. Next base: position 4,799,205 of record JAJQWJ010000027.1, read on the forward strand.
AGAACTGGTCTCACCAAGGAAGGAAGAAATTACTGGCAAAAGATGTGAAGGAATTTCCATCCTGTTTTGAAAGCCTTATCTTCTCAGTCTACTGAGGAACCTCTCTCTGCTCTACAGGTCTCCTCTCTCCAGCCCTAGCACATCCAATCCTTTCCATAAATGCATTGCTGATTCAGAGGGAGAATACAGACCCATGTCTCCACTGTCAGCAAGAAGGAGAGCAGAAAAAACTGTATTCACATGAATGAGAAGGGATTATTTACCAGGCTGCTGGTCAGCAAAGATCAAAGGTCACCTTATTGCTCAGGGACAGCCATGCTTAAAATCCAGAATATAACATAACATCTTTTTTTTCCTAAACAAAAGTACTACAAAAACACTGTAAGGGGAAATGATAGCCATGAGCAGGGTTGAGACATATGCAACTGATGACAGATGGTTAATCTGTTAGGCAGCTCTTCCCATTCCTGCTACCCATACTGTGATGAAGCACAGTAACTTCTGAAAATACTCTGGAGAATGAGATCTGGTGGGCTCTTTTGTTTTAGCCAGACCACTATGCAAGGGGATATAACTACTAGTTTAAGGCCAAGTTTGCTCTAGCAAGTACTGTCCTGCTTTTTCATAATTCACAGGAGAACTGGAAGGATTAGATGTGTTTCTTTGGTATCTGATTTAAATTTGCTTCCCTTTCTTCAGGAATACTAGCCATACAGTTGAGGTACACAAAAAAACAAAACCAAAAAAAAACCAAAACCCAACACCACAAGAGATTTCTGCGTGAAGAGATGAAAAAAAATAAGCAGATCTATCTTCAATCCTAAATTAAGTAAGCTTGAAAACAGACAACAAAATGAGAGATTCCTGAGAGATAATTTATTATTTTTAAAGAATCTACATCACTCCTGCTCCTGTAATTTGGATCTCAGAAAGGAAGCCTGCAACAGTGCTATAAATTTGAACAGATAAATTCTTGGACTGGAAGCCAGTATTTTTAACTATCTTTTAATTGCAGCACAGGAAACACCAGGCTTGTATTTCAGTGCTACTTGAAATAAATCGTGCTATTATGTTTTTCAAAATCATACTCTCATCTTTATTTCTCCAAAACTACCTTTCTACTCTACCCACACATCAAAAGGAAATTATTTTTTTCTTCCTTGTATTATTCTTAGCTCTAGCCAAATGAAAATCCTGTGAGTTCTTCCTGCTTTCCTTCAGCCATCACTCTCTGTCTCTGTGCTGGCTCCATAGAAATGTCAGATCTAAGACCTTCAGTTCCTATTAGCTGAGAACTACCTTCACTAACCTCTGGCTCTGTTTTGTCATTCTTTGAAACATTATTTTCAGGTACAAGAAAATAAAACAGGATTTTACCCAGGAAAGTAAGTCTTCCCCAATTTCACCAATAACAGAAGTCTCGTTCCTTTTTCGGACAGCTTTCATCTGATCATTCAGTGCAACTTAATTAAAAAGAAAAGAAAATGTTACTAATACTGCTCAGATTGCAGCATTTATTTTATAAAAAAACTATTCTTGGAAAACGCTAGATTTGTCATAATTTCAATTGAGTAATTAAGCTTTTTAAAAAGAGCCAAGCAACATAATTAATTCAGCAGAATATCTAAGAAATGCTATGTAACTCCTTTGTACTTATCTCTCACCTTAGTCCGAATGACCTCTAAGACCTCTTCCAGTCTTAGCTTTTCTGAGGCTCAATATCACTGCCCTTTTAAAACCATCAGAATAATGCAGAACACAGGTCAAACCACCCGAATAAAATAATGCAACTGAGTATTCAGCTGAGATTGTTTCTGAACAGTCCTTCTTCTAAACAATTAGAAAGGGCTGCCCTTCAATACCACCTTGCAAGACATCAATCTTTTCAGATTTGTTTTCATATGCTCTTCACCAAGAGCTGCATCATTTTGAACACTGACCCATTAAGACCATTCATCAAAGTACTGCTCCTTTTATCAAAGCATGAATCAGCACAAGAGTGGCTGTGTACACAGGTAAGAAAAAAGCAAGTATCTGAAAGACTGGACAGGTGCATTTGTTATCAAAATATCTTTGTAAACCAGAAATGGAAAAAAACATGTCCACAAGGAGGAACAGCTGCAGCATTTTTCATCTGAAGTGTTTTAAGAGGTTGCCTCTTGTTTCGGGGTCACATACTTGAATTTTTCAGATGTTTGCATTCAGATTCCAGTTGAAATTACAAAGCTGAAAGGCACCTCAGCTGCTCTTACCATGAAGCCCAAGGATATCCTCCAGATTTGAAAAGATTTTCCGTTTGTCACTGGAGTTGAGGATCCCCTCCCGGGTGACACGTTGGTAGAACACATTATGCAGAACCTTCAGCGTGCGGACATGAGCTCTCTCAGTGTAAAACAGCTCTGAAGAGAAAGAGGAAAGCAGGACCGTAACTACTTACAGAGGGGGGGCACTGGGGATCCAAGTGGAAGTCAGAATTATGAGCTTAGAAAAGTCTTCCTTATCCACACTTCCCTTGAGTCTTCCTCACCAACACTCCCTCATCAACATCTCCCTTGCGTCTTCCTCACCAACACTTCCCTTGTGTTTTCCTCACCAACACCAGCACTCCAGCCTGCTCCAGAATGGAGCAACATCGTGCTAGATGAGCTAGGAAAAAAAAAAAAAATCTCACCATTAATCACTTCTTGGCGCTTGATTTCGTAGGGCTTCAGCCCCATCAACACTTCTCGGCTCACAAGTTGCTGCCAGTTGGGAGGGTCCATGTCCATGTCAAAATCATACAGCTCATCTTCACTTTGTACATCTGCAAAACCAACACTGTCCATCCTAACACGAAGAAAAATATCTGTCAGATACTTCTCATATTAGGCATAGTTGTAGAGGAGTAAAGAAGAGAAAATTGTAAGTATATATGTGTGTGTATATATATATCAGTTGCAAAGCATTATGAATATGCTCTCCATAATTGCTTAAGGCTGTTAAGATGTCTGAACCTATAAGCACATTTCCTAATTTTGCCCTTTACAGAGCAACAAAGAGTAAATATATGTTCTTAGAGTATTTCCATAACCCTGCTTTGTATAATACAGATAAAATAATTGGCAGACAAATATAAAGTGAACGAAAAGGCAGGTTACAATTTCTTTCCTCTACTTATCTGTGGACACAGAGCTAAGAGCGACACAGAGTTAAAAAGAAAATGTGGAAATCTCAACTCCCTAACCCATCAATTCAAATCAGCAGTTACAGCAATCACCATACTTCACTCATAGATCAAAGGCCTTATCTGCATATGATTCACTCCACCTGTCCTATATATGGATGCTAGTTTCTCAGTTTGTATGTGTGTTATTGAAGAAAAGATCAGGCAGACAATTGTACTGCCTCAGAACAATGAACACTACTGCATTCTACTTTGTAATCTATCAAAATCTCCACAAATTCAGTGAAGTTCAAACATTCATAATCATACTCACTTGCGAAAAGGCTTTGGTGTTCCCATGTCAACCATTCTGCAAAGAACGAAAGGAATTATAAAGGAAGCTTATGCAAGAATTTCACCCCCCTCAGACATTCAGCATAACTTCAGAGTAAAGGCTAACATCCTAACTCCAACATTTCGCCCATTTGTCAGCCTCCCCTCTCCTGACATAGTTTTCCACTCCTACTCTAGCAGCAGACACAGCATTTCCTACTTCTACCAATAATGTTCAGTACAAATCATGTCACTAACAGTTTTATGGACTAAGCTTCAACAGCCATTGTCACATCAGCTCTCTTCCATGGCTCAAGCAACCAGGACATTGTAATTACCTCTCTGATTCTCCGTCCTCCTCCTGCAAGTTTTCCAAAGGAGATGGGAATTCAAAGGTGTTATTAGGTGTGCGGGGTGTGCCATCAATACACTCATTAGCAGGTGGAGCCTCTCCAGTCTGCTTCAAACCTAAGCAGAGAAAAAATGCAAAATGTCAAGAACCATACCAAATGTGAACAAGTTTAAAAGCCTCTTCATAGCCTCTTGATTCACAGCCTCATTTCAGCTAAGAACCAGAGGAACCAATTTCCTAGGTTGCTAAGAAAAATCCCAGTGACAAATGTTTCCAGGTGACACTGAACTGTGCTTACAAAAACAGGCACCCAAGACCTGAGGGTTCCCCCCCACTCCTATTCAATGATCCAATGCCTCAGGGGTAGAACCCACGTAAAAGCAATTTCTGGCTGTGACAAGATTCCGTAATTTCACCCAGAGACTAAGCCAGAGAAGATGACTAAGGCAATGAAGATCACTGACACCTAATGACACAAAACCATTTCCTGATTTGTCACGTTTGTTGCATCAGAACCGTGCTTCACATATCCCATTCTGGAATCATTCCTCTTTGCTCCTCTCATCCTACCTGTTTCACTGTCCTTGCTTCCCTCTGGAGAGGAAAAGGGGCCCACTGCCAAAGGAGACATTGGGTTGGCAGGTGGGTATGGGGCATCTGTTCCCTCACTGGAGGAGCCACTCTGGCGCATCTTGCTGGAATCTGGTGGCTCTGGGCTCACAGAAGATGCTGTGGGTAAGTGCTTTGGGTGGCGGGGCTTCTGCATTTCCATGGCTCTGCCAACTGAACAAACACAGAGCCATTACATTGCTGAATGAGCTTTTACCTGTTTTCAGTGATGATGCCTGATCTCTTCAAAAACAGGTATGAAAACCACAAAAGTTTACTAAGCCTTGTAAATATTTCCTTGTCTGACATACTTGCACTGCTATCATGGCGACTTGGTCTCCTTGGTGGGCCCAGAATATTAGGAAAGCCTCTTCTCTTGCCTTTTTCCTCTCCTTCCTTTTCTTTCTTGATACTTTGCTGCAGTTAATATACAACAAAGAAAAGCCAAGCAAACAGATCACTCATTTCTTCAAATGCAGTTATTTACTGAGATACTAATTAAATCTTTAAAAATGCAGGAGTGTGGTACAAGAGAATTAACAAGAGAACTAAGAAGTTACTGAGGTCAACATCCTGCAGCATCAGAGGCAAAAAGCACCTAGGTACAAACTACGACAGGTTTAGCAGCAGGGAGCCACGGCAGCTTAAGAGGTGCATCTGTTCCCAGCAGAACCTCACACACCCTGTTTTTAACTCAGCAGGAGCTAGAAACTACTGTCCTCCCCAGGGTAAGGGATCAATTCACAGCAGCCAGTAGCACCTTGTTTCTTTAAGGTCCATCTTGTGACTCCAAACCTCAACAATCAGACTGTAATCTGTGAGAAATACAATTTCTTTTACCAATCCAGAAAGGCTGTGAATGCCTGATCTAACCTTTTCACACTGTCAGAGCAGAGTTGCTGGTAATAGTCTTAACATTTCAAAGGAAGCTGGAATGCTGATGAAAATAAGTAACCACTCTGACCAGATACACCCCCATGCTGTGGGAGATAACTAAACACACCCACAGAGATGGCAGTATATAATGAAAAAATTCATTATATAACTGGAAAAGTGTGGGTGGCAGGAAGAGTAGTTCTCAGGCATCATGAAGCATGAGTTTTTGGGCAAGTTTCTCAAGAAGAAAACCAAAGCATAGAGGTCAACAGGCTGATTAGCCTAAAAGAGATCCTCAAGCAATTCAGGGTTTTATTGTATAAACCACTTCTCACCCAAAGTTTTAATATAGCTAGAACTGTGAAAAACAAGCAGTTAGAATTCAGGCATAAGGGTAAAGGAAGAAAGAAGGCAGCCCATTTCTAATTCACATGTATGAAAACACATGTAGAGCCCAATTTCAGCCCTTAAGTTTTGTGTGCAGCTCAGTAACCTCAGACTGTCTTGATGCAGCAATCAAGAGTGTAAAATCCCACCAACTTCTAATGTGTCATGCAAAAATGGATTTTGAATTCTAGTGAAGCACTTATGCTGGGCAGCTTTATACATAAGCGTTCCAGCCACTACACTCTTACCTTGATCTTTGGCAAGAAACCAATACGGCCACGCTTTTGTTCCAGGTTCCGAGGTTCTTTAACTTTGACTCCCAGGTGTTTCATGTAAGTAAGAATCACATACTGCATTGTGGAACTGCCAGGAACACACAAAAAAGAAGATGGAGGATAAGGAGAAATGTGTTGGGGAAAAATATCGTTTGTCAAGAAAATTTCAAAGAGGTCAAATGCAAAGGTTCTATTGAGAAAGAAAGTAACCATCCTTAAATGCCTAAATAAATAAAATAAATAAATAAGGTAGACCAGATTGAAACATCTACAAAAAGAACCCACAAAAGAAACAAATTCTCAGCCACGATAACTTTTTCAGGTCTGAAGCAACAGCAACTAACTTCAGAGCAAGAAGAGCCTACGAGCAAGAGGCTGATGCCCTGAATTCGAATTAATTATGCCAGGGAATTTGGAAAATGAGAGCTTGTGGTTACAGCCAGCAGAGGGCTGTCTTGTTCTGCTCAGCTGAAGAGAGAGCAGTGGGGTTCTTCCTTCACAGAATAAGCTTACACAACTGCCATTACCTCTTGTCGTCTTCCAACGGCTGGGATGTCATCCTAAAAGCAAAAAAGAATTTTAAAACGAAAGTTTTTTTTAAAAATTTAAAAAATTAACAGTCAGTCACAGCCACCCAGAGCATGTCCTTCAGAATGTAAGAAAGCTCAGGGGGAACCAGGGGCAGTACACAAAAATGAAGGCTCAGCTGGGAAAGTTGGATTAAGTTCACCTTAAAAGAAAAAATGTGTTCTGAAGCTATAGATTCTACAACCCCAAACCACAGTTCTAATCTAATAATGCACAAGCTGACAATGGAAGCTTTACTTCTGCTATTTGAACAGTAGTCTCCTTGAAAATATCTATGGGCTTCAGCTAACTTTTGGCTATCATCACTCAACATACAATGACAGAAAATGTGGGAAGCAGTGTAAATGTGGTGGTGTCAAATTGCTTCCAATTCCTTACTCCTTGTCCGGTTCAGGTGAGATTCTTTTTTTTAATTTGACAATTAAATTTGCTGTTACTCACAAGACTTCCTCAATTTTAGCAATGATCTGCTCTGCACATGCTCTTTCCTTCTCCACTGCATTTCGGTCCCGAACTCTTTCTGCATCCAGCTTGGTCAGCTCTCCTTCTGCCAGGGTCAATCCCATACTGCGTTTCTGCCTGGAAAATGGGAAGAGGGAAAAATCACCTGAAACTGAACAGTGCATCAAGGAAAAGCAACCTCTTGACATTCAGAATGTCAAACAGGTTTCATTATTGCTTTCTTTATGAAAGTGGGGAAGTTGTGACATTTCGCTGGAACGTTTGCACTCACTGGGGGACACAGCTAAGATATCCTTCAGAGGAATAAAGTTGGGTGATACTTATGGAAAGAGACAGCCATTGCAGAGGTTGATAAAAAGCAGCTACTCTTTTTTGAAGCATCCCGGGCTGTATGTTTGAAGCATGCACTTGAATTGAGACATTTATGAACACTTGACTTGGTGTAATGTCTCATGTTGAGACAGAGCTCTTATGATTCCACATGAAAGGGCATATTAATTATCAAATTCTACTATATGCCCATGACAGCTTTCTAAAGTGGATTATTCTATGCCAAAAGGGAATACAGAAGGAAAAAAAAAAAAAGATATAAGCTGATTATAAACACAATTAGTAAGGATTTATATAACACCACCTAAATAACAATATTCTGAAATTGCTTCAAATAGCTTCAAGGAATGAAGAATTAAAGCTCTAAAATACATCTCCCAACTGATCAGTTGAACAGTGTCAAAAACATTCAAGGATTGGCTACTGCATGATCCTGAAGTCCCCCTCCAGTGGTATCTTCCTGTTCAGTCAGACATTGTGTCCCTAGAGTTTAGACTTCCCTGGTATTGGACACATTGACTGAGGGAGGGTGTGAATTAAATGAAAACTACACAGACAGCTGGTGTTACCTGAAATCTTCCAGATTCTTTTGAACTTCTGGACAGACCTTATCTTGCATAGTTTGTATAAACTGGCGATGGAGCTCTTCAGGAAGGAGTTCTGGCCTTCTTCTCTCTGTAAGTCAGAAGAGAAAAGCTCATAGATTATTCCTTAGAGAGCATTCCTCTCCAACTTAGAATAAAGTAGCTCACACACAAACTTCAACCCATCCAAGACCAATCATTTTGCCTTTCTCTTGAAGATGTACGACTTCAGTGAGTCATGTGTAAGCAGCTTTGGACATATCCAAAAGCACCCTACCTAGTTCTAAGGAGATTTCATCTGGAACTGGAACTTTAAGATTCTGCAAAAGGGAAAAAAAAAAGGTTGAAAGAACATATATCACAAACACCATCCCAATAAAATACACAGTACAAAATATATAAGAAAATACCCTATAAAAATATATGAGAATATATATATATAAATACTCTCAATGAGATAAACTCATACAACCTGACCAGCTGATGATATTAAGGGGGAGACTCCCATCCTGAATATATATTACACAAGGATTATTCCATCTAAAACCATGTGGTACCAAACCTCTGCTACACTGCCTGGTGGCCCAGTTCATGACAGTAAAGAAGTTTCTTGGGCTTTCCTGTAACACTTCCCAACCCTTGCAACAGCCACATTAATATATGCAGCAATTATCAACTAAAAGACAATAACAGATAGAGCTTGCTTACAAACCAGAAAATTATTTCTCCTATCAAGACAATATATTCCCCATGATTTACTGACTGCCCAGGCACCATTCATTTTGCCACATTCACTGGTAACATTTACACAAAAACATTTTTTATTTTGGAGGACTTAACTAACTCCTTAGTTCTCTTCCAGTTCAGAAGAGAGAAGAAAGGTAATAGTCAGCTTGCTAGATATGCTTGAAAGTGAGAGAAATTATTGGAACTCACTGCAGCTCGGTCCAAGAAAAACTGGTAAAATTCAAGGAAGACACGTCGAGTCTCTTTGGAGTTGGTCTGCTTGTACAGGTCTGTGTAAAGGTAGCACAGCTGTGGGCAATAGGAGGGAAAAAATTAAATGGTATCATGAGAACTCTTCTAACAGCCCAAACTCCAAGTTTTCTTTCAAATATTTTAAGGAATTCAGCAATGATGGATTGAAACTGTTCCCAGCTACCTTATGCCATCTTCCTTGCCCAGGTAACCTCAGCTGGGCTGCCTGGTAATCAGCAGAGAAGGGAATGGAAGCAGGGATGGGGAAAGAGAAACCAGACGTTCCCTGTAGACAGCTAATCCTACTACCTTAAGGTGGAATTAAGCATTTCCAAGAGCTAAATACTTATTTGTAAACAGCTAAATTTAAGGGAGACAGTTCTCATTTATCTGAAACTCCCTCATGCCTGCACAGCATTTCTCTCCTTGCTGAACCTGCCATGCCACTGCCAATGCTACCAAGAACAAGAAGATCCTGATACACTGTGGTTAAGGCTACCAATGTGGGCCAGGGAAACAATTTGAGAACATCTTACCAGTGCTGCAGGGTCAAACTGTGACACCACATGATGCAGCAGAACAGCCAGGTGAGCTGGGCGAGATTTCAGGAGCTCAATGTTTTGGAAACAGCTGCATTGTCCATTAATCTGTAAACATACATGGAAACTCTTTTACCTATTCAAGAAAGCAACTGTGAGAAAAAACAAGATTTGCTCCAATAGCTGACACTCCTCATTTATTTAATTAAAATAAAACCACGATCAATTTCAGAACTCCTGCAATGCCATTCTAACATCCCAGGAAGAGCTTACAACAGGAACAATTCCTTTAAACGCTCTCCTGAACACAGAGTACAATATAATGAAATACAATTCAGAGAAAAGGACAGCTAAAATAACTCAGAATAAATGTCAAAAGCTACAGCAGTTACAGTGCTGTGACAATAATGCAGAACTTAGTAGAAACTAAGTAAGCAAAACAAAATTAAATAAAGTAAATCAATTTCTAGGAAGCTTGAAGTTATGAGAATAAAGAGTAAAAGAAAGAATAAAAGATGGCATGTTGCCATCAACTCCCCAGATATTTTTATTTGGTAAGATCAGCCGTAAGAATCACATTGTCTTGTTCTTAATTCACCACAAAAGAACTGCTCAAGATAAACAAGTCATGGAGAACTCATACATTAGGCACAGAGAAACAGAAGTCATTCCCACCTGCTCCTGTTCAGTGTCAAAGTCATCATCCTCTGCTCCAATTATCTGAGGCCCCACTCGAGATAAGGGACTTCCAATACTAGACTGGGAATCCTGGGGTGAGTCAGGAGTGAAAGAACAGAAGGGAAAAGAAGGGTAGGAAGACATGGACAATGTTATTACTCTCTTGGAATAGTAAACCTTCTTTCCCAAGTCAGAGATGCTACTATCATTTTCATCATCCTTCTCAAAACTCCATGGAAATCCATGTGTCTTTACACAACCTTGTCACAAACCAAGTTAGCAGCTGTGAGATCCCCTTACAAATGTTTCTCCCACATTGCAAGCATTCAGAACTTGCACCATCTACAGACACAAATACACTAAGCTCACATGTGGCACATGACAAATGCCATCTGGGTACAAGTGGAGAAATATGACTTTGGAAAGTTGAACAGATGAGAGGAAAAGTACTTCAGAAGTCATCCTAAGGACGACAGCAGTATGTTCAGATAAGTCTGCACTTTCTACTATGTTCCACTTCTACCTACTCTCAAGGCTACCCCTGAAAATGCCAGCCTTGTAATGATGAAATATCCTAAAGAAAAGACTGTTTCATTTACTGCTCTGCTCAAGGAATAAAATATGTACCACCGCTCCACCTATTTTAGGTCCAATTTTGTTTTGCTGCCGAGTATTTACTTCTCACCTCTAAGCAGGCAATAGCATTTTACTCTCTAAAGCAAAGTTCATTCATGTTCCATCTGAAAAATGGGGGGAAATAGCAAGGTTTTAATCAGCTGTTGCAACACTTCAAGATTTGTACTCACAGTATCTTGAACCTCAGTCTTTTCTGGGCTATCATCTGGATAAATCCTGTCCTTCAACCCACTGCGAGGACTCTGGGAAAGAAGGAAGTTCAGTTCTGGTCAGTACCAGCAACCTGGGAAAATGATTACTGCACAGTAAATTTCTCAGCCACAACAGCTAAAACTTCTCCTTTCACAGAGTGGACTGTTACGCTGGGTTATGAACAACCAGACTAAAATGTCTGACTTACATGCACAGTTTTAAATAAGATTACAAAAAAAAAAAAAAAAGCCAACCAAAAGCAGAAGCAGTTTCAGAGTGAGTAACCGCAGAGCTGCAAAAACCTTTCTTCTTGCATCTGTCCTTAGCATTGTCTTTGCTCTCTCCATTTCTTTTGACCATTTATGTAGTACCTATGTTGCTGGGTCTCGAAACTTGTTAAGCTTCAAGTGCCTGTAATGTATGTTCACTTTTTAGAGGTGTATCTGACCTTCCTTCTTGTTAAGCTTCAAGTGCCTGTAATGTATGTTCACTTTTTAGAGGTGTATCTGACCTTCCTTCTTCACCTCAAAGTGCTGGTGCAAATTTTGCTCCCACATCCTTAAATTAATCAACAAACTTAGGCTGAAACCCATGTAGAGAGTCTCAGTTCCTCTGCACTAATCAGACAGTCACTCAGTGAAGGATTAGGTGCTAAGGCACTCCAACAGGGAGACCATATGAGTGCACAGATTGTAACTAACAACTCAACACACTAACAGACTTTACCACTGGCAGTAACTGAAGCTTATTCAAGACCACTTTCATGGCATCCATCCATCCATTTCATTTTATCCATCCACTGACTGGATCTGAGTCACAGCTACTACAACTGGAACATTACAATACTTCAGTTGGCATCTCAGAGCTCTGAGAAAGATGCTGGCATCTTCCTTTGTCTGCTTACAGAGATTGTGCTAGGAAAATATAATTTTGGATAAAAACACCAAACCCACACTATTTCTTTCCCAGTCCTTAATGGAAGTCCACTATAGTATGCTTTCTCAGGAAATATTTTTAGTGTGTACTGAGAAGCCTGTTCTAGTCATACACAGCACTACAGAGATAGAGTGAGTGCACCCTGATACACAGGATGACACAAAGACTCCACACAAGAAAATCAGATCCAAAAGGCATAGAATCAAAGCCATGGACCTGTTCAAGACTCACATCAGCAATGTCACTGTTTGGTCGGGAGGGGCTGTCACCACTGTAATCCAGTTTGCTCACACAATCCCCACTCTCTGCCTCCACTTCACTGATCTGCAGTGATTCTGTTGCAGACCTGGAGGACAAGACTCCATCCTAAAAAGATAAAGTGCATTGGCAGGCAGCACAGAGCAAGCAGGATATTTCAAGAGACAGTCCTTCAGCATTAGCTGTTTCAAAACCCAGATACTTCACATGACTTATAAAACTTTCTTCACATATATAAAAAAAAAAATCTAAGAAAATCTAAAAAAAAAATCTAAGAAAACCTAAAAAAAAAATTTAAGAAAAGACAACAGACTAAGTTTTCAGCACTTATAATACTACAGGCAGAGAGAAAAGGATAGAAAAAAATACCATTTTTTTTGTTTGCTTCAAAAGTATAACCAAAGCTGTTTTAAGATTCCAGTTACTCATTCTCCACAGTAAAAATTACTTCACAGGTTTCTTTTAAGTTGTATTGACAGACAAATAAACCCACCATAGTTTTATAAGTTCTTCACAGATGATTTGAAAATCCACTGTCAAGTTTACTTCACTATTGACACTGCAGTCAATTAATTACTTGACAGTCCCTGCAAGCCTAATTACAAGTCTCAACTCTAGAGGGTGCAGTTTGCCCACAGAAGAGAAGAGCATGGAACTCCTTGCCCAGAGTATCATCTTCCCTCAAGAATTTTCACCAGGAACATCCCAGGGAGAAGCCTGACACATTCTGTTACCTGAGCACAACCTGTGGCTTTGGACAACTGCTCCTGCAACTGAGGGATGTGCTTCTTTGTTTCCTGGATCTCTTTGAGCAGTCGTGGGGTGGGTGATCGACTGTACTCTTCTTGCAGAGCCTGGAAAATCATTTTGTGCTTTCATTCAGTATCTGCTCAACACCAAAGCTTGGAAGTATAACCTACTACTAATCTTCACTCCATTTACACCCTTTAAATAAGAAATAAATAACACAATTGCACACCTACCAAGCAGACACTAGAGAATGTCCATTTTATATAGTTCTCTCTTCCCAGTGCCATATGAAAATAACTGCATTCTAGAGATTTACTGATGGATATGTACATTTCATCACTTAAAAAAGCTCCCACACATTTTTTCTTACTCTGTCAAGGATTAAAGACTCAAGAGCTGATCAGCAAAAAGTGACTGATATTAGGCCAGTATATAAAAAAGTTAAGCTGGAACACAAGGTAGGCAAAGGAATGCTGAAGACACTACTAAGACTCAACAATCCATCTCTGTATTTCCTCCACCCTTCTCAGACTCATGCAACTCCAGTACCTGCAGTCGTTCCTGCTCCTTCTGTAGCATCTTTCTTAGAATCTCCACCTTCTGGTTGTGGACAATATTATTCTCCTCCTAGAAAATATAAAGAGATTAGAAGCTGGGATTTTTAGTGGGAAGCTGGGAAGAAAAATAAGGAAAGAAAAATAAGAAAAATAAGGAAAATGAATAGGCTTTAGGTTTTCTAAACATGGGTTCTGAAAAGCCCTGTGAGAAGCAATTCATGTTTTTGAATCTACCCTTTGCAGTCTTTCCTACTTTAGAATACATCTATCAACAGCTGAAAAATATAGACTGACCAAAAGTTTTACCCAGTTGCTTTCCCTACCTTTCTTTGCCCCATGTCAGCACACCTCACAACTGACTTTTAAATAAAAATTACAGCAGTTTATCTGCAGTATAGCTTAGAGAGGACCTGTGGATAAGCCCTCAACTGTATTTCTACTATCTCAGAAGGAACTTGGTATTTTTAACTTTCAAAATGTTTTTCCCCACATGATTAAATGGCCAACTGCATGGCAAAAAGAATGTTCTAATTCCCATCTATGAGTTATGGAAGAAGTGCAAAACAACTCCAGAAAAAAAATATATGACTGCACTTCTGCCACTGGTTGTAGAAAGAGTATTTTAAACCTTACCCCCATAAGCACTGGGCTGGTAATCCTTTCTGCATTTCCTGATGTGCCAGGTGAATGGGGAGAGGTCATGATGGGAGACATATGCCCAAATGCTGCCAGATCCACTTCAGAATCAGCCAATGGAATCTGGGGTGACCCTGGTGGGCGCCCCTGAACAGTGAGAGCTACATAGGAACCCGCTGGAGGGGAAAGAAGAACAAGTCCCATTTCAGACACATTTGCAGATTTCTATGGTTGCTGTTTCTCTGGTTGCCATTTCACCCTAAAGACACCAGTACTTTACAAGGATCATGCAGTAATCTCCATTAAAAGTGCCTGAACAGCTTTGGTATTTCGGGTGGAATCAAAAGATGGGAAGATGAGTAAGCAAAGTTTGATGGAACTTCATGCACCAAGCTCAGGGACACACTCTGCATGTATCAATTGAAGTCCAAGATGCCAAAATTACCCCAGATTCACTCCACTCTTTCACACACAGCCTTAATCCCTCAGCATGGGGCACTGGTAGACACCATCCTTGTCACTGCATAGCTAAATCAGTCACTGGTCCTTTAACATTCTGCCTTTCATGCTTTAAAGTAGCACAGTGACAAAAATAGTATCCTGGCTTTACTTACACTTGATCAGCTTTACCACCTCCAAATGGTTTGAGTGTGTTACAAGAGTGCCATTCACCTGGAGGTGGGGAGGAAGAGAGTTAACAGTGTTTAGTTACTCATCTCCAACCAACGGTACCCACACGCTGCACAGTCAAACATTCAGAAGTACATATAAATACCAAAGAAAAAAGTAACCCAACAAAAGAAAAGCAATCTACCTCTGACCAGGCAGAAAAAAAATTAGCTATTTCAATTAATTCATTTGAAAACCTAGCCCTATCTGTGTCAGTAGCTGGTGTGGCACAACCATGAAACTATTGTAGCAATAGTTAGGACAGTCTTTTTAGTTATTGACTTGAATTCTTAGTTGTTTGGAACAGTACTAAAACTGTCAATGAATCTTGAGGGCAGCTAGAAAAAATATAATGCTGAGGACTATTAATTTACAGGCAATTATTAACAACCCTCTGTTCCTTCTCTCCCCTGCCACTTCTTTTTATGTTTTATGTGATACTTGAATCATGTAGGATGTGCTGAACTTGCCCACAGAATTCTTAAATGAGAGTTAACAAAACTAACATCTAGCAGTGGACTTTCAGTACTGTTCTGGAAAACCCAGAACATGGAAACTGAGACCCTTCCTCTGTCCCATGGGCAAATGTGGACATGTCAATGGCATTCTTTGAGGGAAAGAGCTCACTTAATACAAAGGACCTATTTTTCTGCTGATTTGAATGCCCTTACCTTGATAATTCTATCACCTGTTTGCACTCCAGCCCGCATGGCTGCTCCATCTAGAGAGGGAAGAAGCCATTAAGTTCCAGTTTCAACAGAATCATTCAATGCAAAAATGGTTCAAGCACTTCTGTAGTTCCACACAGATACTTCCCACACACACTCAAGCTTCCTCTGGTTTCATCAGATTAAAACCTCTGAGTGTCCAGACCAGTGCAGTTCTGTTCTCATTTTGCAGATACATCAAGCCCCAATACCACCACATTTCAAGAAGTCATTAAATATATTCTTCCACTCAGATGCAAGAGATCAGCTCCCAAATACATCAGGCACTGAGGAGGCAATTCCCTGCATCCTGACAGTGCAGTGTCCTTGCACATCCATCTCACAACCATCCCACCCGTGAGGAAGGCACTGAAGAGTTTTCTGCTCCACAGCACGAATGTGTTTTGCTTCGCTTCACAGGAGAAAAAAAAAAAAAAACAAAAACCTCTAGGCTGCTCTCTGGCCAGCACCTTTAGCAGGTCTGCTTACCTTCTTTGACAGACTGCACGAAGACAGGGTTGTCCCCACTGACTGTCAGCCCAAACCCGTTTTCATCCCGTTGGATAACAACACACCGTTGAACAAGACCTGCACAAGAAAGGTGGGGAAAGGGCAGAAGAAAGACAAGGAGAGAAATACAAAGAAGAGACAAGCTAGGCATGAGTCCAAATCCTTATCCTCCTAGATAATCACAGAGCACTGAAAGAAACTGGTACGATACAAGTGAGGGGAAAATATGAGAGACAGGAAGAGGGCATCAGTCCAGAAACAGATAGGAATGTCAATACAGGTCAAGCTTATTGCTTCAGTAACACAAAACAGAGATAGACAACAGCAGAGATGCAGACAGCTCTGACACGAGACACATCTTCAGGTAAAAGCAGCTTTTCAAGAGCAGCAGCTATGTACACAAACCAACGAGGACCATTTCCCCTCTGTCTGTATTAACAGCTCTTCAAAGTACAGCAGAGGGTTGTCATGTTCCAGCACACCATCAAAACCACCAAATAACTTTCAAAATCTACTCTGAAAAATAAGTCACAAATCTCTCAGACCAACCTGATAGTCCAGCCAGCAGGTTGGACTAAAACAGATCTCTCTATATCAAATGTTCTCATTTTCAGCTTAAATCTCATCTTGGGGCACCTTTCGTTCCAGATGAAAATATTGCACAAAACCACAACAAAGCAGAGAAGAAGTACAAGCCACACCTATTATATCAAACAAGACTTTTGAAATTGAGACCGTGCTGCCCACTGAGCTACAGAAGTACAAGGCAAGAATCCCAGGAGCACTGACTTTTCATCTGCTCCTCCTTTAGGTTGCTGTGTGACATCAAAGGCAACTTGTTTTGTTCCCTGGTGTTAGGATTATTCAATATAATGTGAACAGAAATACTGCTGCAGAGACAAAAGTCCTTAGTAGGTGCAGCATTCCCAGAAGGTGATGTGCTGACGTTCACCTGAAAACAAAATAAGGGAAAACCAGAAGAAAGCAACAATCCCAGCAATATTCACTGCAGAGTACCTCCCTAAGAGCATCTGCAAAAAGTTTAACACAGTGGAGCCTCTCTCTCAAAAAGTGGCTTTAGGAACTCTGCAAAATGTTTCAGGGATGTGCTTTTATTTACGCAGCAGAAACTACTAGCTACTAAACATCTAAGCTACTAAAACCCTAATTTCTAACGGCTTGCTTTGCTGCTTCATTTCTAAAGCCACAACAGGCAAAATCTATCTTGAAAAGAATTGGAGCTCTACACAATAAGACATCAAAATTGCAGCAGTTGCATTTAGTATAGAGGGAGCAAAGGTAATTGTGAAGATGCTGTCCCAGCAAGACTGTATTTTCTGGAAAAAATTTTAAAGAATGAACTGCAACAGAGTGCGGAGTCATACCCATGTCTTAAATTACCCCTGCACCACTACAGCACCTTTCACTTGTCTGGAGAAACTTCTAATGGAAATGAGGAGCCTCAAGTGAAAATACTGCCTGTCCAGTTAGCCCTGTTCTCCTCGAGTGTGGCATATAATAAAATGGGTGTGGAAAGAGTGGAAAAGGTTGCATTCCGGCACTTTTGCAGGAGTTTGGTCACAGTACCACATCACACTGACACCCCTTCTGCTGATAAAGCAGAAGCACATTGTGCCACATGTAGTGATCTGCAGCAGAGCTGATGGATGCAAGGGGAAAGCTGACAAAACCCCTGCACCTTTCACTCTCTCTTTATATGGCTAAGTGTAAGAACATTGCTTCCAGTTTGTACCTCCCATTTTTCTGTATGACCAAGCTTCTTGGAGTCTCACTTCACAAGAATGATGCCCCAGGGTGGGGTGTGGGAAAGGGAACATATGCTATTTCATAAAAACAGCTCCTTTTAAACCCTGCTGCCAGGCTTACAGGTTTTATGAGTAAGACACTAACTAATCTTTTGACTCATAAGAACTGTCCTTGTTTAAAGGCACAGTATAGCTCTGTGTACTCACTGCTCTTCCACTGAACTGTGTTCTTCTCCAGAAGTAATAACCCTTGGATCTGCTGATCAGCTTCCTCCTTGAATGAACTCACTGCTGAACTTGACACAATGCAGTAGGAGATGCAACATCAACTGACCTTATGGAATATAATTGTAAGTTCCAAGAGTAACCAAGTTAAACTCTTTCTCAACAGAAGCCTCCACTTCACTCAAGACCACCTTTTAATTTTAGAAAGGGGAAGCAACTGAAATTAGCTTAAACCCAAATTAGTCTGTAATTGTTTTTTCCCTATATTTGTTCCCTTCAGACAAGAGGCAGACACTTAATACTTCTCTTAACACAAAATAAAAGGCTGGAAATGAGGTCTAGGAGGGCCAGCTGAGAGATACCATGCTTGACAGAGATACACAGCAGCTTTATAGTGATTTTAATGAAGTTAACAGAAAGTGTTCTAGAGATAACACTATTACCTGCAGAACTAGATCAGCTTTGTTAGCAATCCCTATCTGAACCAGAGAGATTAAGAAGAGCAAACTTTAAGTGTTCTTTTACTCTGCTGTGAGGTAAAAATCAGTAAGGAACCCCCCTGCCCCCAAACCTGTAACTCACTCACATTTGTTCTTTAAGTATAACACATTGAATTTGAAATCTGCTTAGTAGTGGAATTTTCAGACCAGAGCAGTTATGTTTTCATAACCCATGTCTTATACTTTTGAGCATTTCATTAGACACTCTGGAATGGACTGAAGGAAAAGCCACAAACCACAGGGAGCCCACTGACATGCAATGTAAAGGTTTCTATAGCTGTTAGTGTCATGCCTGGGTATCCCAGGTACCTGCAGGAAATCTTACATGAAATTACTATCCACACCAACTTCACTTATTTTAGTTAAAGTCTATGCATTTCAGGCAACACTGAAGAGCTCATGTTAACAAGTGGCAATCAGCTTTTCATTCACCTTTTTTGCTTTTGTGTTCCTATTCTTAGAGTTCTCTGGATGGAAATAATGAGTCCTCAATTTGGAAATATCTTGCCATGATACTTCACTTTTTTCCAGCTGAAGCTTAGTAAAGAATACAAAGTCAACTATCACTGATAGCACTCAGAGTCAAATAATTAATAATAATCTTGCCCTCATATTCACTTTCACATGACAGTCTCTTTGTGGCATAAAATGGAGACATCAGTGTAACTATGCTTTAAATACACAAAATCAGACTACATGGTCATATCTTGAGTGGATTAATTAAATTCTGCTGAGAAAAATAAATCCTTTTTCATCCTCATCCATATTATAATTCCCCAAACTCACTGGTAGATCCTCAAGCCACGAGTACACTAAAGCAGCTGTGTGCTGCAGTTAAAGAGGTTTAAGATTAAAAATGAAAGCAGTTAAAAAAAAAAAAAAAAAAAAAGAAAAAAAGCAAGCATTGCAAGAAAAACAAAGAGGATCAGCTCTTCAGTAGGTGGCACTATTCCCTCTGTGACATGGTGGCTCAGGTCTCCAGCCACTTGAAGTCTGCCTTCTGGATACCAGGGAAGGGGAAAGCCCGGACTGCTCAAGGTCATGGACACACTGGGGTAAAAATTACTCTCAGTTTTGACAGATACATTTCGATTGTCCAAGAACTGCTCTAGTAAAGAGATCATTAATCTCCTCCTCTTCCCTAAAGATTTGAAAATTACTCAATGAAACAGAAATAAAATTTATTTCCCTAGCAGTGCACCCAAACACAGAGAGCAGGGGTTCATTCTAAAAACCAAAACAAAACTGACTCACTAGAGAGAATGGAGACATCACTTACAGCTCCCATCACACAATGCAGCTTTTCCTCTGATCAAAATGTGTGGGACATGGAATGGGAGGAGACTTGTGAACTATGACCTCCCTGGAGGCATAAGGCCACAAAAGGAAAAATGCCATTTAATACAGTGATTTGAAATGAATCATTCAATAAGCAAAAAAACCCAAAGCCTCCTTGAGTTGGAGTTTTAACAATGTGCAAATGTTTCAGTTCATCTAGGAAGCTATATTTCTATAAAATATTTTAAGAAAGCCTGTTTCACAAAATAAATAAAACTATTAGCTTTTCATTCTGAAAAATGAAATTAATTCTGTCATTAGCTTGACATTCTGAATTTCACTTAGTTGTAGTTATTCCTGTAGTCTTCCTACCAAATGCTATACTAGCAGCATTCTTCAGATTCTTCCATTAACATGCTATCAAGAGCCTAGATGTAAAGTTTGAGCAAAAACTGCACTGTTTGAAATCAGTGCGGTGTATAGTTTCTTGATAAAACAATATCATTTATAAAACAAGGCTTGGAAACCTTCTAGAAAAAAAAAACACCATGTATTTTAATCATGATAAATAGGACTATCTGCAAAATCACATTTAACCCCTGTGGTCGAGTGCCCCTTGCTGTTTCTGGCTATTTTAAGTGATGAGGGGGTCCCAAGGGTCCTTTCAAGAGTCTGGAAAAAAGGTGGCCACAGAAGGAGGACACAAGGCTGACAAGGACTGCAAGAAACACCACGGGAAAAGTAAGTTCAATTTGAAAACATCTCAAGAGAGGTTTCAAACCAAAAAGATTTCAAAACCTGTCCCAAAGTTGAAGAGAACATGTGAAGAGTATCTCTATGGTCTAGTCTAACATTTGGTTCAGAAACAGATGATTAGTCAATAAACAGGAAGGTATCTTTGGAGAGCAACCAAATCACAGGAAGAAGGGAGGAGTAACTGATACCTCACCTACCACCAAGAAAGGTCAATGAAGAAACAAGAATTCTCCTTCAAAAAACAAGTACTATGAGTATTATGAGAGGTTGTGGAACTAATTGGTAAATTACAGCACATCTAAAACTTCACTTAGACTCTCTCCTGACCATCTAAATATTGCTGACTATGAAGACAAGAAATGCTTTGATTTAGAGAAGAAAATACTGCACTCATGTCACTGTATATCAGGAAAATTTCACTACCTAACCATTCTGCCATCATCAGGCCACTCATATACTGTAAGAAACTCTGGTCGCTTGCTCCTGAATTAAGAATTTCAAGAGCTAAGAACAAACACAGACACAAAAGCCACACCTCCTCTTCCTGCTGTCATTCAAGACCTTTCTATTATTCACTTTCCAGTGGCTGGCCAAAGACAGGACCAGGTAACATCCAGCCACCCATGAGAAAAGGATCAGTCCAGTATTTCTACTTGTAGGTTTTTAAACCTTTGGTCCTTTTTAAAGCAAACAGCAGACTTCTCTAGAGATATCACACAATCTGGGCAAAGCAGAGTACAGAGACAAAAGGCAGGGCAAGGTCCAGCACAGCAAAGGCTGCTGGAAAGGAAGGATGAGTGGAAACTGCTCCCAAAGATACTGGACATGGATAGAGCATCTGCAGGAAGCTTTGGGGGAAGCAAAGGCTTGTGTTAGGAAGTCATGTTTCTTTCTGCCATACATGAAAAACCAGGACACTGAGCAGACTGAGGGAGAAGTATAAACACAGATACATTCCATCAAGCATACCAAATGTTTCCTGTAATTAACCTACAATAGCCTGACACCACCTCCAGTATATTATGGGTAAGCAGCATTAGGTAAAAATTAATACAGGTTCAAGACATGAGGATCAAGTCAACCTGGCTGCGCTGACACTAACCAGCCTCTACCTGGCAAGGGGAAGAACTGGTCAAGGCCTCCATACAAACTCATCAGAAGCATCATCCCAAAATATATCTTCTTTGCAAGCAGGTTGATTCCCTGTCTATTCTCTCAGAGCCCAGGAGGAAAAAACATAAGCTACAGCAAGACAGGTCTCCAGTACTCTTAAAACCTGTTTCTGAGGAACAGTCTCACCCTGGTGTGAGGTTTATTATATTCTTATATTTTTTAAAATTATTTACAGGCATCTTTTTCCACTTGTGTGAAACATTAAAAGCAGCTGACATGAGAACTCCTGCAAATAATGCAAAATTATGAATTGCTGGCTCTTCCAGATTAACCTCCGCAGTTGCAGCTACACAAACTTTTCTACAACCACAAAAACTCTTCTGGAGTCCAGCAGGAGCTGTGCCCTCATCCCATGCCAAAACCACTCAGCATCTCCAAAAAAGGCAGCAGCACCACCAAGTTTTCCCAACTAACAACAGGCAACAAAGAAAGAGAACCCAGGTGACAGCCTGTGCTTGCCAGGTACTGGTTAGCTTCCAGCCACTACAAAAGCTACAAGCTGCTAACACTGAAGCAACATTTAAACCCAATTTCCCACTCCCTGCTGCAGAGCCAACCATGCAGATCATGTAAAGGATAAAAGCCTGGGGTGCACAGATAAAAAGCATGGAGCAGACTGCAAAGGTGCAAGGCTGCAGCAGCTGCTGGAGCTTACCATACGTCTCGGATCTACTCTCCTCCGAACTAGACTTTGTCTTCTTGGAGGAGCTATCTGCACGAGAGCAGGAGAAAAGGAGAGAGAGATATAGAAAATATGGAGACCAAACATGAGAAAAAAAAAAAAAAACTTCATGAAAAACACAGACTGATTTATTTGGTTAAATCGTGCAAAACACAAATAAGATGGGAACAAAACATAGGTGAGACACTTGGAATAAGGGGGGAAATCGTATGAGCATGAAGACACAGGTAACACCACAAAGAATACATTACAGAATCAAACACACAATAAAAGAAGTTCTCTGTAATGAACTACAGAAAGTACTCTGGATAAAAACCAGTCCAAAGCATGGAAACTCTTTGTAAATTTTATCTCCAGAGTAAGCAATCAAACAATACATATTAGTTCATCATTCTGAATTCATCCCTTAAAAAGAAAGGGATTTTATGAAGACTACAGTATGGAGTTCATCTATCAAACCACAAACATTGTAAAAGTGGTGCCAGCTAACAGGTCTCAAAATTGGAATGACTGTCATCAAATTAAGATTAGGATTTCTGAAGTTTTCTTCTGATGAAAACAAATTCTTTCTAAAAAACACATTTGTAAATCTGAGACCTCCCCTCTAGCCTCTCCCAAGCCAAAATAATTTTATGTTACCTGTTCCCAAGAAGACAAGCACTAATTCAGGTTTTCTCCCTTAAAGGATTTTAAATTTTTAACAGAAATCCAAAGCCCATTTTAATTTATATTGTGCATATTAGGAAGGAGTCATGTAGCCAGTGGCAACAAGCACAAATGAACAGGATGATTTATAAACATCTGCTTCAAATGTAAAAACATTCCACGAGTTCTACCACCTTTATATTCAACTCTCCTCTCTTCCACAACCCCAGGGGAAAGACTGGACTAACAGCAGAATGCAGAGACATGAAAAATGCACACTGCAGAGGGCCAGGAGGCTCAGACATCAGTTAAGTGTTTGAGAGAGAATTAAGAATCCCTGCATGCATCCTAATTTCTGAGACAGCATTGGACAAGCTTACCAAGTTGACTCATTTAACCTTTGGAAAGGTTAAAAAATAGGATGTCATAGCATTTAAAAATAGATGTATCTCTTACAGAGTATCATGTTGGAAAGAACAAATTCACCTTACAAGTGACAGACACTGATCAAAAATCCCCTAAGGCTCCGAAAAACAAACACCTCCACAAGGAATACCAGCCCTAGCTGAGCCTGTATCATCTCCAGTTTCACACTTGGACTAAAACATCCGAAGAACTACTCAACTAATTACGGTATTTGCCTACTGAAATTTCAGATTGACTTTTCTGCTAGAGAAAGTAGTTAAAATTATTCACTGCTACCAGTAATCTCGGTTTATTCTTGCACAGTTAACAGTTGCTTTGTGGATGAGTATGTTTAAAAGAAAACCCAGACTCGTTTCAGCCCTCACGTGCATCCAAGAGGCTTTGCAATCTCAGAACAACAAAAGCCTGAAAACCACATTTGTTTACCCATTCCCCAGCACTTCCCAAACTGATGGATTTTCACCTGTGAAGCTTTAGGGACTTTACCTGTGGGATCAAAGTCGTGCGTGCTACTGCAGCGTTCAACCTTCTGTTTCTTGTCAGCTGGAGACTCTCTGCTCAGAATGCTGCCATGTCTGTGTCAAACCAAAGCAGAGGATCCTGACTACCATAACACAGAAGCATGGCCTCACTGGTGAGGTTCTTGAAAATAACCTTAGCTGGTTCTGTTTGCTAACGAGGCAGTTAGATGAAAAAGTCGGCATTAAGTTCAACTGAAAAATTTATACCCAGACTGAAAAATGATCTCCCTCAGAATCTTTGGGAGTATATCCAAGGTTCTAGAAACAGTCTTGCTAACCTTTGAAATTAGTAACAGCAAGTGCATCCTCTTCATCATTCAACACCAGGTTACATTTTATTTTAAAAGCAATATAAATTTAAGCTACATAAAACTGAAAAAACATCCTGAAATCTTAACTCTTACCTCCTCTCCCAATAAAACCTTTTGCTCCCCTCTCCAAGCAAAGGAAATGTCTCTACCTCATATGCCAGCACAGTGTCACTTTCCCTGACCATCTCAAATCTCAGGTAAGATGACCCAGCAGTGTACGTAAGAGAAATGCAAATGGTAACAGTATGCCAGGCACTTTATGTACACCACCAACTATATTTTTGGCACCCTGTCCCAAATTGGATATTCATTTCCTCACATCCATCACAGGTACTGCTATCTGTGTTTGTACATTAATTTTTTTCCTTTTAAAGGCATTCTTCCTTCATAGGGGCTGAATCAGGATTTGCAGTGCAGATAGAAAAGTCAAACTTCAGTAACTCACCTTGTCGGTTTTTTGAGAGGAAACCTGAAAAGAAGAAAGAGCATAAGTTTAATGAACTTTTTTTTTTTCCTCAACATTGTTTGATATCAAGGCTAATGCTTAAATACAGTTATTTTACACTTCTGTAATATTGTCACAAGAGAACGATTCCTCTACTCCAGCCAATTATCAGTCCACTTACAGTCGATTCAACTAGATGAAGAATAATTATCAATACCTAAGGGTTTCAAAGAGAACTAAGAACAGAAGCAGAATTTGTGCTCTCAAACCCAGCATCTAGCAGGTCTTTTTCAGCAGAATATAGTAGCTAATGGATTGTCTTGCTCTCAGAACATCTAGTTCCATCCAGTGAAAATTTATATAGCTTGATTTTTCTGTCCTGCTGGTACCTGATCCAGTATCTTAGTACCTAATAAAGGTCCAAACTTTCTCTGAAAAATCTCCTATAGCTGAGACATCCCAGTTCTCTCTCTCCTATGTGGATTTTGTGGTCTCTAGTAATTCAGGAGCAGAAAAATGACAGAGCCAAGCATATGCTATCCAGCTTAAGGCACGTACTTCGACTTTCACAAAGCAAAACTAGTTTTCTCTCAGGAAATATTCTATTTTAGAGATCTATAAAGTTGTGCAAAACCTTTCCACTTACTATACATAAACCACTGACGTTAATGATCTAGGAAGAGAACCCAAAAGCTTTTGCACAGAAAATGGCACTGACATCATCAGGAATTTCTTCTGTGCTTTGATGATAATGGTGAGCACACAAGTTCCTCTTAGTGGGGGCCAAAAGCCCACAGCTGTAACTGCTCCCCTGGCTGTAGGAACATCACAGGTACGCAGGGTCAGGACCCACAAGGAGCTGGCTGGCTCCAGAGAATCCCCACCACAGGGATGCTGACATCCATGGGGAGAGATACCCCAGGGGGGCAAAAATCCAGATCTCCCCCCTCCTTGGGCTCCATCCCTCCCAAGTCCATGGCCAGGCTGCTGCAGAGCAGGGCTGAGGCCAGGAAGCTTTGGAGCCCCTTGGCCACCCGCCAGCTTCCTGCTTTTCTTTCTTCTCCAAAGCAGGGAGGGAGGGAGGGAGGTGGTGGGGAAGCAGGGCAGGCAGCAGGTCATGGTCACAACAAAGTCTCTTGGGCACAGGCAGCACGTTCACTAAAAGGGGGGAGAATCTCCAGGCCCTCTCCTGAAGTGGCTTTACTTCCGAGGTATTCCAGAAAAGCAGTGGAGTGGGAAGGGGGCTGTCTTTGTCCAGCCAGGCTGCAGGTAAAGCTCCCCAGAAAGACTCCCCTCCCAGTCCTAAAATCATTCCAGGCCACCAAGTTAGGAAATCACCGAAATCAGAGATGAAGGAGTCAGCTGAGCTAAGCCCATAGCAGTGATTTAACAACCTTGCTAGCCAGAGCGTAGGGAGCACTCAGTATAGAAATTCCTCTTCTCCCAGTTTCCCACCTGAACAGAACCACCAATTCTTTCAGGTTGGAAAAGACCCTTGGGATCATCAAGTCCAACCATCATCCCTACTCTACAAAGTTCTCCCCTAAGCCACATCCCCCAACACCACATCTAAATGACCCTTGAACACATCCAGGGTGACTCCACTACCTCCCTGGACAGCCCATTCCACTTTCTGTGAAAAAAAAAAACAAAACAAAAAACCCAAAAAACAAACCACAACAACAAGAAAAAAACCCACACAACCCCACTTCTTAATCTGCTGAAACCATTCTTCAGCTCCCAATGACTTTGCCACTTGTAGGGGGTAAACAGAATACAATCAAAGAACACAGAAAAGCTCCCATGAGTTTATCCAACAATTTGTATTTTGGTGCAACTTCACTTAGGAATGGTATCACATTTGAAAATCCCCTGGCTGTTAAAAGCACCCAGTACTATATATAACAGATAAAATGTATTTTACCTGCTAGTGTAAACAGCATGCAAGCTGGAGGCACAGCAGGGTGTGGTTAACAGCTGGAGACTTAAGTCCAAATCTAGCTGGCAAGCTTAGGCTACAGGACAAAACCCTGTAGACATTTTGTCTGATAACTGATGCACATCAGCACATTTTCAAACAAGTTGTTCCACTCTCCCAAATACCAGGAACAATTAAAAGCCATTTTGTTTTTAAAATAGTGGGTCAAATAATGTAAGTCCTTTAAAATGCATCAAATTACTGAAAGGATGTCTTATTAGTCATGCTGCATTAGGAAAATCTATTTACTGTAAAGTCAAGTGTGAAAAATACACCTACAGCTCTGTGGATTAAAAATTATACTTCTCCAAGCTAGCTCATACATGCATGCACCATCCAGTACTGGATCAGTGCCTAACAAATACCCTGAAGCCAAGACAGAAAAGATAGTTTTAAGACCCAATGTGTCAAAACACAGCAGAGCAAGGAAGGATTCCCAGCTTTCAACAGTACAAAGCATTCCATTCTAGCCTGGGAGGTTGAAAATATAGCTGACCATAAATAGCACAGCATTCAGATAACCATGTTGGGGTTTTTTTCCTCCCATACTAAAATATTACCAGAATTCAAGTATCTGCTATCTTGAAAACTGATCAAAGACAAAAATATTTAGATTCAGACAAGGGCCCCAACCTTAGAAATATTTATTCATGTGCCTAACTTTAGTTTCATTTACTTCAGCAGGACTACTCACATGCCTGAAATTAAGCTTGTGTGTTTGCACGATGCAAGTATAAATTACTACAACTTGTGCTGAGATGAGTAAGAAATATTGTGAAACCCATACAAAAGAGAACAGCCAAAAACTGCTTGCTTGACAGAACTAAATCTCTAATTAGGAGATGAACAGTTGCAATAGAAGCTTCTTCATTGCTCTGCTAGTTACATTGAAATAAGGTGTTGCTTGCTGCAGACAAACCCTCTTATTTGAAGGGGAGAGAGAATTCTGCAGATTTTGAAATTTGAAAGAAGAGTGGCAAAAAAACCTGACCACACAAATCTGAGGAGAGATGAGAAGTATTAGGGGTTCACTCATTCATCTTTTTCACACATTTAGAAAGAGAATAGAAAAGCCAAAGGTTAACTGACAGGTCAATCTACCTTTCCCCAGTAAAAACCCCAAACTAGGTCTGTTTAAAATGACATCATCCTACTTCAGGAGGTTTTCATCAAGTAATTAGTCAATGGGAAGCCTTTTCCCAGTACCACCTCCATGGATCCTGGTGAAAAAATCCAGTTGTTGAACAGGCAGCTCCACTTCTGGAAAGCTGAGCAGGATTGTGCTCTCCCTCTTCTTCACACATACCCAAACGGATCCTAAAACTGAA
This sequence comes from Phaethornis superciliosus, assembly GCA_023637945.1. Classification (NCBI taxonomy): domain Eukaryota; kingdom Metazoa; phylum Chordata; class Aves; order Apodiformes; family Trochilidae; genus Phaethornis; species Phaethornis superciliosus. Next base: position 4,827,223 of record JAJQWJ010000027.1, read on the forward strand.
AGAACTGAAGTCTCTTCTTTGTCACAGTTAAAAATCACTGAAGAGTTTCGTGACTATTTCTAGTGCATGCAACTCCTCCAGTACCTATTAAGCTTCATTTTCAACACCCTGATTGGACCTAGCTCTGACAGCAGTCAGAAAAAGGCTCCATTTTCTGTCTAAATCTAGTAGGTGTGAATGCCCTGGAAGTACAGTAAGCATGGATGTCTTCAATGCCATCCTGCAGATAATTCCCAGGATTTCACCAGACAGGAAGACACAAAAGACAGTCTGTTTGCTTTCCCAGTTTGCAGATGCACATATCCACCCTAGCAGTTTTTTGAAGGGCTTAAAAGCCCCGAGAAAGGTATTATGGAAGAGTGCTGACATGACCTGAACAAAAGCAGTACCAGTGTGACCTTAATATAGAGCTAAAGGCAGTCTTCTGTCACAACAAAAAGGGGTAGACATGTTCTGTATAGGACAGCCAGTGAGTAAAAGGAACTGATGAGATAGCAAATGACAGGGGGATAGAGAGAAACACAGATGCAGCAAGTGGGCTGCTATTAGCAAGGAAGAAAAAACGCAGACAGAAGTCTGCATTTCACTGTTCTGCCCACAAAGTACAGCTGCAACCACATCAGCTATTCTGTGGACAAAACCAATTCAACACATCAAGTCTATTTACCTTAGCATTAACCTACTTAAAGAGCAGTTTTATGCACTGTCATCTTTTCCCCATATCAAAGTACATCAGCTCAGGAAACCACTGAGTTTTCTTCCTCAAAAAAACCCCCACTGGGTACTGCTGACGACCGACTGTAACCCAAGGTGCAGAGAAAACAGGGAGGCTGAAAAAGGGACCCAAATGGCACGGATTCCTGGGAGCTGTCAGAGCCTAGGGACAGAGCTTACCAACTTGCAGCAAGTGCACAAGGAGGCAAAACCAAGCTAGGCAAGAAATGTTTCCATGTTATTTTTGTAGGAGTCCAACCACAGCTGAAGCAATGACTCATGGAAGAATCGCTCGTGGCATTATTGGCTTTAGATTCCTGACAGCTCTGTGAGCAGGCCTGCTCCCTGCCTTTGGAGAAGGAACATAGGAGGCTCAGTGGAGTGACTGGAGAGCCCACACAGCTCCTATCTTCTGTGTTGACTCCACACAGTTGTCCACCTTCTGAACATTCCCAGAAACTTTAGCACTGGATTGGCAAATACGTTTTATAGCCACCAACAGCCACTTCATACTGAGGTTCTTTCCTTGGCATCCTTTTGCTGTAAAACTTTCAGATGGGAAGGGTTTCTATTTCTCTGTGAAAGAGCAGAAGAAAGGCATCTCTAGAGAAGTTTCATCCACAGTTCAGTCATTCAGTCCCAGCCCAAGCAAGTGCCTCAGCTATTTTCCATGACACAAGCACTTGGATTTTTCCAAGAGCTGATGTCAGGGGTTTTCATGGAGAAAGAACTGCATTTACAGGGCAGGCAAGGAAGGAGGGCTTCCCCAGCAGCTATTCTCAATGTGGCCTTTGTGCTGCTCTGCTGCTGAAGCCAGGACCCTGCAAGAACTTTGAGTCCCCGCAGAAACTCTACAAAAGGGAGGGGACAGAGACATTTTCAGCAGCCAGTACTGTTCTGCCACTCCTGATGGACTTCCAAGGCTCAGAAGCATCAGCTTTCCATCTTCAGGGCCTGAAGTTACAGCCTTTTAAGACAAGGACATTTATTGTTTAGTACCTCTACAGTGGGGTAGGAGCAGACAAACTAAAACTGGGTAGGGGAAGCAATGGAGAGGGAGAACATAAATAAACCAAGTTTCTCATGTTTCCCTAAATTTTCTTTTAGATTCAACCTAAAAGCAAGATGTGAGCATTAGGGATGTGGTTTGGCCACAGAATGTAGTTTAGAGCTGGAAGAAACTGATGAAGAACGTAGGCTGCCAGATCACACCTGATTTCCTACTGCCTTCCCCAACCTGAATGATTGAAAGTTACAAAATTGGTCAGGTTCCACCTCTGGGAAAGAAAGATTGACATTTTAAATATGGAATAAATGAACTTAATTACACACCACAAATACTAAAAAAGGCCAATTACTTTTTCTAAAAAGACCTCCAGAAAGTGTTGTCATAACACAAAAAATTAAGCAAAACTCCAGTGCACTACAAAGGAGAAATGTCCACAATTTGTTCGTTTGCTGCAAGCGTTTTTTGTGTGACCCACTTAAGAGAACTGACCAGGTACAGGAAAAAGGTCAAGCCTTGTGATTACAGAAATTATGACACAGTTTCCTTGCTTATTTATTTTTAAGCAGGCTATAAACAAATACTCCCAGGCAGAGAGAGCTCAAGCTTCCACAAAGCAAGGAAAAGCAGCTAAAATATGCACGATTTGATCATAACAGAGAAGCCTCCAAAACAGCCCTTTTCTCCACATTTTCCTCTCATTGGCAACCTTGGCTTCAACACTTTGAGGGGAAAAGAAAAAAAAAAAAAAAAGGTGCAGAACATGTGTGTTCTCAGCCTTTTAATTTCTGAAAATCATTCTAAATCCCTTTGCCCACAGCCTGCTCCCCTATGAAAGAATCTATGAAAGAATCAAAGAAAGCAACAAGGTTTTCTTGTGCAGACAGGGCGTGGCAGTCCAAATGAACCTGCCTCCCTAAACTGGAGCTAATTATGGGGAAATGAAATGTTTGCTTTGCTTGCCAGTAATTGCAATCCAGAACTGGCTCAATGGCAGCAGCCCTGCTCCCCGCCTCCCTACCACCACTCCTCCTACACGGCGTCTGGAAAAGCTTTCTAGTCAGATGCACACACAAAAAAAAAAAAAAAAATTCAAAGCCAAGAGACAAAGGGAGCAAAACGCTGTGCCAGGTGATTTTATTTCCCTAAACCAACCATAGAAACCTAAAGGCAGCAACTGCTGGGGGGTTTGCTTTCACCTGATGCACACAGGAGGGTTTGGAGATCATCCGTGGTGCCCCTGCATGGCAAGTTCTTCCATTTCATTAGCCACACGGCCCAGTTCCTTCTTAATGCCATACCTGGCTGTGGTTGTTATGAACCAGCAGAGAGATTGGGGTGGAAAAAGCTCTTAAAAACAGCAAAAGAGAGCAATTAGAAAGGGAGGAGGGAAAATAAAAAAACCAACCCACCGAACGTAACACAACTGGAAATGTGGCTTTCAGAAGAGCCTACCACTCACTCCCAGTATCCAGCTTGAAGTTTTGCAAATATATGTACAAGGTTCAAAGCCACATCTGAATATTTGGCCCAGAGATCACATTTCTGGGGAGTGAGTACAGTTGGCTGGCACAGGAACACCACACCTCTACATCTTGGAACCAAGAAATGGAGCTCGGGTGCACGATACCAGCAAGAACAAACCCACATTAAGACATATTTACTGGTCCTCCAACATGTTGGTTGTTCAAAACATCTTTTGAAAGACAAGACTAAGTTGTTTTTCTGCTCCTCAGAATTATGAATTTAGGTCTGACTTAACATCTCACTGTTGATTTACCTCGTTCCAGATGTTGCTACAATTTGAAAATATTATCAGATGTACATATCTCAGCAGCACTTTCACTGAGGGATTTATTTATATATTCAAAAAGTACTCAGTTTGTCTGACATAGTATATAGTGCAAAATTTCATTGTTACTGTTATGCTAAAGAAGGTCAGCATCACTACTTAGCTCCAAGAAAGGCACCTTGTCTTAATTTAAATTTTCCTTCAATTTAACTTCCATTAAACATTTACAAGTGTTTACTGGTCTACAGGTGTAACACCACCACTTCAAACCTAAGACCTGCCTGTTCATCACAACAAGGGATTTACCATCAGACAATCAACAAAAAAACCCCACACTTTCAGCCCTGTATTTCCTTCTCCCAGCCAGCCATGAACCTTTGGTCAAACTACACCCATTCTGCATGGGATGTGGAGACAACATCCACCCTTGCAACCTTTGCAAAGCTGCTAAATATTTGCCAGCTGCAATAAAACAATTCCCAGCTAATGTGTCTTAAACTACCCAGGGGCAAAGTGTTCCCAGTAGCCTAATTTACACCAAGGAAAAATTGGATATCCACACCATTTTATAAATGAAAGCTGTAGCACAGAGAGGACCAAGAAATTATTACCACATTGTTGCTTAACCTGTACTGCAAACACCAACAGCAACAGAAACCTAGACTATTTGATACTAAATTAAAAATATACAAATAATTGAACTTTTCACCTTTCTGCCTCACCAGGCCTCCCAACAGGGGTTCTATCCCAGCATTAACTCTTGATTTAAAAGTATCCATGGAAAAATTCTCAAACATACACCTCAGTGTGTCAGAATTTACAAAGAAAGAAAATGTGATCTAAATTGAACTATAAAAACATGAGCAATGCTACATACTAAAGCTCTCTTACTTATTTACATGGCCTAAGAAAAATATAAAGACTTCTGTAATACATAAACCTCTTATTTCTCCCCTGAAATGCAGGCTGCACCTATAAAACACATGACCTAGAATACAGTGCATGAGAAGTAAAAAAATTTACACAAGCATTTGTGGCATGCTTTGCTCCTTCACATTTCATCTTCCCCTTCATCTAAATTACAGGATAAATCCAGAAGGACCAACTGTAAAGGACTGGAGCAGAACACAGGATTAAGATTCACAGCAACAGCAAGCCCTGCTTCTTCTACTATAAAATGGAAGAAAAAACAGTAGCAAAGCCATGGCTCTTGTAAAATGGCTCAAGATCCTGAGAACAGCCAAACACATTGCTATTAATAGGCCTCTGAATATGTTTGTATTAGTATTTTACTCTAGGGTCTCTTAAATAAAAATACAAAAAGAAAAATAAATACTTTTTAAAATATTTACCCAGGAAACCTACCAGCTGCTAAGAGGCAATGGCAGCAAAATCCCCAAGACACGTGGCAGTGGTACAGATAACCAAGCTATCAGAAATACCAATACCACTTTTAAGTTGTTTCCCCACCCCCTGCAGTCACACCATTTCTGCTCAGTATTTTATAGAATTACCTCTTCCTCTCAGAGCCACTTCCAGTGGCATCTCTCCACAAAGAGAAGTAACCACATTACAGCATATCCACTAAAAAAACAACAACCTAAAAAATACTTTTACATATATGCAGAAGTCGAATTCCCCCAGCAGTGATCTCACCACCTCCAATCCTCATATTCAAACATTAGCAGAAACTATCCAGAACAGAGATACTGGTGCAGTGTGCTTAATTTTAGAACACTACATAATTAAAAAAAAAAAAAAAAAATCAGTAAAAACTGTATTTGGAAAAAAAAAAAAATCTCAAACATTCCAAGACGGTTTCTTGAAAACCAAACGGCTAATTTAACATCAACATACATAAAATATCAGCTTATTAGAAATCACATTCACTTAGACTGAAAAACCTGGTGAGAAGGTGCTGCTAGCACCCTGGTGTGGATTCAGCACTGAGAAATGGCAAGCAGGTAGTTCTGTCAGCATCTACATCCCAAACATCCTTCCTAGCTGTCAAAACCTTTGTTCTTGAGCTAAGACACTTAGGCACAGATTTTTACAGTGAGCATATTTAATTGGCTATTTCCACTATATACAAAATCTACAAAAGAAAATCTACAAAGGAGTAACTAAGGTTCACATAGAAGCCATTGAAAGAGGAAAAAAAAATAAACATCTAAAGGAGAAAAAACCTCCCCTCCCACCGTTTTTCCAGCAGATACTAAAGGAAAAATCCTCTCTCTGCTCTGCATTCAAGAAAGCTATTTTTCTCATCTTTCAGTATTCATATATCACAGAAAAGGAACAAAGGCTCGCAGATATTACCTGTTTCACAAGAGAAAATCAGCTGAACAGGGAGATCCCAAAGGCCCATTTCCAGGGGGTCTGCACTGAGACCAAATCCTCTACAAGGAGCACACCCTACTCCTCTTGGAAGCTTTCTGCCTTTTTTTATGCTCTGAGATCCTTGATAGGCATCTGCCTGACTGTTTCACTGACCACTTGAGGGAAAGGAAGAAACTCCACCTCTTCTCTCCCACCTCCTCCCAGCCACCATCAGCTGTGGCCCAACGCTGCACTGCCAATGGACACATCCAGAACAGCATCCACCTACAGAGACAGAATGCTACAAGAAAGCAGAAGAGAGCTGGGATGCTAAAATTTATCATTTCTAGCTCTCCTGAGGGACAGAACAATATGTATGTGTTGTATCTATTGATGTATATCCAATCCTTTAGAAATGTATGTTCTGTATGTATTTATGTATCTGCCTATGGATATACACACATCATTAGATCAGATCACTGATCAAAGAAACAGCATCACATGAGGCACATGAACAAAAGCCTGGCATGGTGCAGTGAGATTTTTTTTTTCCTTCAGTCCACTTTCAGCTTTTTTCCAGGGTCACACACTATGCAATGCAATGCATTTTGTTTTCAGGCATTTTGAAAACACCCAAGCACCAAGGCACCTGCAAAGCACACAGCCTCAGAGAAACACAGCTTCTGGGTTGTTTTAGAAGAGAGGAGGACAGGAAAGAGGGTAAGGATGAAAGCTTGCCTCTTTTTGTCACCCAGGGAAAGAAACTGGGAGGTCAAAACAGGGGGGCAATGAGCTTACTGCTCTTAGAGCTTCTGTGCCTGGTCAAGCCCTCGGGAAGAAGGATTGGAGGGTGAAGGGGCTGTTTTCTTTTTCTGCCCCAATAACCTAATTCAGTTTGTGAGCACTGCTAGCAGGATAGAAATTTCTTCACGCTACACTGTCTGTTTGTGTTTGATTAATGTAAATCTTCCCAGGGCTCTAAGGGTGCCCCAGGCACTAGGATGCCTGGCTCTCCATTAACAAGCATCCAAGCTGCCACATAGAGCAGGAGGAGAGAGAAAGCAAGATGTCTATTCCAGCCTTTGCCATAAAACTAAAAGGAAATAATTTCTGGCGAGTTGATTCACCTAATGAAACCCCATTTTTTTCTTTGCAAATCATAGGGCCTATTAAAAAAAAAAAAAAAAAAAAAAAAGAAACTGCAGCAAACCACTTATTATATTAATCGCATTTTCTTTTGCTGTCCCTGAGCTCTCATGACCAAATATTTCAGAGTATGCTCACCACAACTTCTGTGCTGCCCAGTCCAATGTGTGCTGGTACCAAATATAATGTCTAAGCCACAACTGCATCAGGGCTACAATTACACAGTAGACAGGAAGCCAAAGAAATCAGCTCCTACCCCTACATCTATCTGCTCCCTGGTTCCAAGCATGCAGTAATTTCCCAGCCAGAGCTTACATTTTCCATGCTTCCATCTTTCCCAGTGGCATACATTGTCATTTTCTAAATTTCACTGGTGCACATTTTAAAACATTTGCACAGGGGCTCATTTTCTAGGAATTTTACAAATCAGAAAGTAAAATGTCAGCTCTCAAAAAGAAAATGGTAACTGGAGGAAGGCAAAAAACTCAAGAGGTAGCCAGCTGCTCAGATACTCACTGGCCAGCACTCTTGCCTTTCAGAGCACTAGTGTGTGTCCTGAAGCACAGGAAAAAGAGCATGAACAGTATTTTTTAAGAAAACCTGAAATCAAAGAGCTAGGGGAAAAGTCACTGGAAATCACAGAGCAGAGCTCCATCTCCAGTTTATTCCTGCCTGGGTGAGAATCACATGCACCAAACAGCCCCTGCTAAGGCATAAAGAGGGTGTCAAAACCCAGGTTTTAACCTGGATTATATTTTAAAATTGACTGTTTCCCAATTCTTTTCCCTAATCCTCCTGATCATTAAGTGAAAGTAGATGAAACAAGGTGAGCAGACCTTTACTTTGCTACACTACATTTTGCTCAAACTCAGTTGTTTCCCATTTCTTCCCCAGCACAGACCTCTCACCAACTGGAGCAGTCCCACAACACACTCCAAGAGGCAGAGTTTGGAAGGGCTGGTGAGAACCAGATCTGCTCCACCTCCACAGAAATCCACAGTCCCCAGCAGTTCTTCCTACAATAAAACTGCAAATTACCCTATGTAAGGGAAAGACAAGTTTAAGATTTGTAAGTTGCTTTACAATGGTAAGAATAAATATGTGCAACTTTAGAGAGTATTATTATAACCCTTGAAAACTCCTGAGCAGAGCAGAGTGCTTTTTTTTTTGGAAATGTGCACATCAAGTATCTTGTTTGAAACCATTCAGGTCAGTGTACAAATGGATAAAGGCTGTATTATGCCTTATGTGTTATTTTCAATCTCCTTAAATATAACAAAATCTCTTATTAAAAAAGAGCAGGAGTTAAGAAAAGTAATGTGTTCACACCATGAATCTTAAAAACTTCAGAAAAAGATATTGCAGCTTCTCTTCATTACAGCTAATTCAGAACCACTTGGAAGAAACTAAAGATTGAAGCACAGGGCACCCAAAAGTACTTCTGGAAAACTATTAGGAGCATGAACTTAAGCCCAGCATTCAGTTTGCTCATTTCTTGCTCTGTAAAACCAATACAGAAGGGACTGGTCAGGCCCACAGACTGCCTCTTTCCTGAAAAACTCAAGTTTCTGAAAGAATACTGCTTTCTAAATCACAAACCACCTTTTGAAGCCTATTATGTGCAGGCTCTACTATCACGAAAGTGGCATGAATCATGACTTGAGACAAAGTTCTCTTTCTTACATAGGATGGGGAAAAGCATATAACTGATTTTTAACAGGATTATTATCCAGTGTGACCTCTACAGAACTACACAGACAAGTCATGTAAGCCTAAAATGTTGGCTGCAGGTTTGTTTTGGGTTTTTTTCTTATGCAAGTAATAAACTTATAAATAAAACCATATAGTGTAAAATTATATTTTATCACTAGCTTTGGGGAAAAAGCAACACAATGCATTCCTTTCAAGTGCAAATCAATGCAGCTGCCAGGAAACAGGGTAAAAACAAGAAAAAGATTCAGGAATGGAAGCTTATATCTTGCTTCCTACTTTGATTTCCCATATTTCCTTCCCTCCGTACTCAGCCACATGACATGAGAAGAAAACAATTTGGAGGAGGAAAAAAAAGAATATCTCTGACCAAAAACAGCGAGAAAGAATTGAGTTCAATTGAGTTTTCAGGAGAAATTAGAGATAGTTAAAAATATGGCTGGGACTGTAAATAGAGTCACTAAAAATCGACATATTTCTACAGAGTTCTGGACAACAGCAGCAAGAAAACACAGAAGATGTGATCTCACTTTCTACATCTATAGAAAAGGAACCTCTCCTGAGAGCTTAGGAAAAGTGGTAAAAGAGTAAACACATAACTCCTCATTCAGATTTGTCATTTTAGAAAAGTGTAATAAAACCTAAGACAATTAAGTTAAATCAATGCTTCTAAAATTCTGCCCTGCAAGTTACAAGCCTGCATATTTCAGGTGACACTTGCTAGGATTTCAAATCTCCATCAGTCTTTGTCAAGTAGCAGCAGTTTTGGTCCTTCCTGCCAGCTGATTACAGAATGCTTTTCTTCTTGCCCATATACAAACCACACACCCTGCAAAGAACAACAAAAAAGCTCTTCTCCCTGTTCAATAACAGCATTAGCAGCTCTCAGCTGGTTGGGCTGGGATGTTGTAAATATTTATGCATAATTCACAGACCTTTACCCCAAAAAAGAGGCAGGCATGGGAAAAGAGCAGCTTCCCAGAGCTCCATCCAGCGGAAGCCAAGTGGTCCCCAAGGAATGGCGTCCACACCCCAGGAAAAAAAAAAAATCCACAGAGCAGCAAGAGCTCCACATCTGAGCACTGCCACTGCTGCCCGAGTTTCTCCAAAAAACCAAACCAAACCTAAGGCCTTCTGATAGGCAGAAGGGTTGTAGAGTTCCCTCAGAGTACCTAAATCCTCTCTAGAGCTGCAGGTTATGAGCACTGAGCATCATTCTCTGCCTCTCATTTGAGGGTCAGGATGTTAATTTCTCCCATCTTTTATATAAAGCAACAAAATCCATCCTGTACATCTTAAATAAACAGGAACTAGCAAAAAGCTACTATGCCTTTTTTCTTTTCAAGCGTGTAAATATAAAAGCACAGACAAGAAGATATGCAAGAAATCTGACATATTTCATCAAGCACACAGAGACCAGTAGATGACCTCCATCTTTTAGACAAATTTGAGAAATATCTGAGTGCTTTAAAGTAGCAATGCAGTGGGACACTATTTAAAATGTGGACATATCCTGAGAAGTCACATAGATGTTAAAGGCACTGAAAGTGTGCTATATGTTACTTTACTGAAAGTGAAGTACGGGGAATGTCTTTTATTTTTTTTCATTAAGAGGTCAGATCTCATTCACAATGACACTTATCAAGAGAGCTATCAACTACACCTTTTTTATTCTCTATGCCTATGCTGCCTTGTTTTCAAATCACGTCTGTTTTATTTTTGATTTAGATGCATCTTTGACATTCTGTCTTTGGAGAAGTGATGTTGTGCCTTCAATCCACACAAACTTTGCCTGACCTCCAGCTGTTGTCCACATGGTGTTCCATCTCTTAGGGATGAGTTTGTCCTGGTCAGAACACACAGAGTGGCTCAGTTCACCCTCTCTGCCCTCAAAGCAAAGATTTCATTCTTTCACAAATGTTTATTGGCCTGAAATCTCAACAACTCAACAGCAGCATAGGACCAAGAAATCTTCTCTTTAGCTAATCTGGGCATGCTGCATGGAAAAGAGAAGACAATTTGATGAACAAGTGAGTTAATCTTTCATTTGAGTATCCAAAATATGTTGCATTACATAATAGGCAGGGGAAGTTAAAGATACAAAAGGTTCCTCTTAGGAATTTCTTTGACCAGTACTGAGTCTGAAATCAGTACCATAGATTTTTATTGAAGATGAAGCCTGCAGAGCAGCACCCTGTTTCACAGAACCACAGAAAGCTAAACTGAATCAACATAACACAACAGATGTGGAAACTTCCAGGTTTTAGAGCATTTTGACACGAGTTAATAAAATGCTTTTTAGGATCCTAGGCACCAGAGGAGAACCCTCTAAGAAATACTTCCAACTTTCTAAGTACATTAGAGGGCACAGATTCAGGAGGCACTATGTGCAATTCAAGGGACAGTGTCTGTAGAATGCTGGGCAAAAATTAAAATTTCAGATTAAAATTTCAAATAAAAAATTCCAATTAAAAACCAGCAGAGAAGAAACAAGAGATCAAATCTAATGTAGAAAGGGCTCCAGAGAAGTGCTACCCATAAAAGAAAAAGCCAGGATGATTTAGAAATGAGAGAAATTGGTAAAGGGAGCAGTATGGAAAAATAAAAATCAGGGGGAGAGGATAAGAAAATGTAACAGCTCTATTGCTTGAGACAACCCAATTTATTATGCACCTCACTGAATGAGACACCATGCAAATCCTCTAGCTCTGCTCTGAACAAAAAAATCACCTTCCAGGCTCCAGCCAGCTGACTAAAAAGCACATTATCAGCACAAGTTAGGATTAGACCAGCAACCTACTTTGCAGAGTCAATCATTACAAGGCTGAACCACATCTGTCTGCTTTTAATGCATGGCTGCATTAACCCTAAGCAAAATGCAGTGCTTAAAAAAATAATCTTCAAAAAAAGAAAACAGAGAAGTCATTAAAACTTGAAGCACCGTTGTTAATTGCAAGCATAGGCTGATCATAGGCATTACTGAAGTCAAAAACCTGCTAAACCGAAGAAAAACATTACAGAAGGATTCACCATTTTCTACTGAGACACACAGCATGCTACCAGACCATTTCCTACAGAGAGTAATTAAGAAAGTTCTGGTACAAGTATGGAAACTGATTAAAAGGCAGCTGTAAAGTCTGCTAAATCTGTGATGCAATAAAAAAAAAAAAACATAACACAACCCATCAGTAAAAGCAAAAAGTGAGCCACCCTTTAAGGCAATTCTTTCAGTCTCTTATTGTCTGGGCTGACTTCTGGCATAGGAAAATGGGATGTATGGAGCTTCATTTAAAAGGTCATACAGTTTCCTTCCTCAATCTTGTACTGTGAACAATTTTAGAAGGCACTAAACATTTCAGAACAGCCTATCTAAACAAATTTTGCTTATCCTGTCATTGAATTAAGCTCCAGTGATTCCAGTAAGCCTGCTATGAAAAAAGGACCCCCAAACCATAATACAGCTTCATAATACAGTATTTATGCCAGTCACCAAAAATCAAACCTGAATCAATGCCAAAACAGCATACTAAGCTACAGAGAAACACAAGTAATTATTGTACAGCTGAGAATTGGAAAGGAGATAAAAATGAGGACATAGATATTCCATTTTCTAAGACAAAACCTACTTCATTCATAGCAAACTGCTGAATATAGTTGCTGATATTGAGTCATAATTCAAGGAAATAAAAACCCAAGACCAATAATATGGTTTTAGCATTCAACACCTTGTTATGGTATGCTCTAGAAACAGAAATTTTCAACAATAAATACTGTTAGGCCTTAAAAACTCTTACCAACTGTTTACTTATGTGTATCAAGAACAGGGGGGGAGGTGCTGGGGGCTTGAAATAATTTTTTCGTAAGAATTATGCACTTTGTTCTCAATTCACCACAGAATTCATCCCACCCCAGCTTTACAGTACAATAAACCTAAAAGAAAATAAGAACATGAACTGCATTTCCAAATGCTGACCCCATAAACAAGTCAGCACTGGCCTTACCACTGCTGTATTCCACATCTATAGCCTTACAGTCCCAAATCCTAGAAGCAGGGGGGGAAAAAAAAAAAAACCAAAGCAAAAGGCAAGATAGCAATACCTGTATTCATAGCCCCAGCCTCTGAAAATGCAGAGATCCATTTCTTTACTTCACTAGAATGAATGTAGTGTCCCTGGCTCAGTGCACCAAGGAGCACACAACCAGGACATTGAGTTGACAGTGTTTCCAGACATTGACTGTGAGCCAAATACCAGTTTGAGTTACCACCCCCAGAATTAATTTTATTTTGGAGTCTGTCCTATTGACAATTTCTCCCTTGCCCTCAAGCCAATCCATAATCACCAGGCTCTTCCAGGGCTCTCCATCTCCCCCTTCCCAGCCATTCTCCTGCCTAAAGCACAGCACTGAAGCCCTGCAAGGGGTCAGGAGATGGCCAGGGAGAAAAGGAAGGTTTTAGATCCTGTCAAAGCTTTACCACTGTCACTACAACAGTGCATCTGCCTCTTACTTGGAAATTCCAAAGCCAGAGTGTTTACATAGCTAGTTACACCAGTGTAATTATGGTACATTTCCTCAAAGAGGCAGGGCCAGCACTTCAGTCAGGCCTGCTAGCTGATTCCTCTGAATTTTTTAATATTTGCTCAGCAGCTGAGGACTGCAGCAGCCTCAGGAGATGCTTCCTGCTTCAGCTTCTGGAGGGGCAACAGTGCTAAAGCCAGGCAAACTAAACACAGGGATGGCAGCTGCCACTCGGAAAATGTCTGCTCAAATATCCAAAGTATTATTATTTCCATGTAAGCAGAGCATGCATGCAGTTTACCCACAGAAATTTCAATCTATTTGCTATGGATCAGAATCCATGCTTGCAAGAAACCACCACTCCCTCAAGGTTGTAACAAAGCATGTTCCAAATGCCAAAATACAGTCCTTCCTCTCCAATTTCCACTGTCCTGCATTAACTGAACATCTTCGCTCACCATTAGCAGTTGTCAACAGTCAAACAACCTCACAGGATTAAACAAAATTCTGTGTTATCACCATAATCAACACCTGGCTCTAAGTAACTGAGGTGCTTCAAATTATCACACATGCAAGAAACTTGGAATCACAAAAATTAAGCACTGGTCACCAGCAGAGCACCACTGCTCAGGGCATTAATTCAGCAATGGAAATAGAGTTTCTTTAAATTTGTCAGCAATTTGGCCACAATGAGGCAATTTCTCCCAAGGTTCTGAAACTGAATATATGTAACCAAACCTACTGCAGCCTGGAAATCACCAGGATGCCAAGAGAAATTCTTGAATCTAAAGCAAACATCTCCAGGTGATGGAAAAGAGAGAGGAGGGGGAGAGCAGAGCCAGCTGACAAGCTCACCAGGCAAAAATCATTTGCTGCTGGGCATTTCTTCCTGCACATTATCTTGCAAACTGAATTGGGTTGAGTGCCATTGAGAAAGAGATCCTGGGGCCACAGTGACAGCCCAAGTATTTGTCAGTGACAAAGGGCTGCCCCACAGCTCTGCTAATTCCTCCGCCAGCTTCATGCAGGCTGACATCTCCATCCAGTGAGCACACAGCTGGAGAGGTAACAGAGACAAAAGGAGGATACAGGCTCAGGGATTCCTGGAGCCACCTTCAGGAATGGTGATAGCTTGACCACAACTGAGAGAAGTTTCTTAAAATCCCACCGGAAGCTTTCTGGTTTGGGGGCACAGCTATCCGAGCAGCTCATCGCTGTGTTTCAAATTTACTGCCACAGAAAACTGATCCCAGTATGACTCTGAGCTGAAGTTGAGGAGATTTCACATGGGGATTTAAATTTTTAAAGTCCCTGAGCAGAACAGCCCTTGTTTGAAGTGTTCAGAGTCCCTTTCTGCTTGTCCTCACAATTATAGGGTTTTTTTAACAAACCCCACCTCAATATATGTATGTTCTTTTTTTCCTCTTTACCACACAGAGATTTTATTTATTAAAAAAAAGGTGTGGGAAACCACCCTAAATCCCTACATACACTCTAAAAACCCTCTCATTTGGGGGAATATACATTCCCACCTCCCAATAAAAGAAGAGGAACCAACTTATTCTGGTGAAGTGAACTCCAGCAGGTTTCTGAAACCATTGCTGATCCAACAACTGATCACAATCCATCAGTATTCCAAGTAGCAGTTTATAGACCTGAAGGAGCCAGTTTTTCCATATACCAGAGCAACAGATGGAAGAAGACTTTCATCACACTCCCAGCTACTGTGGTGTTCCTGTAATTCCAGCAAGTAAGCACTGGGAAGCTCTTCAAGGTGAATTCCTCAGTGCAGCTGCCTCCCAGGACCGACAGAGCCATGATGATAAAATAAAGAAAAAATAAATCGTTAAAAAAAAAAAAAATGTAAATTTAAAAAGGGAGGGGGAAACATCTTAGTTATCTGCTTCTGCTTCCAGAGGGAAAGCCTCCTCCAGGAAGGAGGAGCAACTCTTCATCTTCACCTGCAGCATTAGAGTATCTCACAACCAGGCAAGCATGTTTAACACCACCAGGTGAGTTTTTCTGGCCCAAACCAGGGAGAACAAATGCATTACTAGGCCCAGAGAACAGCCAGATGCTCCTTTTACAGAGGGGGAGTCAAAACCACAGGTGAACAGTTGCAGACACCAAAACCCATGGTTAATGTCTCACTGACGAGGGCAAAACCTGATAATAAGTTTAGTAAAAAGAAAAGGAAGAGGAGGTCAAGGTTTGCTATGCAATCCATACAGCTGAAGTTGCACTGGTTAACATCCAAAGTAAACACCACTCCGGCATTTAAAGTTATCAACATTCCTACATCTTTCCACACAAAAGTATGCTTGCCTTTTCCTCCCTTCCCCCTAAGTATTACAGGGTTTCATTCTCACCACAATTTCCATAATGTGAGTGGGCTGAACTTTTTTATATAACTTTATAGACATATCTTGAGTGTAAAACTAAGGGCTTCCAAAGCTACTCGAAGGGCTGCATTACTTGGCAAAATTACACTCACCAGTTTAAGTGTCTAAGTAACAAAACCCATCCACCAAAGGACCTGCCACTGAAGCAACCAGACCAGATACAGAGCAAAGGTATTTCAGCTCATGCACCCATTTCCAAACCATTACAAAATCTCTTCTTTTACTGCTGAAGGTTCTATCACAACTCCAGGGTAGAGAAGAAGTCTGTGACAAAGATACCCATTTCCCCAGTGCCCTACAGACTTTGACGCCTCCTTACAACAAAGCCAATCCCACAACAATTGCAAACAGCTCTCTCTGCACTCTCCCCACACCACCTTCACCAGCCCAAAGGATTGAGCTGCCTGGTTTGCTGAGATCAGATCTGCACCCACATCAACCACTTCCACTCCTCCAACCGCAGGGACTGCGCAGGGCAAACCACAACCCAGCATTTTGTGTCTCTCAACAGACAGCAAGAACAAATTGCCAACTGGAGAGCTGAACTTCAGCATCCCGAGATCTCCCAACCACCAGCTTTTCTCCTTGACACCTAAATGTTGCTGATAAACCATCATCTGCCCACTCCTTTAGGTTTCAGGAGTTCACATCACACAAATGTGTCCCCTTCTCTCTCTGACGGCTCCCCCTGAATGGTTTTGCCAGGTGCTGCCCACCTCTATCAGGGTAGATGGCTACACAGCAGTGGCAGGAATCATGCTTTTGAAAGCAGAAACCACCTGAGAACAGCAGCTTGCTTTTGGCTGAAGTCACTAATTTGGGATACCACATAACCATCAATTTTTGGAAAGCAGAAAAAGCGACCCTACCAACACAGGTCAGAAAACTGCAGTGTTTGCTTATTTGCAAGCAACCCGTTCTGAAAGCCACTCAACAGAAGAACAGGAATTGTTATCATCACAGCACAAATACAGTCAGATGGGAATTGTTGTCACTCAAAGCAGAGTAAAATTTAAAAGGCATTATGATGACTGAAAGTGGTTTCAGCCTCCTCAAGGAATAGCTGGTACCCCCAGACAGCCAACACTTATCTTCAGCCCTCCATAGAAAACTCAGCAGAGCTGCAGGCCTGGCCTGTCAGGGTTTTTTGCCTTACAGCAGCAGGTCTCAGTCCTTTAAAGCTGACATGTGCCTTCAGAAGGCACTGCAGACAGGAAACCTCTCTGCTATCTGGCAGTTGCCACCACCTCTCCCATTTCTCTCCCTCTCACTCACTTCCTATTGACTTGCTCATGTCTTACACTGCAGCTTTTTCCTATTTCCTTTCTCTCCTCACTCATTATAGCTTCCCTCCTTCAATTCTATTCTCTTTTTCAACACTTTTCTGGTAACTTTGATCTCAGTCCCTGCTCATCAGAATATTATTTTGCAGCTGGGCACAACAGAGGCAGTGTCTGTGCCACGGAGGAGACGCCTTGTCTGATGTGCTGCCAGCAAGCTACACCAACAGCCACTATCATAACAGGCTAAAAAGACTTTCAAGCAGCCATCAGATACTTTAGGTAGGCCTGCAGGTTGAAACTTGTATGTTTATGGGAGTGGTGGAGTCAGAATCCTATACCTGTCTCGAATCACTCCAGTACTTTATTAGGAAGATGGGTCTTCCCCTCCATCCAGACTGGGAAATGCTTGCTCAGGTCAATTCAAGTCCCACCTAAACTTTCCAATCCCCTTCCAGCACTACAGCTCACTCAAAATGTCCACAAAAGAATTATTTAGCTCTCCACAGATTACTGGTTCATCTTGGAATGTCACCCAAGCTTTTGCTAAAATGATTGCCTGGGATACCCCAAAGCAGGATTCCCAGTCTGCAAATAAATTCAGGATCTGCCTCTCACATACCCAAGAAGAGCTGTGCTCCTACTCAGGGTTTCAAATAAGAACAGCACTTGGATAAAATTACAGTTTCCACCAATAACTCTGGAGAGACTACCAACACATATTTCAACAGGTGGGGAGCAGATGCCCTTACATACATTTTTTTTTTTGTGCCAGAGAGCAAACAACTCCCATCACCTGGGGATTCTTCCTTTGGTCTCTAGAATCAAAATTTCAACTTCTTTACAACCACCAAAAGAAGTCCTTCTGCTCAGTTCACAGGGTTCAGTCCATCTTTTACAAAGCTCTGTGCCCTGATCATTAAAAGTTTACTTTTTCAGACACCTTAAATGAAGTCAGAGCCCAGTGCCACTTGCAGGACATTTGAGAGCATCCCAGTAACTAAGATGACAATGATCCAGAGGGATTACAGCCACATTATTTCAAGTACAGGAACTCACGTGCTATGCCTTAGGACCTTTTCCACCTCCTGTATTCAGCCCCAGGAAGAACAACATTCATTTGCTTTTCCATTACCAGAGCAATTTAATGAAGTACCTTCCCGCCTGACATCAGAGAGCCCAGAAGTTTCAGTGTTGTCAAAACAAAGCCTAAAATAGCCACAAAGATAGTATTTAAGCGTTTGCCAACAAATGCAAACAGCAACATTTCTTATTTACCACCAGGCTTCCCTAAAAGGTGTATCTGTGCAAGAAAAGGTTCCTGCCCATTGGTCTTAGAAGTCAAAACAGACACAATACTGAAAATACAGAAGGAAAGGATGCAGAGTAATAACAAAGAGTAAGTGATGTTTAGTATACAATTTGTGAATGTCACCGTCTGAACATTGTTTTGTTTTTACTATTTATACTTAAGCTTATGTTTTAAACATAGGGACACTGCTTTTTCCTGTAATTTTTAATATCTTTATTTTTAAATGTTTTCTTTTAACAGAAAAATGAGTAAAACATGTCTCTTCCTGTCTTTTTTCTAAGTGAGCTGTTCCAATTTTGTATGTATCCCTGTATTTTATCCCTTGTACATTCTTGATCAAACACTACAGGTTTTAAATCCCTTTCCATTTTACTACTTACTTTGCTACTGCTTCCCCTGTCCTTATATTCAGCCCTCTCTTCTGACCTTACAATATCTACATCCAGGCTCCTGACCCTCAGTTTAATCAAGCTGAGACATGAACTCGAATTTCTATTCTCTAAACCCAGCAATTATCCAGAGCAGGGCCACAGAGCAGAACACAGCATCACATACCAGAAACTATGCATTCAAGTCTATTTTCTCCTACTGCTATTAACATCTCTTACACAAGAAAGATCTGGTTATCTCAACTAGATAAAATATCAGGACTAGAGTGAAAGGAGGGAGAATGCTGAGGCTGAGGAATATTTGCAGGGCTTTAGGAATGCTACGAGCAGCATTTTTATTAGCATGTTAGATCACCCAGTCTAGAAACCCACAGATAATACAAATGTGATTCATTAATAAGTCTCCTGCTGGTTTTCAGATTGAAGGAAGAGGTATTCAATGAGAAACATGCAGGATAAAGCCTTGAAAGCAAGAGCCTAAAGCTTATCTTTCAAGTAGTGCAGCCAACATACTTCCCCAGTGACCCAGAAGGACCACCAAGAGGTTTAAGTGGAGAATTCAGTCTCCAGCCCAAGACAAACACTGCTCCTCTTTGAGACACTTTGCATAACTCCAAGCTCTAGCAGTGGGCTGGCCAGGGTGGGGGTTGATGGTTGTAACCATGAGAGGCAAACAATGCTACCCGGAACACTGGGGAAAAAAAGGGGAGAAAACAGTGTCAAAAATCCTCCAAAGCTTCTTGGGAAAAGAGGGGAACAGAAGCAGGCACTGACTCCCTGAAGAGGAGTCTGACAAAATGCTTAGGGCACAAA
The DNA here is from genome assembly GCA_023637945.1 of Phaethornis superciliosus. Taxonomy (NCBI): domain Eukaryota; kingdom Metazoa; phylum Chordata; class Aves; order Apodiformes; family Trochilidae; genus Phaethornis; species Phaethornis superciliosus. The sequence continues at coordinate 4,846,624 of JAJQWJ010000027.1, forward strand.
TTCACCAGGAGACCCCACTTCTGGAATGAATCCATCTTGGGATATAGTCATGAAAGATGTAAACTAAGTGGGGTACAGGTGTCTGCACCACTTTCCCCAGGCACATCCTCTACACTGCCTTCAGAGAGACTGCCAAATAAACTTCAGTGCCTAAATCATTGCTTTTACCCTGCAATACAGAATGGTTTTGAGAATCAACCGAGAAGATTCCTTTCATTTCCAGCAGGAAGACTGTAGTCTCTGCTGTCACCCCCGTGGACCAAGAAACTCCTCCTCTATCATTTATGCTAATCAATACAGAAGGCAGTTTTATAAAAACTGGTATGAAAAGATCACAAATGAACACCCACAAAGCCCACCAGTCACCTCAGGAACTTCTGCTCCAAGGGGAAGATGCAGATTTCTTCTCAGGCATCTCTACATCAGAGAGCAGCAAAAAAACAGAACAGTGATCCTCAGCAAACAATTTTCCACAGGAAGAAAAGGGAGTGGAGCAACACAGAGAAGGACAATCCAGACACGACAGTCATTAGTTGTGTCAATGCAAAACCAGCAAGAGTTCTCTGTAGGACAGACTGGAAAAGCCAAAGAGGTCCCCACCATCTTGCAGCAGGGTTTTTATGTTTCACATTTACCTACCACTTGGACAGAAATGGCATCTGAAGAGCTCAGATTATCACCAGGCCATTTCTCCAGACTTCTCATGCAATCCCTGATGCCCTGTAGGCTTTCCAAAACCAGCTTTGGCAACTATCTTTTGCTGCTAAGTGTATCATATTCCTGAATCCTGTAAATCTAGACAAGGTTTTTAAAAGTTTAAAATTAAGCAGCCTACATCCCAGTATTGTTCCTAATCTATATCCATTCAAAACACTAATAAATGCCATAATAGGAGTTAAGTGCACAGGGAGAATTATACAATTGAGCTAACAGATGAAATATCTTTCCTGCCTCCACCCAAATAATCATGACGCCCACAGCTCTATTCAAAACTAGAAAATCAAGCTCACCTCAACTTCTGTCTCCAGCAAAAACCCTAATAAACTATGCAGCATGAACTGGTAGCATTTGCTTCCTAGCAAGTAGTAAACATCAGAGACAGCTTCAATAAAAGCAAAATCAAAAATGAATTTATGCAGACGTCAACTACTAATTTGCAGACATAATGAAGGCACAATGATGGAAAGTACAAGACTTGCCTTGATGACTATTACACTTTTCAGTCCATAGCAACAGGCAATATACAGCTCACTTTCCACAAATATTAAATCTTTCAGTCTCTACTAATTAGAGAAATGCATGATAATAACCAGCTACTCAATAACACTAAGGCACGACTTCCTAGGAAGTTCTTGCCCTGCTGGAAAAAAATTAAACACTTTTTCCCAGCATGCAGTTAAAGAAGTCCCAGTTACTAGAGGGACCTAAAATACAGCCAAAGACAAGGAAAAGTGTATCTGCACAGATAAGAAACAATTAGGGTTTATTTTAGTACCGCGGCAGGAGTAAATCAGCAATTAAAACCTCTCAAGGGTAATTATGTGTAAATTCTACCTCTCCTGTTTTCCGATCATAGCAACAGAAACTACAGCACTGTTATAAATAAACCTCATTTGCAAGCAACTGCACAGGAAGAGTCACCAGTTCTTCCACCAGCTCCTTCAAAAGCAGCAAGAACTTCTGTCCTTTTATTGTGCTTTAATAAACACAGAGAAACATAAAGAAAGTTCTGTAGCTGTGCAATTGCTCAGCTCTGCAGCACGTTTGGAATGGTTACAGGAAGAAAAATACAGTTAACTATGAGACCCAAATAAATAAATAAATAAAATTAATGGCATGCAAATGTTTTTTTAGTGCCATAACAGGATGCAGCAGAGTTTTGAGCCTCCTTTCGTGGCCAAACCAGAGCCTGCAAATGGCTGAATTTCATCCCAGCCCCAGTATGTCCTTGCAAAGAATAAAAGCCTTATCTCACTCAGCCATGTGTCCCCTGCCACAAAGTGCAGAACAGAGCAACGCCCAAAGCCAGCACTGCTGTGCCTGGGCCAGAAGAGCTCCCAGGCCAGCAAATGTGCAGCCTCAGAAGAGGAACAGGAAAAAACCTCCTGGAACATACCCTGCCCACCTAACCCCTCCCAAGAGGGTCACCGAGCTGGCCTTACCTGATCCCTGGAGTCCAATCTCCTCTGAAAATCCTCACACTGACAGCCCAAACCAACAGCCAGTAACAAAAATGCAGCTTAGCACTGGGAACTGGACAGGAATTTGAGTGAGAAGAAAATCAGCTATCTTCAGGCTAAAAGGTAAGGCAGATTTCCCCCAAATCCAGAGATGGATGAAGAGAAGGCAGCATTTTGTCATTTACCTGAGCTGGTTTAGACACTTACTTAAGGGTAAGAAATGGTCCCCTAAATGTGCCAACTTCCTTCCACTGCCATGAAGGCATTTCAGATGAAGAGCTCAGATAGTGATGTCTACCCCAAAGATTTATTAAATTAAGCAAGATAAATGCCACCTTAGGAGGCCTCTAAACAAATACAGCATAGCTAAGAGAGGATTAAATTAAGAGAGTGTAAATGTTTACAAACATAAAGTGGCAGAGCAATAAGGCTGAAGATTAATTACTTGATATGGTCCACTGGGCACTAGGATTATGAAAAGAAGCAGCTGACAAAGTAAAAGAACACCCTGAAATAAATAAAGGAAAGTCAATTTCACTCCTTTAAGTCCTGATTCTCTCAAACCATCAGAAGCAATGCAAGGCATGATGGTGATCCTGGGCCACTTTTTGCTTAGGTTTTTCTAAATCTGAGGTACTATATTAAAACAATCTTTTTTTACTGTTAGCCACCTTTACACATTTCTTCAAATGCTGAGTAGCTGAGTGGGAATGGCAAATGTCAGACACTTCTTCAGTAACTTTGCTGAGCAGTCACTCACAAGTCTTAACTTTTGTTCTTTTTGCTGAATACCTGGTAAGGCTCCCAATCCCCCAGCCACTCAAGTCTCCTTTGGTCTGAAGACAGTGGATGAAAAGACAAAAGAAAACACTGATGCTTCATGAGCCAGCTGGATAACAGAACCCAACTCACAGATGAGGTATAACCATTATCAAAATGAACTGGGTCAAGGTTTGGTCCACAGAAAAAGATTATACCAGACATGAGATAGCATGACTGTACTTCAGCATAGACTCAGATACTAAAATTCATTGCATTTGCTCAGGAAAAGGAAAAAAACACTATTAAAAGGAAAAAGAAAATAAAAGGAAAGTAGGAGTCTTAAAGAAAAGATAATTTATCTGTACATAAATATGGAGAAAGCTGAGCATGTCAAATATTTTATAACATGTGGACCTCATGACACTAGAAGCATCAAGCTTATTTATATTGTACCTGCTTTGCATTCCAAGCTTAAAAGCCAAAACTAAGGGGCAATACAGAGGCTTCTCGGGCCTAATGGGAAAGCAAGCTTCTCAGCTTTTCCCCAGTGCTAAAACCACAGTGACTGAAAAAAATCCCCCTCCAGATCCAGCACAACGTTGTAGATAAAAAGGACCACACACCACCACCACATCCAGTGCTCTGCCAAAAAGCTCAGCCAGGGAATAAATGGGCCACAACAACTGGATGCCCTGCACACCCCCAGGTTTGGGGTTCCTTCAGGACAGTGGTGAAGAGGAGGGGTAAGGAGAGGCCCTGCTTCCCTGCATGCCTCCAGCCAAGACACAGCTCTGCTGCTGGAAAGCTCTGACTGCCAGGGTTGTGGAGACAGCTGCCTACCTGACATTAATAAGTCTTTTGAACCAGAACCCTAATGGAACACCAAACAGAAACATCCTCCTGACATGACTGAAAGCAAAAGGAAATGAGACATATTTTTTGTCTCTGCTACATTTTCAATTTGGCTCTTCCGATTCAATAATGGAAAGTATTTTGTTTTACTAACAAGTAAATTCAGTTCCCTGTCTTCATGCTTTTCCTTTCCATGCAGCACTCAGATGCTTCTTGGTATGAAAATGCTGTCATTCCTTTTGATATCTTGCAACCTGCCTGAAACACACACTCTTCAGTGTGTAGCAAAATACTAACAAAGCCACTGAGATGTCATCTTTTTATTGTCACTGTCTTGTCTAGTAGTATAAGAAAAATGTCCTGCAACTCGGCAATATCTCATGCACTGCAAAAGAGGAAAAAAAACCTAAATTTTGTCACCCACTATGCTAGTACAAACATCCAGAGCTCATTTCAATGACTTAGTACTCCATGAACAGCTCACAGTACAGTCACACGTACAGCTCAGGCACTGACCTGGTTGCTGAGACTTGGGGAGTTATGGCAAGGCCCAAGTGTAAGTGACAACAACACTCACTCTTTCCTGCCCACACCTGGAGTCTAAAAGGTGATCCCAGGCACCCCAAAGCATCATCCCTCTGTCCCAGCTCTGTTTCTCCTGTGCCAGAACTGCTTGTCTTGGTCATGACAGTCCTAGGCAGAGAGGCTTTTGTCACACACATTCATGCCTTAACCACCAAATAAGCACAATAAAGGAGATTATAATAATAAAAAAAAATAACAAAAAAAAAACGTTTTTTCAGCTTATACACGTTTCTCTAAAAAACCAAACAAAAAAACCCAAAACTGAATCATGTACGAGGTCTCCTACTTGATTTTTTTTTCTCACAACAGAAAATACTTTCTTTTTTTTTCCCCCCTGCCTCTGAAACAGCCCAGAACAAGCAAGAGGATCCCAGAGTGCCAATGAAACATCCAGAGCAGGACCTGCAGAGAAGCCCAGGGGTCTGAGCAGGTACCCAAAGCAAGGAACTGATTACTGCTAAGGCAGTGCAGACACCAGCAGACATTCCTGCTCCTCAACTCTGCCTTCCTGCCCTCACCTGAAGTGACCTCTCTTTGGAAGGCTACAATTGCTTGACCTGAAGAGAACCAAGTGCAACCTCCGTGTGGTTTCAGATTCGAGCTATATCCTAAACTTTTGTCACTTTCCTGCTTTAACTTCTGGCAGGAAGAATTCCTTTTGCTGTTCCACCCAGCACCAACACGCCTTGGAAATTAAATTACAATCCCTGGTTCTTATAAAGACAGCCTAGCAGGCTTGAAAGCTGTTGGACTTGAAATACTCCAGTTTCAACGTTAACCCAGTTGCCTCGACAGTCTGTCATTCCAGGTACATCCTGATTCCCAGAAACTCAGATTTAATCCCGCTTTTCTGATCCCAGCTGTCACACCATCACCGAAGTCACAACACAAAGCAACAAGCCCTGGGCACATCCAAACTTCAGGAAATAAAAAAAAAAAAAATTAAAAATCTCATTTTATACTGACCTGTCCGTGATTGTGGACTGTGTGCCACTCATTGGAGCCTTTGGCAAGAAGTCGTATTATCCAATTTACATTTTACTATTACTGCAGGAATATTAACAAGGCTTTGGCCCCCACATGCACCGACGTTCAGGATCCAGCCTTGCTTCAGAAGAGGCATGCACAGAGGACAAATTCAGTTCAAGGGTAAGAAATAATAATTAAAAGTTAAAAAAAAAATTCCAAAACAACTCCAAAACTCTTCTTGCAAGTCACCCAGAATATCCAGACCACGGAAGTGGGGCGTGGGGGATGTTAAAAAGAAAAAAACAACAACAAGAAAAAAAAAAAAACACAGAAAAGGAAAAAAAACCTCCCCCCCCTCCAAAATAAAAACGAAAAACAACAAACGGGAGTTTTTCCCCCTTAGACCCGAGGAAGGAGGGGGAAAAGTAACGCGTTCCGAGAAAAATAATAATAATAAAAAAAAATAAAAATCTTCCGAAGCAAATCAATCCTCACCGGTCCGGAGCTCCAGCGCGGAGGAGGGGAACCCTCCCCGGGAACAGCCGGGGAGATGGGAGCGGGGCTGCCCGCAGGCCCTGGGTCCCGGCAGGGGGGTGCCCGCTCCCCGCCGCTCTTCACGGCCTGGGCCCCGCGGGGAGCGGGAGCTTGGTCCCGCCGGCTGTCGGTGTCCCCAGAGCCGCGGGGCTGGGGCCCATGTCCCGCCCCGACCCCCCGCCCCACGGCTCTCCCGCAGGGGGGTCGGGAAGGGGCGGCCGCCCCGCCGCCGCCTTTAGGCCCGCAGGTCCATGCCCCGCCGCTCCTCCTGTCCCGAGATCGACGGGGGGGGGGGGGGTTAGGGGGGCGTCGGCCCGGCCTGCCCGGAGAGGTTCCGGTCCGCTCAGCCCCGGAGACCCGCCCTGCTTGAGTCTCGGTGCCGACCCGGTTCGGGGCAAAGTCCCGCGATGAGCTCCGACGGCACGGCCCGCTCCTGCCGCCGCTTCGCTTCGCTTTGCTTCGCTCTTCCCGGCCCGGTTCCGGTTTGGCTGCGCTGCTACGAAGCGGGAGCGGCGCGTCCCACCGGAACCTGAGCTGAACTGAACCGAACCGAACCGGGCCGGACCGCCTGCCCCTTCGCCCCTCCCTCCGGCGGCTCTCGGGGGGGCTCCGACCTCCGGGCCTCCTCACGCCCGTCCCTCCCGACGTATCCTTCCGCCGCCGCTCCGCCCACTCGGGCCCTCCGCCGCCCTTCCCTCCCGCCGGGGCGGGCCCACGATCCGCCCCTTCCTTCCTTCCTTCCCCCGGCTTGTCCCTGTGGATCTGCGGGCCGCCGGGGATTTTTCCCCGTCCCCCTTCGGCGCAGGAAAGGGGCTCCTCCTCAAGGCCGTGGCGGCCCCTTGCTTCCTTCCCATGGGGACTTTTTAACAGTTGTTCTTCCTCTGCTCTGCCCGAGGGCTGCGGAAAAGGTTCCCCCCTCACAATCCCAGAGCTCCACATCCTCCATCCCAGAGCTCCCCTGTTTTGTCTCGCCAACAAACTCTCGGGGGCAGGGAGAGTCCCTGCCTCCATCTGCGCCGTGGAAAATGTGACACGGAGGGAACTCGGAAGAGAAAGCAAACAGGGAACTGGAGCGGGAAGGTGCCGGGAGCTGCGCAGTTCTGGAGCCCCAAAGAGTCACTGGCTGCACCCTTCACCCCCAGACCTTTCCTAGCTCTGAGTCCCATCTCTTGTTCCCCGTATTCCCACGGCACGTTTCATTAGGAATTTTTCTCGCGACAGAAATCCAAGATGAGAACCAGAGCTGGCCCCTGCCTGCACATACCTCGACCTTCCTCGAACAGCCAAGAGCCTGTTCCTCCTCCCCTTTTTTAACGCAAAAATTTCCCTCCAATACAAAAAGGTGAGCAACAGACTGTGTCACTGTGCCTGCCAAGTACAGAACACTTGGACATTCACCTTTCAACACTTTTCAACTCGCAACAAAAAATTCACCCTTGCTGGCACACTCCCTGCCATTCACACCCACCAAACACCATCTGAGGGAGAAGTGTCAGCCTCAGCTCTACCTGCAAACTGTAACAGACCAGAAGCCAAGTTCCAGGTGTATCACCTAATCCCAAAATCTTGTTTGTTGCCAAAGAAGATTTCAGCCAGGCCCTCTTTCTCAAACACCTAGGAATAACATCTACATAAACTTCAGGAACCTTCCATGCTACTGTGTCTCATGTTGCCAGGAATTAAAGGTAATGAGGAGCACAGGGGTGGAATGGAAAGCAGGACAGCCCCATTGCCAGGAGGGGCAGGCATTATTTATTATATACTGGGCCTCCCAGCACAGACGAACATAATTTTTCCTACCAAATACCAACAAACCAAAATAATCTTACGAGCTAATCCTAAAGGACACGATCCTTCTCCCCTCTAATTATTCTCACCTTGATATGTTTCTTCAGAGTCCCAGATGGTGGACTTGGGAAGGGTCTGGAAAAGAGACTTCTGGAAAATCAGGGTACATCATTAAGCATGCAGGGCAGTAACTTGTTTGAAGCTGTATCCAGGATGCTGCTGCTCTACAACACAGCTTTTTTCCTCCTTGGAGCATAGTGCAGACATATCAGGAAACCCAGAGACTGTTTGATAGTCTGAAGAATTTGTTGTTTTGAAGAAGTTCAGTGCAAAGAGGGGAAGAGTGGGGTGAAATAATTTTCTAGATGATGCTTGCCATATTATACACAGGACATTTACACTTCCTCTTTTGGTTTCCTTTTGAGTCAGACAGAGGCTCGAGGGAAAAAAAACCAAAGGGGGGGAGTGCAAGACATGAAGCCACCACTGCCTCTCATTCTGCAGCTGTATGCAGTCCACTGGTCAGTGCAATGGAGTGACTGAACACCTCTATGGTTTTTTATCTCTCTTTATTCCATCTCCTCTGCAATAAATCCCTTCTTGCTCTAACTTAGGCAACATCAAGTACTGTGCTTGGAGAGAGGAAGGCTCCTGGGAGACCTTCTGTTTCATGGCAGGCTCAGCATTTGCATACGCAGCCTCAATACTTTTTTATTATGTTGATTATATTTTATTGTGCATGATAACATAAGGACAATAAAAATTAGCTGGAGGAAACCTGGAAAAACATATGTGAATGAGCAGGAAACTCATCCCCCATAGCATTAAATTGGTGTAAAATTCAGTGGAGTGACAGTGATTAACCTTGCCAAAAGTTTGCTCAGTATTTGTCAAAAGAAGGCTCACACAAAATTACAACAATGACAAAAAGGAAGCAGAAACCCTTATATCACATGGATAGCTCTTGCTCATAATGGGCTGCATTCACATTTTCATGTTTAATGCAACAATTAAAAAGCACTAATAAAGCAATTCAGAAGCAGGCTCTGAAGCCATAACTGCTTCTCTTTTCTGCAAATGCTGATTATTTTTTTTATTTTTATTTTGAGGGAGCTGATTGCATCCTTGTGTGAATATAGATGCTTATATATGGTACTTCTGCCTGGGCAGCTTTACGGTGTGAAATCCAGGGTGGGAAAATCAATAAGCAATTACACTGTGTGGTACCAATTTAAATAGATATTTACTTGGCTTTAGTAGCTCTAAAGTCATCACTTAACCTGAATTTACACGTAGTACCATCACATAGGCAGAGATGCTAGAGGTGGAAACTGCTTATTAACCTCACCAATCCATACCTCCGGGTCAAACCAGCAGTGTCCCCAGCAGCCTGGTTTTTACAGTCCAGAACCAGGGTGATTCAAGTGAGGAGGACCCTGAAAGTGAATTAATTGACTCCTATAAATCACAGCTCCTCACTTCGCCTTGACTGAAAGGCTGGCACAAAAGTCACAGATCCTCGGAGGTGCCTTCCACAGAACCCTTGAAAGGCGGGGGTACAGAGAAAGCTTTCACGGAGGCTCTTTTCGGAAAAAAAACAACAAACAAATAAAGAAAAAAACCCAAACACCACCAAAAACCCCACAAACCAACCGCTTCCCAAGTCCAGCTCAGGTCCCCGTGCTGCTGTCGCTATCTGCTGGGAGGTTCTGGGATGGCAGCTCTCTGCCCAACCCATGGACAGGTTCCTGGTGCGGACCCTGCACCTCGCACCCTTTCTGAAATAAGGATTTCAAAGCCATCTCAGCTTTGGGGGGCTCTGCTTCCTGCACCCAGACCGCCTCAGGGGTCCGATGGGGTGGGCTGCTCAGGGTTTGGACCACTCTGGGTTCCGAGTAAAGACAGGCAGGGAATCAGCATCCCTGATGCCACATTTATCACACTGCCTTCCTTCTGCTAGCTGGTGTACTGCAAATTTGAAAAACAAAGGCTGATTATAATAATTTTTCCTTCAGAAAAAAAAAAAATCATATTTCAGATAGGATAATCAGCCCGTAGAGCAACTTACCTGTGAGAGCAATGCATCTCCTGCAGCCCCCCATGGGCTCCAGATCTTCAAAGTCATACTTCTTCTGGGGCTGTGACTCTATCTGAGGCCCATAGGATGGATTATGAGGCCCTGCTCTGAGACATGGTTGCTAGCCCTGCCTCCTAAAGCTTTTCCTAATTGCTTTTTTGTTTTCTGGTACTCCTTTAGCTTCTGAAGCCTCAACATTGTGCTCTGCTTCTTCCAGCCAAGCTTCCCCTCAATTCAAAGGGGACCACTCAGCCATTAAGTAAGAGAGAGCTCTGTAAAACTCTGTGCTGTAAGTCTGACATGATGGGCTATTAGCTGAGCTCCATCATAAAAATTACCTGGATAGAGATTTTTAACTTCTGCTACTTACAAGTAATCAATTTAAAAACAGTGCTACGATGCACCAGTATTTTGGACTGTTATTTAAATTTACCAGAGATTCTTCTGAGCCAGCTGAGAATGTGTCTGTGATTTTGTTATTGCTGCAATTGTATTTTTGAGGGAGCTGAAGATATCAATGATACCACGAATGGATGGAACCTGCTTCAGAAACATGACTGACCCAATGGATGTCCAGATGCAACTCTAATCTGGAAAAAAAATCCATGACCTGGTGCTGTACTCCACAGTAGCATGCAATTTCAAAGCCTTTAACCATCTCATACCTTCAAATAGACACGTGAATTGCTTCCTACAGACAGGCAGCTTGTTCTGCATCCAGTTTACTGGAAATACTGGAAATGCATACAGGGCTGGTCTGCTATTAAGTCACTCGGACACAAATGCAATGGAGTGCTGACTTTGTTGAGACCCAGATAGCCTAATCTATCAGAGCTGCTACTGGAACAGCTTATTACAGTTCCTAAACCTGGATAATCCACATCACAGTAAGCATTTTTATAGCACCAAGCTTTCTTTCCATATCAGGAAATCTAAGGTAGCAAGCTTTGTAAGGACAGCCAGACCTGCTGCCTGTTTTGTCCCGAGTTTCCTTCTTTCTGCTTGAATCAGTGACCTCTGATTGGAGACAGACATTGAAAATTATTTGTCACTAGGGTAAAATCTAAAGAAATGGAGAAATACAATGTTTCTCATCACCATTATTTGAGGATTATCAGTGACACTGAACAGAACACGCAATTCAAACAACAACATAACACTGGTTCTGGAAACCAACACTTTGGAGACCCACAGAAATTGACACTTTCTCCTTCCCATAGGAAATTAACTATGGGCAAGCCCTTCTTCACTTGAAAAAGCTTTTCCATACACCTTGATCTGTTCAGTTCCTTCTTGGAGTACTTTTCTAACAATGCCTTTTGTTGCCAATTCCCCAGCTGCAAAATTCCCCCTGAAACCTGAGGGAAACAAGACAAAGCCAGCACAGGCTTACACCTTCTCTTACATGGATTTCCTAAAGCACATGATGAATCTGACTTCGAAAGAGCAAAGTGCTGGTATATTGAGCTAACCAACAGAGTTGTTCCTTGCCCAGAAATCACTTACGGAATGCAAAGCCAATGCTGAGTAATTCTCTTTCCATCTCTGAAATTTGATTTCTTTGGAAATAGCAGCAGACGTGTTATTTTAGTTACAGCCAAGCTATACAAAGGCTGCAAGTATCAGGAGCATAGCTTTAGAAGAAAGAGTGGGAAGATTATTTTTTTTTAATGGAATTAATTGAGGACAGAGGTCAGAATTCACTTTTCACAATCAAAGCACGTTTGCCCATTGACTTAAGGGCAATGTCAGCCCTGAAGATATGAAACTTGGAAGACACTTCTATCTCTAAAGCAAAGCTGCAGAATGCTGCTGGACTTTTCTTCTCTGCTTCTGGACAACCTCAGAGTTTAAACAAATCCCCAGCATAAATTATTGCAGTCCCCAAGACCATTTCAGCATTCAGCATCTCTAGAGAGCTCAAGGCTACACAGCTACTCCCCAGCACTGGAGGCTTTTGAGGTAGGTTTAAGGGTTACATCCAAACAACTAAATTGGCTTAACTATTTATAGAAAACAGATTTTCAGCATGCTGGATCGCTGGCAAAATGCTGAGACCAGAAGCAAGGCAGAGTAGCTATTCCTTACCAACACAACACATCTTTCCTGAGTGTGGCTCTGCTACACAGAGTTTCAGAGCTGCTGGTACAGGCCATGAAGGACAGAGTTTTTTTCTGTTCTGGGTCTGTATGGATCCTGTTTCAAAGAATTTCTTGTTGGTGCCTAGGTCTCTTGTTGCAGTTCCTGAAAGTATCACTCAAAGAACTGTTTTCCTCTCATTCTTAGGAGCATCCTTTGAATCAGAGCTTTTAAGAAGAGTGTACAATTTTCTGCACCCCTTGACAAAGCTGTTGTTCTGTGGTAGCTTTCCCAGTGCTCAGCTGTCACCTGGAGGGTAAAAGAAATCCCTGTGCAAACAGACCTGAGCCCTCCACATCTCCCATAGCAGATTTTATGGCACAGTCAGTCCTACTCAGGGAGCTCTGGGACATGAACAGAACATGATATACACAGCTCTCAGCAGCTGCACAGCCCTGCAATTTCTCTTTCTCTCTAAATGAAGGCAGCTCCCCAGTACAAGGCAATAACCCCACAGCTGGCACAGCAGTAGCACCACTCAAACCCCAGATTAAATCTGCACCTTTGCACAGTGCTGACTTGGGTTCATCTCTAGAGCTGCAAGTAAACCCATACAAGCAAAACTCAATAATGCTAAAACATATCCTCTTCCTACCAGACTTTCCAATGAGGAAATTCCAAGGCAACAATGTTTAATTTATGAATGAAAAGAACTCAAAGTCCATGGTGTGGAAACACCTGAGAACCTTCTCCTTTAGAATACAGGGCACAGAAAACAAAGAAAACATTTTGCTTTGTGACTTGCTTGAGGGTAAGTTCATTAAAGGCTTGGGGAAAAAAAAATCTATGGAATAAATGCACCCTGTTCAGCTAGTCAATGGCCTGAAAATACCTATTAGCAAACACCGAATTACTCCAAGCAACAGCCCTGCAAAGAAGAGGGGTTTCTGTGCCTGTTAACATGTCTAAGAAGTAATAATGGTGAAAGCTGTCCAAGTTGTTAGCTCAGCCCCTAACAAGAACCCACTGACCCACTTCATTTACATTGGCAATGCTGACCCACCCAGCAATACACACCAAAACTTAAGAACTGCAGCCACTGAGAGAAAACAAATTCCTCGTATAATTAAATAATCTTTATTTTAGAAAACATAATACAAAGCATCTACACCATTCACTGGTGGAACATTAGTTGCTATTACACAGTAATTCAAACACAAGTTATTATTTCACACTAGTTCTGCAGCTCCCTTTTACAATTCCTTTAGCCACTATGGACTAGCCTGAGGACAGGTCCCAACCACCAACCATGGGCTCCAGATCTTCAAAGTCATACTTCTTCTGGGGCTGTGATTCTACCTGAGGCCCATAGGATGGATTATGAGGCCCTGCTCTGAGACATGGTTGCTAGCCCTGCCTCCTAAAGCTTTTCCTAATTGCTTTTTTGTTTTCTGGTATTCCTTTAACTTCTGAAGCCTCAACATTGTGCTCTGCTTCTTCCAGCCAAGCTTCCCCTCAATTCAAAGGGGACCACTCAGCCATTAAGTGCTTTACCTTGCAAAACATCTGCACCCAAAGGTGTTTCACAGGTACCTGCAGTCACTGACACCTTTAGTCCCTTGGGCAGCCCCCCAGAAAGGCTGAACCCATGCATTCAGCTGCACACCAAATCTCAGAGGGCAGAGTCCAAATCATCAGCACTGCTCAGGAAACCCTTCTTGGTGGGCAAGTCAACACCTGCACTGGGAAATGAACAGCCTGTTTTCACCTACATTTCTTGACTCGCTGCTGAAAACCCTTATTCCCTGGTCAGGCTGGCTGCTGAAACTCTTTTGGCTCCAGTCCTTCCTAGGAAAAACCCACCAGACATCTTTGCAACTTGGGAGTTCACCTGAAGCAGCAGCATTGTGGCTGATCTTGACAGATATGTCCATTTTACTCCTTTTAACTCCTCCCCACAAGCACTGCTGAAAACCACCCTGGACTCCTGCTTTGGAGAAGCAAGGCAGATGCTGGGAAGTGCCATGTTCAGGTGACAAAGCACTGATGGTGAAAAGTGCTTCACTCCAAAGCAGCAGCATTTTGCCTTTGTACAGCACAGCCTGGCACAGACCAGGAAGCATTCAAAGGTGGCTTAGTGTTACAGGAAAACACCCCACGAGGTAGGTAATACTGTCCCCACTTTATTAAGTGGGTAAGCTGAGGCAAAAAGGCTCCTTGACATACCCAACATGGGAAATGTTCTTCTGGGAAAGAACCAGCAAGCCCCAGCTAGCCCTTTCTTGTCTCTTTTCAAGGCTCAATAGTCTGTCACTGTGCTGAATGATCCAAGTTTCCTTTTCAGGATCAGCTCACCCATCAGTTGGCTTTGCTAAGCTGAAATGCTTTGGACTCTTCAGGTCTTTGGCTGCAAGAGGCAAGACTCCCAGCACAGCTGGCACCTGAGCTGCACTGGAGGGCTGAGGCTGAGGCTCAAAAAATTTATAATAATAATGTCAGCATTAATAATGGAACATAGCCTAAGAACTGACAGTGAAATAAAGACCAGAAGATGCCAACTGGGGACTCTCTTGCTTTGCAAATGGGACCAGATAAGTAACACCTTTTTTTTTTTTTCCTTTTTCCTGGTCAGGTTCACTTTTTTTTTTTTTTTTTGCTTTAAAAAGCCCAGATTCTGTGCCTCTCACTTCCTTCATTATTAGTCTGTAAAATTTGTCTCTCTTACCCTAGGAATGCTCACTTCCATAAAATGACACAGATCCCATCAGGGAGACAGAAGTGGACTCAAAGCCCAGGGGTCAAGGCATGCAGGCAGATGAAGGAGAGCCATGCTTAGGGCCTCTGGGTGGAACAGGACAGATTTCAGGCAGGGTAACTCTTCCAACCTCAGCCCCAAATTTTGAGGATGCACACTGACCACTCTTCAACCATAAATCCCAATTTGCATCTGAGGAAACACTCCTGTTGAAAATGGTATCTACGACTCTGGGGAAAGACATCAATGCCAATTTCAAAGTGTTTTTCAATCATTCTTCCATAGAGCCCCCAGATACTCATCTAGAGTACTCCACTACCCCCCAAACACTGGGACAGACTCTGGATTCAGATAAATTGGTCTGAATCTGGGATAACACTTTGAAGGGCAACAGAAAAACAAAGCAGAAAAACAAGCAAAGCAGCTCCTGACCCCTGTTCCCTTTAGACTGCCAAAACCTGCAAGCAGAGCTTGTTTGCAGATTGCTGCAGTAAACCACCCTGCATTTCCTGGTCTTATTTTTAAAAATGAGGTGGAGTTTGGACACCTGACAATCTCAAAGCACACTGTTTGGTCTCAGCCTGGCTCCTCACTGTGCCTGCATTTGGGCCAGGAAGGAGAGCAGAGGGAATTTGGGCATCCTGCAGCCAATTCAGGGCTTGTTCCACCAGCCAGAAAACCACTTAGTGGTGAGTCCTGATGGGGCTTCTCACAAAGGAGAGTGTGGGTGACTCCAGGAGGAGCTAAATGGAGTATTTGGAGGGGGTGGGTGGAGTTTTAACTCTAAGGGCTTAAGAAGAGGGGAGAAACCAGAAGTGTTTCCCATTGGGTGGCTGTGTCTTTGTGTGCATTCACAGAGAACCCAGTCCTGCAAGGTGCCAGTGCTGAGTAGACCTTCTGGACACTGCTCAAAAACAAGTTCTTATTAAATAAGTTATTAAAAGGAATTAAGAAGGGTATGGAACAACAACCTACTTAAAATAATGTTCTTCTTAAGAGTCACAGTCTAGCTCAACCACCAAAATCCTTTCTCCCAAAGGAAAAACAGGAATAATGAACAAAGTGCAGATAACAACCATCATTTTGCATTTATATAGCACCTCTCAAGTAAAGATCTGAAAGTGCATAACACAGATGGCTCAACTCCATCACCCCCAATTCACAGATGGGGATATTAGGCACAGAATTAGAGTTACATGACTTGCCCAAGGTCACATAACGAGTTGGTGGAAGAGCCAGGAATCCCAGCTCTGATGAAACACTAGAGCATGCTTCTTCCTAACAGTATGAAGAGTCACTCTAGCTGTCTAGACACTGAAAATTAAGATCTAATGTTATTTTCTCCTCTCCTCCAAGATTCTACCAGTGCTGAAGGAGTTAGCTACTAACATTACTATTTACACCTGGACTAGTTGTGTTTAGTCTAAAATTAGCCCTTCTTTCCCTCATATCATTTAGCATATGCTTACATACACACCGAGCCAGGCTCTGCCAGGCCAAACACTGCAGGTCCAATGAATCAATGGCATAGCTCCATGGATTTCAGTGGAGTTACGCCAGGGATAAATTTGGCTCCAGAATTGCTAACGTGTGTTGGCTCCTCTCCCAAAAGTGGCATTTCAGGCATGATCCCCTTCTTGCCAGATAGTGAACTCGAGGAAGTCTTTACTCAGCATCCAGTCAGTGGTTTTTCAGGTGCCCATTAGTTTTCAAATATAACTCCTCACTCCTCCGACTCCTCCAAGCATGGTATTTCTTCATGCTCTTCCTCCTAGCGAAGCGACAGATGCTGACCATGAAAACCCAGGAGACTACATACATGATGACACCTCCCAGCTTAATGTACCACCTGGGTTTGGGAGAAGCAAGCTCACAGTACATCAGCCAGGCCCCCACTCCAATCCGCACGCCGGTGAAGAGGACCACAAAGAAGAAATCCACCACATCTCCCGTGAAACTGTGGTAACAACCCAGCTCCTTCAGGAACCAGCGGGCTTGAAGCAGTGGGTTAGTGATCTCACTACCAAAGATGACAGCATTGACCTCTGCAGCTGACTCCCCCAGCACCAGGGATGCTGTGATGCCCACGATGCTGACCAGATGATGGGCCAGCATCAGGGCACCCTCTGCCTGGAAGTACACACACCAACAAAGGTCGAAGAGGAAGTAGCCCAAGCTAAGGCACAGCCCATGCACCTGAAGAGTTGTGTTTGGTGATCCTGAAACACAAAGAGACCAGGCAGAGCTTTAAAGCATGAAGACAACAAGCAGGCAGGATCTGAGACAAGGATGGAGTATTCACCTTCAGTGTTTGCAGGCTGATATTAGCTTGTGCTGATCACAGCTCAGCTGGAGAAGTCAGACAAGTCCCAGTAGTATGGCTGTTGGTCTAACAGCTGCACACACATAATGGCCACACAATGTGGTCACTGTGTGATCACATGTGATCACAATGCGATATTTTTATATTGCCAGACTGCAGCTGGGGAGGGCCATTGCACTAGCAAAATATAGTACCAGTCTCTCCATTGCTCTAGCACTTTCCATCACAAAGCAGCTCAGAAATTACTCCGATCATCATTTCTCAAGTGGGCTGGTTACTGAGGTGATCCCACTTTGTGCCATCACCCATTAGAAGGCTTGGAGATGACAACTTTGATTACTTACCTGGGTGACTCAGAGGCCAGGGACCATCAATAAAGCCAATGTAAGCAGAGAGACAGGTAGCAAGGATGCCATGGGTCAGGGTGACCAGCCTGCAGCTCCATTCGTAATTCCGGTGCTTGTAGCGGTGGCAGAACCAAGCGTAGAGAGAGAGCCAGGCAAGCAGGCTGCAGGCTACCCTCAGAGGCAGGATGAACAGCATCCTGGCACAGAAACAGGACGACAAAATGTATCAGAAGGTCCATCTCTCAGCAGTGTCAGCACAACCCAGGGCAGCATTTCAGCAGTAAGCACCCTGTGTGGCTCCCACCCTGCCCCACACATCCACTGCGCTCCTTGTTCTGCAATTTGAGAGTAGTGAACACCACTTAGCTCTTAACTGCAGAATTCATGTCATTCTTTCTGCTGTCAAGACCTCCAAATCTTTTTGACACAAAAGGATCAGAAGCTATGCCCATAAGGATTTTTTTAGTATTTCTTTCACACACCTTCCCTCATTTCACTAGGCGGTACAGAACCTCTCAAACAAGCAAAAGACATATTGCCAGAACAAAATCAAAGTGCACAAATATCTGTTGAGGACACTGCTCTTGTTGCTAAAAGCCCCTCCTTCAATATGTAATACTCTGGTGCCCATACTTTGTTCATATTCATAGTACCTCTCTATGAAACGTGTCTCACCACTCCTGAGCATCGAGGGAAATGCATCAAAAGCAGCTGAATCACACTCTGGGCTATGCCAGTTTCCAGTTGTGCAATAGCAAAAGCACCATTGGTCCTTCTGGTACCTGATGACCATCTCATGGGATTCACACCCAGGGCTGGGGAACACACCAGAAGGACTACACCTGATGAGGAGTCAGAGTTGCAGTGCACAACTTTCCTGTTCAGCCTGTTGCTGAGCAAACAAAACCATCAAGGTATAATGGCCTCAGAAACATGGGGAAATAAAATAAGGATGTGATTAACTGCTATGACCAGGTGCCTCCATTGACAGGCCAAGTACCTGAGGTCCATACAGATTCAGAACCAGGACAGATACAGCAAGAATTCTGACATGACAAAAGGGACTGAGCAGCTGAAGAAGCCGGGTAGAAGGAAGAGGAATGACCTTTCAAATAGTTTGGGGTCTTTTCCACACCTACTCATGAAAAAATGCTTGTACAATCCTTGGAAACAAAGATGAGGGTTAACCTTTCAACTGCACATCAAAGCTCAGCATTTGATTTTAGCATATACAATATCTATCACACTTCTCTGTTATGGCTGTATCACCTACACACTGGAAAGGGCAATAGCTGCTAAAACCAGCAGTAATTGTATTATTATTTGTGCCACCAGTAGCAATTGGGTTGTGCATGAAAGCAGGCACTACAACAATAATAATGTGTCTGTAAAAAGCGAGTCCAGAACAGCTCCACTCTCTGCAGAAGGGATTAGAAACCAGATGAGCACCTCCAGCAAAGCACCGTTATTTCCTCTGTCGGTTTTGGTGGTGGTTTTTTTTTACGTTTGTTTTGCCTTTTGTTTGTTTGTGGTGGTTTGCTGTGGGGGTTTTTTAGGTGTTTTTTTTCCTTTTTTTTTTTTGTTTGTTTTGTTTTGTTGTGGGGTTTTTTTTTTTTTTGGGGGGGGGGTGTTGGTTTTTTTTTTGTTTGTTTGTTTGTTTGTTTTTTTTTCTTTTACAAATGATAAAATGGAGGAGAGCCTAAAACCACAGACACAGCCCAGCGGGCTCCAGCTCATCCCGGCCCTCCCGTCCCGTCCCGCTCCTTTTGGGCCGCCGCCGAACCAGCACCGCGCCCTCCGCGCCTCCCGGCCCCGCTCCTCCCGCACCTCTGCCGGGGAACACTCGGCCCTCACCCCCCGCTTCCCGCAACCCCCCCGCTTCCCGCAACCCCCCCGCTTCCCGCTCACCCACCTGCCGAACCGCGGCTGCTGGGGCCGAACCGGCACCTCCGCCGCTCCCCCGGCGCCCGGGAAGAGGAAGCGGCGGTGGCGGCCGAGGGGCATCTGGTGGCGGGGAGGAGGGACGGCAAGAGCTGAGGGAAGGGGAGGGGGAAAAGCTCCGGAGCTCCCGACCCGCCTGGCACCGCCGCAGCCCCGGGATCAGCTCAGCGTCCCCGCCTTCTCGGGCTCGTTGGGCTCTCTGAACCCAGACCCTCCCCACCAAAGCCCAGGAGGGGTTTTTTTGCCCCATCGGGCACACTCCCATCCGCAGAGCAGCGTTTTAGCCCGCGGGAAATGGGTCCCACGCATCCAGGACCCGGTCCCTGGGATAACCACAGAGCTCCAGGCAGACGTGGGCTGAGTTCCCTCACACCCAAGCAGGGCCTGATGTGAGCAGACTCTTTTGCAGAGCTTGGGTAACTGCGTCGGGACAGCAACCAGGTTGCAGGTAAACCCTGGGGGGGTGAGCATCAGGGGCAGCACAGAGTTTCCAAAAGGAAAAGCAGCACAGAGCTGGGAAAGCACACAACCCTAAACATTCCCTCTCTGCCAGCACTTATATAGCAGTTACAAAGCCTAACAATTTCTTCTCACTACAAGCACCCAGTGCTAAACCGTGTGTTTTCTTTTTTCCTCACTTCATCCACGTACACAAGAGTAACAAAACCCAGAGCTGATGCAGGACACCGAGAGTAGCTGACAAAAAAATATGTTCCTCCACCCAACACACTTAGTCTTTTCATAAGTTGCAATCAAAACAATCTCTCACACCCAGAAATAGTTTTTTTTCCCCTTCATCTTGGCAAGTTTTACATTTTGAAATATAGATGGTGGGAGTGGCTTGTCCAGCCTCTTCCAGCACTTGTTAATAAGCCTGTTTTTAACTGGGTATCTACCTTGCTTTTCCAGTTGCTACAAGATCCTCACCTTTCAGCCATTTCAGTGTGACATCCACACTAGCATTTATAATGCCTTTGCTTCTCTGACAAATCTTAAGTTGCACCTTGCTTTCCTCCACCTTTGCAACAAAACCCCTCCAAAGCCTCAGTAATACCTGAGATGGAGCTGTTGTAATATTTAGCTTGGGAAAAGGAACAGTGTTGACTGATTGAGCTGTAAGGGCTAATGTTGACTCATAGCACAGAACCCAGAACAACAGAGATGGTCACAGGAGAGCACTCAAAAGCCCTAACAAGACAAGGAACATTTAATGGCTGAGGTAGAATACAGACAAGTTAAGTTCAAGATCATACAGTGGGCAAAATTTGCATCTAATGAGAAGCAAGGTTAAATAATCTCCAAGTGGATTGTACCAGAAGTTAGGTGCAGCTTATACACTCATTTTCTTGTTTGCTTTGTGCAGAGTCAGCCATTTAAATAGGCAGGCTGAGCTGCACTGGCTCAGTATGAACAGCATTCAGCAAAACAGCTCAGGACATGAACCTCTCCTAACAGCTATTTGCACCCTGCTACTCAGTGTAGTGTAACTACACCCTTCCTCACAAGTACATTATTCTTTATTCTCTGGTTTCTGTATATATTCTCAGGAAAGATTACAATACAGGGTCACAGAATGTATTAACTTGTCAATACTGGGAGCTTTCTTGTCCAGAAATAAACTGGAAATACATAAGAACTGAAAATGCACAAGAGCCCAATAGCTCTCCTCAGTAACAGACTGATGCTGGCTTTTTGTGACTGTAAAAACCCTCAAGAATATTTGACAAATAAAATAAAATAAAATAAAAATAAAATCAGACACTTGTAATAAAAATTTTTTGGAAGCTGAGCCCAGGACCACCTCCAGACAGCAGAGTCCTGGCCCAGCAGTAGCAGGTTCTCAGCTGGAAACAGCCACTCAGCAGAGCCTTAGGACATCTCCTAACACCAAAAGTGTTCTCATGCTTTCAATTGCTTCTCCAATGATAGTGTTGACAAACCACCTTGCAACCCAAGCCTTATGAATCTGTCACTTCTAGGATGAAATGCAGAAAGAGAGGCATCAGTGCTACTGAGGGGAAAAAAAAACAACATGGGATATAGGCCGTGACCAGAATTTAAGTCACCCTGAAACTAACACATCAATTTAATGGCCCATTCTTGAGTCCCTTGTGATACCAATGTGACTCATTAGCAGGGCAGGTTATGGGTACATTAGTCACAAATCTGAGCTTCAGCTGACCTTCATCTGTTCTTCACACCTCAAGCCTGAGCTCCAGAGCACTGGCTTGGTCTGTCCTTGTTTTCCCCAACAACTCACTCCTTCCTGAACTTCATGAAGGGAACAAGCCAGAGCTTTGCCAGTGATTCCTGACCTTGGCACCCAGGCTACCCTCAAGCCTGGTTTCCTCAGTCTTCCTTTCAGTTGCCTCCTTATGACCCAGAACAAAAGAACATTACAGCAATAACATAACTTTACAGCAAGAATGTAACTTTATTAGAAGTCTCATCACTCATGAAATTTTTCAGAAAAGCACTGTGACTCTGGCAAAAATTCCTACCTAAAGAGGCCAGGTCCTCAGAGCTGTGCTGGCAAGGAGCAGAAGTGCAAGGCTCCTGCTCTCCCAAAAGCATTAGCTTGCTAACTCGCCTGGATTCACAGCTGCATGTCAAAAATTAGAGTTTTCATGGTTTTAATCTCTTCAGACACCTTATTCTAACAGGCAGCCAAGGCAGATATCTGCGCTGGACAGTGCCAAGGTCAGTGGAGATAAGAGGCAGGAAAGGGCTGCATCCCCACAGCCTCCCCCTCCTGCACCCCTGCAGCAGGGCTGACACCTCCTCACTCCAGCCAGAGCCACACAAGCTGTTCCTAAGCTCCATGAAGCAGCTCTTCTACACAAGGCCTTTGGAAGCAGGAAGGAAAAGCAACGAACCTTGCTATGCCTCAGGGCAACACAAGGCCATTTATTTTTTTTCCCCTCAGCCATAAGCAAAGCTTTTACGGGAGAGTAAAACTGAATCGCAGGTTTAAATAGAAGGAAATTCACATTAAAACCCCAGGGGGATTATCAGAACACAATTCTGAGAGGTAAAGAAAACAAGAGAACTACTTCATACTCTGGAGACCTGCTGGTATGGAGCAGATGTTACACCAAGATCTGTCTAAATATTACTGTCACTCCTGAAAATACAGTCACTTCTTAGACTTGTTAGCCATGCAGGCTGCTTGGCAGTCAGGTGACCCCACAACAGAAAGAGCATTCAGAGAGAGCTCTTCTCTATCATCTCTCACCCACAAAATGCCTGATATTTTTTTAAAGCAATCCAAGGCTAGGTGAACACCTGCTTATGGACTTTATTGTCACAAGCCTAATTCTTGGCTTTTTTTCCAAGGCTTTTTGTTTCCAAGGGCCTGAGTCAACCCCAGTAAAAAGTCACACTGCTCCAAGATTAGTATCTGCTTGAATGCAGACATTAAAGAAATGTATCATTAAAAACAATGAGGTAAAACACTGCCTTACCTAACGTACCAGCACTTCACACTCTCAAAAGAGAACTCCACCATAACCTTGCAAACACCTGAATCTTGTTCAGAGGCTTTCATCCAAGTACTGAGTCAAGCATGTTGTCCAACTCCAGGATTAAGGGAGACTGAAGCTCAGCAAATCTTTGCTATGTCACACCCCTACCCAGTCCCACTGGCAGGAAATAGAATTTGTCAGATGTGATTTTCTGGCTCTCCACTGTAAAATAAGTCTGCCTCCAAAATGATTATGGTCACAGAGAGAGTGCAATTACTGGTTGCAAACTGAACTGGTTTGACATCTGTCAGCCTCCTTGAGACTGCACCATTGCTGGCTAAGGTCAGGGAATGAGAGTTGAGTAGATATGCCAGGTTCCACAGATTTCCACTCAAATCCCTCTTCTGTCAGTTTTCCTGTGTTCCTAGTGCTGCTGCATCTCCTCTGGGGCCAGCAGGCCACTGCCAGGAAGTCAACATCTTCTAGCTCAGTTTGAGGAGTTCTTTTCACAGGAACAGGCTTCAGTAGCCAGGACCCTAGCCCAAGGGATTGTCCTCCACAACCCATCAATGAGCTGTCAAGTTCCCATTAGTTTTCACAGGTGCATTCGTCCTCCTCAGTCCTGTCCAGGAACAATATTTTTTCAACATTTTCCTCCTGGCAAAGCGGCAGATTTCCACCATGAACCCCAAAGACACAACATACATGGCCAAGCCTCCAGCCTTGAGGAGCCAGATGGGATCAGGGGATGTCACCATTGCATACATGATGAAGGCTCCTCCCCCGATTCTCAGCACCAGGAAGAGGAACACAAAGAAGAAATCCACCACCTCTCCCAGGACACTGGGGTAACACCCCACTTCCCGCAGAAACCAGCGAGTCTGGAGCAGGGGGTTGGTGATTTCACTGACAAATACAACAGCATTGACCTCTGTAGCTGACTTCCCAAGCCCCAGCACCATGATCATGCCACAGATGCTCAGCGTGTGATGGAACAGCATTAGGTCCCCTTCTGTCTTGAAATACAGGCACCAGCCCAGGTCAAAGATAAAGTAACCCAAGGTCAGGGACAGCACATGGATCTGAAGAGATGTGTTTGCTGAACCTGAAATGAAAGATATACATAAGCCTGGGGTCTTATTTAAGATATTATACTAAAATATGGAGTAATACAGGTTGTGAGTATGCCTCTTTTCTCCTTAGTTTCCAGCCTTACCCTGGGGGGCAAGTGCAACGTGGGAACCTTGGCAGTTTCTGCTCTCCCTTCACACTTCAGTCTTCCCAGCAGACCATCCCATCCTGCCACACTTCTCTTCCCTTTTTTATTTACATTCTCTTAGAAAGCGGGGATGAAAAGCCTGGCCATCGTTAGCAGAACTATTTGAGATTTAATAATAAGAAAGAGCAAACAAAACCCCACAGCCGTATGTCAGGGGTTATTACATTTATAAAGATGTAAAGGGCACATGGTATATTCTTAACACATTGCTACAGCTAATGCTGCAATAAATTCAAGATGCCAACCTAAAAACTTTCAGTATGTAAAAAAAAAAAAATAAATAAAGAAACCAAGAAGTGGTAAGAGCCAGAGAAGAAGCAGGGGAGTTAAACAAAATCCTGCCCCAAACACATACACATAAAAAACAGACAGCAAAAGCAATCAGCCCCCATTCCATCTGAAACCAGAGATGGCCACACTGTGTGACACAGACACAAACATACCTGCATGGGTCAGAGGCCAGGGGCCATCCAAGAAAGCAACATAACCCGAGAGGCAGGTGACAATCACCCCGTGCAGCAGGGTGACCAAGCGACAGCTCCACTCGTAGGAACGGTGTTTGTTGCAGCAGCAACAGGCGTACAGGAACAGCCAGACAACGAGGCTGCAGGTCACCTCCACAACGATGGAAACCATCCTGCTGAGCAGAGGGAGGGCTTTACAGGCACAGCAGCCTTGGACCAAGGGCTGTTAACCAGGATCCAGCCCAGCCATAGAAATCCCGGGGGGGGGGGGGGGAGAAGGAACAACCCGACCGCAACAACCAACCAAACCCAAACCACCAAAACGTCCCCGAGCACACGAAACCCAACCATGTCCCCTCCCCACGGCCACGGGGCCCCCTTTAGCACCATTTCCCTGCAAGCCCCTTCCCGTTACCAGGGTCCTAAACTCCCTGGGGAAAAAAACCCCAGAACCCAGAACCCAAGGCGGCTCAGTACTCCTCATCGTCTCCCACCTCTGGAACTGGGACACGGGGAAGGGGGGGGTGGGGGGGGGGGTGTCGGTCCCCATTCCCCAGCCCGGCAAGGGGTCAGAACATCCACTCCCGGAGCTGAGGTTGCCCCGGGGCTCCCCGGCGCCCTCCTCTCCGCTCCTTACCCTCTGCTCGCCGCCGTCTGCCCCGTCGGGACCTGCCCTTCCTTGGGCTGCGGGCTCCGGGACTGCCCGGGATGGGAGGCGGTGCCTCAGAGCACCAAAAGGCTTTGATCTTCCCCTCCCATCTTCCTGCCGGGGAGGGAGGATGCTCCCCCCCTGCCCCTCCTCTCCCCATCCCCGCTTCCCTCCCCCGGAGGCGGAAAGGGACCCCCGGGGCAGGGGGGGTTGTGCTGCCGGGGGACAGGGGGGGAGCAGGGGAGGAGAAATAATGACAGGAGTTTGTCTGGTACCTCTGGTACCCAACCTCAGCCCCCCCGGCTGCAAGGGCCCCATAGGATCCCCGGGCTTTGATTTGGCTGCGGTTTTTTTTCTCTCCGGTGGAGAAGAATCAAGTGGAGAATAAAGGTGGATGAGGCAGAAGAGGTGATTTTATTCTGATGCTGTTGTTTTTTAAAAAAAGTGTCATAGCGTTATCTTTCCAGTTTTATTCCGGGTTTTGCTAACAGAGGATGGGTGGGCTTAAGGCACCCACCTTTGGGTGCTCCTGTGCTGACTGCCAGGAGGAAAGGCTGAGACAGGAATCAGAGAATTTGGGACTGCTTGGATCTGGAGCTAGGGAGCAGTGAGGGATGTGCAGAAGATGGGATAGAGCGTGCAGAACAGGACAAGTGAGCAAGGAGCTGAGCTGGGGCTGAGCACCAGGGCTGGGCAGAAGCAGGAGTGAGTAACCAGGAAAAAGCTGTGCTTCCTCCAGGCCCTGGCAGCCACCTCACTGTAGGTGCCATGTGACTTCTGTTTATCTGATTTTCTTTAAAAACTGTCTGAAGGTGACTCTGTCCCTAACAACCCAACCCCCTGCTGGCATTTGTAAAGGTGAGACTGAATTTAAGTTCAGCTCCTGCAGGCATTGCAGTGGAGTGTTAGGATCTATGCTAATTCCACCAGGACTCTAAGTCCCAAGGCTGTGAGCACCAGGAATTATGAGGGCACTCGATGGGATCATTTGGCCACTTCAGAATGCTCCAAGTCTTCCTTCAGGCCACAAGGAAAACTGGGAAGGGCAGGGCACAGAGAGATCCCTGTTCTCCCAGCTTGCACTCACTCTGCTCACAGGAGGGAAAGCAGAATCAACAGTGAAAGAAATTAAATACTGACAACATATTCTTAATTTCCCAGCCCTTCTGGTCATTAATAGGAGTGAATCTATGTGCATTCCAGCCTTTGTCAGTAGAGAGGAAGTCAGATGCTTCTGTGGAATAGCCTGGAAGTATTCCCAGAGGGCAGGGGAATGAAGACCTTTCCCTTCCAAGTTTAACTTTTGGTGAAGCCAACTCGCTGCCAGTGTTTGTTTTCCTATTCTGAGCAAGTTTATCAATAAATCTGAGAGACCTGTCTCTGTGTTTATAAGATTTTCAGAGGAGATCAGCTCTCATGATGTGTTTTCACAACACCTGGCACAGCCTGGCTTTGATCTCCCTTGCAATACCAATGTGCAGATACACATGTATCCAACTGAGTAGTGGTAATTTCCCTCCCAGCTTTGTGAAATAATATTCTAGAATTTACGCTGCAATGCTTTCGTGGGAGCAAGTTCCTTAGAGCTCCCTGAGGGGTCCTTGTAATTACAGAGCAACAGCTGGCCACCCCTCTTTTTGATCCCTGGCCAGGGCTGTTGTTTGGTCAGAATCCAGTTCCTGCTGACTTTATTCATGGGGCTGCAGCACACCCAGTGAACACTCACATGGCATGAAAAGAGATTGTTTTATCCTCCATCCCTCTCTGACAGTGTTGGCCAACCCTCACAAGGACCTGGGTGAGGTGTTCCAGTGGAAGGCTGAGAGGAAAAGCAGCCTCTTGAAGGGAAGAATTCAGAATTTGCCAGCAAAAAAAAATCCCTGAATTTAAATAGAGTTGTAGCACAGTTGTTTTAAAACACTGTTGCAGTATCATTCTCCTGGCTGGAGGAGAACTTGGTTATTTTCCTCAAGAATCCTGTGATTCAGGCACACCACAGAAATAAGGTCTCATGTTTAATTCCTGTCACTCCAGGTACAGGAGACCATTCTTGAAGGGAAGTCCCTGTTAGAGGCAGGAATGGGAACCTTAAACCTGGCAAGACAACCCACCCACAAGCTGTACCAAACCTGTCCGCCCTTTGCTTGGGGATTATTACATTCAAATAATTCATTTTGCATCTCTAAATATAGTTGAAAAGCAATGGAGAACAAGGCTTGAAATTAACCTTCCAAGCATGTAAGAAAACTCAAGCAGTGGCAGAAAGGAAGGCCATAACCATCGGGAGAGTTAGGGTAATACTTCCCATCTACATTTCTTGCTTTCCCAACATAAAATGTTTTTTTAAAAGACAACAGATTGTGTTGAAAAAAAAAGTTTCATTCATTTTAATGTTTCCAGAACAGATATTATGAAAGTGTTTCAGTTAGAGGTAAAAGAATTGTGGTGGGGTATCCAGGAAATAGAAATACAGTTTCTCCCCTTTTTTTCATGTTAGAACATTTGGAAAAAAACAAAATGAACTTGGTTTAGTACTTAAAAGAATTATTTTTCTTAATTTCCATTTGTCAAGAAATGTTACCTTATCTCTTACAGTCTTCTCTCATTATTATCAGTGTCTGCTTTTATAACTAAACTGCACTCAAAGCAACAAATGCAGTTCCATACACAATGTGCATGTAGGGCTCAATACTTTGTGTGAAGGTAGCTGATAAAGCTTTAAGATCCACAGACTCCCTATAGCAATAATTCATCCCACAGGATTGGAAGAGTAAGATAAGAAACAACAGATCAAGTATTCTTTTTACCCAGAAGTGACACAGGATAATTTTTACTAAAAAAACCAAAACAAAACCAAAAGCTCACATTTACCTAAAAAAAAAAAAAAAAAAAAAAAAGCGCCATCAGAAAAAAAGGCTACTACTCAAAAATGTCTATTTACATTCTGTGAACCAGATATTAATTTACTCTAGTTTCACTTAATTAATTACTTGTACCCATAGACAACTTGACCAGGACTTTCTATTACTCGAGTCTAGTTTAACAATATTAAATATCTACCTCTTTTCATGTTGTAAAGTAACAGAATTTTCCTGGTGATCTGCTGTGAAAGTTGGAGTTTCCTACACTTTGGCATCTCATGAAATTATGAAACACTTGCAACCTCAAGACTCACACCTGAGCAATCCAACTTGTCCTCCCAGGAACAGAAGAGAAGGTTGCAGAGAGCAGGCAAGCTGCATTATAATTCAGGAAAGACCAAAACACACGCACACCTCTACTCCAGAGAGGCTGTTTTCATTTGGTATCAAGAGAAAAACCCAAAGGATGAATAAAAGAAAAGAAGGGAAGGTCAAGAGTAATCCTTGTCCCATCAAATCAACACAAACTGCTTTAGTGTTCAGTGGAGTCAGAATTTCACCCAGGGGTTTTGAACAGTGACATCCTCCAGAGGGGCAGGGAGGCCAAGCTGTGAATAATAATAACAAGACCTGGACACAAGTTTTGAAAAAGACAACAATTTTTTTAAAGAAAACATAAGAAGGCACTAAAATACTTAATTAAAAAAAAAAAAAAAAAAAAAAAAAAAAAAAAAGCACCTTTAGGAACAGAATAGAATGGCTCAAAGCAAAGCAGGTTTGATAATGGATAAAGCACAGTGCCAGTGACCTTGGAAGTTTATTTAAATCCAAGGCTCACATCTAGATACAGGTTTCTGGTGAAATGAACTGGGTAACCTCGGCTCAGTTTGGGGATTTTTGGTGTGTGTGCGTGATAGTAACAGCATGACAAACCCTTCTGGTGGGAAGCTCTGAAATGAGTGAGGGGAAAAGAGGGTCCTGGCATAGAAATCCTTCCAGATTAAAGATTGCCAAGCAATCCAGTGTGAATGCAGAGAATTGCAAGCAGAGGGCAGTGTTTCATGCTAAGAGTGCTAAGCAAGGGCTCATTCTCGGAGTGAGTGCCTCGATGTCACTGTTGGCATTGAGAATCCTTGGGGAAGGTCAGCTGCAGCCTGAGTCCCTGGAGAGTTCTGCTGCTATGGGGTCCCTAAACCAAGACCTTCGTTTGGCAGCATTTTGAAGGCACTGGAACGCCAGATGTTGCCCCAAGCATTGTTCCCAGAGAAGTTGGTCCATAGCTAGAGAAGTCAGAGCTCCTTTGATGCAGGATGGAGGAGGAGTCATCTCAGTGGAGGTAGGTAGGTTGGTTCCATCGGTACCAGGATCTGTTTGCAACAAGGGAATAAGAGCTACAATTGCCATCTTGTTAACAGTTTCCCCTTGAAATAAAAAATAATCATTATTATTTCATTTACAACTTCCACTTGCCAGCCAGCAAATGAACCTTTGCTACAGGAAGCTCAAAACAAAACCTCTCCTTTTCTAAGCAACATCTTCCATTGTGCTGGAGCTTCACATGTTCCCTGGCTTTTGGCCTTCCCCCACACCGGAGGAGCTGGGATTCCCAGCAGAGGATGCTCCATGACTCAGGAAGCCAACAGCTCTGGGGAACACCCTCTGCTCTCTGGTCCCTTCCTACCACCACAGCATCCTTGCTGCCATGGAGCAGAAACTACAAGAGGCCGGAGCAGCCCAGGGTGTAGGGAGCAGAGGCACATTCAGTGAAATAACCTAAAAGGCTCCGAGCCCATATCTGTGGCTTAATGCTTTTGTAGCATCTAAAGGCAGGGCAGAGGAAAATCTTTGTTCTTGTTTTATCTGTGGATTCTTCTGTTCCACTGTGGAATAGTTATTTACAGCAGAGCTCTCTGGGTGGCACTGCAGGAGAGGAAACTGGCTGTGGGAGGGGGTTATCCAAACAGAAACAGCAAAATAAGCTTTTATCTGCTTCTTCCACACAAGGACAGTCCTTGTGGCCAGTGTTTCTATTATTCTATAACTATTATTATTATTATTAATTATTTTAAGCCAGTGCAGGTTTTCAGGCAAAGATTGATTTCCTGTTTGTCTTCAAGCAGAAAAACCCAACCATATCCCAAGAAGCTGCAGGTTAGATGGGAAGCTCCATGTGGGAAGGTGTCACCACGTCATCCCCCAACACTGGGGTTTCTCAGGGCTTGCACATTCTCCCTCTGAGGTCCCACTGCTTTTTTCCCCTTGCCAAGGAGCTGTGGATCCCCATTGCCTTACCCTGAAGAGTTGAAACCAGACGAGTTCATTGCAGCTTTGGAGTTGCTCTGGGCTGTGCCGGGGCTGCTGGCATGGAGAGCACTGCCAGGAGAGGAGGGTCTGCTGGAATTCCCTGGGGAACACGATGATGTTACTGTGTAGCAGAGAAAGCAGAATAAGGCTGGGATCTCCTCATCCTGCCCAGGACAGCCCAAGCCCCAGATGCTTTCTCCCCATTTTGTCTCCATCCTGCTCTTCATCTGCTGCAAGGCAGAATGGGTCCCCCCCCCCAAGTCCCACAGAAGGTGGGGGTCTCCAGAACTGTTCTCTCTCTCTGTTGCATTTGGGTTTCTGGTCGTGTGAATCATATCTCTTCACGGATATCTGACATTTGCTGAAGACACACACCCAGGCACTTCTCTTGTTTGGCTTCTGGGTGCACCTGGCTCCCAAACCTCAACTCCCCAGCCAAATTTGCTTTGAATTATACTGGAAATGTTATCTTGCCCAGGAAGCTTTCTATGACTTTATTCCAGCCAAGAGGAAGATTTACTCTTCTTTCCCCTTATATACTGGTGGTGTGGGGACACTTTCCCTGGCCAAACCCATGGGTCGTAATAAAAGTGGCCCTGGAAATGTGACCTAGAAACCACGTAGTGAGAGAGGAAGAGCAGAGGAGGGAGAGAGGGAAGAGTGAGGGAGGTTTCTCAAAACTTACCAGTCCCAGGCATGGTGCTATGCACTGGGTTGACAGAGAGGGGCCCCAAGGACCCTGAGGTAGAGACCTAGAGAGAAATAGAAGACAAGAGTAAGCACTTGGGCTCAAATAATCTCTTTTCTGATTGAGAGCTCCTGATGGGAAAGAATTCCTAGGTGACAATTAGTAATCTGGTGGCTGCAATCAAAGCAGGCCTGGGGCATTTTTTGTTCAACTGTGATATATGAACTACAGGCAACATGTTGTTGAGAATGACTGATGAGCAAAGGCACACTTTGTACAACACATTCACAGGGAAACTCTTCATCAAAGCTACTGCTTTAAAAATTCATGGCTTGCAAGCAGCATTTTATGTTTGTGACTGTAGACCAAATGTGTTGTGTAACAAGTGACCAAGCTTCTTGTGATGTTTTTCTGCCTTCTCATGGATAATTCCAAAACCCAGAAAATTTCAAGGGAAAATACTGCACTCTCCCTCCCACTCACGTGTGCTCCAGCAGCAACAACATTGTAGGGAGGTTCCTGCCACTTTCAGATATGGAAGCAACTATTAGCTAGCAGGAATGAAATAGCAGCTTCCTATCCCCAGTAGCCATAGATTACAAGGACATTATTTCAGGACCTGCAGGAGCAGTCCCACTCCTGGACTATGGAGTGGGTTTGCCTGGAGCTCAGGGATTTGTGTGCACAAGGAAATGTCCTGCCCTGTCCTGTCTTGTTCCCAAGCATCCTCCCTCCATTTTCCCTTCTTGTTGGGGTTGACACATAGAACTCTTTAGTCCAAAGCCTCTCACCAGTCTGGAATTGTAGATAGGTGATTTGATGGGGGATGGCATTGGGCAGCTGATCCGTTTTTCTTTCTGGCGCCGGTTGCAGAACCAGACCCGAACCACCTCCTTCTCCATGGACAGCTGCTCTGCTATCAAGGATATCTCCTCTGAACTGGGCTTGGGGTTCTGCTAAGAAAGGGTAGGAGGTTAAAGAAAGGCCAAAAAAAAAGCTGAAACTTCCAGCATTAACGTATGCTGGAAAGGGAGAGGGCAAGGGTGGGGATGGCTGTAAACTGGGGAGGGGAGAAAATTTGCTTCTAAGACAAAGGGTAAATATTTGGGTGAGAGATTATATTCTGTGAACCAGAAAGTGGCTCTGCTTCAACACCAAGGTCTCATGGGATCAGTGGGGGATGAGTCACAGTACCTGGCCCTATTATTGCATAAAACACCATCCTCTTTGATCTTAACAGCACCCAAAGCATTGCTTGGGGGAAAGATAATAACTGGTGGTCGTCTTATCAGCACCCAGGACACACGAGCTGTTTGTACACCTACCCACACCATCTCAGAAGATGTGGGTGTCTTTCTTTCTCCATCTCTGATTTATAAAAGGAACTAGGTACCCATCCTTTCTTCTAACTCACTCATTTTCTGGTGCATTTGGCAGCGTTTAGCTCCATGGGTTTTCATTTCAGACCGAGACTGGAGGGTCAAAAATACCAAGCATGGAGATGCCAATTCAGTTTTCCCATTAGAAAGAATGCCTAACACTAGCTAAAAATGAGGTGATCATAATGGTCTGGCAACGACTGGTTTTTGCTCTCATTAACAGTCTTAGGAGGACATTCTGATATGATCACATGTAAGGTAGAAACCAAGAAAAAATGAGGGCTGGTCAAAAATGTTTGGATGAAAAATATTCAGTGGACAATTCAGTTTCACTGATTTAAATCTCTGCTTGATCTCTGTGCTTATTTTTCTTGCTTTAAACATCAATGCTTTAAAAGAAGAAGACTCTACTTCAGAAATTATTTCTCAGCAATACCTGGAGCAACTATCCCAGTGGTCTCCCAAGATTCACATCTGTGGCACCACAGCCACATCATTCCCATGGCACACACCCACAGAGAGAAGAGTGGCTTTGGCTGGAGCACTGATCAGATAACAGGGAGGTGTGGTGATGAAATTGTAGTGCCTTTAAAACAACATTTACCAAGGAAAGAGTTGTGTCTGATTTCTTTGATTTTGACACTTTTCCTATTAACCCCTTCAAACCATTTTCTAACCGGCTATCAAACAACAGAAAAAAAGAGTTTTGTTTTTATTTTGGGGGGGTCAGTGCTATTATGACCTAGCAAATGCCAAACTCAGAGAGCATTCACAACACATGGAAAGATTTTCCCCTCACATCTTGAAATCTTTTCTCCAGTGTGGAGCGGATGTTGGTCTCAATGCTGGTTCGCTTCTTTCTTTTCCTTCCAAACATCTCATTCACTGAGGGGTAGGAATTAGGAGTGCTCATGGAAGAATCCAAGGGAGCAGATTCTGGGGGAAAAGAGAAGAGTGATATTTTAAAAAGATAATGAGTTATTTTCATTCCTCGATCATTTCTGGGAACCATGGTACCTCTCAAAATAACCAAAATGTTCCCACATTGTGGATCCTTCCTCTGATGATGATCAAAAATTCTTCCAAGAGTCCCCCAAATCCATCAATTATCTTCTCCAACTCAGAAAAGAAATGTAAGTACTATGA
The DNA here is from genome assembly GCA_023637945.1 of Phaethornis superciliosus. Lineage (NCBI taxonomy): Eukaryota > Metazoa > Chordata > Aves > Apodiformes > Trochilidae > Phaethornis > Phaethornis superciliosus. The sequence continues at coordinate 4,880,050 of JAJQWJ010000027.1, forward strand.
TTGTAATCACCACATTATTGCTCCTTTTTCCAGCTTGACTGCTCTGATGAGGACCACCCATTTTCCAGTTATTTTATTTCACACTCTTAAAGATGTTGACCCATAGCACTGATTTAGAATCATAGAATTTTCAGGGCTGGAAGGGACCTTTAAGATCATCCAGGTCCAACCCCTCTGCCATGGGCAGGGTCACCTCCCACCACATCAGGTTGCTCAGAGCCCTGTCCAGCTCCAATTTTCCTGGCTTCTACTGGAGGTTCCTGGATGGATCCTCTCCTCCTTACCAAGACTTTTGGTGTTTCTGCCTGCAATGTCACCTACCTGCATCACTCAGCCACTTCTCCAGCAGGGGTTTGAGCTTGCACATGTTCTTAAAGCTCAGGTTGAGAGCCTCAAAGCGGGAAATGGTGGTCTGGCTGAAATCATTGCCATAGAGCTTCCCCATGGCAAGTCCAACATCACCCTGCCAAAGGAGATCACCATATGAGCTCAGAAAAACCCCTCACATCTTCCTGCCAACAGACCACTTCTCAGGTTGCTTGCAGAATAGGTGCAGGCTTGTTTCCATGCCCTGCCTTCCAGAAAAGAGTGAATTTTCCCATAAGAATCTGCCCCACCCCCCCTGAATGTTTTTGGTAGTGGAGATGGTAGAGACAAGGAGGTTGTGGTAACCAAGTAATAAGAAGGGTTTCTCTCTTCATCTTTTTAGCAGACACTCTGAAGAAAGCCAGGCTGCAACCCAGCCCTTCCTCCATCCCTGCCTCTGCCACGAAGTCCCCCAGTGCCACATGTCCACCCCACAGGTGACACCTCCCTTCCCACTGCAAGGCTGCTCACCTGGGTGAACCCCAATTTGATTCGCCTTTGTTTGAAAGTCTTAGCAAATTTTTCCAGCTCCTCCAGGTCACTGGGTTCCTCGGATGCTCCTGATGGGGTTAAGTGCTTTGCCACTTGCAAATGCTGGGGTACATCCAGGTGGGGTTCAACTGATGAGCCAGGAAGGCCAGAACGTCCCACAGCCTGTTGGGACAAGAGAGGAGATCCAGAGAACAAGGACATCACCATCTCTGCCTTGGGGGAAGCAGTGGGTTTGTAGATGGGTGCTTCTCAGGGTGCAAAAATTTACCTGTGATGCTAGGCTGGGTCCTGGCTGGGAGAGGAGGAGGCTGCCCTGTTGCTGAGGGAAGGAGAGGAGGTTTGGCTGCAAAGCTGAGGAGAGAAAGAGACACAACATCTGGTCAGAGCAGCTCCTGCAAGGCACACATCTGGCCAGAGCAGCTCCTTCAATAGCACCCAGGCAGCTGGACATCACTCTGCACAGAAAAAGCTCCTGGAACTCTGGATGGAAAAGGTTAAGTAAGCTTGTGGTCAAAATGTGAAAATTTGAGCCTTTACAAATGTGGAGGGCTTGGGGTTGGGTATGAGAAAAGAAAAGTTCTTTCCGTGGCTTTTTAACCTAAAAGGGATTATTACAAAAATTGATGTAGGTAAAATATCCACCCATCCCTACATTAACCTAAGGCACAGACATTTTACACAAACATCTTCCTCTGAATTTTAGACACCAAACAGCAGAGAATTTACATCCTTAGTGGTGATCTTTCTCAGTTCTTAATCATTATAAGTGTTAAAAAAAAATGTGCATCTTATTTCCAAGCTTTTCTGACTCCAACTTACAGCCACTTGATCTTGTTAACAAAAATCCTGATTCTGTGGTTGAGTTTACCCACTCTGGATTCCTCTATACATTTTATTCTGAAGCTGTCAAACCCTTTCTTTTCTACCCTACTGTATTTCAAATAAATTGAGCTTCTTTTGGAATACATAAGCTGACACAAAAATGATGAAAATAAAAAAGGGAAATCTATAAAACTAACCAAACTCAGTATTTATGGATACCGCATAACTGTTTAGCTGACAAACTGCCAAGTACAAGCCTGTATCTCTTACGTGGAACATCCAAAAGGATTAAGTAGCAACCAAAGCAGAGTAGTTCCCTAGAAATTTTGATGGGTTCTTCAAGTCTGTTGTGGGTGAAGCCTATAGAATTCAGTGAGAATTTATAACCTTTCTTGAAAGACTCTATTGATTGCAACTGACAACTGTAGGGAAAACTGAAGAAATTTATGGACTTCTGCTAAAAAAAATAAAAAGGAAACAAAGATCATCTCCAGAATTAATCACTCCCTTCCTCTCTCCCCTTCTAGCTTTTCTTTTTCTTCAATTTAGATCTGAATGTGCAGAATCCCATTTATTTATTTAGATTGGTGTTTCAATAAGCTTGCTCTAATGCTGGAACAACTTTGAATTTCAAATGCAGTCTGGTAATGAGGTGCACATTTTTAACAGTGAAGGTAATTAATCACCAGAATGGCTTGCCTAGGGACATGGGGGATGCTCTGTCATTTGGAGTCTTTAAAATCATGATTGAACACCTTTGCAAAAGCTAAGCTCTAGCTCAAATGGAAATTATGGGCTGGATTCAGGAATCACTGGTTTGGCAGCTGATGGGAATGAGGCTGTGTTTTCATAAGATTGAGGACTTCAGCAGTAATATTCTGGCTGACAGAATTCCCAGCATCTCCTTGGCTGCTTCTTTCCACCTTTATGGCACAGAGCTCTCCCCCCCTTGCTCCAGCACGAGCTGTTTGAATCACATCAGGCCATAAAGAATCAGAGCTGGTTATTTATCTGGCTTAAAACCAGCTTTAAAACATGGGAAAAAAAAAAAAATCAAACCCATGTCCTCTGGGAAAGCTCAAGCCCACAGCCAAGTCCCTTTGGCAACAACATCCATGGACTGATGCACCCATCAGTCAGAACCCAGGGAATGTTGAGGGTGCTCCCATGATGTCCCTGAGGGACAACTTCAGGAATACTTTGAGCACCTCTTTGGTGTGAGAAACACTCCACCTGTACCTGTACCAAACAAATAATTCCACAAAACCAATCTGTGCCTTCACTTTCACTGCCCAGTAACTGAGCATGCACGTGGCAAAGGATGATTAGAACTCGGCAATGATGTATGCAAAAGGGGAAGTGCTCTTGCACAAAAAGCCACTTATTGGCCAGAATACCCAGGCTTTATCAAATCTGGAACCCAAAGGGGTTATGGCCAAAAAAGTGGACATCTGTTGGAGGACTTATAGTTGCCAAAGGAAGTAACTTAACAGAAAAAACTCTAATTCTATAAAAGGAAGCAATTTCTGTTTTGCAGTATAATGTGTTCAGTATTAGATATGAATAAAAGCAGGCAGTAAGCAATGGATCATTCTGACCCTGCCATTTCAAACAAGCTGGATTCTAGTAGTTTCTTTATACATCACTCAGCATCATTTGGCAGAGAGAAGAGTTTATACACTGTCAGTGAGGAATAGGTTTCCCACTTGCCCACAGTCCAGATTTTCTTTTGGCACACATATACCAGTGGATTCAAGCCGCAGGGAATTTGAGGTTTTAATTCTGAATTTCAGTTCATACAGAAGGATCTCTGTGCTGGAATAAAACATGAATGTGAGCAAAGGACCCAAGTTCCTTTGCATCTGCCAGGTTAGGGATCAAAGCCTATGCTTGTCTGTCCAGAAGCACCATAAAACCTCCTCAGTGGGGTGCCTGTATCACTGCTGCTGGAGAAATGCCATAAAAAACATGGGCTGTAAACACAGAAACACAGTGATTTCTCAAGCACTGAGCCGAGTCCTTTCATCCCTTTCACAGAGCTGATCACACCGTGTTCAGAAGTTGTTGGACCTCCTGTCCTCTCCTGCCTCATGGCTTGGAGCAAGATTTGGGAACAACCACCAGCAGCCTCCATCCTCTCAGCTCTCATCCCCAGGTTGCTCCTGGCTAGGTTAGACCTGTTTGTTCCAGTGCCAGCATTATCCTTGCTCCAGAGCAACTCAGCTCCTTCCCTGGATTCACCCTCCCTCTCAGGTACTTTGGACAGCCCAAACTCACATCACTTTTCTGGAAGCAATGAGGAATGGGAGCCCAGGGAGCCCAGGCAGGCAGAAAGTGTTCCCCAAGCAGCAGGCTCCTTGCTGTTCTGCTGAATGCCAACCCAAAATTTCCCGAAAAATCCCAGGTGGGGCTGCCCAGCCTGGCCCCAAGGTGGCACTCGTGGTGCGCAGAAGCCACAGGTGCCAGGAGCATCTCCCTTCCCGGAGAGATTCCACGGCCACGGGATCATCCCAGGGGTGGGGATGAAGAGCAGGGGAAAATGTCACTGGCACCACAGCAGAGGAACAGACCCCAGCCTGCTGGGAAAACCTGAACAGACCGGATTAAAACCGACAGTCAGGAGAAGGGAGGTTTTCCCTGGCTATGTATCTGCTTAGGACATCTCCCCTTCCAGCTCTTCCTGCTCTTACCTTGTTGCCCAGCCTGAGACTGAGAGAGAAGAAACTGGGGAACTGACTGCATGTGACCAGGAAGCAAGACAAGCTGCTGCAGGGTGTGAAGAGAGCTCATATCCTATGGGAAAAAGCAAAGGGAATAACACAACTCAGAGAGGTTTGCTCTTCACCCAGCATCACCTCTTCCATAAAGCTTCCCTTCTCCTTTATGCTCTCCTTGCCCCCATTCAGTTTTCCTTTAACTACCAACACATTAGATTTGTGGAGTTCATGTGCTGGGGAGGTACAGATCCAGGGGGGCACCAGGATCTGAAAACATTTACACAGAGAACTGTCTACTTTTAGCTTAAACATTCTTGAAAATGACATTTTTGAAGCACTGGCAGTTAAAACCTGAAGCCTGGTTGTTAGAAGTAACAGTGAAACCTCTTGGATTTCAATTTCTTGCAGATAATATATTTTCAGAGAGCAAACTCCTTAAAAACTACACAGGAAATTGCAGCTGACTGTCCCATCTCACAAACATCACGAACCTACTTTCCACAGGAGGCTGATTTCCCAGCCAACAATATGCTGAGATGGGCAAGAAGCAATGCCCAGCAGCATCTGATTCTCTGCACCACAGCAAACTCACTGCAAGGGACAGTGATCAGTGTTTCCTGTTCCTTGCCACGTAGCTGTCAGGAATTCCCCACCCTCCACTGAGCAGAGCACACAATAGGCATGGAAAGGTGAGGATTACATCCTCCTGTCCTTTCACATTATTGAGGTCCCAGCCCCAGGTCTTTTGTTGGGACAAGTGTTGCATAGACTCCCAGAAAAAGCCCTCTCTAGAGGTACATTTTAAAAGCAGCTCCTTACTCAATAAAATGAGCTCTTAAACTTTTTTGAAGCCTTGGGGAACACGAGCAGGCCCTGAATTGTGTAAGGGATCTGAGTACCCCTTGAAAAAGTGAGGGAAAAGATTGCTGAGAAGCTTCTAACACCCCCAGCTCCCCCTAGAATTTAACAAAAGTTAAGTGTTAAACTCCCTAAGGGTATTGCTTTTTTCTCTGGTGTAATCAATTTGAGACAACATATTCAAGGACAACCATACCCGTTCAAATCAAGAGTTTATCTAGATTATTTCCAATAATGGCCTTAAATCAGATGTTCATGGAAGAGAAAGACCAGGGGGCAAGCACACCTTAACACTTCCCTTTGGTGTTGTCTCAGCCTCCAATTATTTTCAGTTCAAGGGATTTCCTGGGCACGGTGTGTTTTGCTTACTTAGTCAACCCTTAGAGAAAACCTCTTCCAACTACTTGTCCAGCTTACATTTGAAAACCTATAAAACTTCCTGCAGAAAAGGAAGAGACTGAGGAGGAAGCCAACTTTTGTGAACACAGATTAATTTTTCCAGTTTAGTGTCCATCATGTCCTCAAGTCTCCTGACAAAAGCCATGTATATTTTGGCAAGTGTCACAATAGCAGCCTCTTCTTTGCAGGGTCACCAACTTCTGCCCTTTCAAATTTTTGGGTCCCTGAAGCAGCAAAATCACTTACCCCTGCAATTTGGCTTCCAGGCATCATCGATGATCCCTGCACAAGGTGACCTGACCTAGGGGGGATTGCAGATTGCAAGGAGTCACTGAGGTCTTCAGTTTTAATCTGAAAAAAAAAAAAAAAAAAAAAAAAAAAAAAGCCAAAACCAGAGTGAATGCAACATAGGGAGCAGAGGCAAGATCCAGGAGATCTGGGGCAGCTGGGAGTCTGAAAGGTAGAAGGGATGGGGAAGGGGCTCCTTTCAGAGAAAAGGCAGAGGTCAGGACTCATTGCTTCCATTCCTGACTTTGCAGAAAGGCACAATCAGTCCTCACTTCTGGTGTCCAGTTTACCTAATGGAAACAGTTTTACTGCTCTGTCAAGCCAAGGGGAGGTTTGCAGTTCACTCAATTAATACAAATTAATTGAAACACGTTAGAAAGCGACCATGTTCCAGTGACTTAGCAGGATATAAAGCACACGAGTGCTTTCCTTAGACAAAACACTGAGCATTCTGTTAAATTATAAGGAAGACATGAAGCATTTCTCCCCTACAGATCATAACTCAACCCGATGGCAGGGCTGGGTGTAGGTGCCCTCTCATTTTGTTCTGCAGGTGGCACAGAAATGAGAGGAAAGGAAAGGTCATCAAGTAAAAGACCTCAAAAAAAGCAGTGCCATCTTCCAGACTGGAAAATGCAGCACCCCAGGCACCAAAAGTCTTTGCTTGTCTTCTACCAGAAAGCAGTAAGGAATTGTATTGGGCTGGCAAGGAAAACTCTGCTTTCTTAGCCAGGGCAAGCTCTGGAAAAAGAACTGGAAAACTTCACAGGAATCAGCCCTTTGTCCAGCAATCATTTCAGCCTACTTTAATGCTAAGAAAGATTCCTGTCTACAAAATAATCATGATTTCTGAGTCCACGCTGTTAAGAGAAAAATTTCCCCAGGGACCAGAACAGAGTCCTTCTGTCTGCTTTATTCCATAGACTCCACATTAATTTCTAACATTGCTACTGCGTTAAAAAAAGCAAATTCAGAACTATTACATCACTTTGTATCAGCTGAAATCCTTTTTGTAAGGCAGTCTGGGACGGGAGGGAGGGTAAGCTGGTTGGGGAGAATTTAGAAGTTTTTAGGATAGCTCCTGAAAGCTGTCTGAGAAGTGTCTATGTGCAGATTCCATGCACAGCAGACAAAAGTCATTCCAAGCTCTTCTCACACATTGTCACTAAGATAAGATCCAAGCCAACAATTTCCCAACTTAGGCTGGAGTTTTTCCTAAGCACGAGAATGACTGAAAAAAGGCTCAGATCATTAGTCCCATTCCTCACCCAAGCATTTCCAGGGCAAGACGACCCTCCATTTCCCACAAACAAGAAAAAACAGGGGGACACCAGAAATGATAGATCTTGAAAAGTCTGTCCACAGGCTCAGCACTGCAGATCCACCCTTATTCCTAGGGCTGAACCTCACCATCTCCCATCAACCAACCCAACATCCCCCAAGAGACAAGCAGAGTCGAGCTGGCCATACAACCTCCTACCAGCAGAGGGGGACAAGAAATTCAGCTTTAGAAAAACAATGGCCTAAGCCAATATTTTTAGTAGAGGGAGGCTTTATTTCAGTTTGACTGAAGAGAGCAAATACATAAAATTTCTGCAGCAGCAAAGCAGAAAATGTGATCACAAGAGGCTCAGAGCTGCAGTGCAGGGAGCTGTCCCTATAATATTTTAATCTCATTGTTTTTAAGGTGCTACACAGAGGAAAAAAAGTTACACCACCTTCCTTCACTAAAGCTATAGCTCTGGACACTGCCAAAACTAGTTTTGCAATCATACTAGCTCCTTACAACAAGAGTTATACATGCTATGAATTCCAGTACTTTCCTACCTTTCAGGTTGGCATGATCATCCTTCTTAGCCCCGTGAAAAAAAAAAATAAAGAAGCGGAAAGATCTTCTTGATCACTATCACCGTGGATAGTGTCCACTAAATGTTGGGCAAAAGGCTCAGGAGAACCACACTGTTACCCCTCAGCCATCCAGCCACGGCAGGCAAATGGTTTAATGCACTTTTTTCTTTGTTAGGGTGCATTAAAAAAACAACAACAAACCCAAAAAACAAAGTCACCTGCGCCAAAACGTAAAAATAAATGGGGGAAAAAAAAAAAAAAAAAAAAGAAAGAAGAAGAAATTAATTCCCCGTGCTTGCAATTCATGTGCCTCTGCCTCGTGCAGCACCAAAAAAAATCACCCAAAAAAAGTTATCCACGTCTCAGAGAACTGAGGTCCCTCCTCAGTTAGGATCCCAGGAGGAGTGGAGTGTGGAAGAAGCACAAGCCATTTCCAAACCGAAATCAATTTTTAGAGCTGACAAGCGGAATGATTTGGAAGCTTTCCAGGGGGAAAGGGGTGTGTAGCTGCACCCCGGCATCGCACAAGATGAGAACGGGAGGTGGGTTTGGCAAAGGACTGGTTCCTGATTTAAAAACAACAACATCTCCCACTGTTCCTTCCCCCATCCCTGGAATTCTCTGCCTCCCTCCTGCGCAATGGGCGGGAACCTGGGTGTTCTTGACAAATCCTTCTTTCTCCGCACCCATTTTCATTGGGTTTAGTCTCAAATTTACCTCTCCCTCCTCTTCCTCTCCCCAACAGGCCTGCAGCTGGCTAATTGTTCATTAGTGAGAGTTCGGGGTATATCCAAAACTTTTGGGATGGTTTATGCAAATCCGCGCCTTCATTTTATTGTATTTTTTTTTCCTGGTTAAACCGGCAGTATTACCAACAGTACATTAAAAAAAACCCAAACCAAAAACCTCAGAAAACCACACACATTGTGGGCGAGGCCACTCAATATCATGAGACTCCCTTCAAATAATGTAAATTTCAAATTAATAAAATACGGGGAGGAGTTGCCTTCTCCTTTCCCAGTGCATCTGACCCCGGATTTGGGGAATTTTCTATCAACACAAGAAAAGGCATCGCACAATCTGAGAACGGGAGGTTCAGGGTGGGAATGGTCACAGAATCACAGAATGGGGATTTGATGAGAGCCCTGCTGAAACACTGCAAGGGACCAACAGTGTTTTAGTTAAAACCAGGATGGCAACTTTGGTTTTTCACCATAAACAAAGTAGAACGGGGAGCAAGAAGTCACCGAGTACACACCTGAGTTTCTTCCTATTGAGTTGGGATGTGATGCTACCTAAGGAAAATGAACTTGTGAAAGGGCAGGATGGAACCACACACTCCAAAGACATCTCTGGCAGCTCGGGAAGGGTGCTGAGCCTGGGCTGCCAGCTGGGAATTTACAGGCAGCTTCTTCCCTTGGGGCTGGAGGGGAGGCTGCGGGCAGGGCTGGCAGCGGCTCCCAGCTCCTCCCGGGCAGGTAACGGCAGATGGAGGCACCGCTGCCCCGAGCTTCCCGGGGCTTCTCCAGGATGCGAAAGGAATCACACTTGCAAATCTCAAGTGGATGTTTTCACAGCCTTAAAATAGGGTCAGCTGCCCCCAAGCAATCGGAGTGAAAAACACAGGAAGGGTGACTGGATGGAAAGAGAGTCCTTTCCTTCACTGGCTGGCACATCTCTTGGGCCTGGCCAAGGATGGATTGGTTCTTACCTATCTCCGGCCTAAAAACAAAAACAAAAAGCCAAACAAACTAAGAAACATACTGAGGGCAATGGAAAATGATCAAAGCTCTTCAGCCTGCTTGCGTAACTGATTTGTGGAAGGTGTTTCATAAACATTTCATAAGAAGAAGAATTATGAAGAAAACATCTCCCAACCTGCCTGCAATTACTGCACAAACTCTTCCTTACCAGTAGGAAGAAGGGGAGGAAAAAAAAAGAAAAAAAAGTAGTACATCTGTTTTGTAACTGATCTGTGAACTTTTGGCAAACGTTTGGCTCGTGAAAACATCCTGCAGACATATTGCAAAGCTGTAAAAATCCAGCCTTACATGAGGAAGTTGGAAAGATTCACTTTAGCAGCTCTGATTTCAGTGGATGGAAGGCCATACCCTTCCAACAGACAGATGGACAGACCCAAGGGTTGGGCAGGACTCTGGCTGAAGTATTCCTCATATTAACCCAGCTCTAGGGTCACTGCTCATGGGAAATATGAAGTGGCCTTCCTCATCTCTTAGGCACCAAAGCAGGCAGCCTGAACACAGCCCCAAGCCACCTCCTTTTGATGAATATTTCTGATGTAACAAGAACTGCTCTGTCATCCTCTTCACAAAGGTGGGACCCATCGACTGATTCAGCACCCAGAGCCTCAGATGCTTTCCTCAAATCTAGATAAGAGGTGCCCATACCTAGCCAGAGTGAGGCCCTTAGAGCTCTTCCAGCCTTCCCCAGGACCAGTTATGGGGCAGGAGCTGTGGTTGGTAGGGCAAGAGAGAAGACAATTGTATTTGTTGTGCAGTTTCTATTTAGACGGTAACCTCTTTGAAATAGATTTCTATCTGCCTTCATATCTGGCTTATCTCCCAGTCAGCAGCTCCCAACTCTTGCAGAGTTTGATTTACTCACATCCCTCCCCCCACTGCAGGGCTGTAAGGCTGTTTCGTGGGGTGAAAGAGGGTCAGGTGCAATCAGACTTCAGAGGATCCCGTCCCTCGCTGAAAACAAACAGGACAGTTCTTCCAGGGCTGAAGGAGTCCCAAAGTGCTATTTGATACAACAGAGCTGCCCCAAAGTGACTTGGCTGAAGTTAAGGGAGAAAATCCTATGGCAGAAAGAAGATTCAAAGCTGGATCCAAAGCTACTGCAGTTAACTGAACCTTTCCACCTTCCAAAGGCGTAAGCGTGCTTCCCTGTGAATTACCTGCACACGTGGGCACCATAAAATAAAAAACACACTAATAATAAATTATGGCAATAAGAATAATGGGCTTGCAATTACAATTTCCACATGTGCTATCCTGCACATACAGCAAGGCTTAGCAGACACCCAGGAAGGAAGCAGAAAAACCTAATGTCAGTGCAAAGCTATTCACCCCACAACAACTGATATTTCAGACTGAAGTTGTCAGCACGACATAGAGTTAATCCCATGCTGAATGCCTAACAGACTATATCCTACAACTCAACAATGACAGCACATTGAAAAATTAAATTGTAATCCTCAAGACACCTGCATCACAGCAATATGAGGTCTTTGAGTTTATTAATTGAGGCCTGATCTGATATGCTCTATCCTGTGAGCTTCAGCTCAGAATGTAGTAAAAGGGGGAAATCCAAACTTTGAGTAAGCAAGCTACATGCCTCACAAAAGAAAACAAACAGAGCCACGCTCAGCTTTGTATTCACAAGCTTTCTGATACAGCATTGCCCTAGAGTTTTTGCTTGTAAAGAGAGAACAGGAAAAAAAAAAACCCAAGTCACTCCTCTGTGCTGAACAATAAACCTCAAAAGGATTCTGTATAGCACAGCAGGCTTCAAAAGCAGGCACTGGGCAAGGGAGAAGAGAACCAGAGGTGGGAAGAGCACCTGCCCTGAATGCCATGCTTAAATAGGTGTCTGCTCAGGTCAGCACATCCTGATGCTCCAGAGCAGCTCCAGCTGCTCTCCCATTACAGACCACAGCCTCTGGCACAGCTGCCAGGTGGTCATCTGGAGTCAGAGAGCATGGAACTGGCAAAGAGATGCTGGAAACAACCACTTGCAACATCTTCACTCTACCAAGACCCGTGGACATGTCACATTCAAGTATTTTTAAAAAGAGGAGGGGAAGATGCAATTTGCTTAGCCAGAATGGTGAGAACCTCCAAACAAAGCACAGAAAACAACTGTACCACCATTAAGGCTGTCATTCCAGGACTTTTCTTGCCCCTTTCTCCCCATCTTTGCTCCATCCTTGGCCCAGAGGTCCTACCCCAACTTTCTCATGGGTTGCAGCACTGCTCTCTGTTTCACTTGCCCAACTTCCAAAGCTCTCCAGAACTCCACCTCTGCCTACACCTTTGTGCTTATCTTTTCTGCTCCCACCCTGGGCTTCATCCCTGCCCCTTTCCTTATCAATCTGATTTCATACACACCAGGCTCCATGGCTTCTCCCATGCCCTCTTGCATGCTCACACAGGTTCCCTGGAGCCTGATCACGTTCCTGTTGAAGTCAGCAGCAAAGTTGCCTTATTGGGCTTTTCTGGGGCCAGAATCAGACTCTCCAGTATTCTCCCTGCATGAAAAAATTCCCCCTTTCCATCAGTCTCTTGTTTAGGATGAACAAACTGGGATTGCTCTGGATTCTCAGAGCCCTCTGACTGCCAAACACTCACAAAGCATCTGAAGACCTGGCACTGCCTCCCTGCTATGCCAGGTCTGGATCAATCATCCACGAAGGGGGCTGATCAGTGCCTCCTTGGCAAGTCAAGTCGTGGCACAGGTAGCCCTTGGTAGCCAGGCTCCTTCCACCACATCCCACGTTTGAGAGGAATTAACTTAGAACGAGATGGCTCCCGTGACTGGCTCCATCCCAGCTCTGCAGGTTCCTCTGATTGGTTCCCAGTCCTTTTGGCACCAGTTGCCAGGCCCCAGGGAACTGGGATACAAGAAGAGCAGCTAGAGGGATTGTACTAAGTACACAGAAGTAATATAATTTCAAAAGAAAGGGAGAGTGAGAAAGAGCATCTCCACGGGAGAGTATCACAGAGTTTTTCATTTTGGGTAGAGGGAATGAAGTCTTGTGACTGAGAGAAAGAGGGAGCTCAGAACCAATTCTCCCAACTCGGTGGCTTTGGGCAACTTCTCTATTTTGGGGAAAGAGGGCAATGGGGTTTATTGCTAGCATAGACCCAACATCTGACTCCTAAAGGGCTAAGCAGCCCCGGTTCAGCCCACTGGTTTCACATGGAGCACCTCTGGTACGGATCAGCACCTCTGGAAAGAACGAGCACTCTGATGTCAGGCTTCCAAAATTAAAGGCCTTGCTTGAAACCCCATCCTCTTCACCTTTTGTGCTATGACTTGCTCTTCTGCAAAATGGGTGTAGGGCCCCACCCTTGCTGGGTGGTGCAGGTTTTGATTGAATTCTTGGAGCTCACCAGATGAAAGGCCTTCAAGAATTCAGAGTCCTCTCCTTATTACCAGTGAGCCATTCTCTGCTAGGCAGAAGAGTCATATCCATGCACAGTAGCTCATGCAACTCATCACTTAATAGGTGCTGGGCAACTTAAATTGGTTGACAGTGACAGCCATGCCTTGAGCATGTTAAGTTTCTATTGTGAGTTAAGTTTCTATTGTGGAAACCATTGTTATATCCCTTTAGACAGGTCCATGAAACTAGGAACCTGCAAGCCTAGAAAATATCTCCCAAAGGATGATAGGAACCCAGCTGGAGTGAGGAATTTGCATGAAGAGATCTGTCTCTCCCTTATCTCTAAGCCAGCTCTGAAACAACTCTTCAAGATACATTGCCAGTGAGCTGAAGCAACAAGCAGAGAATATTTCTTATAAATCCAGGTTGCTCTTTAGGAGCCTGGAGAAGGAAAGAAGTTTCTGAATGGGCTGCAGCTGGATCTTGGGGAACAGATACAGTCCAACCAGATGGGAAGTGATGCTGGGTTGGGGTCAACTGTTACTGGCCAAAATAAAATTAAATTCAGTGGTTTCAGTCCACCTCTTAAGAAAAACATTTAAAAGGCCAAATTCTTCCTCCTGACTTCAATATTTTCATACTTTTTCCTCCTTACTTCCCCCTTTCCCTCATAAGCTTCCCCAGAGACTCACTGCCTTGTTTTGGAGTTCATTCCCAGCACCTCTCTGAGAGCTTCTGCAAGGTGCCAGAACAAAACTAGCTTGAAGAAGAGGTTCCTCAACATATCTGCCCTAAACAGTGCCAGATATAGAAACAGAGGACTTCCCCTCAAGCCAGGGCTTTCTCTGATGCTTTCCCAAAGGGCTGCATTTCAATGAAGAATCTGCACACATACAAATTTATGCAATCAGTCTGTCCCTAGGACAGAGCAAGGCAACTTCAAAAGAAAAGGCCAAGGTAGTGTTCAGCTTAGATCCAGTGTCAGTCAAGACAGATACGGACAGCCAGGCTGATTTCCAGTTAGTGAAGGCTCAAGAGATGAAAAGCAGATGCAAGACTTAGGCTGATCCCCTGGAGCAATGCAGAGAAGAGAGAGTGAAATCTGAACTGATCCCCAGAGGGGAGGAGGAAGCAGGATGTGAATCTCCCCTTGAGAGAAGGGCAAAACAGGACTGGGATGGAAATCTGGAGGGCAGACTGAAACCTGAACTACCCACAGGGAAAAGCCAAGCAGGAACAGAAATGACATGTAGGGAACACATGAGATTAGGGGGAGGTGGGAACCCAAAGTGGAATGAAAAACTATGAGAGAGATCCCTGCGGGGAGGGAAGCCCTGATTGAGCAAAATTAAATCTGCAGGGAGTTTTGCATCCCAGATATTAATAACAAACTACCTAGCAAGTTAGGCCCTTCTTTCCATCTTCAAAAGGATGGAGGGGAGGAAGAACTTGTCTGTGGTTGAGCACAAGACTATGAATCAGAGCATCTGAGTCCATATCCCAGCTCAGAGAGGGAGCAGGTCCCTGGATTACAATACACCTCAATGTCCACAGGCAACTGCCCTATAAAGCATCCACTGATTTCAACTGCAGCCGTGGTGCTCAGCATCTTTGAAAAAGCCAGGTAGTCTGTCTGTGTCTGCCTCACCTGTAAGACAGAGTGAAACACCTCCCTACCTTCTGGAGGCACGGGGATGCTAAATTCATTAGCAAAGTATCTTCAGACATGTGGGTGGAAAGTACCAAACAAGGTCAGAGCATTATTAATGGGACTGAAAGAGAGTCAAGCAGTGATTTTTATATCCTGGATGCAGTTTGATCACTTCAATTTTCCTGTCGTGTATCTACAGGACAGCAGTTATGAAGACCTGAGACAACTCTCTCTGCATCCCAAAAACAGCTATTGAAAACCTTACCTAAACTTCAAAAGTTGAAGTTCCTTTGCACAAGGACTGTCAGATATGAACAGGACAGGGACATGAGTTAGATAAGAGGTCCTGAGGGAGAGGAACCCCTTTGGCATCTCTTACTGAGAGCAGGACAGTAACACACAGGACCCTTGACTTGGTTTTGGAAAGGAGGAATTTTTTAACAGACCCCATCATTCATTACTGTTTTGTGATATACTAGCAGACACACTCAATTAGACAAAAAAAGTCTACTCAAGTCTTGCTGACTGGGAATCTTAAGCAGCTCAATTATTTATTGCTGACTGGGCACTGAAGGAGAGAGATTGTGAAAAGTGGCACATGGCAATGAGCTGGTGTGCAAATACAAGTGCTGAGCTAATGTGCACATGAAACAGGAGGCCACTCCAACTGCATATTTATTTCCTTATTTTGTTCTGTTCCTGTTATTTTGTCCCTTGCTGTTCTAAAGATATCTCCCAGCCCGGCAATACATCTCAAAGCTACCTCCTTTTCCCAGGTAAATCCATCCTAAGATCCTATTTCCAGGAGGTCTGTTAGACAGAGATTCACCGTAATGATATCCCCTGATTGGTGTTAAACAAAGAATAAATGGGAAAGTTCAAGCTGTGCTGAGCTCTGGGCTGCTCACACCTGCCAGTGCCTGTTTGTCTGTCTCAAATCTTGCCAAGTCTCATGGCAGGATCACCTTTGCATTGATACAAATATCAAACCTGTCATTATTATTAAACAAATGACAGCCTCTCTGCCAGGGCTGCCTTTTTCCTAGGAATGCAACTGCATGACATATTTAGAAACAGAGCAGATCCTGCAAAACCTTTCCTGCACTGGTAGCACATCCTCTTCCAGCTTCATTTCAAGAGAGACATTTTCTCTACCAGCATTGGACTGCAGTTCAGTGCTTGAGAGCATGAAGGGGCTTGGAGATGACCTCTAATTCCCTCCTTTGGGAATCTGAGGAAGGTCTGAGCCTTTGGTCCTCCCTGCCTGCTGCAAGGACCAACAGATGACACTGTCCTACACATCACCTCCCTGATGGAAAAAAAAAAAAATCAGGGCTACAGCACTGGTGTGTTTCCTCCTCCAGCTGAGGAGGGCTGGAACACTCACCCCACGCACACAAACCCTGTGTTGCCTCCCCAAACCATCAGCCTGAGCTCCATCTGTGTATTCCAGAAGGCAAGATTATCTCAGGGATTATGCCAGGCACGGGGTGGATTACCTGGCTCTCAGAAGAGCTCTTTTCAGAGCCAACTACAAAACCAAACAAGGGCAGTGGTTCTGACTGCTGTGTATTCCATCAGGGAAATAAACCAAACAAGAGCTGGGAAGAGGATCGGCACATTACAGGGAAGAAAAGTTCTGATTTCAACACTTTCCGTCCCACTTTTTCCTGATCCCACTCGATGCCCTTTTGTGCCAAGACTCTGAAGCCACCTTTGCAGAGTTACTCAGTTCTGTCCCTGAAATGCTCTGGACACAATCCCAAACCATCAAAAAGCAGATGTCCCTATTCATGTTGCCAGCACTGAAGGTGAAAGTTTATTACTATCTCTTTGCATTTCCCTTGATATAAACAGGAAACAATCAGCATCAGACTCACTAAATGAAAAGCCAAACCAGATAGGCAAGGCAGAAGATGCTTCTTTTTCCATACACACCCTTTTCCCTCTCATTCACATACAAATTACTGTTGAATCCAGGTGGGAGGAGAGTTTAAGGGGAGAGGGGGGGGAGAAAGGGGGAGAAATGTTTGCCAAATAGGTTGAGGGATCAGAAGGCAGCTTTCTCATAAAGCAGAGGGCTGACCCACAAACTGCTAGAAAACCTCAAACTCCACAAGAGTTTCCCTCCTCCCCATTTGCAGGGTGAAAGCAGCCACAGCAGGGAACTGGGAGGCAAGGAAGGGGTCTAACCAGGTCACTCCACCCTTCTCTTCCCGCCTGGAGCAGAACATGGGAGGGAAACAGAACTGAAATGTAGGCCATCTACAAAGACGGGGGGAGAGGTTTAAATGATGTGAGATTTATGATCTTCAAAGAGATTAGCATCCAGCACTCCAAATAAAGTTAAAGAGAGCTCAGCAGCTCTTGCATTTGGTTTGGAGTTGGGTTTCAAGCCATACTTCTCTGGCTTCGGTTTGAAAACTTGAATTGCAAGGTAACAAAAAGAAAAAGAAAAGAAAAAAAAAAAGCCACCCAAAACCAACCTCAAACCCCAAACCAAAATTAAAAAACCCACCAACCTCCACCCTAATGAAGGAGCTCAGCACCTGATTTTTTTCATATAAAAACACTTTGATATTACCATATCTCCCTTCTTCCTTTTTCTAGTCCTTTGAAATCTATTTGCTGAATTGAAGATGAATTCACCAATAGCTGAGGTCAACCTAAAATGTGAGTGTATAACCTGTGTGCACCTGGGCTCATTCTTATTTAAAATAACAAAAATAACTACACTGGCTCAAGTCTACATGGTCTGGAGAGGGCCAAGAGAGGGAGACAAAGAGCCACCTGCACAGCTCTGTGTCCATCACATGGACTGTCATAACCCCCTCCCTGGGGTGAATTGAGGAGGAATTACACCAAACTTAAGAAAGAAATACCAAAGTTTTATCAAAATATCGTTTTAATTGTTGGTAAGCCCCCAGTCAGGTTTGTCCCTGCTATATAAACAGATGTGTTGGCACAAGCCAAACAGATTTTGCAGTTCCCCTTGGGTGGAAGGAGAAAGAAGTGAATGCTACAAAAAAAGCTGTCATAAAACCAAAGTCTCTTTTCTAGGAGGAGAACAAGAAGAACCTGGGGTCCAAATCCTACTGACTGCCAGGCTGTCTGCCCCTGTGACTTCTCTAACATCCATTTGGTGGCATGCAGAGGATTAGGATGTTGAAGAGAATGGGTCAAATCACCAGTTGGTTGAAGCCAGCCCTGCTTCACCACAGTCAATATTAAGTTTCCTTGATTAACCTCAGCCCAGCTTCCAGCTCTAACATCTTTGTGGCATTGCCATAGGAAAAGTATGCAACACTTGCACTTTCACAGCTTATTTCTATCTTGAGGGAATTTTCTTTTATCACTAGTTAGAAGATTGGATTCTTCTCTTGGCGTGTAGAAAGCCTCTGCTTTGGGCTCTGCAATCCACAGAGCTGGAGACACAAGGCTTTTTGTTTTCAGCTAGGTATTCCAAAAAACCTGGGAAATGGCTGAACGTGTTAAGACACCTTTGATAGGAAGTTACAACCCACCCAGAACCAGGGCAGCCAAACCAACCAACCAACCATCTGCCAGGCAAGAGCCACCAAGGCAACCTTGAAGGCCAGAAAAGTCACAGCAAGAAGGTTCAGCTGCCCAGCTGCTGCTAGCAGGGAGTTTTACAAAGGATCACAACCCTTGAACTCGGGGACTGTACAATTGCTGTGCTGTAAGGAGTGCCAATATCTGCTTCAGATGCTCCTGACAGCCTGCAGAGTCACAGCTCCTTCTGGTGCCAGGCTCCAGCTCCCTGGGAACAATCCTGCAGCAGATCAGAGGCTTAGCTCTCTAGACCTTCTCTTTTCCTTTCCAAGGTACAAGCCCAGCTCCACTGCTGGCCACAGCCATCCTCAGTGCTGGACTAAGAGAGCATTTTCTCACTTTGCTGTGCAGATTCAAGATCTGGACTCTCTGCAGGGCTGTCACCTTCCTCCCCTGGCAGTTCTGATGGGAGATCCAGGGATTTTTTAGACCCACATAGGAAAATCTCCAGGAAATCTATCAGACAGGCATTGCTTTTAGCTGCCTGAAGCAGGAGAATAACAGCAAACCCAAAGGCATTGGTCCCTCTGACATTCATTCGCAATTAGGGCTTGTTTGCCATGCAAGAAGCACTTTCTTTTATCTGTTGTCCCTTTACCTTTACCTTGTAAAGAGGCATCATCCATTGCAGGCAGGTCTAGCCTTGACCTACACCCTCCAAGACCTTAAACCACCTCAGTTATGGTCCCTGCCCAGGTCCCTGCTCTCAGCCTTGCACACCACAGTGCTTTCAGCGCCAGTGTCACAAGCAGTGTAAATGCATGAGGCTCTGGGGAGGGATTTGCACATTTGTTGGTGTAACAGAGGCCCCTCTTGGTTTCTAAGTGACAATGGAAAAAATTGAAAAGCCAGAAAAAGCCTCAAGCAAATGGTGATTTAAAGAAATTCTGTAATTAACTGAACTTCCATGAAACAGGAAGGCCTGGAAACCAGAAGTTTAATCTGGCATTCTATCCCACAAAGAGATTTGGGAAGATCTTATGTGGTCTCTTTAATGGTAGTTTCTGACCTAACAGTTTTATCTCTTATCAATAGCTGCCTGGCACTCAGCAAGATGAGCAATTAAAAAACAGTAAATCAAGAAAGCAGGAGAATATCTGGTAACCCAGGGAGCTTCTTACCTGCCTGTTAAAGTCCAGCCCATTCTGTTCATTCCCTACAATGAAACAAACAGAAAAATATCTCAGTATTAATGACAGTTATTATAGATACAAACTTTCCAGAACTTTGAATAAACATAACCAAAGACACACTGCTGGCCCAGTTTACTGCAAAAACAAGGAAAGAATGAGAAAGGTGGAGCTGATGTGAATGCAGCAATGGAAATGTGAAGGTGCTTTTGCAATGTTGGGTGGTATCAGCCTTTGCTGAGGTGTAACAGAGGTGCTTCTGCCTGGGAGATAGCTGAGCACACAGCAAAGGTGGGGGAAAACTCACTGACTGCAAGGGAGATTCCAGCAGAGGTCAGCTGAAGGATGTTACAAATCCACTGGGAAATCCAAGGTACATAAACCAAGAGCTAACTGTGGGAGAAGCTAGCAAACAGGTGGCCAAGGCTGTTAACCAAGGATCTTCAGGAACCTATGTGGCACTGAGTAATCACGGGATATCCAAAGGAACAGAGGGTGCCGTGGGGTTGTGCTCGAGAGGCGTCTCCTTGATTCCAAAAGAGATTGGCAGGCACAGGGGGAAAATCAGACAGGTTTCAGCCTGAAGGTACTGCACAGGCCCTCACTCATTCCCCTTTGATGATAAACATTCCCCCCCCCACTCCTCCATCACACCTGCCAAATTCATCAAGAACATCACAGAGGAAAGGTTGTACTCTCCACAGATATGAATGCTTTAAGGGATTCCACGAAGCTTCTTCAGTTGCAAAGGCAACCCCAAGAAAGCCCTTCCCTTTGCAACCAATTCTCTAAGTCCCTGCCAGTCCAACCGAGTCTGTGATAGTCTTAAAACTGTTCACATCCCACTGGCACAAGCCCCCAGGGCTGCCTCCTCTGGTTTTTTGCAGGATAACGTTCCCCATAAAGCACAGTCCTGTGATCTGATCAAGCTTCAACACATCATTTTTCTTTTTTTTCCCTAGTTCACGCCTCTCTTGCAAAAAGTTGGAAAGCTGTTAGGAGAGGCTGTGCAGGCAGGAGTGCAACTCCAATTCTCCCATTGACTTGCTTGCTTCAGCTGAACAAGCCTCTGCCCTAGCCTAGCATGCATTCTTCCCCTTAGCACCACACACATAATATTCTCCAGTGAATCAGCATGGTCCTTGGAGATCTTCAGAGGGAGCATGCTTGGTACAATTATTCATAGATGGCAAAATATTTTAGAATCAGTGATAACAATTTCATGGCAACCCTGACTGCTGCTATCTAGAAACAGCTCTGGAGATTTAATCTGCAGCACGTTAACAGAACTGACTGTGGAAACTGAGCTGCTTTTGTTAGCCTGAGCTTTAGGTCTTCACCAGCAAGCAATCCCAGAGCCCAGTTTCACAGCAGAACAAGCTGTTGCCCCCTGCTCTGAGATCTCCTCTGTTTTCCCACCATCTGCATCCCAATCTAGATTCAGCTCTGCACCTTTTCCCCCAGCCTGTCTGTGTTTCTGCTGTGCTAAAGCTCTCAAAGCTTCCCCTCTTCCCAATAGCAGAGGTCTTCATCTTCCCCCACGTAATTCCTGACCCTGCTCCCACCATCTGCTCCCTGACCACCTCAACTCCAGCTGCTCCCGCCCCAGGAATTTGGTTCATTCATTGCATTCCAGCTCTGTGCCCCAAGAGCCAACAACTGCAGATCCAACAAGGATGGGAATGCTGATAGTGTTAATAGAAGATCACAATCAGCATCCACACACCTGAGCAGGACTGCAGGAAGATCTTCAAGGCCTGAAGTTTCTACCTTTGAAACCCATGTGGGGGGGGTGGGGTTGGATCTAGAGGCAGTAGCTAAAGGGAAAAAAGGCAAGGAGGAAAGAAGAAGGAAATAAAGCTCCCAGTTGCTAAAATAGAACAGGAAGGAAAAGGTAATCCTCTCTGGGGTTTTTTGGATGCGAGAGTTTCGCTCACGTTCAAATGCAGCGTGTTAATCAGGCAAGATTCAAAGACCTTGAGGGAAATCCCTGGGTCTCAGTGATGATGACCCTGAGTCACTACCCATACACCCCAAAACTTTCAACTTGAGGACAGGAACTGAGTTGCACTCCACACACCAGGCCCCACTTCTCCTGCACACTGTCCCTCCTCTTCCAAGATTCCCATCTCTCCCTTTTCCCACCCTGAACAAGCACGTGCAGCTGACAAACTTCTACTTTGCTTTTTCCCTTTCTGCCCTACAAGGTCAGACACAGCTTTAAGTGTTGCCCTCTGTTCCTTTGCACGGCCCTGCCACAAATCACCAGGGGTGTTCAGCAACACCTCAGCCAGGTATTTTGTGACAGTGGAGCATCCAAATATGTATGGAGATTGCCATTAACTCACTCGTAGCTTGGGTGTCTAAGTCTGAGATAACTGCCCCAGGCTGTCTTGGTAGACAGGAGGAGAAATAGGCACCTCCAGAGGCCGTTCATCTGACCTATCTCAGACGCCTATCTTAAGTTGAGATTAATGGCCCTCTGGAGATGAGTATTTCTCTTTATTGACTACAAAGGAACCCAGGGGCAACTTCTTCAGACTTAGATGTCCAATAGTGAGATATTTAAAACTGGGCGAGGTGATTTCTGCTCCCAGTGGTTATGTAAATGGGAGCTGGATACACAAATCTCTGCAGCTTCTCAGCAGGACGGGTGACTGTTTGTGCACAGATTTATTTGCAAACAAATCTCATCTTTTTCTGTTTCAGTAGAAGTTTGTGTCCAAGTAAAATTAAAATGATTCCAGCTGCAAGCCAAGGTTTGGGTGTGATAAGGATAACAACTCTCCACTTTCAATTACATTTGTAACTTCCCTACAAATATTTTGAAAATAGGCTCTGTTTCCTTCCAGTTTCTATCAATATCAGGCCTCACAATGAAGTAATTTTTCTCCTTAAAGGAGCAGGCTGTTCAGACGAGGATCTGCACTTAAGATTTAATCTTTTCTAGCTCCAGGAGATAAAAAGAAAGAAAAGTCCATCTGGCAGCAGATTTTCTGCTGCTGCAAACTTCCAGAACTCCACTGATTTCGATGGACCTTCACAGCAGCCAACAACTTCCCTCTTGCTAGACCAGCCAGACACCACGGGATCCAAAGTCTCCAGCATCTGCTGGATGCAGCCCTCCCCTCCTTAAATTGCATCCATCGGGGGAAGCCCTGGGATTTAAATGGGGAAAGATTGCTTTGAATCCCTAGCAGCAGGGTTCCCCACCGAGCATGTCTTTATTCCCCTTTGTAAGGGTGTTCCGGACAGGGGAAAAAAAAATTAAAAAATACAGTGATAAGCTCAGCCGGCTCCCCGCAGCACAGCAGCCGAGGACCTGCTGCTCTCCTTGGTTCACCTGGCAGCTGTTTTGCATAGCACTGGCATCAGATCTGGTGCGAGTTTGCCTGGGGAGGTTTCTCTGGGGATGGGAGCAGCAGAACAGTTCCGGGCAGCTTCCCCCCCACCTGCTGCTCCTCACCCCCAGCCCTCCGGAAAGCAGAGTTTGTGCCTGAAAACCAAAGACAGAACTCAGTCAGAACTGACACGGTTCCCACTGGAAGCCACCGAGACAGTCCTGCACTTGAGGAGAAAAGTACTGTCATAGGAGAAAAGAAAAAAGAAAAAAAAAAAAAAAATTAAAAAAAAAATAATCAAGATTGAAGTGTGCCTTCATCTTTGCAAAGCGAACGCATGCAGCAGCATGCAGATGTCACCTATGGGCTGTGACAGCTGCCCGTGGCTTTTCACCCAACAACAAACACAGAGCCAACCTTATTCCCCTTAGTCCATATTCCCCTTCCCACCCAGCTACCACACTTAATTCACCTCGCAGTTTGATCTCAGAAGGGACAGGGAATCAAGAGGTGATTTCAATCTTCAGCAGGTGTTGGGGAATTCCCACAGGGAATCAGTTTTTCTGCAGTGTGCATTTGGGAGGGAAATCCAGAACAGCTGAATGGTGATGGAGGAACAGTGCCAGGCAGACACCAGGCAGGGGATGCAGCTGCCTGGGCTTAGATGTCTAACTTTTAGGTGTCTAATTCTGAGCCAATTGCTCTAGGCTCCCTTTGCAGCCATGGAGAAGAAGCAGGAGCTTCCAGAGGGCAATTCATCTCACCCCTGAGATAGAGGGCAGGGAGATGAATCACCTTCTGGAGACACCGATCCTCATCATCCACCTGACAAAGAGCCCATGGTGTGCAGGTCAGACTTCAGCCTCAAAATATTAGATATCTAAAATTAATCTCACCTATCCTGAAGAATTTAGCACTTCAGTTAAAAAAAGCACAACAGGATTAGAGATGGACAAAGCAGACCAGATGCAGAGCTTTTCAGTGTGTATTTACTACAAGCTGAGAATCAGCATGTTCACATTAACTGAGACAAGAATCAAATCTCTCACCTCAGACAGCATGTGAAGTTAAAATATTACCTAAGAACAGGTAGAGTGGCAGCAATTATAACTACAAATAATACTTGACCCACATGCTATAAATGAAGCAAAATGCTCACCTGCACTGAGAAGGATGTGGTTCTATTAAGCAAGATGTTCAGCATCAAATACACCCCTCAGAATTTCAATTCATTTTGGAAACTCAAGCAAATACTAAGTAGCAGCCCTCTCACTACTGTTGCCAGCATTCAGACCAGCAGGAAGAGTCCTGGGTGGTAGCAGATTTTTATATCACTTGCTCTTCACTTCAGTGGTTCCCCCAGATTCCCCCCAGCTGTGTCCAGTGGCACCTGGAAGCTCCCAGGCCCTGCTGGGGTGTTTGCTGCTGCCAAGGCTTACCTTACAGAGAGGTTTTTAAAGGAAGCAAGGGAAGGTGTGAGCAACGTGGGGAGTTTTCTAGGTAGGACTACAACTTCCATGGAAACTTTGCTCTAAAGACACAAAGAGACCAAACCATGGGAGCATCTCCATGGGAAAGCTGAGGCAGGTTGGGAAGAAAAGTGAATCTGTGCTGACTTAGTCAGATGGTTACAGACTCCAGGGGAAGCTTTCACTGAAGACTCAAGTGTTTCATTTGGGTGGCAACCTGTGGGTTATAAAAACATCTTTCCTTTGTCATCAGTGCCTCAAAGAAATCTCATCTCCCAGCCCCACTGCAGCCCTGGGTGCAATATACCCTTCGTGTGGGGCAGGGGGAGAAAGCAGGACAAGTGTGGGAGACTCGAGCAGTTTCCAGAAGGAAACCTGAGGGCAGTAGTTGTTCCCACGGAAAACATTTCACCTGCAGGTGCTGGGAGAGGGCAAGTCTCTTCTCTTAGACCAGAGGCAAGAGAGAGATCAGACCAGCTCTTCCTTTGCCCCTCTAATTCAAGTCAAACCAGCCTTTTGTTCCCCTTTCCCCTCCCCATCCTTTTTTATCCTCTTCCATAATGGGATGTTTAAGAAAAAAAAATAAAATAACCCAACCTCAAACCCTAATCACCTTCATTTGAATTTCAAATATCCCCCTCCTGGCCTCCCCCACGCCCCAACTGACTCGGAGCTGGGAATATGGAAATTTCTCCTGCTTGCCTTAAATGTGGCTGTGCTATGAAAATCATCAGCCTTATGCAAATCCTGAGCAGGCCCAATTGCCATAGTAACCAGCTGTTTCCAGCCCAACTGCTGCTGCTTTTATTTATTTGGGACTTGTCCTGGGGCTGTTCATAGCTGCAGGGGAAAGAGACAAGAGAAATCCTGGAGGCTTTGAGGAAAGTTTCACGAGGGAGAGCTTGCCTTGGAGAGCAAAGGCTCAGTGTGGGGCCAGCGAAGGCCAAGTTTCCTCAAAAGACTCTGGCCTGGCAATCTTTTTCCAGACTGACCTGAAGAGGTAATAACAGAAGACAAAAAAAAAAAAAAAAAAAAAAAAAAAAGCCTGTGCATTCCTTGGCTTGCCTGCTGAATGAAACAAGAAATGTCCCAAGAATCACTGCCTGAGCACCCTCCATCTTACACAAGCCCTTGCTCTGACATCCCTTGCTTGTGAACAGTTCCTTTTGCCCAAGCTAAAAGCTGGCACAGAGGTTGGAGCCTCCACAGAGCCATCATTGTGTTAAAAGAGAGCAGGAGACCCTCTCCAGATGGTTGGAATACACTAAACACCAGCCTTCCCCAGCAGAACCCAGCAAAGCTCAGGGCTCTGCTCTGCTGAGAGCTGTACCCATCCCTCAGGAGCAGCACCTGCACCAAAGAGCTTACACCCTGGGAAAAAAAGTGGGAAAAGGGATCAGGAGCCTCACTTTGGGGCTGAAGAACAGAGAGACACTTAACAGAGATTGTACAGGGGGTATGTGACAGTGGGGCACTCTGAGACAAGATCTCTGTTTCTCCCAGTGGATTTAATGCATTGTAGAAGCCAGAGGACTGGGAGGATCCTTTGCTTTTGTGGGAAATTTCAGTTTCGGAGCTGCCCTTGCTTTCCTGTCCCCACTACCAGGGAACTTGAGGTGTATTGCAGCAAAGGAAGGTGCCTCATGCTGGCATCCTTCCACAGGCACATACTGGCTGAAGCTGAGGCTGCAGGGGGAGAAGAATGACCTTTGAATGAATATCCCCTCAAAAAGAGACATTTGGCAAGACCATAAGAGCAGATGCATCGTATCTCCTTGACATATCCATTTCCTTGGGGTTTAAAGAAGTTCTTCCCCATGGGGTGGTGAGACCCTGGCACAGGTTGCCCAGAGAGCTGGTGGAAGCCCCATCCATCCCTGGAAGTTTTTAAGGCCAGGCTGGATGGGACTCTAAGCAACCTGAGCTGGTGGGAGGTGTCCCTGGCCATGGAGGGGGTTTGGAACTGGATGATCTTAAGGGTCCTGACAATTCTATGATTCTAAAGGAAAGGGTCTTCATTAGAGAGAAGAGATCTGCTTGATTGCTTCCTAATGCAGCCAGAGAGGTTGTCCAAGCCGTGAGGGTTAGATAACCCTGCCAAGTGCCCAGCTTTCTGTCTCCACAATCCCACTCCATGAAACCTCACTCTTCTGCCCCTTTTCCAGAGCTCAGAGCCCAGATCCGACCCAGGAGAGTGAAGCTGCCGGGTCAGCCAACCACCCCTGTGTCCCAGGGAGTGATACCAGCTGGTCCTGGGACAGCTGTAGGGCTGTCCCATCCTGCACCCACACATCCACACCCCAGCTCCTCTCCCCGGGTGCTGGGGTGCCCACTGCACACCCCGCCCTGGGCTCCCTGGCCAGTTCCCCGGCTTCCAGGGTGGGGAGGGAAGATGTTCAGAGCGCCTGCAGCTATTCAGTTACCGATGGTTGTGTTTGAAGAGCTTCCCTATCACCCTTTTGTTAAAGTTTGGCTTCCCCCCCATAGCCTCAACAGATGAAATCAAAGGGAAGTAGCTTTGCTTGGTGTAACCTGTTTTTTGATGGAGGAGATAAATGGGGAACAAGTGTCTGACACAAACAAACAGACAGACAGAGGCAAGTCCCACCTCAGCGTTTTGTTGCATCAGATAGAGAGGGCTTAAGATAAACCACAAGAAGGGGGAGATCTCTGCCTCTCGGCTGGAAGACCAGGGGCGACACTGCAGTGCCAAGCCCCCACAGTTCCCATTAAAAAAAAAAAAAAATAATAATAAAAATCAACCCAGAACTTGCTGGCATGGCTTTCATCAGTTTAAAAAGATGAAAAGAGCTTAGAGCCAAGCATAAAACTCACACTTGTCATTACCCCCCATGGAGTCAGCAGAGCTGCCTGCCAGCCCAGCACAGCCACCCCATGCCAAGTGTTGAAGAGGGAAGTGTAAAGAGGACCCTAAGGCTGGAGGGGTGCTCAGACTGGGACTGACCCACAGAGCTCCTGGGTGATGGGGGAAGGCAATCCCACCCACAGTCCTCATGGGAGAAACTCGTGGCTGCTCCCCTCTTCCCCATCACACCCCCACTGTGATAAAACCCAGCAGACTCAAAGTAAAGGAAGGTTTGTGTTCCCCAGGCCTGGGCAGGATAGGTGATATTCCTGAGGATTTATTTGTTATTAATCAAAGCTTTTTGTAAAAGAGAAAAATTTCACTGGAGCCAGCAGACATAAGTGTGTGTGGAATCAAACGTGGATTTCTGGAGAACACCTTACTAAAAATCTCTGAAGCGTTTTATATGAAATTGTTGTGCATGAAAAATAAGAAGGAAAAAAAAAAAAACACAACAGCTTAGCTTTCCTAGCTTCCTATGAAAGATGAACAATTTTGAAAATTTTCTCAAAAAAAAAAAAAAAGCCCCATAATTATTTCAAGCACTTATGTCCCAAATTACCCTTTTTTCCCCTCTTAGCCTAGAATTGGCAGAGATATGAAAGGATGAGATTATGCTTCTGCTACTGACACTTCCCACCAGATCTTTAGGCATCAGTTTTAGATCAAGGGCTTGGTTTACAAAAGCATCTTGGCACCCAACTCCCTCTAGTTTTTGGTTTTTTGTTTCTTTTTTTTTATTCTCCTTGGAGCCAGTCTCCATCTTTTGGTGATGAAAGGCCTTTGTAAATATGCACCTAGAAGGATTTCCATTCTTTATAATATTCTTAGTTTGGTAGCTGCCCTCTCCTCTGGGGGTAACAAGATTCCAAGGGAGCTGTGTGGATTGGTCTGATTCTTTAGGAAATGGGTCTCAATTAATGACTCATTGGAAAACAGATTTTCCCACAAGAAGCTAGTAAACAAAACACTGAACTATTAGGTGCTGCAGTAAATATTCCTCTAACAACATGTATAAAGGCAAATAAAAACTTCCAGGGAAGTTCAGTACAAAAAGAGCTTGGTTGTTTATAAACAGAAAGGTCGGAAAGAGGGAGGTGGGGGGAGAAGAAAAACAAAACCAAAGTCAAAGATGCTTAAGAGGTTTTAGGTGAAGCATCGAGACCCTTGGCTGGTGACTGCCAGTGGAGCTGCTGGGCCAGGTTACACCTCTTACACCGTAACAACCCAGCAGAACCATGGTTTGTGCTGCTGTAGCCAGCAGGAGGGTTGGGGCTGTTTGTCAGTCCCACAGGGATCTCCTAAATCACCCAGTGCCTCTCAGCACTGCTAGGGCTGAGCTGGTGATCCCAGAAGATCCTGAACAGATCAAGCAGTCACGGGAACTTCATTAGGAAAAAAAAAAAAAAAAAAATTTAAACTGGTTCCTTGTAGCAGTCCGTAGGGAAGTGTCACTCTTTTGCAAATGAAGGAGATTTACTTGTTCTGATTTCCCTGCTTGATTTGAAGGCTCCTAGTGCAGAGCTAATGCTGGTGCAAACATTTTTGTTATTTTAAAGCAAATTGACTTCACTTCTCTGCTTTCTTTTCTCAATTACCACTAGAAAGAGGTGCTACAGCTGGCACTACTGGCTGTCTGGGAAGCTTAAACTGAAAAACATTTTATCCAATCAACTCTGTCAGCTTCTCGCCTGTTTAACACCAGTGCCTGAAAGAGCAGCAGCCAGAACCTCCTACTACATTTAGTAACTATCAAGACCAAAATCAAACCCCGACTCATCAGAGGAAAACCTTCCCTAACTTTGATTCAGCTCTGTGTGCAAAGATGCACAAAGGATTTTGGCAAACTTTGCCTCCCAATTTAAAGCCCTGTGACAGCTCGAAGGGTCTTTTGGAAAGAGCTTGGAAAGTTGGGGACATGTTCCTTGCTACATTTATCAAAAAAACAGCTTAGGGTCAGCTGAAAACCCTGAGAAGAAGCTGACCTGACCAAAGTCAAGTAGAGTTCATGGATGTGAATAGAAGCAGATTTTATCTCTACCTTAGATTATGTCAAATAACCCAGCGTAACAGCCAGAGCACAGAGGGTTTCTACTCCTCAGTGTAAGGTGTAAATAAAGGGGTAGTTCTTGTCCCATTAGAACACTGCTAGAGTTCTCTGGCTTTCCCAACACCTCATTGTTTTCTAAGATCACTCAAATGACAGAAGGAAAAGAGAAACAGTAAAATAATTCCATGTCAAGTTCTAATCGGCTGTTACACATCTTCTCCCAAAATTTAGGGTTCTTCATTAGTCAAAGAACAATGATTCTTTTCCAGTTTGTCTACCAGCTTTGGCTTTATAAGTTGCTTATTTCTAAATCTATAGATGAACCTCGTGGTTTCTATTAACCTCCCTTTGTTACGCTTAGTGGGTGCTACAAATATTTCTTATTGCTGTTTATTTGCCTAAGAAGGAAACTGATCAAGGGTCTTGGTGAAATTACACCCTCAAGGTCCTGCATTCCAAGCCTGCTGCAGGCAGGGGCAGTCAGAAGCAATGCCATGAAATACAAAGCTGATTTTTGGGGTGTATGTCACACCTTGTGGCAATGCAGGAGCTGGTAGGTATCCTGGCAGAAATCAGTGCCAACACCTGCTATCATCTTCAAAGGATCACCCTGTTCTTCAGCTTTCCATATTCAGGGAAAGCTTGGGCTTCTAGCCACGGAGGGGTGAGAGTCTGAGGTGGGAGGAGTGGAGATGAGAAACCCAATAATGCTTCAAGATGAAGAGTAATAAATTTTTGCTGGAATTACCTAGCTGGCTTTGATTATTCCTTAAGTCCCTCCCAGTTTTTTACATGGCCAAAAAAAGGCTTAGCCCCCAGGAGTTTTGTCTAAGGAGACGTTCCTGACACAAACCCTGTGTAAAATGAAGAGCTGCTTGTGCTACGCTGAGCAGACCAAAACTATTTCAGTGGCATTATTCCTCTGGCAAGATGTGAGTGTATTTCCATGCTAAAATCGTGAAGGACATCACCGAGCCACACACACACAGATTCACTGCTGGTACAGAAGGATCTTGCGTGCTGATCCAACACAATCCTAGCCCAGAGCACATTCTTGATCAACTCCCAGGCTAGTTGGAGGAGCAGAATGTAGCAACAACAGGAGTCAAGCAAAGCAAAGACAGAAACTTCCACACCCCCCCTCTTCTTTTCTACACCCTCCCTTCCCAGGGTCCCCCCCCTCCATGTCCTGGACCCTCCTTACCGGGTTCCACCTGGTCAGGTTCATGCCTGGTGTCTGTGGAATCTGCAGCATCACCGCTCATCTTGATCTCTGGAAAAGGAGGCACAACTGATTTTAATAACAGGTCACAGTCCCAGGCAACAGGCACATGTGGCTTCCACTAAACAGCACAAATGAATGTGTAATTATAATAAAACCATCAGACTTTCAAATTTCTGATTCCTCAACATACAGTCACTAGAATATTCATCAGCTCCGAGGATGCACTTTCCCTCCTGTTGCTCTTTGCATCCCCCTCATTCCTCTCCCCCCCCTCCCAAATCTGCTGCTGTGTTCTCACCTTTCTCATCATTCCTCTCCAGCCCAGAGGATGAGGGGTGGTTTAACCCCCTCCCAGTCTCTCCCCAGAGCTTTATGCAGACTTCCCAATCCAGCTGGTGGGGCTCTCGGTTAGGGACCATCCTCTACCAAACCTGTAGAGGCAGAAGATCCCTCCCAGCTTCCCCTTCCTCTCCCACATCCTTTCCTTGTCCCTTGGGATGTGCCAGGAGGACCAGCAGAGAGCAAGATGCTCTCAGAGAGGGAGGCAAAGCCCCTCTCCTCCTCTCACTCCCCGGCAAACTCAGGTTGTTTCAATGAATCTGATCCCTATTTGCAAACTATTTACCATGCTCACACCCCTTGCAAACCATGGAGCAGCTGCCATGCTCCAAAGCACAGCCCCCAACCCAGGGGCAAGAGGACTGCTTTGCAATTAAGGTCCTGGCCATTTCCCCCCATCCTTATCACCACCAATACATTTGTCATTTACCCTTGAAGTGATGACCTCCACCACACCCGGGGCCACGTTCTCCTTCGGGGACAGCTGAAAGAAAAGGTGGGAATGGTCAACTTTATAGCAGACCCCTCATCTCCTGCTTAAAAAGTGCACAGCAGTGAAAGAAGGAAGCACATCTATTATATCTATTCAAATTCAGACGGACACCCCCTCATGCTCTTCTACCCTCAGCACGGGAATTTTAACTCTTTCCCATCTAGTTGGGAAAAAAAAAAAAAAAAAAAAAAAAAGATAATCCTATTTTTTTTTTATAAAGCACCAACTGATTTGCATGTGCTTCTTTCAGCCAATCCTGGCCACAGAAGTCATCTGATTTGCATCAGGTAATAACAACAGTGTGGAAGCTGGGCCAGTGTTTGCTGTGGTTTTGCTGGGGTAGAAAAGGCAGGTGGAAGGCTTCTTAAAGGCATCGTGCAAACCTTTTCCTCTCCCCTAGATATGCCTTCTATTATTCCCAAATGGCCAAAAGGGTGAGAAGAACCCTATCAGTTTTTATACATTCTTCCCTTTACTACTCACACTGAAGCAGGCCTTCTTTGTTTGCATGTCCAGGGTTGGGGTTTTTTTTCCCCTATTAAAACATCCATGCTGCAAACAGCCAATTATTTGCTATTTTTTGCAAAAACTGTCTACCTTGGTTTACTTTCTCTTCAGCAAATCCACAAGGGCAGAAAAAAGTTACAGGATTTTACATCAGACACAGAGTACAGAAACATTCACGTACTTCAGAAACTTTCTTTCTTTAAAAATGTATTAAGGAGTGAGGTGAAAGAGGAAAGAGTTGTGGGATTTTTTTTTTCCCCTTCAAATAAACCTGCTGCAATTAAGACATGAACATTTAGTGGGGCTTCTAAGCTTTTCTACTGCAGGAAGAGTAATTATCATCAGCTATAAACAATTTCTTGTCTTGTAATACTGCCAAGGGACCCTAACTTAGGCAATCTACAAAGCACAAAGTTTTGCCTGCTGCCAAAACATATCTTTTTTTTAAAAAAAAAGCCAAGTTCTCATAAAACAGAGCAAGAAAAAAAAACAACATAAAGCATGCAGAAGTTTGTTCCTTGCTCTATTCAGAAAGTCTTCAAATTTGCAAAAAAGGGGGAGGGAAAAAAAAAAAAAAGTGCAGGATTCATTATTCCCAAGTTATGAATTAACATTTTGGAGAAAGAAAATTATCTAATCCCTGAGACCAAGCAGCCCCTTCTGGGCACTGAGTAAAAGAGCAGAAGAGAGGAAGCCACAAAAGCAACCCAGGAGCAGCTCTCCTCCTTTGGCAGGAGGGAGCCTTCTCCCCTCTGCTGTTTATAACAGGGGCTGGGCACGGAGGAAAGGTGGAATTGCAGTTAGGCTTGATTACATATCACATGCTATCCATCACTTAAATTACCTCCTCCTGGAGTCAGGAGATAACAAGATACCCTGTGATTCTCTCATACATAGAACAGAAGAGTTTTATTTTCACAAATATTCAAATTCCCTTCATAAATTTACATATATTTATTACATTTTTATGACATAAGTGTAATAAAAGTTGCAATTTTTTGGGGGGGGGGGAGAAAAAACCAACAAACAACCTAGGAAGACAAAGAAAAGACCTTGATCTGAGGGGTTTGGCCAGCTTTTATACACACATGGACAGCAGTGAAGAACCAGTTATCCTTCCAGAGGTCCTTGAGAACAAGGAGGAGGAATTACTTTCTAATATGATATAAATGTAGCCAAGATAAAGGCAACACCTTTTGATTGACACCCAGGAGTCCTACACTATAAACCAGGATGATGCACCTGGATTTGAAACACTCCCCCTGCCTCCACCCCAATCTGACAAAATCTCTCAAGACAAACCAGGCTATGAGACTTTGAGGCTCCACCATACAGCTTTGCTAGGTTGGCAATATACAGAGAATAAGCAGGCTAGTAGGGGAAAAAAAAAAAAAAATCTCTGGGAAAAATAATGCAACTTAGGACTGCCTGGCTGCTAACCACAGACCTATTAGGAGCCGCCACTGTGGCATGGGCCATATTAAAAATGTGCTGCTAGACCTCAGTTAGCAAACATCCCTGGAGTAGGGGTAGTCTGGTTGGTTCACCCAGACCAAAGAGGCTATACCAGTGCAGGCACTTCTCTGGGGATATATCTGCATCTGTATTTTTGCTGAAACAAACGGTGTCAGCAAATAAAGCTTTCCCAAGCCCTCGTTCCTAAGTGCTGCTCAGACATGGGCACAGGAGGAAACCAGCCTGATGACTTTAAAAGGCAAAAGGAAAGCTGGTGGAGGGTGAAGTCAGCTTGGCTGAGGCCCCTACCTGGACCCTATTGTATTTTCTGCACTTCAGGTGCCCAAGCCCCTCTGGAGACAAAACATCCAGATGTCTGGGGAGGAGGCAGTGGTACATGCCAGGGAAAGCTCTGCTGCAGGGAAACCCTCTTGGCAGGGAGCAGGGTGTGTGGAGCCCCAGCAGCCCCCCCTCACCTCCCTCAGCTAGAGAGGAGAAAGAGCACATCTCTGCCAGCAGCTTCCTCCAAAGCTTTGCTGTTTGGGGACCCTGAGACTGGGTCCAGGGTCCTCGTGCCAGCGTGAAACAGCAGCCAGGCTTTGGCACATGTTTGGACCCGGGCTGATCCCCTGCCCTGCAAAAAGTCTGCCTTAACCTGACAAGGCAGCAGGGTGGGATGGTTTGGTAGAAGAGAAGGTGACCCAGCTCCATGCAGCTCCTGGCCAACCCCCCCCCCCCAGGGATCTGATGCTTTGACAGAGGGCACGGTACCGATTCGGGGAATCTCCTTGTGGAGAAAGTCGCCCACGAGCAAGGCAGCTGGGTGGGTCAGAGCCTGCAGGGGATGTGTCCCTGAGAGACACCACACACACAAGCACACCCATCCCAGGTGCTCAGACCCGTCAGGCTCACACCCCGAGCCCAGACCACGAACCTCCTGCAGTGCCAGGGGCTGCCCCCCCCGGGGCTGGCACAGGGAGCTCAGGGGGGTGCAGATGGCCATGGAAGGGCTGCTGGTGTCCCAGAGCCATGGGAGGCTGCAGCCCAGCCGCAGAGCAGGGGCTTTGGCCACCTCTGCTGGTCCTCGGCAGGCTGAGACTGTGTTAGGTGATGGCACCGCCACTGCCTTCTGAGCCCTT
The DNA here is from genome assembly GCA_023637945.1 of Phaethornis superciliosus. Classification (NCBI taxonomy): domain Eukaryota; kingdom Metazoa; phylum Chordata; class Aves; order Apodiformes; family Trochilidae; genus Phaethornis; species Phaethornis superciliosus. The sequence goes on from JAJQWJ010000027.1 coordinate 4,914,209, forward strand.
GCCATCTATGAGCCCTCATGCAGGGGCAGGGATCCCTAGGTGTCCCCTACACAGCAGGACCATCAAAAGCCTGAGCTTTGTGGCAGCTTGCCAACAGGTTTGAGAAGGAAATGAGCTTGGGAAAGACTGATGGACATATCCACCCTCTCCTGTCCACACCTGGGGACAACACAACTCAAATCCTGCTGCACAAAGCACCAGAGACAGGTCACTAGCAGCACACATGGCTCCCATACCCCCAGTGCCCTGCTGCCTGCTTCTGGCACAGAAAAGGCTGTCAGGATCTGGCCTTCACTGTCACCAACACTTTGCTCCTATCCCAGCATCAGCCTCAGCTCCAGCACACCCCAGGACACCATCCTTCCCTTCAAGCACAGGGGCTCGGGCTGAAGGCAGAAGATAAACTCTGTTGGTGCTCAGCACGGCTTCAAGAGCTCTGGCAGACTGCTTTTTTTCCCCAGCTAATCCCAGAGGGGAGATCTCCTCTGAGATGAGAGACTACCCAAGCTGTACCTCTGGGTCAGACCCCCTGGAATGAGCCTCTCTTTCAGCATCTGTGTTCATTCATTCCTCACTCAACCCAGCCTGCTACAGCTCCCTTCTCATTCATTTCTCCCTCATTTTCCCCCTTTGTCATTAGCTTTTCTCCATCCCACCCACGTCCCATCTCGCTCCCATGCTCACACACACCTCCCTCCACCCTTGCTGCATCCCTCAGTGAATTTATCCCCTCTCACTCCTCACAGCTTTATCCCAACCACTGGACTCACAGGTCAGGCACTAAATGCCCGGTTTCCAGCTACCCCAGAAACTTCTGTACTCTGCTCCCTGGCCCACCTTAGGGCTGGCAGCATCAGCAGTGCCCACATTGTGGGCATGGCTTGGCAGCCCCCTAAATAGGATCAGGGCAGCATCCATCCCCGAGCAGGGATGTGCGTGCTCACCCCGGCACTGGCTGTGGTAGCCAGCACCGTCGGGAGCAAAGAAGAGGGAAAGAGAGAGGACAGGTCACAGGAATCACAGCAATCCCATTTCCTGCCCAAGTCCACGCTACGTGGGGAGCTCCAGCCCGATCCTTCCTCAAGAGCTCTTTTTACCTGCGTGCACAGACTCCAGGTTCACCATCCTGCTGCTGGAGGGAAATCCGCGGTGTGCCCAGCCTCCTGCCGTCAGCCCCAGGTTGCCAGGGGCTGCCAGTTTGCCCTCCCTCCTCTGCCACCCGCTGCCTCTCAAACCGGGCGTGGGTCCGCACCCGAAGGGACCTAGAGCTCCATTGCCTGTTGCCATGCAGGGCCAGGTGAGCATGCGGAGCCTCGCCACGCCTCGCCCCACCTCCGGCTCCCTCGGGTGCCCTGACACCCAGCAGCCTGGCGCCCGGCCCATGCAAAAGCACCCATTTGCATATTAGTAACTCGGGAATGGATGAGACCCTGCAGCGCTGCTACCAGGGCGTGGGGTGGGGTGGGAAGGAGGGAGGGAGGGAGGAAGGAAGGCGGTTTGCCCGCCCTCAGCTGCAGATACACCCCGCAGCACCTGCCCTGCTGGGGGGCTCGGCTCTCAGCCCCAAGGATGAGCTGTCCCCTGATGGATAAGGCTTTTGGCTCTGCCCCTTGGAGTGTGGGGGTAAGAGAGGCCCAGGCACTGAGCCAGGCTGGGCAGAAGCTTCCAGGACCCAGAAGGGAAGGTGCCCAAGCTGCGGGAACAGTCCCTCCAGTAAGCAGTCCCTCCAGTAAGCAGTCCCTCCAGTAAGCAGACCCTCCAGTAAGCAGACCCTCCAGTAAGGAGACACTCCAGTAAGCAGACCCTCCAGTAAGCAGTCCCTTCACTTCATTTCTGGCCTCCCTAATGAACCCTGGGGTCTGCTCAGTGAGCTACAAGAGCAGCCTGTGTGGCCGAGCCTTTGCAGCCTCCAGGTCTGCCCTGATCCTGAATGATGCTATAGGAAACCGTGAGCAGAAAAAGGGAAGTGGAGAGCAGAAAGGCAGCCTGACTAGGATCAGTACATGGGGTTTCGTTCCCCTTTCCCCACTTGTGCTCTATTCGATACATCACTCCCTCAAGAAGACAAGAGAAGTGGCAGCCAGCTTCTTCACCCTCCTCTATGTTGTTTAAAGCTGAAGTGTTTAACTGGCTTCCAGGGAAGCCAGGGGAAAAAAATCCCCTAATGTTGGCTTCCGTGGTAGGAAGCTCCCAGAGCCCAGCTCCTCAGCCTATGCTCAGGGACCAACACTCACCCTGGTGGACCCAGGCATTGCTGGTGCTCCTTGGCCCTGCTGTGGACTAACTTGATGACCCTACCATGGCCTGGGGTAGCAGGAACGCCTGCATTAAGCACCTGAGCTTAAACCCCTCCTTGAAAGCGTTAACACACTCAATTGGTAGCTGCCAGGTACAAGCTATCACACATTCATCTCTCCCTGGCTATAATTCACGTTCCAGGGCTCTCGGCTTTCCCACATGCTGCTCTCCCTCCCTGGAAAGACAGGTTTCTCCGAAGAGATGGGTGGGCGGGTGGGAAGGTTCTCTGAGCCTCACCTCCAACCCAGTCTCACGTTCTGGGGCTGCAGTGCAGCTGGCGTGGTCAGAGGGGACATCCCAGGAGAGGGCAGGGAAAGGTGGGTGTGTTAAACGCAAAATCTAACGAGGAAATCTAAAATCTAGCGGAGGAAAACGGGGCGAAAAAGGGAAGGGGGAAAGCGGAGAGGAGGGGAAGTTCCGGGTCAGACCAACATTTCCAGGACAGGGTGCGAGGGGAGATTTCTCTGGGCTGCGTTTAGCGCTGCTCCAGGAAGCAGAAAGGTGACCCGGGATGGTTTGCAGAGCTTCGAGGTGCTGGAGGGGCTGGATTCCTGCCAGGGATCCTGAACCTGTGGCAGAGCCCCAGCCACTCAGGCCCTGAGCCTCGGGGTGTTCCTGGGCAGCTGCTGGTCCCTTTTCCAGTGTTTGCAGCATCACCCCCACACCTGGGGTTTTTTCATCATGAAGTCTGACAAAATCAGGTGTCTCCACTGCATCACATACGGAGTTGTTGATGTCTTCCAGCCAGCTGGATGGGCCGCTGGGACATGGAAAGAGTGGGGACCACGGGCTGTCTCCTCCTCCCTACACCGTAGCATCTTTTGTATCCCAGTTAACAGTTTCACTAGACACCCACCTTTCTCCCCTTGCTCCCGAGCAGCCTGTCCCGGAGCCCCAGGGTGTCAGATCCTCCCCGGAGGGGGTGGCCCCTCCATTCGGCTGGAATCCCGGGCATCCTCCCGGCGGGAATGCTGTCCCGGCCATAGGCAGGGCCGCAGTGCCCTCTCCTGGCCCTGCAGGAGCTGCCAAATTCAACCGGGAAACCTCCAGCCACCAGCTGGTGGGATCTGCTTTTTCTGACTGTTATTTTGTGGTCAATGGAACAACAGGGAGAACAGAATTAGTATTTCGGTGCTTTTCTCCCCAAACGGCTGCGGGAACAAAACCCTTCACTGGGTACCCTTGGTGTCAGTGATGCCATGCAGACACCCTCCTCGTTAGGCTACTAAAACCATCTCTGGTACCCAGAGAGAAAATAAAAAAAAAGGTGGGGGGGAGGGGAGGGGGACTGAAGAGGGGGGAATCACAGCATCATCACCCCTTTCTCCTGTGGAAATAAGACCACCTTCTCCACGTGGAGGCAGATTTACTTTAGCTCTGTCATGAGATGATCACTCCTAGATGCCAGCAGATATGCTGCTTTTTTTTTTTTTTTTTTTTTTTCCCCATAGGAATCACTGAATGATCCATCTGCTCCCATCTTTGCTGTATGGATGTGTTACTCCACCCCTGCTGCCTCTTTTTATTCACCTCTTGGAGAGAGATAAACTCTGCAATAGCATTTGATTTCTGGACTGTGGGCTTTGGATGAGCCCTGAAAGCATGAACTGCAGAAAGATGTTACAAAATCCCCCACCGATTTTTCTTAGCAGCAAAGATTTATACCAGTGCCCCCGGCCAGCTGCACCTTCCCTCGGTGCCAGGAAGGTCTCTTGTCCCCCCCCCTGCAACAGCTGCTTTTCCAGAGTAGTAGTTAAGGGCATTAAAAAGGATTTTTCTTCAGAAAGGCAAATGCCCTGCAGTGCAGATCTCTTCTAGCCAGCTCCAGCAGGGACGAGATGCGTGGCTGGGCTTTGGGCAGGGCGCACACGCACCCCAACACCGCGCATCGCCCCCCCCTGCGCACCCCGCGCATCTCCGCGGGGCTGAGCCGTGCTCCGCCAGCACCCACTTGTGGAGGCGGCGAAATCTGCACAAGCACTGCCAGCAGGATCCCCCCCATCCCTGGGCAAAATCCCCCTATCCCCAGGAAGAAGTTCCCATCCCCGGGCAGGGTGCTTCCCCCCCCCCTTCCATTCCCAGGTGGTACTGGGGCAGCCCCCTCGCTTCCCGAACTCCCAGGGTGTTCCAGCATTGCTGGCAAACCTTTTGGGCAGCTGCTCCAGAAAGTCAGGGTGTCCCTGGGGACCCCTTGGAGGCCCTGGAAGCATTAGGACAGGCAAGTGGCATTGGGAAAGCAGAGGTACCAGCTCCCTCCCACACTTTGGAGAAGGACATGCCCCTGGTGCTTGCCTCCCCTCAAAGTCAGCTCTGCCAGAGCATGCAGCAATCCAGAAATTACTATGGAGTGGAGTTCAATGTATACTGCCCATAGTTATTTAGAGCACATCCTTCACTTATCTGCTGCTCTCAGAGCTCCCACGACACAGCAGCGGCCTTGTCGCTGACAGAAGCTGGAAACACCCTCCCACCTGCACTGCTGCACACAGGTCCGGCTTATAAAAGGCTCTTCCACTACTCCAGAGACTTGAGGGATGGTTTGGGGCTGCTGTGCACCATGCTGCTTTCCCGAGGTGGCCTGAAAATACATCAGCTGGGTGCTGCCAGAAGAACTGGGATGTCCCAGGAACCCAGAGCCCCACTGCTACAAAATAAGCACCTCCAAGCCTGATAGGATTGACCTAAAACTCTCAGTGAGCTCATGTTCCATGCCAGCAGCCTGTGCAGGAGGGCAAGAGGCTCTGCACAAAGACAAGCAGCCATCCTGCAACCTCTCCCACTCCCCACCTCACCCCACAGCTGGATTTAACCCTGGAAAGCAGGGATCAAATCCCACAGGATCCTGCTGCAGCAGGAGCAGAGGCTGCAGAGAAAACACCCCTGTAAATGCTGAGCCCGTCAGAGAAAAAGAAACAATTTTAGCTTTGCTCGAAATCACAGCAAGGGGGGAAGTTGCTTTGGAGGCTGAAATGGAGAAGGGCTGAGGCTGCAGAAGTCCTTGTCCCATCTCTGCTTTCACCACACTAGGGGGAATCAGCACTCCACATTTCTTCTTCGACCAGCCACTGGACTAAAAGCTCTGAGCTGCCCAAAAACTCTGTCACCTTTGTCTCCTCTCACCTAAACCTGCAGAGACATAGACAAAGAATATTTTATTGAGGTCCCAGACAAGCCTCCAGCCACATCTGCATAAAATCCCTTCATGGGACCCCACCATCACTTGGGGAGAAGAGCAGCACCAGCACCTAAGCCCCAAGAGCAGCTTCTACCACTGCTCTTTCACTTCAGCAGAGTTCAGACTTGAATCTTCCACAGCTGCTTGAGGTGTCCAAGCTGTCTCAGGACTGAGGACTCAGGACAGCATGCTTGGGATGCAGGACATTGCTAAATGCTGCAGTCACGTTGAGCAGGGTGATCCCTCTGACCCATGGATCTTCAGTCCTAGGTGCAGGCTTGAGACTTGTCCATAAGAAAACAATTCTTAATCAGGAACCTGAACAACTGTATCACACACCAATTATGATGCACAAGGAATCTCTAACGCCAGGGATGCTTTTAAAAAAAAAATCAGTTTATTTTACCTTACAAAGGATAAATAATTTGTTTTTTTTAAAAAATCATTTCAAGTGTGTTTTACTTCATGTTGCAATATTAAAATACTTTTCCCTTCTCCCCTCTTAAGTGATCAATACAAAAATAATTGTGACCAAATTCTTTTTTTTCTTTTTCAACAAAAAATTCCTGTATTTTAGGCAAAAAGGCACATTGTGAAGGCTTTTCAACCAGGAGGTACAGGGGTTCACAATGACCCCAACAGCCTCTCTCCTCTCCTCTCCCTGCTTGTTCTAACTTGAGAGGAAGAGGACACAGGAACCAGGCAGGACTCCTGCAGTCCTTTTTGTCTGATGCCCTCCAGATATATGCCAGGACTAAGGTCAGCTTCAGTGTCATCCCCTGTTTTACATATAGGGGAATCCAAGGCACAGCAAAGCAGTACAGTTATCTAAGAGCTTCTTGTGAGTAGCTGGCAGAGTAAGACACAAAACTGGACATAGACTTAGAATGTTGTTTTCTTGAAAACAACAGTGCCCACCCACCTTGGATCATCCCCTCCCCTTGCAACCAATGTTACCCTGGTAGTCACAAGCTTCTCGATGTTTCTTTTTTAGTGGGAGAGTCACAGGACCTATCAACACAAAACGTAGGGCCTTCACTAATTTAAAGAGGGATTAATTAGAGCCCTTGGTGGGCAAAAGTCATTGCTGGGCTATAACCCCCAGTAATATCTTCTAGCCACAGGAAGGATGCAACAGGCAGTTGGACACTAGAAAACTAGGCAGGCTTTTGCTTTGGATAGGCTTCATACCTTCCTTGTTCAGGGTATGTGGTCCCATAAATCAGCTGTTTTCCCATTGGGAAATGCTGTTGTGTCACCAGGAGGTGAAGTCAGTGAAAGGGCTTCTCCAGTGGCAGAGATGCTTGGGTCATCAAGACTATTTCTCTCCCTACCCTGACCACTCATCAGGATGCTCAGGGCAGATAACTGAGCAGAGCTGCCCCCTTTTCACATCTGCTAACTCCAGAGCAGGGCAAAACCACATCCCTCCCAGTGCTTCACCCCAGAAACCTGCATCTCCTGCTTTTTCCAGGAAGCTGGATGGAGAGCATCACACAGTGAGCTGAGCACACATCACAGGATGAGGCAGTGTGAGGTGAGGAGGGAGTCACAGGGGACCAGAAGGAAAGGCACACACACACACAGACCTCTCTCCCAGGCCAAGGCAGTGCTGTGAACCATATTCCTTCTTTGGAGCAACCACCTCCCTTAGGATAATGACTGGTGGCAGGAGGCAGCTGAGCTGCCCCTTGGGAAGGTCTGGCCTGGCTCTGCTAGGTCTCCTCATCCCAGAGGCACAGCTGCTTCTGTGGCACATAGTAATCGAAGGTGTAGCCCTTCTGGCAGCTGCGGATGCCACATTTATAAGACGAAACCTTGCCTGCAGCATCCCTACTCTTGCAGTACTTCAGCATGCAAGGGTACCACTCGATGCTCAGGGAGTAGCTGCAGATGCAGGGCTTCCAGCGGTCTGCACACAGCCTGCAGCGCTGCAGGTCAGGGAGATCAGAGCTCTGGGGCAGCACCTCGAACATGGAGCCATCCACCCCTGCAGGAAAAACCAGAGAGACATTGCTCCAGGCACTGCTGAAAGGCAAAGGCAAAGGAGACATCACCAAAGGAAGCACTGCTCCCTCTGCACAGCCTCCAGGATGGTCAAGGAGAGCGAGGTCAGAGAGCACGTTTCCAAGGGCTGCTTGGATCTGAGTCTGAATGGGAAGCATGGGAGGAGAAAGGACCCTGGGGGAAAGTAAGCCAAAAGACACACAGAATGTGTCAAGAATTCATTTCTTTGGGGTGTGGGACCAGGTGAAAGGTTACCTTGAAAATCCTGGCCTCAGCAGGTTCACTAGGAAAGCACCACAACAAGTCAGACACATGAACAAGTAGACTACTGCTATGTGATGTGCAAACAATACATATTTCGTTCACTGTAAAGAAAGTGAATGAGAAGCCAAAATGATCTGTGCTGATCACCAGAAACCTGGCAGGGAAGGTCACAGCAGAGTGCCAACTCGCTGACAGAACAGTTCCAACGAAACCGAAGGAATCTTACCTTTCTCCAGCCAAAATTTGACATCTTCTTCTCGGGTGTAAATTGCTTCTTTGGCCTCTGCACAGACATTGTGGATGTGGGAGCTCAGCTGGGCCCCCTTGCTGAAGTTGACAGCTACATCCATGCTGAGATGCTCCAGGCCCCGCACCTCCTCAGCCTGCCGCACTGTCCTGGGATTTTTCTGCAGAGGATGAGATGCTTAAAAGTTGAATCCTGGTTGCAACTATTACTATTATTATTATTATTACTCCTTACAGCACATCATGATTTTTTATGCCAACGTGAGATGTGCAAATGATTCTTCTCTTAATGCACCTGCATCCTACCTGAATGGAGGGCACTTAAACTTCTTGCTGATGCTGAAACTGATGATGGTTTATGCTCTGATTTGCCTGTGATCCTTTCTCAAGGTTTTGTCCTGATAAATGGTCCCAAACCAGCACTTACTCCACTGGGTAATGCAAGGCAGGGATTTTCATGGTGATTGCTTTAGCCATCCACCTACCACTTGACACAGAGCAGGCAAAGCTACATCATGCCTCCTCCTAGTATCTCAGTAGAACAGGATCCATACAGTTGATAAACTCGGTTTAAGACTGAATCCCTCAAGCAGGAGAGGTGGTCAGAGGCAGGTCTAAGAGCTGAACAGTCAGGCAGGTGCCAGGGAAGGGTATCCAGGCAGGGCAGCTCCCAGAAGCTTTGGAGCCAGCTGCATGGTGCCTCTTACCTGCCGCAGCTTTGCCATGGACTCGCTGGGGATGATCTCGTTGCGGTGAAGCCGTGTGATGAAGCAGAGTGCTTGGAACTGGCTCTGGCCCCTCTCCAGCTCCCCGAGGATTAAGGCACGGAAAATCTTCACTTCCTGACAAAGAGAGAAAAAACCAAAATGAGAGTCATGTATCTTTTGCGTTAGTGGGGTGAAGCCAGAGGTCGGGGTTCAAGAGGAAGGCTTCAGCCCGTAAGCACAAGGTGAAAATATCTCAGACTTCTGCTGCCTGAGCACAGGGTGTAGTCCCAGGTTCAATCCCACCCCAAAGCCTGCAGCAGAATAACCGGGGTCAGGACAACAGTAAAGGTTTTTGCAATTCACTGTGTCAAGGATAAATTGCTGCCAGTTCACATCCCACACCTCAGGCCTCCTCAAATGACAGCTGGGGCTTTCTGTCCTTTACTAAAAAGGGAGGTAAGCCCCCAAGAAGTCTTGTTTGGTTTTGTTAAACACCAGATAGCCATTATCTCTAGGCATTACTTAGTGCAAGCAGTCCCAAATTTCCTCTGCTGCCTTCTCTCTCGCTTCTGCACAAGTAGTATCCTGGAGAGCAAGCAACTCATTTTTGAGCCCAAGAGCACATGGAACAGAAATGAAAGTCCAACTGTTGAAGCCAGAAGGAGCTCTTCATGAGCAGCTGCAACTGACCTTCTACTCTGCCCAGGTAAATAATTTTGGTATTTTATACACAGAGTTTTTGATGTGGATTGTAGCCTGTCTCTAAAACCAGTCTGGAAACCAATCGTAGCTTCCTTCCTTCTCAGAAAATACCTTGTTCAATAGCAAAAGCTCTCTATATCCTGTTCCCACCTAAATAACAGTTTCCTATGCAGGTATCAATCAGGCATTTGTGCTCTCTCTCTGTGGGAACCCACCATTCCCTGTCTCAGTGTCACATCATGCTACTACTACAAGGGCTAAACAGATGGGTCAGAATGGTGCCACCTCCTCAGCATGAAGAGCAATTACTGCCTTTTGGCACCCACCTACCACCATCAGTCTTAAAAATTGTCCTCCACAGAGAACTGGACAGGTATTGGTGGCCAGAGACCAGCAAGAAGCAGCTATGCCAAGCTGCTAAGATCACCCCTCTCCTCCTGAGGTATTCCTGTTGCATGGCTCGGATGCTTCCTCCAAACCTCTCTGTCCTGAGAAGACAGGACCCTCTCTTTTTTCTACAGGCTCTAAGCAGTATTCCCTCCCAAGTTTTAGCTCATACAGCCCACTAGTTATTCACTGTCTTCTCTTCCATCTCCAGAAGAAAAAAAGGTATGCAATTCAGTGCACATCTGGACAGCTGACAGAACAGCTGCAACTTGGGTTGTCTTTCCCTCCCCAGGATAGCAGAAATTATTTTGCTTCATGTATTTGTTGACTGAAAACTCTCAAAAACAGGATATCAAGGAGGTCTGGGAAAAAAAGAGATACCAAAAATGCTTGTTAAATTACTATGGAATCATTATTTTTTGACAGCTTTAATGGTGAGAATTCCCACTAAGACACTGGCACCACTGGAATGACCCATGTTCCCATCTACATTTAGTCCATCTGCCTTTCAGCTGAGCTCCTCTCCTGTGAGCTCCCACACTGTGCAAGGCCCCAGGACAAGTAGATGAAAACTAAGAGCTGACCCTGGCATACTCTTCAGCTGCAGTTTTCATTTTCATTCACTTTGAACAATCATTCAGCCTGGAGAAAAGCAAACAGGGGTAGCTATGGTTTGAACTCACACCAAAATCACTGCAGGCAGGAGATTAAAAACAGTGCAGTACTTCCCAGGTTGGAAGCAATTTTTGTAAAATGAGAACATGCTGAAGAACTGATTAATCCTTCTGATCTACCTATTTCGAAACTAGCCTTCAGACACACAAATCTCTTTCCTTCTCATGGCTGATACATATGAGATATTCGCAATTCTCACTGCTCTCAGCAAATAGTCCAGAGCTCCCAACTGATCCCACACAGCTGCAGATGCCCCAGAGAGGGGGTCACTTCTCATTCATCCCCACTGCTCCTGGCACACATCCCTCTCCCAGCTCTGTCTCATTCCATGGCATCTAAAGGAAGCAACTCAGGCATGAAGAGGGTTCTGGTGCTGCTTGAACTCCAGGCATCAGGGATTTCCAGCACATTTGTTGAGACCAAAGGAGGGCCACTGGACAGGAATAGTCTGGGTTTTGCCAGCACTGACATAGCCAGTGAGCCAACAAACAGCTTTAATCAAGCTGTTTTTTTTCCAAGGAGCTGGCTCCTATGACATGCATAGTTCTGAAGAGAGAAATACCACTTCTGCCTAGATCTGAGCAAACCCAAAGTGACTCTGGCTGCAGATTGCACAGGAAGACTAAAGCTGTGCTGCATGCTGGCTCCTTTTTATGGGAGACATGTACCCTGAGTAAGAAACCAGTCTTTTCCTCAGCCCTGCTTCACCTCTCAAAGCTTTGCCTGGCTTTCTCCAAGCTTCCCAGCTCTCCCTGCCCAGGCTGTGCAACCTCAGGTGGTGCAAGTACCAAAGCCTGTCACTTCACAAATATCTCATCCTTCTCACATGGAAAGAGCCACTGAAGTTTTTCCTACTCAGAGAGCTCCATTCCCTCCCCAGCCACCTCGCCTCTTTCCCACCAGCAGCAGTGGCAAACCAGTGCCAAAGTGGGTATCCAGCCAAGGCAACAAATGACACCTTTAACTCTGGGTTTCTGCAAAATTTCCCAGGAGGTAACAAGTCCCAGCAGCACATTGCCTTTGCAACACGGGGACTCTCCAGATGAACTCATCATGGGGGCGTTGAGAATCCTTGGCCCTGACCCACACTCGTGTGGAGGGTACAGTCACAGTTATTGTTCCAGTTCAGACAACAAATGCTTGGTGAGACAGAAAACAATCAGGTCTGCTGCTGTCCTCTAACCCTGGAGCTGGAGGGAACTGCAGCCTTGGCCTTCACAGCAAGGGGAGACTTCCCTAAAGGCAGCGAGGAAATCACTGCACCCGACTCCCAGCAGCCCTACCAGAGGGGCAGCAAAATCATCCAACTTCTTCCCTCCTTGTACTCTCCTCAGCCAGCTCCTCCAGGGACTGTCATCTGGGGTGTGAGAACAATTCAGCCTCCATTCTTAGGGTTTATCCAGAAGAGCCTTACAAGCCTGTGTGGTCTAGATCTGAACCCAGCATCTCGACTTCACGTTGTGCGGAGCAATCCAGTTCCCAGGGAAATAAATTATTTCAATGCCTTGCTCCCCACAACCCATTTGGCAGCTTCCCTGCCAAATTTCTCTCCCCCAAGGATATCAGTGCTGCTGTGGGACCCACTTTTGTCTCTGTTGTCACATCCCTGCTCAGACTGGGGGATATGTGTGAAGAGGATGTGCTGCTCGAGGCACTGGGTAGCACCAGCACCCCTGGGCCCAATTCCTTCCCCTGTCAGCAGCCTTTGCTGTGGTCAGAGCCCTGCCTGCACTGCCCCAGGGAACAGCAAAAGTCATTGGGCTTGTACAACACAGAGAATGTGTTACTGCAGCCACACTGGAGGTCCAGCCAGCTGAGGTACCCTGACTGAGCAGGGATTATGCTTTCATGTGGCCATCACATCCCTCCCGCCCTCCCAGAGGCTGCTGAATGACCCTCTTTTAGTATTTTTGGTGTCTCTATAGAGAAGAGACTGTATTCCAAATTACACAAACTTAATTTTTGGATAGATGCTTTCCTGTATCACCTGGTAATTTAGCACCTTAAATGATGGGACCTCTGGCATAAGGAAGTTCTCAAAACACAACCCCAGAGTATCACAGAACATCAGCTTCACTAACTAGGAACTGAAAGGACTGGCAGTGAAAGTGTTAAAATATGATTTCTCATATTTCCATGATTTCTCTCTTGTTTTCAACACAACTTTTCCAGCAATCAAAAGGAAAAAGAAATGTTTCCACATCTTTGTCCCGACCTTGGAATAAGACCACTCACATTGTTCTCAGGCCACTATTCAACAAGTGGCAAGATCACACTATTCAGATTAGACACAACATTTAGGGTTGCTGTCCCACCTCACTCTTTTTTGGAACACATTTCAGGCCTGACAGTACCACGCAGAGGGGGAAAATAAGAAAAAAGAGAGAAAAAAAATAGTGTTTCATCACATTCTTTTAAACTGCAAGAACAGAAACAGTCTTTACTACTGCACTGCCCAGAAAATATCAAGTCCCAGTTTGGACTCCCACAGACCAGTTTGTGCTGGACTACAGAACAAGAAAAAATCCTGGTTTGTTCTGAGGACACGACTGCTTCAGGTTGAGTGCTAAGGGAAGGCATGGATGGAAGAGACATGAAACCTCCCCCCCTCGTAGAAGACCAAACCACTGCTCAAGTGCCATGCAGCTTCCATCAGAATCACAGCAAATTAATGAACTGTGACCTCATTATAACTTCTTTCTTCTCCAGCCCCTGGTCTAGTAGCAACTCCTTGTCAGCAAAGGAAAAAAAAAAAATTAAATCTGCCTTTGGACTAACCCCCCGCAGTTAAGCCAGAGAACTGGAAAAATTATTTGTGCAAAACCCCAGCATCCTGGCCACAGCATGACCACATAATCTAGCTTGGGAAAGCCAGAACAACCACCCCAGCTGCTTCTACCAAGGCTAAGAGCCTCAAGACCTTCTCCCTGGAGAGGAGAAGTTGTGTAATGTTAGAGAGATGAGCACCAGAGCAGAATAGGGAAATGCCTGCATGCAGCCAGGAGAACAGGTCAGAAGGGGAAGCCTGGTCAGGCAGCTGCCTGCTCTCATCATTACTCACTGCACCACAAATTCATCTCCTTGGTCCCTCATGCTTTTCTGGCTTTTTTTTTTTCTTTTTTTTTTTTTACTTTCAAGCAAAGCTGTAGAAGAGACAGTATGCAACTGTTCTAAAACTGAAGATTAGGAATGGGCTTCTGCAAGTCTCATGTTTGCAAAGCCTTCCAAGATCATATCCTGTACATTTCCATCAGGAGTGGAGGAGTTGCATGGAGCTAAGGGTTTAGCATGTGAAGTCAAGATACCTCCACAGAACCTGTGCCCAGAAGCAGATCAAATGTAATAAGGATGAGAGTGAAATAAGAGCTAACCTACACTCTTTGAGTTTGTAGATGAGATTTGAGAACAAGCAAATGAAGAATCCTGAAATGATCAACAGCTCAGAGACACCACAAGTCCCCAGGTCACATCTCAGGCTCCCAAAGGGCCTACCTAGAGGATCTGTAATGAGTTTGGATTTCCCTTGGCTAGGAATACAGTGTGGTATGCAAAGTGGCAATCTGCAGGATGAAGAGCCCTTCTTCCCTTCCTTAATTTCCCTGGTGTGCCATGTCATTTTGCAATTTCTATAATATATTTTTTTAACAGGCCTCATGGGACTGCTTCCCTGCATGTGTACAGGAGTACATGGAGTGTGCCACTATAAAAATCATCACAGCTTCTACTAGTATCTCAGAAAGAAGAGGGCTTGACCCTGCACCTTCCAGAGGGAAGGGGACAATCTCAGAGGCTTGCAAGGAGCCTGAGACCAAAGAGGGACTGAAAGGGAAAGAGGCAGCAGAACAGTATCTGGCAGGAAGCTTTAAGATTCCCAACAGGCTGGGACAAAACACCTTCCCATCACACAGCTCTGAGCTTTCTCCTGCTGCAAACCAAAGTCCACCTGAGCAAACAGTCTCAGCAGGGCTTTGAAGCAGATAAGACTGGGCAGCTGTGCCACCCCCATGGCAGCAAACAGCTCCTTACTGTGCAACAGAAACTTCCCTGCATCCAGCCAGGTTTGGCGTGCTTCAAAGAATGCCACGCTGGCCCTGAACATCATTCTCCCGATGAGAAGGGGGGGAGCATGGGGTTCATCTCAGCAAGCATCACCTCCCTGCTGAGAGGTCACCTCTCATACATCGGGCAGGGAGAGGGAAAAGGTTTCTCTTACAGCTCCTGCCCTAGCCATGCTCTGGGCCCCGTTGCTGACACCCAAAACTCTGCTACCCGCGAAGAGAAACAGAGCTGCTAGAGACAGCCAGGTGTGGGGAAGCCTCTGCCACCCATCACACGAGGAACTCTGCACCACAGCAGCAGTCCCCGGTGGAGGTGTAACACCCCTGGGGACAGCAGCCACACGGCTTAGAGCTCCACGTGTGAGAATTGCCCTGCGGTGACTGCGAACAAAGACAACGGTGCTGGGGAGCGGACGGACTTTCCCCTACACGTGTGAAAGGACCCTAAGATCCTCAGCAGAAATTCTGCCCCCTGGACCCTCAGCTTTGTTTTCCCAGACTCCCAAGTCCGTCCCGGACCTCGTGTACCGGTACTCCCGGCACTTCCCCCACTGCAAGCACACTCCGGAGCCCCGACCCGACCCTCTGCCTAAGCCACCCCAGGCGTTAAGGGTCACAGTTCCTCCACTGCCGCCTCTCATCCCCTCCAACCCAGCCGGGAACCCCCGCGGGAGACAACAGCCTGCGGGTTATCCCATCGCTGCCCTCCCGGGGACCGCGGGAGAAACCAGCCTTCCACCGCACACCTTCCTCCCTCGCTCCCCCCGCACCCCTTACCCCCCGCACCCTGGGAGGCGATGCGGGGCGGCATCCCGAGCCCCATCCCCGGCCGTACCTGTCTGAAGTCGGCGGTGAGAGTGACGAGGGCACCGTCGGCCGTGCGCAGCTCCAGGCTGATGCAGTCGGAGCCGCTGTCAGCCTGCAGGCTTTCCTCCGTCACTTGCCCGCCGGGCAACCGCACCCGCACCCGCAGCTCTGCCCTGGCCGCGGGGCCGGGCGCGCCGGGCAGCGGAGTCAGCGCCAGCCAGAGCAGCGCGGGCAGCGCCGGCAACCGCTGCCGCGGGCCGCGCATCCCCCCCGCACCCGCACCCGCCCCGCCGCGGGCTCAGGGCCGGGCCGGCATGGGGCGGGGGGCGCGGAGGAGCGCGGAGGAGCGGCGGAGTGGGAAGGCGGCCCGCCGAGCCCCCGGCCCCGACCCCGCTGGGGTGGCTGGGCTCGCCACCCGCTCGCCCTTTTCATTCAAGCCCTCGGCGGGCTCTTCCCTCGCCCCCCGCCCGTCACTTCCTTCCCCGGGCCCAGGGACCTGCCCCGCGGAGCCTGCGCGCCGCCCCGACGTTAAAGGGACAGCGCCGGCCCAAGGCCGGTACCGGCCGGGCAGTGCCCGCCCAGGGGGAGCTGTGGGCCCGGAGGTGGCCCGGCACTCAGCCCGCTCCTTGCGGGGATGCGGGGAGGTGGAGAGCGACAGCTCCTGCCGGCTGCGGGGCTCTCCCGGCCTCGCTCCGGTTGCGTTGCGTGAGGGACTCAACTCTCCGCGAACCGCACCGGGAGAGGAGAAGGGGGGGGGTTGCGGTCACAACAAAGCGCGGCCCCTGCCCGCACAAATGGGAGTCTGAGAAACATGCGGTTGCTGCGAATGGAAGAACATTTACAGGACTGCTCAGCTGCTCTCTTAGTGCAGTGTTGCGGCTCTGTTGTGAGGAGCGCTGAGTCCACTCCTGCCCCTGAGGGTGTCATGCGGGACATTTCGAGATTTTTTTTTAATTTTATTTTATTTTTTTTTTTCCACGGGCGTGTGGAGCTCGGGCGCTTCAGACTCTGCGGTCAAAAAGCTCCCGATCTGCCCTTCACCCAACAACCCAGTTCTGCAATCACTTCCAGATGGGCAGATGCTCATGAAGGGCCCCTTTGATTTCAAAAGGTCTCTGCAAACACAAAGGTCACTGTGGCAGCAGGATCAGCGCCTCAGAGAAAGAGCTTTGCAAGGAGAAGCACAGAAATAAACAGAAACAACTATTTAATTCCATGCTTCCAGGAAGAGATCACTCTTGTACAAGTAGTGCTTTTTGTGGGGACCCTCCACAAGTTTTAACCCTAAATTTTCACAGCCTTTCTCAAACAAATGGTCTCCTTGAAATACTTCTCAGGACAATAGCAGTGTTAAAAACGAGCAGAGGTGGAGTAAAAGTTAAGAGGTGCAAACAAGGGAGAAAAATGGCTCAGCTTGGGTGCAAAAGGAGAGGCAGGGCCCAGAAAGTAGAAGAAATATTTAGAAGGACAGTTTGTGGTGACAGTAACTGCAAAGGAGAAAGGCCCACTCACAGGGTACTTACTCAGAGATGATGTGAAAAGAGAGGAGGACCCCAGCAGGGCATGGAAGGAGAAGTGCCACGAGGTCTGAGGGTATATGTAACCCTTGGAAGATTCACAGTCCAAGGGGCCATGCTCACATCTCAGCCCAAATGGGGAATTAACTTCACTGTTGCACTGGGGTTACTTCAGGTCCATCAGCTTGAAACTGATCCCCAAGCACCAGAGCACAGCATTATCTCATGTCTGTGCTGGAGGCTAAAGGGAGATAAGGTTGGGCTCCCTGTGGCTCTACATGTCTGGGGGAATAGGCTCTCAGGTGCAGGTTTAGCAGTGCCCACTGTGCACCTGGATCCTGGGGTGTGAGAGGGGATTCAGGACTGTCCTGCACTGTGTTGCCAAGCTAGCAAAGCTGGCTTACAGTAAGTGGTATCATTTTTCTCCTGGTACCTCAAAGGAAATCAGAAAGCAGGCTCAGATGGCTCTTTCCAAGGCTCAGCACCCTGCCAGGAATGCTATAGTCCTGCAGACTGCAATTTGAGCAGGGCAAAACTGAACCTTGAATCTGATGTGGAAATGGTAGATTTGATCCCAGTCCCAAAATGAACAGATAAGAAATACTGGGGTTCAGAACACTGGCAGGCAACGGAATTAAAGAGCATGTAGCTCTTTAGCAGATAGCAAACAACAGAAAAATAATCCAGGCTCACAGGAGGGGAGGATTTTGCTGGGATTTCAGAGACTGAAATCTGACAAGTGAAAGGGCCAGACTGCTGGTCAGCACTCCAGCAACAGAAACCTGAAGGGGTTAGTGGTGGCTGGAGAACTACTGAAAAGCAAGCACAGCTCAGAGACTTTGGGACAGCTCTGAATGGCCAAACTAATATTTTACCCACATTAATCAGCCTCTCCTACCTTTGCTGTTTGCTAATATGAGACAGCTCTTCATGCCTGTGCTCTCTTTTCATAGGAAAGGTGAAAGATGCTTTAACAGTTCATTGCAGGAGCAGTTGCTGAGCTGCATTTAGTTTTACTGAATGTTAATGGCCTGGGCTCAGCATTTCTGGTATGTGCACTGCAGTCATTTTGCTGGGAGGAAACTCCCATTAAAATACATCAGCCATGTTTGAGAAGAAGGTTAATGAAAAATCTGCTGTTGAAAGAAAACACTCTCCACTGTGCTTTGTTGTGAAGGCCCAGCAGGGCAGTGCGTGGGAGCAAGGGATTACACTCTGACATGGGCTTTGCCTTGGTGCCTTAGATGAATCCTTTGTCATCCCTGGGGAAAACCACTAATATTTTGCCAAGCTACAACTTCCTCACCTCAAAACTTCATTTACAGACGCTCAGTGTCGCATCAGCATCTTGGAAAACAAGGGATCAATGCCCACAGAGACCTGGACTCAAAGACAGCATTGGTGTACAAGTTTAGAGCTTCAGCAGGGAAAAATAAAAGAAGAAAATATGAGAAGTCCTACAGCATCCCACAAAGGCTTTGTGGATAAACTGCCTTGTCATCCCTGCTTACAATTTTACCAGGCAAACAAAAAGGTTTGCAGCCACCTTGCCTTCACCACTTGCCACCCCCTTGCTGTTGTGTGCATGCTGTCAAACTGGATGATGTCTAAAATACCTGCACCATCTTTGCCCTTCATCCATTTCAGAAGTATATCTGCCCATCCCTCCCTGCCCTGCCCCCTAATGTTTGCCCCTCAAAATTAATTTCCCTCTTAATCCAAAATCAGCCTAGTGCAACTCTCTCTTATGCAGTCTAGGATGCTTCCTGCCCAACCTCCTGAGCACAGGAGCATTCAAGACCAAAGAGAATAAAGGCCCTTTCCCTCTGCAGTTTCACCCCAGTGTGAGTAATCAGTCAATACTCTAGAGGCCATTAGCATCTGAAGTTTACCTTCCCATGGAGGAGGGAGCAATATAATTACTGCTACTTTCTCATCAACTTACAGTAAGGCTCCATGGACAGTTTTCTCCTTATGAGCATGAAACCAAGTTATTTAAAACACCACAACAACAGTACCACCAAGACATCAAAGAGTAAGGATGTTTGTTGTGAATGAGCTGCCTATTATAAGAAACAATCTTGGTAACTCAGTGGGGAGCTGGGCTGAGTGGGGAAGAACAGCTTGCTGAGAACTGCTCTGCTGCCAGCAAATCCCAGCTTTTATCAGGAATATTACTACAGAGGAGTTAGGGCTTGATCTGAAGCTCTAGGAAAGGGTTTATGCTGTGGTGTGGAGGGATTTTGCTGTTCCAGAAGGGAATCAGTAATTTTCTAGTAATTTTTCATTAATTAACAACTATTCAGGATCATTTTTGAGCATTCCTTGCTGCCCCTCCTTTTCTTGACAATTACATAAAGCAAGCTGTTTTTAAAAACAGCTTTACTATCTCAAAACAATGCCTAGCATCCTCTGTCTCTGACTTGTTTACTACCCTATTCTCTGTCCTGAGCAATTAAAAGGTTGAAGAGTTCAGCAGCCTGGGTGTAATTAAATGAACAGGCCCCAGTGGCAGAGCACTGGGAGGTTAACTGGGTGCTCAGCTTCCACAGCTGATGCAGACTCTCTTCCAGAGATGCTGATGTCCTGATTAGATGTCCATTAATTGAGAAACCATGCTTCTGGAGGCAGAGGTTGGATGCAGCTGCAGGGAGGATGGGAAAGGCAGAGGAAGGGGGAGGAGAGCAGGCAGAGTGGTTCTTGGGGTGTGCAGATGGGGTTCTGCCCCTTTTCTTTGGGGTAAAGTTATGGGAAGAGACTCAAGAGTGTCAGCCTGTTCCTGCCATGGACTTGGTAGAGGGACAGAGGATTTGAAGCCACATCAGACAATACAGATGAGGATCCCTGACAGGGAACCTGAGGGCCTGAGAAAAAACCCCTGAGCCCTGGGAGCTGGTGGGGACCACCCAGTAGCAGTAGTCCAGATCCAGACTGCCCTTGCTTGGAAAGGCCATGAGAGCTGGAATGTGGGAAAGTCTGCTGTGTCTGAAGGAGAGAGTTCAGGCTGATAGTGTAGATTTGGGAGCTACAGGGAAACATTTGGAAAAACTCCTTTGTGGCCAACACTGTGCTACAGCTCCTTACCTGCTTTTGTGAAGCAGGCTCAAGAGGCAGCATTGGTGTGGATGCCTTCTGCAGAAGACCCCTGATGGTGTGGGCCAAAATACATCACAATGGGATAGGAGAGTAGAATTTAGGGGGTTTTGTGGGTCAGTCCTTCTCTTGCACTGAAGATTTGGGCAGGCTTCCATTTTGGTCCAGCTTCTGCTGGGGGCAGAACAGAACTTGCACCTGAAAAGTTGATATCCCTGTGGTGTTTAACTGGTCTAAATGGCAGGGCAGGCCTGGTACTCTTTACTTTCTCCTGCTCCTGCCTTTTTCTGTCCCCAATCTCTGCTCTTTTCCTGAACCATCTGGATTCAACTATGAAACAACAAACTTTCTGTAACACATTCCTCACCTCTCTCACTGCCTCCTGGGGTTTGTTCTCTTCACAGAGGGAAAAACACATGGAGGGGGAGGTCAGAGAGAGACAGACAGGGCCGGACCAAGGCATCAGGAGGTGAAAAACTTTTTCCCTTTCCTGGGTAAGGTCTGGAAGCTGTGGTCCACTTGCCCTCCAGCAGAGCCCCCAGTCACATTTTTCCAAGAAAGCAACCAAATTCCCTGCTGTGAACATCTGAAATGACCTCAGGGACATCTATTGACCTGTCCCAATCAGAGCTTGGCTTTTGCCTGTGGATTTAGAACCCTTCTGGCTGATTGTTTCATGCTGATGTGATCAGAGCTGGGGAGGAAACACAAATCTGGATCCTCTGTTATCTGGAAGAGCAGCTGCCCAGAGAACCTCTGCTTTCCTCCTGCTGGGCTGTGCAGGGAGAGGCTTTTGCACTGAGATTTCATGTCCTGCAAGATCACAGCTTAAAATGAGGAGTGAGGAGGCATGGCCCCATCCTGCTGCCAGCTCCCCTTGGCACAGTTGTGCTCCTGAGAACATCAGCAAATGGGAAATGCTGAGGAGAGAGATGCCACTGTGCCTGGGCTTACAAGCTCTGAGCTCTCCTTAAAAAACCTGAGCAATTTTGTGGAAAAAAGGAAAAGTGGGGAGGGAAAGAAAGGAATAAAAAATGGAAACTCACCAGCTGGATCCCACTGGGTATTCTGAGGAATCCACTTAGGGAGTTGATTTCCACCACATCCCTGCTGGTGCTGACATGGAAGAGGGTAATTTAAATTAGCAGAGTTTATGCTGGCATGATCCCAGTGGAAATTACAGGGGGAAAAAACCCCAGGTGGTCAGTTCTTGCTTCATATATCTGATTGGGGAGGTGACTGAAGTCTAGATAAAGCAACATCAGTGTTGGGTTAAGCAATATCCTTTAAAACAAAAAGGATGTGAATCTCCTATGCAAGACAAGCCTAGTAAAAGAGATAATATAAATCTAAGTGAAGCCCTCAAATTCTAAAGGGATATAAATCTAATTAAAGTGATATAAATCTAACGGAAGAAATACACTGTAAATCCAGCCAAAATGACATCCATCTAAGGAAAGCAATGCAAATGCACTAGAAGCACCATAAATAAAATCAAAGCAATATATAAGATGTAACGGAAGCAATCTGAAACCTAAATCAAACATCATAAATACAACAGAATGATACAAAACTAATTAAAGTGATTTATAAAATGGACATTTCAAGAAAAATCACGGCCCACAGAAGATGAAAGTAACTGAAGAGAGGGACCAGGATAGGTTTATGAGCAATGAAAACACCTGCAGCTACAAAATAAAACTCAAGGTTAATGAGGTGCTGTGCTTTAGGGCAATTTCCAGTTGCAGAAGGGGCCAGGAAAGCTGCTGTCCTTGGAGTCCAACACTGCATCCCATCACTTCTGACCCACTTGTGTGCGTGGCAAGAAAGCACCATGGGGACATTTGCATGGGGTAAACCTAATGTAGTGAAGATCAGGACAGCACTGCTTAGGGGAACCTTGGAGTCTTCCAGACCAGGCTCCTGGGAGCTCTGGAGGATGCTCAGGGAAGTAGGAGCTCATGGGGATGAGCATCATTCCCTGCAGGGCTGAACACACTCATCCCCTCCATGGGAGGGGAGGGCTGGGAGGGCTGGACCCATGCTGAGGGTCAACTCAAAGCATTGAAGAGAGAGGGGAATGAATTTCAGCCCAATGGAAAAGCTGAGGCAAGTGGTAGCCGTGCAGGGGGGGGATGCTGGGTGCAGAGTGCCAGCAGGATGTGCTGGGGGGGTGTGGGTTGGGGCTCCCCTGCAGGCAGGGAGACAGGAGCAGAGGCAGCCAGCACAGTCCTGCCTGAAACTTCCCCCCAGAGAGGCTCATTTCCATTTCAAACTCTCCTGCATACAATGAAGCAATAAAAAGAAAATGAAGTATTGGGGGATTTTTTTTTCCACTTCAGTTATGAGCCATAAAACCCCTTCTTCCCCCTTTGTCTCCCATGTTTAAAGGCAGAACTGTCCCAAATTGTCTGTGTTTGCAGAGGGAGGCAGTGGTTAATATTTTTCTCTTAAGCTGGAAAAATCTTGTTGCTAGTTTCCATTTTCACATAAAATAAATGCCCAAGGATCTTTCGGTTTTCACTTAAGTGATTTAATAAGTGACCTAATACAACCACAATACGAATAATTAATAAGGCTGTTGCTTTTCTTTGGAAAAAAATCAATTTCAGAAATTAGTCAGATCTTCTCAAAATTCTGTTTTCCTTTATCTAAAAGAAAGCTCTTTCTGAATAATAAGATGTTTGGATTTACAATTGACCTTTTCTCTTCCAAACTTATTCCAAAGCAAAGTACCACATGTTTTATACTTACAATTTCAAAATTCTTCTTATGCTTGAAAGTTATTTTGCATTTGAGCCTCTACAGTGGTCTGAATTTAATTTTTCCAGAGCAAAGGAAAATACCTATTTTGTGGAAACTTACTGAAAAGTAGCAACCCCCTCCCCAAACCCCCAACCCCTACAATCTAGGTTAGAAATCAGCCTGGAGGGAAATGCAAATATTTTTCTTGCAGATTTAGCTGGAAATGTTTCCTATCAATGCAAAATTAAGAAGTCTGTGGGACTTTATGAAAAAAAGTCTGGCTTTAAGAAAAATCAAGCCCAAGTTAACTAAAACATTTATGCACTTCTTCTATGGACAGATGCATTGAATTGTGTCACCTAATCTTAGGTGGTCTTACAGCTCCCTGGAAATAGATTTGTAAAATGTTCTGTTTTGTTCTATTCTATTCTATTCTATTCTATTCTATTCTATTCTATTCTATTCTATTCTATTCTATTCTATTCTATTCTATTCTATTCTTCTTATCAAAGCCATGGCAGGGGTCTGACCATGGGGATCATGGGGAGAGGGACTGAACAAGCCCCCTTCACCAGAGCTGTTTGTACCACACCTCTATTCAGAGGTGCCCACAGCAAATCCTCTCAGATCCCATTACCTGGGATGGAGGAGCTGAAATTCAGCATCACTGAAATTCAAGCCTGCTTTAGCCCAAGCTGAAAGGAATGAGGTGTAATGCTTGGAATTAATAAATTATCAGGAAATTGGAAAATAGGTCTGGTACCTAACAGGCAGATGTTACACACCAGATCTGGAACAAACTCCCTAGAGCCCTGGTTCCCACAGGGGCACATCAGTGCCTCCCCCTTTCCTTTGGCTGCCAGTAACCCTTCTGATTAGTTGGGAACAGCATTAAGCCTCAGCTGCAGCCTGGCATGAGGGAAGAAATCACACAGGTCACTTGAGTTACCCTTCTGTGCAAAATTTGTGTCTTTTTACACTAAGAAGGGTTTTTCCTCTGCAATGAGCTCTGCCCTGCAATCAGGCATGAGGGACAGTGCTACTGGGAGCACAGGGTCAGGACCTGGCTCTGGGGATTTCACAGAGTGCAAATGCAAGCTGGATCCAGCCCTGGGACTTTATGGAGATTCCCAACCAGGCAGTTTCTCATCCTGTCCTTTTGCTGCAGTGCTTGCAGTCAGTATTGAATACAGAGACTGAAGGGATGGTGGTGATAGAAGCAGGAAACAAAAGCCCCCAAAGCCACACAACACTCAACCCTTCTCTGGTGAACTATGGGAGGATGAGTGCTCCCAGCCCAGCCTGAAACACAGAGAAGACACCTTGGTGCCTCACCTGCAGGCATGAAAAAGTGTACAGCAACCCAGCATGCTTTGGAAAATGATGGGGACTGATTTAGGATAGGGAACATTGCTGGTTACTGTAGCAGATGGGGTTGATGATGATGATGTTTAAACAAGATTTTACCCACGGGCTTCTACCCATGGCCTAGGCTCTTTGTGCTGCCAGTTGATAGCACCTGGACAGTGAGACCCTGGCACTTACCTGAGAAGCCCAGGTTTTCCTGCAACAAATAAAGTGATGAAACTGTTATCCAACCCGAGGAGATGGATTTAATAAAATAAGGATAAAACAGAGAAACTTGGTATTCTGCTCCAGCTTACAGGGCACTGAACGGCTGCTCTGGGTCTGCTTGGGAAGGCAGGTGAAGGTGAATATTTCCTTTCCTTCCTTCCCAGGGAAGGCTGCAAGCTTTTGTGCAGAAGGGCTGTGGCAATGGGCTTGCCAGTGCCCAGGAGGGATGTCACCTCCTCCCAGCTTCCCGAAGTCACCCCATGCTGTGGGATTTGGTGGGGGAGAAGGAAGGGCAGAACTGGTTCAGGTCCTAGTTTTAGCTTCATCAGTTTGTTACAGCTCTTGACTCACACTTGTAAATCTTTGCTGGGTGCTGCTAAGATACCATCAAACTAGAGATGACAGAAATCCCCCCACGTTCCAGTTCCAGTCCCTGTCCCTGCAGTCCCTCCTCCAGTCCCCAACCCCTGCTGCTGCTTTGGCTCCTGGGTGCTCTTATCCCAGTGTCTGGCTCCTAGAAACAGTCCACCCTCCTTCCTCTCTATCTCCCTAGCTTGAGGTCCTGGTGTCCCCATAGGGAGTGAGATGGAGACAGGCCAAGGGACAATCTGTTCCTCATTGAGGTCATCCTGCAGCTTGCTGCTGATGTGGCGTTTGAGGGATGGAGCAAAAAAATAAACAAAATAAAAAATCTCTTCCTCGCCTGGCCTCAGTTCCAGCTCTGCTGGGGGACTAATAAAGTGTGAGAAGCACAAAGCCAGCAAAGGAAACCTAACTCCTCCAGGTGACCATTTACACCCCCACTCCCTCCTGCTTCCAGACCAGTGGCTAAAAACCACAGCAACTCACTAACTGGGCACAGTACCAGGACTTTAGAGGAATATTTTCCATCTTCCTAGGAGGTCTTTCCTTTTCTGCTTTTGTCTCTCCCCCAGTTATTTTGGAGAAGGGGCTTTTCCCCACCCCTGCTCTCAGAGCCCCCCCATTCTGGGCAGCTCTCCTGCCCCCCAGCCCAGCAGAGCTGCTGTGTCATTTTAATGACCCAGCTTTCCCTGCAGTGCTGAGATTTTACAGTTTCTTGGATTCTGGTGAAAAATCACAGCTGTCAGAGTTTCCTGTTGCTTTGCCTCCCTCCCTTCGCCCCCCATTAAGGAGGTGGGGAAAGCAGGAATGCAAAAACTGAGAAGCCTTCAGAGCTGGAAAGTTTTTTTTTCTTCCCTTCAGTGCATCAAAGGGAAGATGGCTTTGTTATCCCTGGCAGAAGGAAGAACAGTCCCCTCTCAACAGCCCCTTTTGAGAAGCTACCTGTCCCTAAATCTGAGAGCTCCCAGCCCTTCCTCATGAAAGAACTGGGCTCTGAATTGCAAATACTCCAAAATCCAAAGATGCTTGGCTCAGGCCAAGGGTTCTAGAGTTCAGGATGTGTCTTTTGGTCATGTTGTGGAGTAAAACCAGAGCCCAGCCTCCAGGACAGTGATTCATGGAAGCAGAGAAGCGTGAAAGAAAACAGAAGGGGACACGAGGGCTGAACTCAGCTACCACTGGGAAGACTGGGAAATGCCTTTTGTTTGCCCAAGACACTGTGGCACGAAGCTCAGAGCTTGGCTAAGGACCGAACAAGATGGTCCCACTTGCAGCTGGCTGGGTAGCCCACGAATCACCCCGAGTGCCAGGTCTGAGAGCAGACTGAGAGCAGTCAAGGAAGTCTGCAGCCTGGAATTCACTGAGCAGCTCTTAGAGCTACAGGAGGAATCACATTATGTTCCCTTCACAGCTTTTGGGGCAGGATTGTGAAAGAAGAATCCCTGTCTGGGATGGAGCCACAAAAAGGGTCAGGACATTCTTGTCTGTATTAGTGAGAAAAGAGATGGGTTCTGCTTGAGATAAGAGGTGCTAAGCACAGCAGGAGGGAGGCTGAGCCTGGTGCTTGTGCTCTGCCTGTTCAGAGTACAGGCAGGAGAGCAGAAGCTCCCAAAGCACATGCTGGACCCTGGCAGGGTGCACAGAGAGGGCCCAACCCTGCAAGGATGCTCAGAAACTGCTTTTGCAACAGAGGGCTGAATTAGTGGGGCAAAGCTGCACGTCCAGTGCTGCCACACAGGTTTGGGGCACCAGGCAGCCAAGCCTGGACTGTGGAAAAGGAATCTCCCTTTGCTTCTCAGTGCCACTGCTCCCATCTGCCCCAGGAGCCAGCAGTGGAAATTTCCCCGATCCTAACCAGAAGCTGCTCCCATGGGAAAAGGCCAGCCCAGCTGTATCGGGAGATGAGGAATGACCCCTGGTCTCCAGCTCCAGGAAACCACCCCACTGGTTTATGATTCACAGCTGAGGGAGAGCAGAGGCTGGTACGTGCATGTAGCCTCTTGCGTGCTAATCACAGCTGAGGATGGAGATGGGGGAGGTGGGAAGTGTAGGGGGATGAATTCCCATTCCCCTGGTATGAAGAGATCCAGACAGCCTGCTGAGTCAGCACCAGGTCAGTAGGGCCAGACAGGCTTTGATTCCCCCAGCAACTGGCTTTCAGCTGGTGCCTTCCCACCACCCAGCTCAGCCCCTGGCATAGGAACATGTACAAGGGGAGCAAGCTGATCCCTTCATCTTTCTCAGTCTAGCTGTAGCTGGAGCCCTTCCCCGGAATCACGTGGAGAACATGGCTCTGTTTCAAGGGACAAAGTGCAGGAGTTTCTCATTAACAGGGAACGAAAACTGCCTGCTGTGATCCAGCTGCAGTGACTCCGTTGGAGAAGGGAGGAAAAGTGCTGTGGGGGAAGAAGGAGGTAGGAAAGGAAATCAAACAAGCTCAACCGCCTTGCAAAGCCCCAGCCAAGAGCTCCAAACCTCGTGGTGTTGGCTCTGGGCTCCTTTCCCCATGCACCCTGCTGAACCCACACTGACCCCAGCATGTCATGCTGGAGAGGACCTCGTTCTGTTCCCTGAGCCTCCTGGGTGACCACAGCTGCAGTGGCCTTGACTGGAGTGTAACACCCAGCAAAACTGCTCAGGACACACAGCATCACTCCAGGACTTTCCTGCCTTGCTCAGACAGCTGCAGCCCATCCCCTCCTTCTCAGAGCACTGCCTTGCCAAGGTATTTAGGAGCAGGGAACTGAACAAAGAGCTGGAGAAAGGGAAATGGTTTGCTGCAGTGTTTACGTCCCCCCCTGTTCTGTCCCCAAAAAGAAGTAACTGAGATTTGATTGCCCCGAGGCAGCTCCCAAAGAATTTACCCGGCATTCAAAGGAAAAGGCCTCTTTTTTTTTTCCCACCTACAGACTTGGCTGCAAAACCAGCCTCTCACTCTACACGAGGAAAAAAAAAAACCCCATATTGTTAGGGAGAACCCACTACTGCCAAACAGCCTGACCCACGTGGGCCTGGGAGTAGGAGTGAGACAGGGAGGAAATAAAGTGGCCCTTTTTCTGGTGCCCGGGTGTCCTGGTCTAGGGGTGAGGCACAGCTGGCATAGCTGGAAAGGTCAAGTTTCCTAACAGTGTGAAGAGGGAGATCTTCCTTCTGGGGGAACGAGGGAAGGAATAACGAGGAGCATCTGATGAGCAAACAGATGGTCCTTGACTTGCGTGTGGCTGTTTCACACTGCAAGGGAAAAGAAGGATTAGAGGAGGACCTGTTAACATTGCCCAGCCTAGGGAGAGGATGGGAGAGCAACCCAGGCACCTCCTTCAGCAGCAGCAAATTCCCAAGCCAGGGAGTTGAAGGAAGAGATGGGGGAGAGATGGGAGTGGGGAACTGGGTGGCTGTGGGAAAGATGGGGTGAGAGGCCAGGGCAGAAGTGAAATTGCTGAGTTTGGATAAAGCAGGGATACTGCTTTCCTTCCACCACGTTGGCTCAGCACCAGACAAACCGAGGGGAACTCTGTGTGTTTGTGATTGTTTATGGTGAAGTGAAACCAGCTGCTTACCCCCAACACACATATTCACTTGCTGGCACTTCATGCAGCAAACTAAGCTAAACAGAGGGAGGACCTGGCAGCATCTGCTGCAGCTTCCCCGATCCTCCCCTTCTCAAGGGAAGTTACAGAGAGTGGAATCATCCTTGTGTTGTCTTCCCAGCAAACGCCTCTGCTTTCCCCTAGGAAGAGGAGGTGTTGGCCAGGGTGGCACACTGTTCCCTTCCCAACTCCTGCTAGAACCTCCTGTTGAGGGTGAAGGGCAGGTTGCAAGAGACAAAACCCTGATCCTATTGCCATGGAGATGTTAATTCAAGCTGAGTTCAAAGGAAATTGTTCCAGCTAAAGCTAACAAGCCTGGCAGGAAAGCCCTGCTGTCAGTTGAAAGAGGCCAGCTTCTCATAAAAGGGGAAAGGAGGTGGGGTCAGAGAGAGGGGCCCCGCTCAAAACACAAGCTCCAAACAGACATAATCCTATTCCCTGCCTTTGAGCAAAGCCTCCCCTCCCACCAAAGCCCCCAGCTGAAGATGCCAGGCAGTCCTCCCTTGCAGAGCAGCAGCAGGGAGGCAGGGAATGGAGAAGAGAGCATCCCCCAAGGGCAGGGGTGGGGGGCAGGTGACACTCAGGATGTCACAGCCCTGCTGCTGGCCCTGGGACTTCTCAAGGGCAGGAGAGCAAAGGGCAGGAGAGCTCTTGCTCAGCTTGTCACTGAACTCATTCAGGTTTTCATATGCCCAATGGAGGTTTTAATGGCAGTATTACACTTGGTGTCAGGATGAAGACTTGCTGGCTGCTGAAATACCTTGCATTAATGCCTGGGGATTGTTTTGGCTCTGAGAGCTGGGGGGGAATATTCACAGCCCCTCTGAGGGTGGCTGGGACTGACCTGGTGATGAGTTGGCTTAAGGGCCCACAAGGAGCATCTGGAGAGAAGGCAGGTGTGTTCCCACACACACACATCCCACTTTTTTTTTTTTTTTTTTTTTTTTTTTTTTTTTTTTTGCCACAATCTGGGGTGGACAGGAGGGAGTGCAAAGCTGCAAGGTCAACAATTAGCTCTGAGAGAGACATGAAGCAACCAAGTGCCAACCCCCTCCTCTGCCCTGCAGGAGCACTTTGAACATCTCCTACCCTGAGCCAGAGCAGGAGTGGGCCTGCTCAGTGCACGATTTGGAGAAGAATTATGGGCAGCACAGCTTAGTATTAGAGGCATTAACTGTGGTTTTTTTTTTTAAAAGAGAAAGAACAAAAACCCCAAACTCAGAACAGACTCTTCCAATTGAGCTAGAATATCTTCCCATCTGTTCTTCCAGTGCCAAGAGGAGGAGCAGACACTGGAGCTGAACTGCTCCCTGCCAACCAGAGCAGCAAGAGGAAGCTTTTGGCTGTACCAGAAAATTCTGGCTGGCAAAGAAAAGCCCTGGGTGAGACCTCTGCACTCCCTGGCCACTGCTGGACCCTGAGGTGCCTGCAGTGCATGGCTGGCAGCATAATTCCCCTCCAAGTCCCTCCCTCCTATTTCCATTCCCTTCTTTGCTGCTCCTCTGCAGCCCCTGCCAGGAAAGCAGCAGAGAAAGCGCTGACAGTCAGTAAGCAGATCCACAGCCCGCTGGTTTAGCAAGACTTGGGCCTTCTCCCACCTCTTCCTTTTATCCTCCCCTGCTTCCAGGCTGTAGCTCGAGGCTGCAGATGCTACAAAACCAGGAGAAATTTGCTAACGGACAGCAGAGCAGAGATTTCCCACAAACCAGAGCAAGAAATGCTTTCTCTGCCTTCTTCACTTTTCCTCTACTTCTCCCATCACGCCTTCTCCTGCCACCTCTCCCTCCCTTGGACTCCTTCCCTTGCCAGCTGGCTCCTCTCCTCCCCTGTCCCTGCTGAGAGCACCAGGGGCTCCCTATCCTGGAGCAATGCTGACTTTTGACCTGCTCAGGAACGTGCCTGAGCAAGAGGAGAGGGAGTAAGGAAAAGGGGAAGGACAGACATGGGTTACTGTGAGCTGTCAGGGTGGAGAGAGAGTGAGAAAGCACGCACTGAAGTGGAGGAGGTGGCTTGAAATAGGGTCAGAAATAACTGCAGTGATGCTTGGCATCCCCTCCAGCCTCCTTCTTCTTCGCACCGTGATAGAATCATAGATTGACAGATGAAGTGATGCCAGAAAAGGGGTCAAAGCCATGGCCTGGCAGCAGCAGGACCCAGCAACTGGACTCTGGTCTGCACTGGAAACCCTCCTGTCACCAAAGGGCATTGCCCTGCCTGCTCACACGGCCACTGAGGGGGTGGTCAGGGCATGGCTGGAGAAACGGGCTGGGCAGTGAACTCCCCAGTGATTCAGCTGGGAATCTGCTCAATGAAACCACAGGGAAAGCTCTCCCCTGGCCACTGCTGCGGGCACAGGCGTACACACATGCTGGTCAGCAGCCCTGTCTCCTCCTCCAGGAACAGGAAAAAATCTCCTGGAGTATTAGGAGAAACTATATCACATGGTCCCTTTCTTGAAATAGCTCAAGCTTCATTCTAAAGCAAGCTAGTAGGGTTTTTTCTCCCCACGCTCTATGTACAAGCTGAATTATTTTAGAAAAGAAAGCCAGCTAGTCCCTCCTAGGCAGCCACAATTTCATTTTCCATTTATATGTTGCCTTAACATTTCCCTCCTGCAAAATTTGCTTTGACATCAAGCCAAGGACTGAGATAGCATTTCTGTTGCCATCTACGATAATCTCTGCCCACTTCATCCCCTTTTTAATTGTAGGTATTGAATTAGGTGCTTTGGTCCTCTGATAATGCTGAGATGACACAGACTTGTTAAAAATCTTTGTGAAGGATCTGTGGTTTCCTCCATGCTTCTACAATCAGAGGAGAGAAGGTATTTCCCTACATTCTCCCCACCAGAAAGCGAGCTCTGAATTTTATTTCTACCAGGAACTTGGCAATTTCCCTTTTTATAACTTTGCCTTCACTTGCCCAACATTTAGCCCTTATTCCCACTGATGATTAAGTCCTTCTGAGGCAATATTAGGCCCGCCTTAATCTCCACCTCATGCTGATTGCAGAACATCACCATTTCTTCATTCCCTCCATGCTTTTTTTATTCCACAGCTGAAGAACTTCGGGTGGTTATTTTAATGCCCAGTGAGAGGTTAGCAGTCATCTCAGCTTTTGACAGCTCTCATCGATTCCTCCACATGCTGACCTCTAAGCCACTGCTTTCTCTGCTGATCTG
Source organism: Phaethornis superciliosus (assembly GCA_023637945.1). NCBI lineage: Eukaryota > Metazoa > Chordata > Aves > Apodiformes > Trochilidae > Phaethornis > Phaethornis superciliosus. The sequence continues at coordinate 4,945,596 of JAJQWJ010000027.1, forward strand.
GCCTGCTTCTACATCCCTTGCAGGCATTTTGATTACTGTTAGCATCCTTTTGAGGTGGTTGCTCATCGAGCTAGAACTGCAAACCACAACTGGAAGGTGTACCCACCCCCCACCTCTCAAACATTTTGAACTTTGGTTTTTTGGCTTGGAATAATTGTAAGTCTCCTCTGAGCTCCCGAGTCCAATTTTCATTCCTGTGGATTTTTCTTAGCCAACAAGGATTTGCTTGTTTGAAATAAAAAACCTTATTCGCAGGCTTTGTTTGTCTTTCCATTGCATTTTATTTGAATCAGCAGCTAATCTCTGAATCCAAGGTTACTTTCTCAGTACAGTGTCCACATTGCTTATCAAATCCCCGTCCAAGCCAATATCTTTCCTCACTGGTTCAGTGAACACTGGTGCAGAAATTCACCCACTATCACATGCCAAAATATATTCCCCACCGTTAATAGTGATACTGATTTTTCATGCTAATAAGAGACTTTTCCTTCATAAATAAGACACTTTCTCAGACTCTAACTGGCAAATAGTTATGCAGGACTCTCTGTCCATGCCCCAGTATTTCTCTGACCCTAGAAATCTACAGCACATCTCCCTCACAATGCCAGGATCAGCCCATCTTTCTTTCCCCACCAATCTTAAGCCTAAAAGATTCCTTTCACGGCATGTTAAGACTTGGAGAATTCTCATTATAAAGCTTTGCATTGCCCCTTCTCCCATACATACCTTCAGGGAATTGTAGTTATTTCAGATCTTGTCTCAGAGCAAGGTTTCCAGTCTTGCTGTTCCTGCACCTCAGCAGATGGATGTTGCATTGCATGGTGTAGTACATCCTCTGCCTGGAAAACTGCATGCTGTAAATGGGGATGAAATGCAATTAATTCCCCAAACTAAGCATCCACTGAAACCAGGGCTCAGCACAGAGTTAACAGGCATTAAATTGCCTCATTTCTAATTCCTCCAGCTCCAAAAAGCAGAATTAAAACCCAAATGTCTATGCTTAGATCTTAGTTACTCTTCAGTCTTCCTCTCAGACACCATAACAGCAACTAGTAGATATATAGGTGCAAAGAGCTCCTGTGGCCACAGGGTAATAATATAAAGCATTCTGTGTACCAGTACCTTGTTCTAACACGGGGCACAGGTGGTGAAGCAGTGCAGAAATTTACTTCAGTGTCATTACATCACTGCAAGGAACAAACCAAAGCAATCAATACAGAACCCCAAGGGCACTGTCTTTTCTCTGTCTTTAATCTGTATCTGAGTTGCTCTCGAAAAATCTTTACTTTCACCTCCTGATGTTTCTGCTCCTTGCCTGATCTTTAAAGCATGGTAAGGTGGGCATCAGGCCAGGCTGCTGAGTGATAACTGTTTGCTTAGTTTAGCACTGGCTCCTGTCAGGAGGAGCACTGCTGGCTGAACACACTGGGGCCATGTGTGGTGTTATTTACATGGGGAAGGGAGGAAGAAACACATCTTTGTGAAATATGAGTTGAGGAAAAAGAAAGATGCAGGCCAGGGGGGGATGTGCCCATCTGAGAAAGCCATCCCAGCCCAGCCTGCTGGGGGGGGACGAGCACAGTGCTCACAGAGAGGAGCACTGCTTTTAAAGCAAGCTGCAAAGGTCTGCAACAAAACCTCGTATATGGGAGAAGAAATTGGACAGACTTCTGGAATTGCTGCACGGAAGCTCTGCTACCAGCTGGGAGACTAATTTAGCTTCTGTTTTTTGTAATTCTTCTCCCCATCCTCCCTCTTTCTGTCTTTGAATAGGAGAGCAGTGTGGCCAAGGGCTCAGCTCCAGCCAAGATTGTACAGGCTGAGATGGGGCAGGCTGGGTCACTCTGTGGAGAAGTAAACATCACAGAAAACTGAAGGGGCTTTCTTAGGCTGTGCTTGAGCTAAAATGCTGAAGAGCAGCACAGGAAGCATTTGAAATCCCCAACAGGCCCCAGCCTGTCTGCATCCAGCTGCAGTACCTGGTGTGAAGCTGAGCAGCCTGAGGACTGCTCTAAATCCCACCACAGCCATGGCAGGTAATGAAAGTAGAGCCAGGCAGGGGCTGAAGCTGGCAATTCCCCCATTATTTTCCTGCTGCTTAGCACAGCAGTGCTCTACTCATTGACTGGTACCCAGCCAGCAGCATTGCAATTTTTTCTTCCCCAGTACCACCAGTCCCTTCCCAGCACAGCCCTGATGCGTTTGAGGGGAGATGCTGTGCCAGTGGAGGTGCCATCTTTTGGAATAAGATGTAAACCCAATTGTCTGACAGCCTGGACTATGAAATTTCCCTTGGCAGCTTCTACCAGTGTTATCTTCCTCCCTCAGCCAAGTTCCAGGTTAGAAACTGAACAAAACAGCAGGGATGAGCTGCCAGTATTTTAATGAGCAGTTCCCACAGACACCTTCCTACCTCTGCCTGTGATGAAACTCCACAGAGCAGGTGCACATGTGTGCTCCCAGAGAGGGAGCTGTATTTACTTCTCACTTGTTCAAACAGCAGCAGTTACAAAAATCTTCTCTCCTAACCATCACTCAAGCCGGGAAGTGGCTTATTTGGCAAGGAAATTGTCATCAAGAGCAGTTTGCTGGAGATGTTTACACTGTGTTTCTGAGAGTATAATGAGTGTGCTGATAAGATAGTGCAGGAACTGACTGACTTCAATGAGGGGGGAATACTTTGAGGGGGAAGCTGCTAGCTGTATGCTGCAAAGCCTGTGGGAAATACCCTGCTGGCACCCTACAGACAACAGAATTTACCCTTGTGTTTCAGGCTGCTTAGGGATAAGGTCTTTCTAGGACACAAAAGCAGGACTGGGAGAGGTTTTTCTCCCCCAGATGGGAATTTGGGGTGTTTTCCCTGCCCTAAACCCATCGTTTCCCAGCGTCTGGGGCATTCCAGCAGAGAGGAGGAGCAGTGGAGGTCCCAACAAACCCCCGAGCAGCCTTGGTTACCCCGCCAGCCCTTCTCGGGATGCTGCAGGACAGGCATGGACCAACCCGGATTATCAGGGCTGCTGGGTGGTTCGGAACCCGGCTCTGCAGCTCTCTTGCTCCCCCGGGCTGGCTGCATTTCCATAGCAGTAGATTTACACGGGAAAAGATTTAACACGGGAAAAAATTTAACACGGGCAAGCCGTGAAGTCTATACCTAGCAACACTCCAGCTTTGTCCTCCACCTCTGACCTCAGTACGTGCCCTGGGAAGGCCATTCCTCCACCAAAACTTCCAGGGACACCAGGGACAGACACGTCCCTCCGGGATATGGCCCTGAGCTGCTCCATGCAGCCACCCCCACCCCCCCCCCCCCCCTCCGTGGGAAATAAACTCCCCGAGCCCCCTCAGCCCCGGGCTCTGCCTCTGCTGGGACACGGCGCTGGAGAAGGATTTTCCGGGGTGCCCCACGGGTTTGGATGCCCTCGGCCCCGCGGGGCTACCGACACCCGTGTGCGGGCCACCGGGGCCACCTAGCGGCTGGCCAGCCTTGCCGGGCCACCCTCGCCCACCGCACCCGCGCAAAGATGCTCGCCCCGTTCCTCGGGAGCTCCTCTCTCCCACGGCTCTCCCTGATGTCCCCTCTCCATCCTCAGCGCTCGCACGCAAGCCCAGGGAAATGGTGCAGTCCCTTAGCACGGAGGGAGGAAAAAAAAAAAGGGGGTGGGGGGTCAGGACCCTCCTGGCCCATGGCCTTGCACAAGCAGGTGGTGTGGGACAGGATCTGAATGGGTGCAGGAGGTCAGCAAGGACAGTACCTCCTGTCCACATCTGGCCAGAATGGTGCAAAGGATGGGGATGGGTGGGGTAAGAGGAGCTGGGATGCAGAGGATGCTGGGGGGGGGGCTGGCAGGTGTGGCATAGGGGAGGGGGGATTTGGGTGGTCAGTGTGGCTGCACTGATTAGCCTGGGGTCTCTCCCATACCACTGGTATGCTCAGAGAGCCCTCTTCTCTCTATATTTTTTTTAAAAGATCACTAAAAGTGCACTGGGTGCACTCTGTTTCATTTTCACTTGCTGGATGAGCAAGATGTAAGCACTGAGCCCAGGAAAAGCCCGCAAGCAGTTCCAGGTGGGAGATGTAGGAACCTTCCAGCAATGTCCAGCAGATCTTCATCCACCAGAAACAATCCTTTACAAATCATCTGCTCCTCAGCTGGGAGATGAGTGGTGTGCACTCTCCTCAGCAAGAATGAAGGTGTCCCCGTGTGTGTCCACACGTTCACACTGACTCTCTCCCCTTCCTGCTGTCCCAGGGCCAGGATCTCCAGTAAAGGTTCAAGCAAGGGGGTGAGGGCAGCCCTTTTCTGCCCCTTCTGGGGAAACAGGGGTTTCCCTGGGTGGCAAAGTCCCCCCTGCCATGGGGAACTCACCTCAGAAGGCTGTCCCAGCCAGCCCAGAGGGCAGGAACATCGCTGCCAGGACATGGGGGGATCAGGCAGGGACCTCAAGGCAAAGGGCAAGCGCGCCCTTCCCTGTACCAGAAGAGAGCTGCAGCTCCCCAAGGCCTGCAGCTTTCTCACCCCATCTCTTCCTCCACCCCCTTGGCTTCCCCTTCCTGGGTGCCAGCCAGCCCCATGACGCCACGTTAGGCTGCGTTGGGACTTGACTGAGCCTCAGACTTACCTGCAATTAATGTAATGAAGGCCAGCAGCTTGTGCATGCACGGAGCCAACCCAAGCAGCCCTCCTGAGCTGCCCAAGCTCCAGGTGTTCCCTGCCCGTGCACACCAAGCACCATCCCTTCCCCACTCCCTGGCATTCCCGCAGAGCTGCAGGGCCAGCACATGGCTCTCAAAGTTCCCTGGGAATCTCCCCCATTATTTTACCCTCTTTCACAACTATACCACCAAGGAGGAGGCCAGACCCTGCCTCTCTGCCAGCAGCTCGCTTCTGCAGAAGCAGGCTCTGCCAGGAGCTAGCAAGGTGGGGAGGCAGGAATGCAGGAGGTTTTGGGCCCTCTGGCTGCTGGGCACCTTCCAAAGCTCACATGCAACTGCAAAGGAGTTCTCCAACCTGACCCAGCCCTCCTGTGGGGCCAGCAGGCAGTCGTAGTGACAATGCAGGCTGGCACAAAGGCAGGGTGGCAGATGCCTGGCCTGAGGCTGTGCCCCTTCCTGCTGCTGCTGTCAGCATCTGCTGCCCTGCACCTTGTTATGGCCACTTAACTCACCACAGACAGCTGCTTCCACAGGGACAGAGCTGCTGCCAAGGCTGGATGAGAGCTCCTCGTGCTAGGCACATGGAAAGTCCTGCCCTGGGGAGGGAGCTGAAAGGACAGAATGGACAGTGGATGGCCGTGCCTGTGCCACCAAGCAACTTGCTCTCTCCTCTGACTCTGAGCTAGGTTGGGGTTTCTTGAGCTGGAGAAGTCTGAGCTCCTAGCCTTTTGTGGTGGAGCTGGGAAAAAGGTGTAAACAGGTGCTGCAGGACTCTGAGCTCAGTGCCAGTGACGTAAGAGCCACCATGTTCAGCCTGTCCCCAGATCCTTTCCAAGGCAAACATCAGACATTTTTCCATCAGATACTCCTCTCCTTGGATGCCAAATTTCACTCCCATTTGTGCGAGCCAGGGCTGGTGTCCACATGCTCCCTTTGAATTGCAGCTCCTTTCCCAAGCCCCAGACACTGAGCAGCCCCTGGCAGGAGAAGGGATGTAGGAAGACATCCTGTGTCAAGGACTACCTGCCCCTTGCTCCCATCTCCACTTGAATGCCAGCAACTAAAACACAGTCTCTGTGCTGTTGCCTGGAGGAAAGGAGCCTTCCTGACCTTTCCTGAAGCTTGCTGATCCTGTTGTTTTCACCTGGAGAAGGGGACGGCATGGCATTTGTTTCCCAGGGTGTTGCCACCACCCTAAAACCCGAGAGTGGGATTTGGCTGCAGAGGGATAATGCTGACCAAGGACAAGCAAGTCCAGGCAAGGCAGACAGCAGAGTGCTGCTCCTGATGAGTAAGAGGAGTAGATGCTAACCCTCCTCGAGGTCTGGTCCTGACCCTTGCCTGGCCTCAGGTTCTGTCAAGTTGTCCTGTATTTATGGCAGTGAGTAAGGGAGGCTCAGGCTCCAAGTTCACTCTCTTATCTAGTTTTTACATTTCTCTCCCAGAATTGTTGATTTTTTTCCCCTTTCTCCCTTCTTTCCTCAGTGTTTCCCCTCTTCATCGTCTCTTGCCCTTCAACCTCTGTCTCATTTTTCTTTTGCTGTCCCATTTTTTATTTTCTTTATTTACGGAGATGGAGAAGAGGGGAGTAAATCAAGAGACACATGAGCACACACACGCTGGATATTTCTCTTGCTCTGTCACAGAGTGAATAAGCATCCTTGTTTCAACATGTTTTCCCTTCTAACTTCCCAGGGGCTTTTTAGAATGAGAATACCTCCAAGCACCAGACACAAGAGCTGAGCTCACAGTCATTTGCTGTGCATGGTGGCCTCATTCCTCAGGCTTCCCCCCATCCTCTGCTCCAATTTCCAGGAACCCAGCAATGACAGAATGCTGAGATGTCTCCTGTCGTGACAGAGAAGCAGTCCTTGTATGAACAAAAACTCAAGTAGAAGTTTCTGGTCGGGGCAAAAGCCACAGTAGTAGCCAGGACCTTGCCTGCTGGGGCTCTCATTGCTAAACCAGCCGTTGCCTGGAGGGAAGCTTGGCTTGATATTGCCAAATACAGAGGATTTCAGAGTAGTCTGTGTGTTAGGGAGACTGTATTAATAGCACCCTGTCCTTTTTATTCTTTCCCTGTCTGCCCTTGTTCTGCTCGTCTTTACCCATCCATGTTTTCCCTCTTTCTCTCTACCTGCCTCCTTCCAGGCTTGGCACAGAGTCATACCTTGTTTTCACCTTGGCATGTAAACAAATATCTAGCACTTCTTTTCACTTTCAGGCCCCACCAGGGAGCTCAGACTCCGGAGGATCACCTGCTGGATGCTTGGAGATGCTCCTCATAACCACCTTTTATGATCAGCACTAAATGTAGAGCATTCACATCTGCAGAGTTACTGAGGCTGACTTGAAAACTGTCAGTGACTCCAAAGAAACCAAAAGAAAATGCATTATCCTCCAGCAGAAGGCAAAAAAACCACACAACCAAAACCCAACAAAAACTTCCATGGTCCTTTCCAATCCAACCAAGGAATATTCCTTCTCTATCCCAAATTTTGAGATTGTGCTTTAGTGCTGAGCAGACACCTGAGAGGTGCCACCAGCTCCACCCAGCTTCCCCACCTCAGGTTGTGCTGATCTCCAGTACACGAAAAGGAGGTGGAAAAGAAAACAAAACCTGAAAACCAATGACACAGAAACCAAGTTAATCATCAAAGAGGGGAGGAGGGGAAAATATCCTTCCCAGCCTTTCCAGGCAAGCAGCAGAAGCCTTGAAACACAGGCTTAATTAATTAAGTAAAAACAATATGAACATGGTGCAACAAGTCTTGTAAGCATATTGAAGGTATGTAGTATCATCCAGACACTGTTATGCAAGGTGTTGATGACTGGAGCAAGCTCATCTTGAATCCAGTTTGAATCCTGGTGCCCAAGATTCTATTTCAAAGGCCATCCCTGACCCCCTGTTCCTGTGATGTTTAGAAATCACCTCCTAATTTCTAGCCTGCATTTCTTAATGAACAAATTGACCCTATTTGATCTTACACTAGCTCTGTTCTTTCATTCAAATAGCTTTCCCTCTTTAGCTGGTATTCCCTTTCCTGTCCTCCACACGCATTTAATGCTGAGTAGTCATTTTCCCCTTCAGCCATTTCAAAGGTGAAGACTCAGCATAACCAGTAGGAAGGGGTCCTCCCCCAGGCAGCACATATCCTCCAGTTACTGTCCTTGTCCTGGCACACCCCTCTCCCTGAGTCACCCTCCTGTGCACGCTCACTGAGTATCGTTGTTACACAACAGGCATTTACATTCTGCCTGTTACTTCTTCCAATAATTAAGATTCCCCGTGGTCCAGCTCATAGCCTGCAGGCCTGATTTGAGCCCTGGGAAGCTTGTGTGTGACCTGTCACGGTACCTTAGAGGAGCTATTCAGATCTACCTGAAAAATCCAAGCCCTTGTATCTGAAGCCGGGTCCTGACCACCTTCACTGAGCTCTCAGTTCAGCATGTCAGGATGTGACAACACATCTCCCAAATTAATGGGTCCTCCTGGTTCAGTTTTCCTTCCCTTCATCACCAGCTGAGACACAAAGCTGATTGTCACATGGAGCCCAAGTTGTCACAAATACCCGAAATTAAGTTTATGCCTTATAAATGGAGCCCAAATCGTATCAAACATGTCCCTGAGAGTATCTATAGATCTGCTTCAAGCACACCTGCAGCTTTGTTGGTTTTCCCCATGCTCTCTATCCCAGGACAGCTCCACTGATCTATCTGCCTGCCTTGCTGCCTGGATCTGATAGGTGTCAAAGCCTTGAACTCGTTCTGCCTGCTCTGCTGTCCCACTGGGAGCTGGTTCATGCATTGCCATTGCTCAATGGTGTCTACATGCTTGGTGGACTGATTTCCTCTGCTTTCTTGTAGCAGGAACAGCCTGCGTGCATTTCACTTTCTCACTGGAGTGTTTTCCAAGCTGTGGACGTGTTTTATATAAAGTGGAAGAAATGAGAAAGGACTGAAAATATGTATGATGTGAAAGGGAGTGTGGATTAGTGGGCAGAGCACAGAGCAAGCAATTAAAAGGCAGGTTCCCTGCTCCTGGTTTGGTTGGAGTTGTTGTGAGAACTGGGACCAGTGAATCATGGACTGGTTGATCTAATTCTCTATGATTCTCCATGACTTCATCAGTTATTGGTGTTTGAAACTCTGCTGTGGAGCCTGTCTAAAGGAGTGCCCCCGGGTTAGCTTAACTGTTTCTCTCCTGTTTAGTTTGAAATGGGCCCAATTTTTCACTTTTTCCCTCCTGGGGAATTTTTTTTTTTTTAGGTACCCACCCATGAAGATTTTTGTGCACAGTGGAAACACTTTGTACATGCAATTAACTTACTGGTGTATAAACAAGGAAAAAAATGAAGTTCAAAACAAGAACAAAAACATTGGAGGATAGTGGGGGTGGGGGGGGCAAACAAGGATTCAGAGGGGTGGCAATAATGAAAAACGGGAGAAACAAATATTTGAGCCAGCTAAAAAGCTGCATGGCAATTTCAGAAACAAGTTTCATAATTGCTAAAAAAATTGTCAGTTCCCCAGTACGTGCCTCAGTTTCCCTAATTGCTACGTGGGGTTAGCAACCCAGACCTATTTTGCAAAGGTGTTGTCAAGTTTAATTTGTGAACCTTTGAAAAACACTCTGAGTTTTCAGATGAAAGGCACTGCAGATGCCAAACGTGGGTGTATGCTCTGAGTCAGAGCCATGGGCATATTGTGTGATCAGCTTGATGCAGTGCACCAGATAGGAGACAGTTGTCCTCTGCAGGAAATATAGGGATGGTTGGTCCAAAAATCACAGGTGATGCTTACACAAGTGTGAACTCATGCTATAGAAATCAGAAGCCACCCTCTGAGAAAGTCTGCAATAAAGAGACGTCCAGTCTGTACTTTGCTTTTGGCCCCTGAAGTACATGTGTGTGCACAGGTCTCCTAAATATGGCTGGGAACTGAAGCACAAACTCTCTAACCAACTGCCCTTTAACTAACAAGCTGCTCTTTAACTCCAATACTTCCCCTGGGATTCCCAGGCAGTGTTTGCCAGCCCTGGCAGTGTTCATGGGCACCCACAGGACCCTGCACATCCCAACTTTCAGACAGGTGTGAACAGCAGAGCTGCCAGGAGAGGCCAGAAATAACAAGAGAGAGGTGAGCCCCATTCGCAAACAACTTTTTGGCATGCAAAAGACACGCTGAGGTGTGATGAGGTGCAGGCCGATGATAGGGGAAAGAGGGGGCTTTGGCTACAGGGCAAAGCTACAGTCCCAGGATGTGTGGCAGCAGGGATGCTCTTGCTGGTCTCATGTGGACCTGCCATGGTTGCACAGGTATTTGCAAGAAGGATGTGCCCAAGGTGCTAATGCCAGGGATGTGGGATGCTCCGAGAGGGAGCTGAGGTTGAAAGGGCTCCAGTCAAAGTGGCATTATGCAGAAGGGACTGGCAGCAGTGGGAATCTTCCTTTACACACACATCGTTTCCTTCTTCCTGCAGGCTCAAAGGAGGCTCAGCCCAGACTGCTGGCAATAGATTCCTTGTCAAGAAATCCAGATTCCACTTGGCTCCATTAGTGCAGCATCTGCACGACTTCTCTCTTCCTGCCTGACACAGAGACTTCAGTTCTCTAAAATGAAGCAGCACAGACAGATGCCATCCAAGTTAACCAAAAGCCAAAGCAGAACCTACAGCTTTATAGGACATATCCTCAGGAGGGCTGACAACAGCCCATCTGGGGTAGTAGGAGATGACAGACACTACAACATCTTACATTTCAAGTCTGTCCATACTTTACCAACAAATGGAGGAGCTAAAGCCATGGCTGACATCAGGACAGGTCAGGCAAAGCATAACCTGATTTATTGGAGGTTACTGGTCTTGTATGTGCCTCTGCACAGGCAGAAGCAATAATAGTAATAATGATAATAAATAATAATAATAATAATAAACCTCCTCCTGGGCCCAGTGACTCCCAAGTCTGCCTGGAATAACTGTATGAAACTCATTTACTCTGGATTTGTGTCAGTAAAACCAAGATGAAAAAAGTCAGTCCTTAATCTTTTGAATGCCTTACTCCAAAATCTTAACAAAGTGTCAAGAAAAGAAGATAAACCAAGGCTGCCTTCTGTTAATTAAATCTCTTCATACGGATGGTCTTTGTTTCTTAAGTATTGGAAAAAACTCTGCTGAGTCTCTTCTGTACACGTGAGAACAGGCACCTCCACCCTCCAGTATTTTTAATTACTTGCAGATCTATAGGAGTGTTGATGTAAAGATCAGCTCAGCCCAGGAGGCCAGGAGGGAAGGAATGCATATATATGTCATCCAATCTCTTTCCTTTATGAATTCTGTTTTTTTAAAATGGCATTGCCCTTTATTATGCCAGAGAATGACTTCTGACTCATGAAAGACTATAGTCCTATTAATAAAAAAACTGTCCATTAGAAATGGTGGCAAAAGGCACAACCTTTCCCAGCAACTATTATAAAGAACCCAAAAAACGACTGTATACTGAATCATTTCTCATATGTAGAGATCCATAATGCCAAAATGGCAGTGAGAGGGGCTGGATCTGTGAGCCAGGGTTCCTAATTGCATTTCAGTCGAAGAAAAAAAAAAAAAAAAAGTCTCTTTTCTCTCATTTTGAACAGACAAAGCCTTTAGAAACTGTAAGACAGGCACTTCCTGGCTATCTTGTTCTTATATCAGATTGAAAATTTATGCTGTTCCTGTTTTGGGCTGCACCTCAATTCCCTACACACCTAAAAAAGAGAGGCAAAATGCAAACTTGGATTTTCTTCCAGTGTTCAGGACACTTCCATCAGGGGCTTCGTTGTATCTTTCGAGTGAGAAATTATTATGAGCTAAAATCATATTCTCTAACAACACTTCCATTGCATTCTGTAGAAATTAAATTAAGCACAAATCTTAGGCATTGGTTAATTTACACCCTGGACATTAATCTCAGAGCAATCTTGCTAAAATTCAGAGTATAATCTATGTTAAATTGATATGAGTGGCAGGAACTTCTTAAGAAGTTGATGGGATTCACCAGTGCTTATATATAGAGCCTTTTTCTTCTGAAAGCTTCTGTGACTCCAACAAGCTGCACATATCCCAGCTATCCTCTTCCAGGTATGTTACAAGTATTCCTCTCAGTTCAGTGGATATTTATAGGAAGACCTACAAAAAATTACACCTGAACCCTTATTTCAGTGAGAACATGCAATGAAATAGGCAAGGGGGATCTTTTTCTGGTAGCCAAATTGTGGAGATGGCATGGCCTGTAGAAAAAACAGGGCTATCCACTTTTAGTGCAGGTCAGCTATGTAATTCTGATGTATGGTTGGGCTACTTCCAGGTCTAGATGGATGGACCTTGCACAAACACAACATCAAAATCAAAATAAAGATAATTGGATTTTTTAAACCCAATATTATCTATACATTTCCCCTCCCTGTCCTACCTATGGAATACAGTAAGCCCTCAGGGGAGCCCAGTTCAAGAATGCTGTATTCTAGGCGTTCATTTTAATTACAACCATAATTATTTTTGTGCATGCCTATGACCCAGTTAGCAAACCCATCTTTGGCATCTCATGGTCCCTCCAACCCTGCCCATCTCTGCAAGAAGGGAGCCTCAGCTCCTGGCAACAAGTGAGCAAAAAGTATTTTTGAAACAAGTGGTTGAACTGGTTGCTACATCTTAATGAAAACGGTGTTTTTTTTTAAAAAAAAAAATTAAAAAAATAAAATACTCTGTATATAAACAGCCCTTCCTCCCAAACCTGGTTAGACAAGAATGTTCCTGGGTGTGGACTGCCTTGTATAATTAACTGCACAGCTGTAGCTTCTGATCCCTCCTAACGTCTTCCTTTCTCTCTGCGTCTACCTGGCATAACCCAGGAGTTCTCCTCCTCCTCCTCCTCCTCCTCCTCCTCCTTGCAGGAGCTCCGGGCGCGTCACTTGGGCAGAAACTTTTCTGCATTCCATCATCATTCCTTGCTGAGACAAGGAGTGGGCAGACATTCCCTGTTTGCAGGGGGCTGAGAGACAGGACCTGGGGGAAGGACCGAGCAGGGCAAGCAACTCCTTTGGACGATGGAAACGGTGACTGCAGCGAGGACGAACGGGACCGCCGGGAAGGCAGAGGATGTGAAGAGTCCATCTGCTCCCAAAAAGGAAGAAGAAGTGAAGAAAACCACAAGCCCTGGGGGGGGCGAGAAGGAACCTATGAAGGGCACTGGTAGTGCTGCTTTGGAAACAGGGCAAATCAAGAGCTCCCTCTTCTCTGGCAGTGACTGGAAGAGGCCCATCATTCAGTTTGTGGAGTCGTCGGATGAGAAGAGATCGACCTACTTCAGCATGGACTCAGCAGATTCAAAGAAGATGCAATATGCCAGTGGACAGCTAGGAGAGATGAGGAGACCACCTCTCTCCTTTGCAGAGAAAGGGGATCTCAGGAAGTCCCTCTTCTCCTTGGATTCCAAAAAGAGCTTCCTGCCAAGTGAAGGGGAAGGGAGAAAGTCGTTGTTCTCCGGAGGGCAGATGGGGGACCTGAAGAAAAGTTCCCTCCCCATGGTGGAGACAGGGGACCTGAGAAGACCCAACTTCAATAAGCCTGACAGAGCAGCTGGGTCACGGCCCAGGGTGAAGCTCGAGGATGTTCTGTGTGATTCCTGCATCGATAACAAGCAGAAAGCTGTGAAGTCCTGCTTGGTGTGCCAGGCTTCCTTCTGTGAGCTGCATCTCAAGCCCCATCTGGAGGGGGCAGCTTTCCGAGACCATCAGCTGCTGGACCCCATCAGGGACTTTGAAGCTAGAAAATGTCCTGTGCATGGGAAGACCATGGAGCTGTTCTGTCAGACAGACCAGATGTGCATCTGCTACCTCTGCATGTTCCAGGAGCACAAGAACCACAGCACAGTGACAGTGGAGATTGAGAAAGCAGGAAAAGAGGTAATGTTCTGTTGATTGTATATTCCCACTCTTTCCAGGAGACCTCAATAATTACACCACTGCTTTTGCTCTCCAGCCTAGAGTTAACTCTCAAATTACATGCAGTGTAATTCTGAGATGCAGGGGTGGTGGATGGGAAGTATTTGGCTGGGAACTGGTACAGCCTGGGTTCTGCTGCAGTGGCATTGCTGTTCCTGATTACAGCAGCATAAGCTCTGGTGTTGGGTAGCAGACTGGGCTGGGGGTGGGTGGGTTTGTGGCCAACCTGGTTTCCACCCCTGGTTGTACCACGGACATACAGTAGAAGCTGAATCAAAGCCCCACATGCTAAGTTTTCAAAAAACGTCTCAAGTTTTGACAGTGTTTGAAGTGTTACCCAGAGCCAGAAAGGGGGAGCATTGCTCAAGTCCAGAACCTCCAGAATACAGGCAGTCAGATCATTGGCTGCTTGAGTTACTAGTGGCTGCTAGGTTACTACTGAAAAGTGCCATCTCAGCTACTTTGAGTGAGATTGTGCTTTTTTGTTTTGCTTTTCTGTCTAGCCACACCTAAGGGGAGAGTCTTTTGAAGCTTAGGTGGAAAAAAACCTGGTGCAAAGACACAAACCACTATTATTTCCTCTGACGAGTTACTACAATGGGTTTAGAAGACATCTAAGGAGATGAGGATGGTTTGTGAAACAGTGCCCAACTCCAATGAATAGTATTCCACCTGTGTTTGCTTAAAGTCTCATGTTGTTTTTCTTCTGGGTGGATGTACAGTTATCCCACCAGCTCCAGGAAAGCTCAGGGTCTCAGCATGTTCAGTGCTGTACATCCCCAGAGAAGAGCATGTCCCAGCCTAGAGACCTTCAGAACAAGCAGACAGGACAGAAATGATCACAGAAAGGAAAACCATGAAATGGTAATGTAAACCACTTTGCCTGTGGTCACACAGACAGCCATGGCAGAAACTGAAAGAAACTGATGTGCTCCATCAGTGCTCAGATGTGGTGAACAGGAAAATCAAAGTACCCACTGCTGGAAGTTCTTGAGTCAGCCTTAACTTGGAAGAACAGTTGAACTCTCTCTAAGGTGCTAAGAAGTTTATCTCAGAAGGCTGAAAGAGCACCTTATCTAGAGTTTCTGTCTTCCTGTGCAATTTTTTTAGTCTTTTCTGGCAATGTCTCTTCCAACTTGTAGCCTTGCTGAAACCAGACAGGATTTCTTCCATGTCTCAGCCAGTCAGACTTAAGGGAATTCCTGCAGGGCTTGCTAGCCTGCTGTTTGTTTCATAATTGCTTGTTCTTGTGTTTTTGATGTCAGCTCTGAAAACAGCATATGCCTAACTCTCATAAAACTGTGTCTAGTGTCTGCCAGGTTGTCCAATTCACTGTAGCCATTTCTCCTGTAAAGAAGTTAACTGTTCCTCCCCAGGGAACCAAAGCTGTCCAGAGACTTCTTCTGATGGTTAGACAGATCAAGAACACCTTGCTTTTAAAAAGACAACCATAGCTGGGCAAAGATAACTTTACCTATGATTTAAATAATGTTTGGTTTCTTTCTCAGAGTCCTTGGGTCTCTCTTGTTAGCTCCATGCTTTAGTTCCTGTACTGTTCTGTGCTGTTTCTGCTGCTGCTAAGCCTAAAGGATTTAGTGCTTTATCAATATGAATCATACACATGTGCAAGTTTCTCCTGACAACAAGTTTTGATCATGTTGTAACTTGAGCATTCACTCAGACAAAAAACAATTAACAGGGTACCTGCTGCTTACAAATGGTTATTCCTAGCCCTGATTTATTCACTGTTGGTGGAGCCTTAGCAAGAACCACAAAGAGGAATGAACTTTTCCAGGTCTCTTGTGTGCACCACCTATTCTTTTCAAGTCTTGCAAAGCAGCTAAGTTGGAATATGACCACAAATTCCACGAGTGGCAAAGTGTGGCTGGTATTGCTGGCCTTTGTGGGAAGAATAAGCAAAAAATCTTTACAAGGTCAACCCCATCCTTTCCCCATTTTCACAGCTTGGCATCCAAGGAGCTCCAGGGTATCTTTACTGCCAGGGTATCTTTACTAAATTTGCTAAGTTTGACACTAAAGTGGTGACCAGAATAGAGCAGTATCCAAAAGGACACTTTCATAAGAAACAATTGGTTAACCTGCAAAGATTTCCCAATCCCTGGCTGTACTGTGGCTCCAAACCTGGAGAGGATTCCAGCAGAACTGGGGGGGTTCTGTGCTGTGATGCTCTGAAGCCCATCAGTCTGGGTGCTCAGTGATTTAGTGGCACAAAACTGTCAGATAATGAGGTGTACTATGCTTGGTTTAGGTACATCTACTCCTTTAGTATTGCAAAATTAATGCAGGTTACAGTCTATTGCCTGAGTTCACCTTTGCTGTAGGCCTGTAGGAATGAGAGGTGCTGTGCTTCAGTGTTGGGAAAGCAAGGGATAGCTTAAGGTCCTGCTGTAGAATTAGGTAATTCTGCTTGCTGCACAATGCAGCCAAGAGTCAGAAGAGCAGAAGAGGAATGCAAACAAGCCAGTCCACAGACACCTACTAGTTAGAGCACTTAGGCAAGCAGTGGAAAGCCTGAGAGTTGTCTGTGAGACAGAGGGAGAACCCAGCAGCATCTTCCACTTCCCTGGGGTCAGAGTTTGCTGCTCCCACCTGGTGTCAGAGCTCAGACAAGAGGGAAAGGCACAGGGCGTCAGACAGAGACAATTTGGCACAAGACAGAGACATTTTCCTGAGTTTTCATCCAGTGGTATTTGCATATTTTACCCGTCAAACCCTTAATGTCTTCCCCAAACCCACTTTGCATTAGCTTCCTGCTACAGATTTAAAGGAAAAGTAACAGCCCCATCAGAATCAGTGCAAGAAAGAACCAAGAAAAGGTCTTGGCTGGGTGGTAACCACTCACAAGTGGAACTTGGCCATAGCAGTTTGTGCACACCAACAAAACTCTCTGGCCAGTCTGATTTATCAACAGTATAGGAGCTCCCTTTCAGAGAAAATCTTTCATTTTGAAAGGGAATCCTACATTCTAAACCAGTTTTACAGGCCTGTTCCCTAAATGAGATAGCTTCAGAAATGCCTGCCAGTCACAGAGCTGTAAATAACCTGGCATTCCTATCCAGCACCAACCTTAATACTCATCACATCGGGTCAGCTTTAGTGAAAAGCACTTTGATTTTTTTTTTCTTTAACTCTTTACCTTTAAAGAAAAGTTCACATTGTACAGAAGGTTTGAAGAGGCAGCAGAGAACTACTGGGCAGAAATGGGAGCTGGGTGTTCCTCGTTTCAACACAGCTACTTTTTAAAAGAGGAGACTTCACAGAGTCTGAGCTTTGAAGTCAGCAGTCCTCAGAGATGGATCCCCAGGGATTTCCATCTGAGCCCTCTCTGCTTGGCTTTCACTGCCTGAATAGAAAGCAAAGAGTGCAGCACGGTGCCAATGGAAGGATTTTTGGCCTTTCACAAGGTTAGGGCATGATGTGGCTCTGAGACCTTATCTGTGGTTGCTTATCTGTGAACACAGCTTAAAATAGAAACTCTTTCCACAAAGGTGGTGCAGTTACCTGCAGGACACTTCCCAGCTGGAAGGCTGTGGGAGCTGAGCTGCTGCACATGGTGATCTGCACTGGGGTCGTCCTGCATTAAAGCAGTGAGGGAAAAAAACAAGGGAAATTCACCACTTTGCAGGTGAGAAATTATCTTCAAACTGCAAAGCAGAGAGCATTTCCTGCCTCAGCTCATGCAGGGACTCATGGCATTTTTGCAGGCTGCTGGCAGAAGCTCCAGAGATTGTAGCCCACTGGCACCCACCTCTGCTTAACCAAAGCTTAGGCAGAAAACTGTCATGGTGAAACCAGCAGAAATAATGTCTCATCCCATCTGCTGATTTCTCAGCCAGGTCTGTTCCAATACAGGGCCTGTGCTGGGATGATTAAACACTTCATCTCCAGCTTCTTTTGGCTGTTGCTCCCAGGTAATTAGCATAGCTCTTCAGGCTGGTGACAAGGGTGTTCCCCAATTCAAGGACTGGGTTCCCAGAGCATTAAGGCATGATGATGCTTGTATTGCTGCCTTGCAAAAACGAGTTGCATCATGATGCGAGACTCATAATCTCACATATCTAGGTCCTTTACAGCAAAAGGGATGGGTTCAGTTGTGGATGTTTAGGTGTACACTCTGAACTTTCACTTGGGCCTCTGTTAACTGTCCAAGTTAACTTAGACTCCACTGGGGGATCTTCCCTTAGTTCAAAGACTTTTAGTGCCAGCATTTCCCAACTTGCTTTAGTCAAACTGTATAATAGTCTAAAGCTGTATTTCCTGGATCATCTTCAGTCGTACACTTATTTCTGCACTGTAGTGACTCCCCCCACTGTGTATGGAACTGCTATATTATCTTTCACTGGGACCTTCTCCCCCAATGGATTTATTCTGCGTGGTCCATCACATCAGGGGATCAGGGACTGTTGATTCTGGAAAGCCTGAGAAATACGAAGAAAGCTAGGAGACACATTTCTTCACAGGGAATGAAGCTGGGAAGTTGGCTGCCCCTAGAACCCCTATCCACCCTGCTGTAAATGGAGCACAGGATAGTTGTGAACAGCTAAAGCAATCTTCCAGCCAGCATCAGCTCAAACAGGGCTTTAAAAACATCATGAAATCACCTCTGCTGTGCATTGAACCCCATGAACCCTGTACATTGTGGTCCATCTCCAGAGCACCTCTTCCACCTTGTTCCCATGTCACCAGTTATTTTACTATTCCAGTATTCCTGGACAATTTTTTTCTATGCTAAGATTACTTTTAGTGGTTGAACCATCATGCATTGAGATGCTTCCCTTCACTTCCCTTGCCTTTGCTGGTGTTTCCTCCTGCCCTCAGTCTGGGCATTTTAACCCAAGCTAAACCTAGATGACTGTGGTCTGGGATTTGCATTTGGGCTATTGGAACTCCCTCTCTAATTTCCATTTGCAAATCACAACTCTCACTCTAAATAGTAGCGTGGGTCTACTCTTAAATATTTGTTACATCCCATCCCAGAGGCACCCAAACTACTTTTCTGGATGAACTGCAACAAGCTGTTCATAGTTAGCTATCACTTTTGAGGAAGTTGTACTTTGCACAATTCCTTTGAGACTCATCTTAATTAAAAAGTACTAAAAAACTATACTGTTATCACAACCATTCATCCATCACCTTATATTTTTTTCATGGTACCTTTCTCTTCAAACCCCTTGTGTTTGAGAGAGTCTACATGGCTGTGAAAGGTCTGGTCTTCCCCCCAAATTCCCTTAATCCCTCTCACTCACATTCTTGTCATATGAATGTACTGATATTTAGGGATGAGGAGGGAAACAAGACCTCCCCTTGCTTAGGAGATGAGCTTTAACTTTGCTGAGAATTAATGTAGGTCTGTGGCTCAAAGGGACAGCCTGCATCATGATGTAATTTCTCACACTGGTTACTGCAGTGGGATGGATATCTGGATCTGAATTGCTTTTATCTCACTGCATTTCTTTGCTATGTAAAGATGGTTGCACACCTTTGCATCTTGATGTAGAGAACATCTTAGTGCACATGAGAATGGAAAAAAGCATGCATTCCACTGTCCTGAAAATGTGAAAATGTGAAAACGATAGGAGCTCATGCTTGTCCTCTCTTGATCAGTAGTAGAGAAAATTTTCTCATCCTCCTATCCATACGGTTTCCTGATGTTCCAGTACCACAAAACACTTCCATGCCTGCTCTGAACCCCTGTAGAATGCTCATGACTGCATTCAGTTGACTACTGAAAGCTGTCAGGAAAATCTTTAGAGGGTTGGTACTCTGAACTCTCAACAAGGACAATGACACTGACCATGTGAGGATGTAGCTCTTTGGGCACTGAGATATTTTTGAGTACACCTGACTTTTTTATTCCCCCTTTCTTCTGTTTTATAAGGCAATGCAGCTAGAAAATTATTTTTGCTCTGTAGCTAGAGAATTTCTAAACAGGAACAGGCAGAGTCTGTCATGTGCAGCTGTGTTTGATTCAGGCTCAAGAGGATGTTCAGACATGACAGTGATTGGCACCAAGAGAAGAGCCCTGATGGGCTGATTTCCTTGGGCTGAGCTGCCTGAAAATTTGTTGCCTGCTCTCCATTGTGAGATGCTGTTTTCTACTCCTTGAACAGAGAACGGAAAACTTTTAAACTCCCACCCTAAGGGCAACCACAATCACAAGAGAAGACCATGTTTTTTTGTGTTGTGTTATGTTGTTTCTTGGATGGACAGCAAAACAGTGGGAACTACACCTTGTGTTTTGACAGCAGGGAGACCTCGCAGTCTTAGTTGCTGTGGGAGTGGATTTATCTATCTTTCATCTCCCCTGCCTCTAATTGTTGGCCTAAACATAAGTGCTTTTGAGTAACACATCCATTTGGCAAAGGATCCCAGATGAACAGCAGGTTTTCAGAACTTCTCTAATGCGACACAGCTCAGCTGTGTTATCCAGCTAACTTCTGCCAGCTCCATCCTTTCTAAACAGCTATGGGCACAAGTGTCCCATAGCCAGATTGCCTGTAGTTATGGTTGTATTGTGACCAACCCGTGCACACATGAAACACGGAAAGATCTTGAAATGAGTAAGCAAAGGTTTTGTCATGAATACGAATGACCGAGGGAGGGGTTGCCCAGAATTAACGGCGCCGGGCATTCCCAAAGAGCCAGGTCCTGGTCTGCTGCAGAGACAGGGCATACCCCCCAACCAACATGTCACACCCCCCAACCAACATGTCACACCAGTGCATGGCTGCCCAGCCCTCCAGCCTTGCATGCAATTGTCTGGTCTGAGCTTCTCTGGGAAGCCAGCGCAAAACAAAACGCAAATGAATCCCAGCGAAGCTGCTGATCTAAGCCAAGCATGGTTGACTACACCTTCTCCCTCCTCCTTTTGTGATTTTTTCCAAGCATTCCCCAGCTTCATCAAAACATGAAAGCTCTCAATTCAGAGCAAATTAATCCACAATCCTGTCTAAACAGAATTCCTGCCAGAGGCACCGTCCTCTTGTTGCAACACTCGTCAAACGTCATTCCATAATTAGATGAAAACTGTTATTGCTGCAGAGGCACACCCTGGGATGGGCCCTGCACTGCATACACAGCTGAATTTTGAAACAGGCCTCTTCCCCCTCCAGCTAATGACTCTAATGTGATTAAAAGCAGCCCCATGACAGTAGGCCAGTAGGTGGGTGCTTCTGCTGCTGTCTCTGCTGAGAGAGCTGAATCTCTTGACCCAAGCCAGAAGCTCTGGGATCTTTTCCAGTCTCAGCACATGATCTCCATTTCAAGCCATGCCAGGAGCCTGTACCTCCCAGCTATTACTGTTCAGAGCCAAATACATACATGGAAGCACAGTGCCTCTCTGACGTAGGCCACTCTCAACCCCAGTTGATGAGGCTCCCCTCTTCTCACAGGCTGAGCTTTCACTGCAGAAGGAGCAACTGCAGCTGAAGATCATTGAGGTAGAAGATGAAATGGATAAGTGGCAGAAGGAGAGGGACCGTATCAAGGTGTGTATGGAATATTCTTTTAAGTCCACATCTCTGTATCTCCTGTACTTGTCAGTTTCTTTTCCATTCTCTCACATCCCTCTCCTTTCACCAGTTTCTCTGACATCTCCTGCTCTAACTCATTCCATTACTTACCCAGTTCCTATCTCATCACTCTCCAAAACTCACTCGTGCCAAACCTTGGAAACAACAACTCCTTCTGAAGTTCTCTTGCAACATACCCTGCAGGAGATCAAGAAAAGGCAGCCCAGCCTTGTTACAAAACCATCCAAGCCACCTCCCTGCTTGGGATCCCTTAGAGTTCTCCAGTCACCAGAAGCCAGGCTCATTTGGAAACAAAGGTGTGCTCCTTTTTTTCTTGATGGACCACACATACAAATAAACTGTAGAATGACTCTGGATTGCACAAACAGAAACAAGGCAAAAGGAACAGATGCAGTTACACCAAAAAAACATCTTAGTTTATAATCAAGCAGTTTATTTCCATACTGACATTGGGCTCCTTTACAATTCTTTCACCACACTGAAGGCTGGAATATAGTAATGGTGTTATTTTTTTCATGTATACCCTAACTGAATAGAGCAGTGAAAACACTATTTGGAGACACCCCAGAAAATTTGCATAATATTAATAGGCAAAGCCATTTTTCTCCCTTTTATGTGGTACATACACATTGGCTTGACTGTTCTGCTTTTTGTCTGCTTTATTATTACTATTATTACTATTATTATTGGAAATCTGACCTAGAAATTCTACCTCTTAATATAGTTACATCCACAGTCCTTGTGAGGAATATTTCAGAAGGACCTACAGGTCAGGTTTGTAAAAAAATGTTTCAGCACCTTTCATCCTTTCAAACGGTGGGAATGTGGTCCTTAAATTCTTGAGGAGCCACAACCACGATTTAGAAAGTTAAACAATGTTTTTTAAATATCACCTAAGAGTGCAGTTCATGAACTGAAATAAAAGAGAGGTTCTTTGGAAGTGAGCATGCCCTGGAGATTATATGCACACAATTATTGCAAGACAAAGCATTATTTCTCCTGGCACAACTTTTCTGGAGTGAAGACTTACATACCTACACTCTCCATACTCCCACTGCACATGCTGAGAATGCTTGGACCTACCCCCCTCTGTATCCTTCTGTTAGCAAGGGATGCCTGGAAAAATTTAATCTTTTATTTCTCCTGCATCTTTCCTGCTGCCTCCTCTCTTTTCCCCTTCCTTCCACAGAACTACACCACCAATGAGAAAGCCACAGTGGATCAGCATTTCAAAGAGTTGATCCGTGACCTGGAGAGGCAGAGGGATGAAGTGAAAGCTGCTCTGGACCAGAGAGAAAAGATTGCATCAGAGAATGTGAAAGAAATTGTGGATGAGCTGGAAGAGAGGGCAAAGCTTCTGCGGGAGGACAAGGAGAACAGGGAGCAGATCCACCAGATCAGTGATTCTGTGCTCTTCCTGCAGGTAACTGAGAGCTCATTTTCCTTCCCCTTTTTCCCACGGGAACAGGGTTTGTCCCAGAGACAAATTCCATGTTGATGCAGTATGCCTTAAGCTTCTCCTGTCCAATGCACGTGTATGGCAAGAATCAACCCTGACATTTGAAGCTGTCTCTACTCTGGTAGGTGAAGAAGGAACAGCCCACAGTCAGAATATTTGGCTGCCCACTCCATCTTCACTCTTCTCCATCGCACTTCATCCTATTTGGAGGCATTTCTCTGGGATCAAGCTCCTCTGTAACCTCTCCTCCTTTCTTTTTGACAGGAATTTGGGGCTTTGATGCGGAATTACGTCCCCCCTCCATCTCTCCCAACATACAGTGTGCTGCTTGAAGGGGAGAGCATGAGCCCATCCATGGGACTCCTCAGAGATGACCTTCTAAATGTCTGCATGAGGCACGTGGAGAAGATCTGCAAGGCTGACCTTGGACGTAACTTCATAGAGAGGAACCACATGGAGAATGGTAGAGTATCCAAGCTCTTCCCCTTCCCTCCCTGAGGAAAACCTAGCTCAGGGTCAGAGGAGCTGAAGTGTGATGACTCTGCTCTCACAGAGGAGGAAGTAAGCAAGGACCTAAGCAAAGCTGAAGAAGCATCACCTGTAGGTGAAACTCATTCTGGAAAGACTGCACAGATATCAGGCAATTCAGTGGCTCAGTAGGTAAATGGAGAGGGCAGTGGCAGAAAGGTGGATGTAGCCTCCCCAGGATGGCATTTTTGAAACCCTGTTGTTAGCCTGTTTGTACAGCTGGGTTAGCAGATTTGCTGCCCTGCTATGAAATACCATCTGACAACACTTGGTTTCAGCCACTGCTTGCCTGGCTGGAACATGAAATACCCTGCAAGCACCTGTCACTGAAAATTTAGTAAGAGATTTCCCAAGGAAAAAGGTCTCCATTTTGGTGTTCAGGTTATGCTGTGACTTGAACCAGCAAAGCTCTCCCAATGGTCCCCACTTCAGGGATGTGGAAGGATGGGTGATCTTTCTTATGTCAACAGGAAGGTCATGGTCAATACCAGAGTACTGTAAGGAAACATCTAAGTTTTAGGACCCACTTACTTCCTCTATTTTCCAATGAGTTCTACAGAAGGACCTGTCTTGCCTCAAGCTCACACATAAGATTAGCAGGACAGAGCACTGGAATAGGACTCCACTTCCCAGATCTCCCAGAAACACCTTTTGTAACCTTGGGCAAGTTACCTAATCCCATTGAATGACCTCTTGAACTAAGAATAATAGGGATCAGAATTAATTGTTATCTCACCAAGCTGCTATAAGGATATAATCCATTAATAACTGGAGACCTCAGATACTAGAACACTAAAGCTGAAGAAGCTGGATAGGTAACATGAGGATAAAGTACACCCTGCTGTCCAGCAGGATCATTCTCCACTGGACATGAATTAGCTGGTCAGCTACTGGTTGATAATGGTCAATCCAGAGAACCAGCCTTTTAGAAAAGGAGGGATTCACATTCCGAGTGCTCACAATGCATAGCAAGAAACAGATTTTTAAACCCTCCCTACCCTAAAAATGATACTACAAATTGAAGATTTCTTGTCTTCCAGCACTTAACACTACAACAGATCTGGTCAGCTTCTCAGCGTCCCAAGTGTTAAGATTTGCTGAGAATTTTTTTGCTATAACTTAACACAAATAGACAATAGGCACCTCAGATCCAAAAATACCATTTTTGGACACTCTCCTCTCCTTTGCTCACTGAGAGATTTGCAGACTTTCCAAACTCTGGATGGCATAATGCCAAAGGGGGGTGGGATGCCTCACTACTCACAGCATTTCTGGAAACAAGATGAGGAGCACAAAAGCACTTTGCATTCAAGTTACCTTTACTTTGGAAGTTACCTTTCATTTGCTGAGCTGTTTTTTTGCCAGTCCTGAAGGAAATACATTTTACTTGGCCATTTGTAAAACCCAACAAGAATATGCATGTGTTCAGTTCTGGTAGCTCTGGATAGTCTGAGTACTTCTTGATCACTCGATCACTTTGAATTAGGGTCCCCACCATGTTGCTGATGCCAGAAGTCCTCCATGGTACTTGAAATCCATGGGATTCAGGTGTCAAAACATTTCTGAGCAGGGCAACAACTACTGCCAGAAACCTGGGCACTTTCAGAAACTTTACCAGGGATTTAATGGGCTCAGCTGGGAGTCTGCCTAATGAGAAGAACAGTGGTAGCCACTCAGTTGGGAAATGTTATTTAAGGTGATTTTCAGAAACTTCAGAGCTCTCCATTTTTCAAACCACAGTAACACTTGAAAGAGGACACCACTCTCCATCTAGTGACTGCAAGGAAATAGCTCCACAATTACTTAATGGATTTAATTAACTCAGACTCCCCCTGAGTCACTGCAACAAATACATTCACAACAAGTTTGATCTTCTGTTGTAAAAAAACTTCCCAGGAAGAAATACTGTATTAATGGAATGAAACCTGCTTAATAGCAGACTCCAAAGGGAATCAACTTTCTTTTAGTTGCCATAACAAGTACTTATTTAGTAGTGTGGCAAGGAGGCAAATAATCATAGACCATCCAGGGTGTTTAAATAGCATAGAAATAAATTGGAGAAATAGCATAAAAGTTTGTTCAGTTATCTAAGTGTCTAAGAATGGAACTATTTAAACATGGGAACCACATTTACCCCCTTGCAGAGAACACAAGGTGTAGCACTTGAGGATGTAAAAGAAAGTATGTTTATTAGCAATTGTATGAATAGAGCATCAACTCCTGTGGATCAGTGTTGGCAAACCAAAACCAGGCTGCATAATACCTGGCAAAAGGGGAGGTTTTAGCCACTTTGCATGCAGCCTGAACCAAACACCCTTGTCCAAGAGCCCTGGAAGGGCTGTTTGCAGCTCAGGTTTAGCATCTCTGTTTAAAAAAATGGAACAAACCAACACATTGGGACCTCTCAACATGGACTTGAGCTTTGCAATACTTGCAGTTCAAGCTCTGCTGGTTGAAAGCCAGCTCTGTGCCCCAGTAAAACAGACAAAAGAAGCCAAACCCAAACCACTGCTTTTGAAGTGGGATACATCTTTAGCCACACAGCTGTATTTTGGTAGGAAAATCCCTTAACCCTCAAGTCTCCCTGTGGCTTTCCAGGAGATAACATAGCTACTGAATGGTCAAATGCTTCAGCTGTGCTACACCTCCAAGGGACCTTTCTCTTTTACCCCAGCCTGAATCTCTGGACAGCTACAGCACTGCTTTACCTCCTAGCCAAAGAATCCCCCCCCAGCAGAGGGAATTTCAAACCCAGAGGAAATTGTTGTAAAAGACCAGCACTTGAGGATGCTCTTATCTCCTTCTCCTTCCTCCTGTCCCTCTCAAAACCACTCAACTGCCTCCCCCAGCTCACCTCCTCCTCTGCTCCTCCAGGTGACCACCGGTTCATAATGAACAACTACGAGTGGAACCAGCCTGACAACTTGAAGAGATTTTCCATGTTCCTGTCTCCCAAAGGTACAGCACCCTAATGATGGTCAGGTTTCCTCCAAACACAGCATAGGAAAGGAATTTCATTAATGATTTGCCCCAAAATTTGCTTTCCCTCTTACGTCCTGCTGTCCCCTGGACCAGATCTGTCCCTCTGCGTGTCTTGATGCTGAGTATTCACTTCCAGCCTTCAAAGCTTTGAGAAGTTTTTGCTTTTTCATCTCAAAACAAGGCAGCAAAGGTTCCCAGGTCTGTAGAGGAGAGCTGGAGTGACTGGACTCTTGAAAGAGTGAATATAGAGGACTTGAACGTGTTACTGGGTTGAAATTTTATTCTCCACCAGAATCTTAGTGCATTGTGTGACCAAGTGTGAAAGCTACACCAGGCTTGCTCTGCATTAGTGTCTTTCAGCAAAAAACCCATACTATTTCCCTACAGGGAAAGGATAGAAGAAGTGAGGAATGTGTCCTAAGAAAGCAGAAATCTGAGGTTTCTTTTTGAGCTCTGACACTGACAAGAGTCCTGGTGTTTTGCTTGTGACCCCGTTGTGCCATCAACACGACAGAATGAGTCTTTGGAATGGACCACTGGTTTCAAACCTCTCAGTTTAAAGGGGCAGTTGTCAATTCCTAAATTAGTGT
Source organism: Phaethornis superciliosus (assembly GCA_023637945.1). NCBI lineage: Eukaryota > Metazoa > Chordata > Aves > Apodiformes > Trochilidae > Phaethornis > Phaethornis superciliosus. Next base: position 4,972,344 of record JAJQWJ010000027.1, read on the forward strand.
CAGGACCTCCAGAGTGAAAAGCAGAGAGTGCTAAAAAGCAACGCGTGGAGAAACAAAAAGAACAGAAAGGGTAGCACAAAATAAGTCACCAAATTTCCTCTGGTCCCTAGGAAGCAAGGCCCTGCCTGGGTCTGCCAGGTGTCCACAGTTGCTGTTCTGTGAAGCTTGATGGTGCTTGGACATCCCTTTGCTCCTCTTTGGAGGATCAGCTCCTGAAATGTGGGAGCAGGGGCTCCCTGGCTCCCAGCTGGGATCCAGAATCCCAAACTCCTGAAGGATGTGCTAAGAGCCAGGAGAGATCACCAGGGACTGCTAGGTGCAGGGATTCTTATTTGTGCTATTTCTTGGAGCCAGTGGGGATGCAGTCAGCTGCAAGGCAGTGCCAGGGTTGTGCAGCAGCTTGCAGCTCAGTGAGCCACTGCTTCCTCCAATGCATTTCTGAATATGCAAATACTGAGCCAGTTTGTTCTGCCTGCACATCTGCAGTTTCCTGAGAGCACAGACACGCTGCCTCCCAAAAGGACTCATTCTGGATTTTCTACCAACCAAGTTGCTTTCTGCAAAGAAACAAATCACACATCTTTGCTGAAATGGGGATTGGGCAGCACTGGATTCTCCACCAGGGTGAGGGCTCAAGGATGACAGAGGGAAAGCAGCTGCTGAACCAACACTGATGGGGACTTTGGGAACAGAATGAATCAGTAGGCAAAACAGGAGACATGACCCACTTAGCTTGCATGCTGGCTAGCAAAGGACTGTCCAGTGAATAATGCAACAAACCAATCATCATTTAACTCTCAAGAGCTTTATGTGTCATGTACAAGTCCAGCATTGCCTCCAATTACATCTTTTCTGAGGAATTCTGTAAAATGGGAGAAAAAAGAAATTACAACCATCCTTTGCATCGCATAATATGCACAGAATCCTTGAATAGCTCATGACAGTTCTGTAACACACCCTTTTTCTCACTAGGCAGGATCACTGCAAATTCTCCCTGAGGCCACAGTAGCAAGCCTGTTTGCTGCTGTAAGGAGTTACCCAACTTGTGCCCTGTGAGAAATGCAGTGGCCCATGCTAAGAAAGTGTTTGGATTTGAGCTGAACCTATAGAGTTTTTTAAGCCATGTTTAAATTCAAGGAGCCTTCCACTGCTTTTGCTATTAAAGACAATATCACAAAGCATCTGCCTGTAGGGATGACACAGTGAGGCAGAAAAGAGACATAAGGGTATTCAAATGCTGCCTAAAAGATAGAGGAACAATCTGTTCAATATCTTGGTTCTCCCATCTATCCTCTTCCACTGAGCTTTCTTCTCCTGATGTTGCAAACAGTTTGGCCAAAGCCAGGAGGAGGCTGGAAAGATCATCTTCTGCCCTCAGAAATCTTTGAGAAGCAGAAGGGACTCAGCACAGAGAGAGAGACCTAACTGCTGAAATAGAAACACTGCTTAAATAGAAAAGCAGTCCACAGGATGGCAGCAGAACAGCTCAAAACATTTGTCTCACTCTTCTGGGAGCCTCATGTCTCACAAAAGGGGTAACACATCAATAGACTGCATCATGGCAGGCTGTCCTGGTGAAACCCTGGGGCACATCTCTGTCCCAGTGGCTGGGGCAATGTGTGCTTGAGCACAAAATGTTCCTTTACTTGTGTCTCTGGAGCTCTAAATCCAAAACTCTCCAAGGACTGTTTTTCTTTTCAGAACAGTCATGGTGAGCAGGCAAACCTGAGTTGTTAGCACTCTAATGCAGCTAAAGACAGCTCTGTGGCAGTAAGAACACTTTGTTCTCTGCAGGAGAAATCTGGTCACCATTCCCTAAAACCCAGAGAATAATGACCAGGCTTTCCTCTACCCTCTGCACCCAGATTTCTGGTTTGGGGCTGCTTCCAAATTGGTGGGGACTATTTCATAGAGCAATGCCAGGCACAGGCCTTTGAGCCAGCTCATCAGGAGCCGACTGCTGAACTGGATGCTCTTGTTTTACAGCCAATTTCAACCCACGATCATGGGAATTTTCCTCCTTCCAAGCGACTGAGGAAACACTTGGTACGGGTAATTCCGACTTCAGTTTGAAAGGATCTAACCCCCCGTGCCACAGCTTTCTAGCTGGCTAACCAACCTTTTCTGCTTCCCCTCCCAGCTGTCCTGTCACCTGCCAGTCACTGTCTCACAGAACCATCTTTACCTGGGTTATCAGCCCTGTCTGCACACACACAAACCCTGGGTTTCTAAGTGTTGCGTGTGTATTGGAGGGAAAGGCATTTCTGGTCCTCATTGTTCAGACAGTGAAAGAAGATGATGACAAACATAGGTGCCAAGTTGTAAAAGTCCTGAGGTACCCAGCCAGCTGCAGTTGACAGAAGTGGCAGCATCAGACAAGGCAGTTTGTGGAAGTTGTGGCAGAACCAGGAGTGGATTCCAAACACCTTCAGTCTCAGAATCACAAAGCTGCTCTTCTCCATCATACATAAACCTTTTACTTAGCTCATAGGTTCTTAAAGAGAGAGCCTGCCCAAAATTCACTGTCTGTACAGCGTCCAGCACTATGGGGAGGGGGTGTTTTGAGCTAAAATAAGCAGCAAGGAGTCATGCCTTTTCTTCCTGGATCCCCACCCTCCCTTTTTCTCACCTGTATTTTCTTGTGCTGCTTCGTACATGCTCAGAGAGCCTTTTCCTTGGGAGGCAGCCCACAAGCATCCAGGGCTGCTCTACCTGGGGGAGCTCTCGTGACTCAGAGCCACACCTGAGTCCTTCCTGCTTTCCGTGCCACGGGCAGGGCTGTCTCCCTCTCATCATCTCTGCTCTCAGATTCACTCTGGCAGCCAGAGCCTGACCCCAAGGAGCCCAAGAGGGGAAACCTTGCTTTCATTTCAGTTCGCTTTGAGTAGAGCCTCAAGGAGCTGGAGGCAAGGGAGCTCTGGCAGGGATGGAGTTTTGCCTCACTCCAGTCTCAGGAGATGCAGCTGACCTGTGAGGAGCTGCTGCTCTTCAGTCTCAAGGGAAAGACTCTTCCCTTTCCTGTTCCCTTTCCTGGAGCACTGGGATCCCTTCACACTCACACACCACCTGCACTGGGACCCCTCACCTGACTGCTCCCATCTCCCTTTTCTTACTAAGAAAAAAGGGACAGAGCTCTTTGTTCCCATCTCCCCCCAGGCTGGCTGCAGGCAGTTTTACAGGCCGTGTTTTGAAATGCTTGGGCTTCCCCACTGCAGCACCCAACACCATGGAATAACACCCCCTCTTCTATCTTCCAGTTGGCAATGGTACTAAGCTGCCTTTTCAGTTCTCCTCCGTGGGACAGAATCCTCCTGGGGACTTCAGCAAACAGTCTGATGGGAGCCTCTTCACCAAGACCGGTACTAGGCATTTCGTTTTTCCCCCTTCCTTCTTCCCCTTTTTAGGTGATAAGACATTTAATCCTCCTCTTATTCCTCCAGAGAAGGCTTGGAGCAGTGCTACACCTGGCCCATATCTCCTACTCTGACTGTCAAACTCTGACACAGACCCGTGTTTAAATGAGCAACTTACTCTGCTGAACAAGGACAACAGGAGTTTATTACAGAGTGTTAAAAACTACTAAAAAGTTCCATCTAGTGAATAGCTGAAGGGGTTTTAAATTTTGTTTGTAAAGGTTAGACAGGAGAATTTCACAGTATTTTAAAGGTGTAGGTATCAGGAAGAAAAATATGGGAAATTATGTTAGGAAATCATGTTCATGGTACCCCCTAGCTTCGTCACTATTTTAAAATAGCTATTGCCCTGAAAGAATAATAACCACTGAGCACAGCCTTTAAAAAAGATATGCTATAGCTGCCTGTCCTCCTCCATCTGAACCAGAATCCCCCATTCATCATCTCATAATCCCCTTTTCACTACCTATTAGCTCAAGAGCAGCAGAGGTGGAATCCAAGAGCATCAGCACCTGCCAAGAAGAGTCAGGTCTAATTAATTTGAGAAAGGGAGATGGTGGGGATTGCCTGATAGCACTGAAAGTGGTGGTGATTCAGTAGTAGTATTCTTGAATCCGAATACTGAGCTGGTGTGGTAGAAGGGGGTTAGGGCTTATCATGCTACCAGTGGTACTGTCATTAATTTGTGACATGAAACCCAGCCCTTGGCTCTTTGCACTAATTAAATAGCCCGTAGTGTTCTTTGCAAGAGTCAGAATGCTTAGTTCAGGAGTTGGACTAAATTTAATTGGACTGATTGCATTCCACTTCTCTGCCTTCCTCAGACATTTTAATTAGACAGACCTTCTTTACTCCCTTTTTCCTAACTGATTGGGTGGTGGAATAGGCATCTGTCTGATGGCTCTTGTGTCCCACCCCAGAAATGGCTGCATTTCAATGTTAAGTAATGCAATACTAATTATGTGGCACTTCCAGTCCTGCTGCTCATCTTGATGCTCGCAAGGGGAGACGGGGATGGTGGCAGGGACTGGTCTGTAACAGGCTGTTTTATGTTGTCACAGCTTACCCTTCAATAGTGAGACATCAGTCTACAAAGGTGACGCCACAGACATGGAAATCCACTAAGCAGTCTGTATTGGTAAGAAATATACCCTTGGTGTGAAAGTATGTGCACAGCTTCAGCAAGGCAACTGTCCCAGGGAGAGCTGAGACTTCAGAGAGTAGGGCTCGGGTCCTCTGGAGATAGGAAAGTTAAAAAAAAAAAAAAAAAAAAAAAAAAAGATAGAAACCCCAACAGCTTCTATTACTTTTTCTGTGGTTAACTGCATCCACAAAGTCAGATTTAAAACCCCTGCCTCCACAGCTCTGGGTGGTAGGAATAACCAATCCTTCAAAATGTTATTTTGAAAAGATTTTGCCCTGGTCTAAAACATGATGCCAGCTTCTAGAAACCATACAAATGCTACAGCACACATGCTACCTGTAGTACTTTTCCTGCCTGCAGGGATGTCATACACTCTTAGCAGTCTGTGACATCTGTAAGAAACAGGTTGAGAAAAAGGCACTCAAGACAACAAACCAGAAATATCATGCATACAATTGTAGCAGTTATTTTATTTTTATGACCTATACTCACCAGATAGCTCTGAACGTAACAACTGAGTTGATAAATAGAAGCATTAAAAAGTCCCAAAATAGAAATACATGCTCTGGACTGCAGTAGCTCTGCAGGTGCTTTTATGGTCTATTGGGCCAATAATCTAGCTTTTAAAATAGTCTTAAATATGTATTTAAGTAATACACATTCTAAAAGCTCTGTAAATATGAATTTTCACAAAGAACTCTACTGTTTAAGGAGGAATGTCTTTGTAACCACCCAGGGAGTTCTTCCAAATGAAGCCCCCTTCTTCCCTCGCTTAATTATATTGCAAATTAAAGCCATAAAATGAAAAGAATTTCAACAAAAAGGAACATTGAGCAGGAGATATAGGAAGCCAGCGCTGAGCAGCAAGATGGGTTTGCTCTCCCTGTGCTTCCAGCTCCAGGGGAATGTGCTGCAGGGGAATCAAACCTAAGGCAGGTCAGACATGAAAAAAACAGAATTGTTCCTGATGACCTTGGTCACCACTTCATTGGTGCAAGAATATTCTTATCCAGGCTAAAGATTTTGCTTTAAAGAGTGCAAGCAGCTATCAGAGTCAATAACTGGCTTTTTGTTTTGCAGTCACCCCAAGCCAACACTAAGCTGCAGGACACAACTTTGCCACATGTTGCTTATTTGTAATGGGGCAGATAAGATTGAAATTCCAGGGAGAGGTCCTGATGGGAAGAGATACAGTTAGGTACTGCAGTAAACAGAGACAGGAAAATTACAATTAGAGGCTTTGCCCTCACTGTTCACTTATGTTTTTGTTTACACAAGCATTTAATATAGGGCCCTACATCATGTGGAGGCACAAATAAACAATACACCATCGTGTGAGAATTTCCACAGGAGTTTTAGCTTGACAGACAGAGAGCAAAAATAAATACCATGAGCCTCAGCTGACCACTCACATAACTGTGAGTGGCTTTAAGTGTGAAAACTCCCATGAGATCTCAGGTTAGTGAGCAATTAAAAGACACTGACAGAAGCATAAAAGGTGACATTCCTCTTCTCTCAGAAACTCCTCGTCAGCCCGTGAGTCACAGTCTGTGATTTTAGAGGATGCACAGACTCCTTTGGCTCAGGAATGAAGTCCATGCAAAGCATGGGTGTAAATTACAGTACAAAACCATTTGCATTTGATCACCCCAGCAGTGAAATGAGGTGGTGTTGCTCTGCAAGAGGAAGGCTGAAGGTGTTAAGAGAGGAGTGTGCTAAGAGCTGGATGGTTGAGCTGCCTAGCAGAGGGAAGTCTAGGTGGTCAGAAAAAGAGGGTAGGTCAAACTCACATGCCCCAAATTCTCCATTGCAGTCCCATTACCGCCCCTTTTACGTCAACAAAGGCAATGGAGCCACTTCCAACGAGGCACCTTGATTCCTGAAGATTTAGGGAAGAGCTGGCAGCACTTGGAGTGAAGACTCAGCTGCGGATTTTCATGGATGTACCTGCTACTATATTAACCTTACTGCTCTAATCTCTGCCAGGGAGAGGGAAGGTGCAGAAGGGAATAGTCTTTCCTAGAGGAAACCAGGACTTTTTCCAAACCATCTAATCACCTTGAAAGCTCTGCAGGCCTTAACAAGATAACCCCATCCTCTGCTGTCACCTCCTTATTCCCTCTCTGTCCCTTTGCCTCTGCAGAGCGAGCTGCTCTGCTTCTCCTGGGAAGCATGGATGCTTGGGTAGTACCCCCTGACTCTGCTATACCAGCTGCCCCCTTCTCCTGAGTGTGTTTCTGTGACCATAGCTGTTAAATCCCGGTGAAGGCTCCAACCTGGGGAGGCCCGGAGGTTTTCCTGGGATGCAGAGGCCCCAGCCAGTGGGAGCAGGGACAGGCGAACGCTCTTCTTGTGTCTCTCTACCCTGTCACCTGGCCCTGCCACAGCCAGGGACACACAGCTCTCACAAGGATCAGCTCCAGCACTCCCTGCAGACTCCCCCATCCCAGTGGTGCCACACTTCCCTGGTCAGCTCAGCTCTCCTGGCTTCCAGAAAGCTGTTTGGAGTTGCTGCAGCCCTAGGCCAGCTACTGGTGGAGGGCAGAGAGGCTTTCTATCCCATTAAAGTACCCCTCCAGCCACCTTTTCAAATTAAGAAATAAAAAGAAAATCCATCCCTCTAATATAAGATTGATTAGATGCCATAGGTGTTGGGTGGTTTTTTTTGTTTGTTTGTTTTGATGCATTTTTTTAACTGCTCCAAACCAAAATTGATTTATCTATTGCTGTTCAGGTAATTTTTTTTTTTTTTTTCTGCAGTGGAAATCAGTACCATAGCTTTTTGCCAGGGATAATGTTTTTACTTGTCCCCTGGATAGGTGAATCACATCAGCACCTCACCTGCAAACCAGCCAGGGCTGGTTAACCTTTCCATTATCTCACTGAGAATATTTTCCTTCCCTTTGGACAATGCTGACAGGTTGGGTCCAAAACCCTTCCCAGGTCAGCCAATGGGAGCAGGTGCCTCCTGTAGTACCAGAGCTCTCCAACAGTGACAAGCAGCTGCAGAACAGAGAAGCCAAGACCTGACAGCTACTTTTTATGGTTCTTGCTCTGTTCAAGCACTTTTTGGAACAACTTTGCCCCACCCTTCCTACCCGCAAATGCTTGCAGCACTTTGCTGAGAGAGGTTACACCTATTGCTCCCTGAAAATTACTTTATTGCTAATGCCTGTGCAAAGATACTTGCTGCTTTTTAATCCAACACCTCAGACAGAACTGAGACTGAAGTTGGTTGCTCCAGAATACTTGAAATGGCACTTTTTTTTTTAATTATTTTTTTCCCCCCTTAAACAACTAGAGATGAGTGAGCATGGTAGGGAAGGATGTGAAGAAAGAGAAACTGGGGTAGAATTACAAGGAAATACAGTGAAGGTTTGAGTATGTGTCTGAAAGGGTAAAATAAGCCCCCACCAAATCTCACTGCTTCACTCCTGAGCAGGTGTCAGAAATTACTTGGCTCCCTTATCTTTTAAGCAAAACCTTTCACCACCTCTCCTTTTTATTCTCCAAAAAAAAAAAAACCCAAAAAACCACAGAACAAAACAACCCAAAAAAATAAAAAAAAAAACCCAAAACAAAAAACAAAACCAAAAAACAAAAAACCCGGGCATGACCCCTCCTACTTCTCCTCCAAAACTCAGATACTAAACCCCCCTTTCCCCCCCCTTGGTACAGCACTCCTGCTGCTGTCTCACCCGGGCTCTGCACACAAACCCCCGGCTCTGGGAAGCCAGAGACCCCGCAGTCCCCATCCTCCTGCCCTGCCCCATCCCGCAACCCCCACCCCCCCGCAGCCTCTTTGCTCTCCTCACTTCAAGGGCCGCTTCCCCCTTCCCTCCAACCTTGCACACACGACTCGGCACAGCAGCAGGAAGGGAGCTGCTCCCTGTTCCCATCCCTCCATCCCTCCATTCTCCATCCCTCCATCCCTCCATCCCTCCATCCCTCCATCCCTCCATCCTCCATCCTCCATCCCTCCATCCTCCATCCCTCCATCCTCCATCCCTCCATCCTCCATCCCTCCCTCCATCCCCGCAGCTCTTTGTCCCGCTGGATGTGTGGGGGGCAAAGCTCCCACCCCGCTGCCCCGTGCCCGTCCCGGGGAGCTGGCAGTGTGGCTTTCCAAGGTGGATTTTGTGCATGGACGGTTTTTATGGCATTTTTCTTGCTCAGCAAAGCCCGGAGGAATGAATTCCACCTCCTCGGCCAGGACACGACTGCGCTGATGTAAATGAGGCCCTTCACGTGTGCAACACATACTGCAGAAATAAAGGAGAAAGCTCCGTGTCTGACTTAACCAAAAAAAGAACCCCACCTTGGGGATGAGGTGTGTGTCTATCTTTGGTGTTTGTGTGCTTGCAGAGATCCCCAGTGAGGCTAAGGCTCTTCAAAATGTTATCTATAGGAGCAAGGGGTTTGGAGAAGCCACTTTCTGAGCTTCTGGAGGCTTTCTTTTCACTGTTTTCTGGGTATTTGGGTCAGGGTCATGTCAGCTCAGAGGAAATGCCCACATGCCTGAAGGTCAAAGCCAGACTGATGGACACACTTTTATTACAATACCTTGACACTGCCCAGCAGATATGCCTGGCTGGCTCAGTTCCCAAACATCACTGCCATGCAAGTCCTTCCCTGCAAGAGCATTTCTAGAAAGCTCTCAGCCTGAGGTTGTGATTTCAGTGCCTTTCCCCTACCAGCTTTAAACTTCACCTGTTCCCACTGGAGGAAAGCTCTTGCTCACATATGTGTGGGACAAAATCAGCCTGGGAGAAACCAGGCTGCAAGGTGAGCAGCTGAGCACTGTTTTGCCCCAGCCTGGGACCCAGGAGGTTTGGGCATTCCTGAGACCATCACCCACTTGAAACCTCCTGAGGCCTTCGGTTCTGCACAGCTCCATTCTCTTGCCTGTATCAGGGCTTCCCTTCTCCTTGAGGGAGAGAATAAATCCCTTGTGGGCTGCTAAAGATGTGGATTCAAGGCTGGACACACACAGAAGGAGACCTAACAGCTGATTAAAAGAGCAATTGTGCATATGAATCTATGGGGATAAGAACAGAGGTAGGCAAGGTTTATTCATTTACCCTAGATACACTAAGACAGGGAGCCTGGAATATCTGCCCTCCCAGGTACTGGATTCCTGTTTGTTTCCCCAGAAATTGCCATCAGTCATTCCTGAAGAGCAAGAATTCTACAAATTCACTTGAGAAGCCAGTAAATCCTCCTTGTTTACCCCACATGGGATTTACCAGCCAGCAGAGCTCAGCTCTTTCCTATCAATTCCACTCACTGCCTCCATTACTGTTATTACCATGATTAAAAAGCAATCGAAGAGAAATCTTCTTCCTGCCCTGAAATTGCTCCAAACATTTCAGTTCCACCACTTGAGCATGAGAAGAGCAAGTTACAAGCACAGTCTGCACTCTCGGGCTCTGTGACACCAGAAAAAAAATGATGGAGCTCATTGCTTGAGCAGTCAGAGGCAGTGAGTGAGCAGGACTGGCCATGCCAGCAGCGGGGGGATGGAGTAATGAACCTCACTCCTGCTTAGGGAATCTAGTCAGGGGAGCCCCAGACAGCCCATAATGAAATTCACAGCCTGGAAGTGTGGTCTGAGCTCAGTGCTGCTGCCTGCCTGGGTTGCAGCCTGAGGACAAACAGTGATGCAGTGATGCTCCTGCTCAGGCAGAGCAGAGGGGTTGGATTTGGGGTTGGGCACCAGCTCTCCATCCCAGAATGATCCCTGGGAGTTGGGACACGGGGGATAGGGCTCAGCCAGCCAGCCAGCAGCTGTAGAGGACACTTGGACACCCAAAGCTGGGCTGTCAGAGCAAGGCTCAGTGAAAACAATTAGAGCTGGGCTCAGAGGGAATCAAACAGCCACGGCTCCTCTTCAGAGGACCAGCAGTTTATGGTTTCCTGAAAGTTGAACCTTCTGGGCTCATCACCACATGTGAAGTACATGGATAGATAGGGAATGGGACTGGAAAGGAATAGGAAATACTCAGCATCTGCAGATGATAGCATCTAGCCAGGGTTAGCCAGATTGCAGTGTTGGACTTCCTATAGCTGGCACCCTAAACCTGCTCAGGCTGACTTTATGAGCTCTAGGATGGACTTAGCAAGTTGTAGGGGCCCCCAAGTCCTGCTGAAGTTAGGAGTGGGCCAAATGGGCCAACAGATCCTGAGCCACCAGCTGCTCATCAGTTCCTTGCCCCTGCTTCGGGGCAGAATTTATTCGTGAACCTCCCTGCCCTCCAGAGCATCCCCAGCATCACCTCTGCAGCTTTACACCCAGCCTGACCCCGGGCCAGAGCACACCCTCGGTGCAGCCCAAGGTTCCCCAGGTGGGGGGGAGTCTGGACCGGTTCCGCTCCCCGGGGCAGCACCGGGCCCGGGCCGGCAGGTGTCAGCGCTGCCCCGCGTTCCGGCACCACCCAGGGCCGGGATCATTCCCCAAGCACAGCCCTAAGGAGGAGAGGAGCATCCTGACCTCGCTCTGCAGGGTCTGGAAACAGTTTAATGGCTCTTTAGGAAAGAGTGAAGCTCTCACAGAAATAAGGGCAAGTTTACGGGAGCAAATTTTGCGAGCTGTGCTTCTGAGCTGGAATGAGGAATTATCTGTGCTGCTCCTATGAAAACAAACAGTCTGGGGACAGACCCTCTTCTTTGATGGCTGTAACAGGCAGCTAAGAATCAAAGCAAGTAGCTCCTCAAGCTGTTTGTCGCTGATAATTCGTTCAGCTCACTCAATCTTTTGACTCGTGTCAGCAGAGCAAGGCAGGACACTGTTTTATCATTGTACAGATTAACTATAAAGTTTTAGAATGAACAATTCTTCAGAGGTCTAAACGGGAATAATAAAATCTAATTGCTTGTGAACCTTTAAAATTTTTGCAGTATTTTTAATGACATAAATTTGCCACTCTCTCGCACAAAGATAATGCAGAAATAAAGTGTTTGAATTTGCTAATTAGCAAGTATAAAATACAAGGAGGCATTCTTAATAAAACTATTGGGATGTCCAAATCAAAGACAATGATAGCATTTTCATTGCCAAGAATTTGTTCTTAGGACTTTCAGTTCCTCAGGCTACAGACCTTGAAATGATGCAGCATTACAGAGCATCTCCCCCAGAGCACGCTGGAGCCCAAGGGCACAGCAGCACCAGTTTCAGACCCACTGTGAAGGCCAAATCCTGCCTTGAATATTTCATAATATGGACCTGCTTGGACCTGCCTTCAGGATATCACCACATGTGAAGTTAAGTGCATGGATACATAGGGAATGGGACTGGAAAGGAATAGGAAATACTCAGCATCTGCAGATGATAGCATCTAGCCAGGCTTAGCCAGATTGCAGTGTTGGACTTCCTATAGCTGGCACCCTAAACCTGCTCAGGCTGACTTTATGAGCTCTAGGATGGACTTGGCAAGTTGTAGGGGCCCCCAAGTCCTGCTGAAGTTGGGAGTGGGCCAAATGGGCCAACAGATCCTGAGTCACCAGCTGCTCATCAACCCCCTGCCTGAACTCAACACTGATTTTATTAAACAGCCCAGTGCCAGAGTTGCTTGTGAAGTGCTTTTGGATCCTGGGACATGCACAAGAGGTGTATTTGTGGGATCTGAGAGACCTGCCTCAAACCTCACAGCAAGCACATGAGCATGCAGGGGTCCAGCCTTGCATTCCCTGCTCCAGCAGATGGACAGACCCCATCACCTTTTCACATGCCATTTGGCTGCTGTCAGAAGCAGGAAAAAAACTCAAAAGGCCACAGTCTGCATATGTGTGCTCTTTATGAGGAGCCTCCTTCAAAGAAGATTTACTTCACATTTTCTCTTCCCACTCAGGACCTCCAGGGGACGACAGCTCCATAGCTGTGCTCTCCTGCCTACTTATGGATTCTGTGAGTATTTTCCCATTGCAAATCCTGGAGGATTTAATATCTACTCTGTAATCTACTGGCACCAACAGGCATTATCTAACTAAACCTTAAATTGAAACTGCTAGTCTTTCCATTTTCCCCAAGCTGTTGTGAACAAGTTGGGTTCTCATAGTCCTGTGTAATTCACTCTCACTGTAATTAAAATACAGCAGTCAGCTGTTCTTAACAAGACCCTCAGCTGGCTGATGCTCTGAGTACCAAAGGCACATCAGGACTCATGCAGAAGTAGTGGGTGGGAGAGTGGTACCCAGGTCTCCCAGACTCTATTTTACCTGAGCTGCCTCTGTCTGTCTGCTCATACACCAGCAGCATCCTGAATTCTCCTCTCCTCCAGCTTGCTGTGGCTCTGATCAAGTCAAGTTTTGGCTCTGCAGGGGCCAAGGGTTGTTACTGAGGCCACTCAGCTCCTTGTCCCCAGCCCATTACCAAAGCTCAGCAACAGTGATCAGCAAGGCACCACCACCAGGTGCTTCCAAGAGAAAGAAAAAATTTTCTGTAGTTCTTCCTCCCTCTCATTTGTCATAGCCCAGTTTTGTTAAATCACCAAAGTCTAAACATCAGCCAGCAATATTCCTTTATAATTTCCAATTTTTTATAAAAAACAGTCTTGGTCCAAATCAAGCCTGTTGCACGCATCAGGTTTCCAGGTGGATAAAGTATAGATTCTGCTCTGTATTAGCCAATCCCCTCTGACACAGAGCAAATAGAAAATGGAAACTTTTAGGGGAAATCAGTCAGGAGATGCACGAACAAAATGTTGGAGTGAATTGTAGCACATCCATCTGGTTCAGTAATCCATCTGACAGTACCAGATGCTTCAATGGAAGGTGCCAGTAGACAGATGTGGGATAAACTGTGTTTAGGGAGAACTATTTCCTCCTGACCTCCAGTTAGTATTTAAGTACTTGTGTCCTTAATTAATACCACTTTTAGTATTTTTAAATCCTGATGCAGTTAATTGACATATCTGATGTGTCTCCCTATTAATATAAAAGCTGAGCATCAGCATCTCTGGTGCATTTATTTTCCCAACACTTTTGGCAAATGTGAATCCCCATTTTACAGCCACACAGAACAGAGGTACAGAGAAGGGGAGATTTGCTGAAGGTCAAAAAAGGAGTTTGTAGCCAAGCAGGAACTTGGGGTCTAATCTCCAGTCAAGAGAGGATTGTTTTCCTCAAACAAATCTAATTCCATTTTGGATCCACCTATCCCTTAGCTGAAGAGTGTGTGGCAGCAAGAAGTTTTACAGTCTAGTCTCATAAAAATACTTCTCTGGGAACAACTGTTGTGCAGACATTGTCACACATGTGAAAACCACTTGGCAGATTAAAGGTCACCTCTTGATCATAAAGGGGAGGTTGGCAAGGCAGCATTGCAGGGGAGGGGAGGGTGGACATCTGCACCATGCCTTTTGAACTGATATATAAACTCCCCATGGGAAAACAGTGCAGACATTGATATACAGAATATAGTTTGTAAAGTTAATATATTGTGTGCAATGCTTAGAAGATAATGGAAGGATGGAATAACACGCACAAAGAAGTAGAGGAACCTAAACAGAGTATATTATTTTCTGAAAAATATTAGTGTGACAAAAGGAAAATATTCCCAGCTGAAATGTTTATTTTTTTTTACATACTTTTAAGAAAAATAATTTCAGGAAATGTAATGTAATGACTGAATATTCCCAAATCCATTAGCTTCTGCTGAAGGAACAGCTGCATGCGAAATATAGGGAAATAATCAAGAAGAAAGGGACTTCTGCCCATCATAACTAACATAACAAATTTGTATTTTCATCATGCAGATAAATGATTAATTCCCATTTGCATGTCTGTAGATGCTCCACTTCCATCATATCCAAAGCAGCAAGTTCCACTGAAATATGTGGAATTAAAACAGGGTCTAGGACGGAGGACTTAGACTAATGAAACCTATGAACAAGGTCACAAATCTCTCTGTGCACAAATAAAAATACAGAGCTCATCTCTACCACCTGTGACTGCAAGGCTGGGGCCCCATCTCTGTTACCACAGGATCAAACTCCTCATTTTGTAGGAAGACAGCAGCCAGCCCCCAGACAGCTCTGTCTAAAAGAGCCCAGCCACAGCCAGGAGTGAGGCTGCAAAGTTCCTCTCCAAGACAACTGCATATCAAGTAGAAATCACAGAGCCCTCTTGATAAGCAGCGGGCAGCCCTGCTCCTGCCAGCTAACAGGATTAATCTCAGTGCACACAGACACAGCTGGGCAAAACCAAACACGGAGCATTAAATCACACCATTTAATGGCAAAACATCTTCAAGGCTCCCACTCCTCCCCTTGCTGCCACGCCAAGGAGGAGAAGCTGCATCCCTGCCCCTCCTGTTCAAATGAGGGAGCTCAGGGGTGAAACCCAGCCACCCAGTTCCCCTAAGAGCAAGGGGTAGGAGGGAACCAGAACTTGATGGCCCTGCAGTCCTAGCTGCCAAAGGTCAGGAGATGAATTTTTGAAGGAATAGCAAGGTCTCTTCCCAACAGAAAGGGTATGATGTTGTGCTTAACACCACTAAAGTCTCAGGCTCTTCTGGCTCTGCTGCTGTCCAGGGGGAGTCACCCAGTGTGGTCCCGAGCCTGTGGCTGACCCAGACCCCAGGAAGCAGATGTGAGCATCACAGCAAAAAAAAACTTCCCCCACTGCAGCAACAGAGCCAAATAAGACGTGTGTGACAAAGAGGTTGGCATGATTTTTACGTGGTTGAAAGTAAAAGGCACTGCTACACAAGAGGCTCTGGGGGCTTCTTCCTCCCCCTATAAAGATCAGGGGAAGCTCAGTGACAAAAAGTTAACACTGGTGAACTAATACTGGTCAGCATGATGATGCAGTTAGTTTGTGGCTTCTGGGTTCAATCTCTTTCTAATTTCATGAATATTAATTGGTAAGGATTACACCACAGAGAAAACATGGTAATGGGGCAAATCATGTCAGTTTCCAGCTTGAAGGATTTTATTGTTTTTTCTCTTTTCCTTTCAGAGCATTTATAGTTTTGCTTCTGGGATGCAGTTTGGCTGCTAAGAATTTTTCTGTCTGGAACCAGGTCCCTGGTGGGACACAAAGAGAAAGCTGGAGCTCAAGCAATGTAGAAACTCACTTTTGTACAAGTGGCTGTTTCCTCTTTAAGGATAACTGTAAGTCTATATTTCATAGCAGATAGGAATGATGCTTTCTATTTAAAGCAGATGGGTTAAGAGTTCAGGAAAGGAGGATGAAAAGAGATCATGGGAGGAAAGGTTCTTGGAGATGTAGGGATTTGAGAGTGGAGATAGGCTGGCACTTTGTAGAAAAGAAATTACACAGGGCAATTTGTACCAAGAACTATTCTGACCCATCTTAAATCAGTTCTTTAGAGTCTCCCCTGAGGTACCACAGTAATTTCCTTCAGCTTTTCCTCAAAGGCCAGCTTCTCCTCTAGGCAACTTCTTTTTCACAAGTTGTTTTGTTGGTCTTAAATGGCAATTGCATTACCAGTAAGACCAGTTTCCTTTATTTCTGCCAATCAGTACATTACAAACCCTATTACCTGCCATAGAATACAAGTTCTGCCTAGAGCTGTTGTTTCAGCAGCTTTTAAAGCCCCATGCCCCATGTAACCTTGATGCCACAGCCAGATCCT
Organism: Phaethornis superciliosus; assembly: GCA_023637945.1. Classification (NCBI taxonomy): domain Eukaryota; kingdom Metazoa; phylum Chordata; class Aves; order Apodiformes; family Trochilidae; genus Phaethornis; species Phaethornis superciliosus. Next base: position 4,988,497 of record JAJQWJ010000027.1, read on the forward strand.
CACCTGGGCTGAGGCTCCCACACCTCCCAGCAGCAATTCCAGGAGCTTGCTTGGCCTCAGCTCAGGGCTGTGGAGCAGGATGCTCTGTTCTGGGTCACCCTCAGCACATCACTAAAGGAACATTGTTCAAAAAGTGCCTAAATGCCTTTGTGGGTCTGCCCTTTCCAGGTGCCAGGTCTCCACCAGAAAACACAGTGCATTTCCATGGCATTGAGAATATCCTTCTGTCTGGATGGACAGTACCAGGACCCAGAATGGACTATTATTCCTTGCCTCATTTTCTTAAGCAGCACCCATTAAACTGTTCTTGACAGGCATTTCTAATCTTTAAAAAATAAACAAATAAATTAAAAAGTGTCTCTCATGGGATAGTTTCTGTAGGAGAGGGGTAGGTACCACCCTTGTAGGATCTATTTGAATTGTGTATCTTTCAGACTTCAGCTGCTCACACCATCTTTATGTGCAGGTGCATGGTGTTCAGAGAGATCAATCTGCTGATCATCTCTATGACCCTTTTTTTAATTTTTTTACGTTCACTCACATTCCTCTTAATTGAGTGATACTTACCTGCCTGACCCCTTCCAACATATTTGAAAAACAAAAGCAGACAACCACTGGTTTGCTATGCATGTAATATTTTTTCCTTTTTCTTCCCTAAGAGATGACAGAGATAAACCTCACAGTCCCAGCAGCAAATCAAGAAATCCTGCTGAACAAATACCTAAAAATACTTTTTACAGTAGTCATCTTGATATTTACATATCTGCTCCCAGTTTCCCCATCTAATTATACTCTGAATCCCACATACACATGTGCTGGCAGATAGCTCCATTGTTTTCATGCTTTGGGTCTCTGACTATCTGAAAGGCTACAGTATAATCCTATTTACACCTTTGGTGTAGGATGAGGCAAAAGCAAAGGGAATTGAACAGCTGAGTGAGGATGAGCCTATTTGCAAAGGCTGAGGATGGGGAAGGCAATGCTAATGCACAGTTGGATATTACAGAGCCTCTGTGCAGGGCTCAACCGTGGGGTAACAACTGCTCACCTCATTGCTTTCATCCATCTGCTTGAAGATCTTTCACATGAGGCAGGAAGCAGAAAATGACAAAGCAATCCAAGGAGAGGTTACTGGGTACCAGAAGACAAAATACCATTGGCAAAATCTGGAAGTTGACATGGAAGTATCAATGACAAACAACAAAAAAGAGAAGCAGAAGGAGCTCCCCAGCAGGTTGTGCAGGGGCCTGGATTATCCATGTGTTGGGAACTTCAGTGAGCTGCTGTGCCCATGTGTGGGACAAAGCTGAGGGGAAGGAGATCAGTTCATACATCAGCTGCTTTCTACATTGGTGCAAAATGAAACAAAACAACCTTGAAGCAAACTGGAAGCAAATGTGGCTGTTGCTTCAGAGCTCTGATAAATGCTGGGCTGACAGAGAAGCCAAGACATGCTCAGGAGGAGCAGACTTTGAGGATGCAGCCCCAGAAACATCAATTCAATAATGGATGCAAGGCATTTGGCATGCCAGCTCCTCAGCTGGGTTTGTCAGATGGGTGTTGGCCAACCCTGACAGCTTCAAGCCTGTTAGCAGGGATGTGTTCCCAAATCACCAAGGTCCCAGCCCAGGGGCAGGTTATGTTGCAAGCACCACACTTACTGACACCAATGCTCAGCAAAGAGCTTGGGGGGATTTCCCTCCAAAGCATGATACAAGCATAAAAAAGAAGAGAAATCACCTGAATGAGCCCTTAGAATAAACCTGGGCCCTCCTCTCCTTTCATCAGCGAAGCTCTCTGGGTATTCCTGAGTTTCAAGGCTGCCCTGTGTCGAGGCATAGCATTTCTGACTTTTAGGGTTAAGATGATTTATCCTTTAGCTTGGATAGAGAGCTGCTTCCCAAGGCAAAGCCTCTCTGGAGACCACAGCCTCTGCTCACTGTGGGCATTGCTGAAGATGATTCAGGTTTTTTTTTCCCCTATCCTATTGGTGTGCACACACTGGCACCTACATAAATACTGTCAGTGCACATAAATCTACATAAATTAGCAACCTCCCCCCCCGCCCCACCTCAAGTCTAATAAAGCTCTAGTCAGCAGAAAGGAGCAGATTAAAGATAAAGGACTAGGTTGTCAGACTGCATATCAAGTCTCTGCAATTCTTTGAATTCTGTTGAAGTTACTCTCATTTACATCACTTGTTGGGGTAATGCAAAGATTCTCCCACTGCCTTGAGTCTGAATGTTTTATGACCTAGTTTATTTATTTTTACTCAGAAACTAAACTAACCTGCTTTATAAATCATAGCAAAAGGAGAGGATATTTTTCTCCTTCTTCTAAAAAGCTTTACATTCATCAAAGTTAATTGTAATCGGCCATTAGCTCCCATAAATAATCATATATATTGCTGAGACACAGAATAAATCCACTCAAATTATGCTAATGAGTAGGATTTTGAAAAAGTTTAATCAAAGTTTTGATATAGAATTGCAATCAGCAGAAAACTGCCAGTCCTTAAAGCTCTCCTGTGTGCAGCTATTGGAAAACCTAAAACTGGGAAACAGTGGAAGCTTCAAGGGTTGGGTGCTGGAAATCAAATCAGCAAGGCCCTGGTTTCCTTGCTATCCTCAGATCTGTGTTGCTATGGCCAGCAGCAGCATGAGAACAGCACCATCCATCTTCCTGCTGCCTAAACAGGACCCTGGGAATGAGAGGATTTAAGTACAGAGTAACAAGGTTTGGGGCATCTGTTCTAGACATGGCCTTCCACTGCCCTCCTCCCACCAGGCTCCCTCCCAGCAGGGAACAGCAGCAGTCACCTTGTCTGGGCTCACAATTTCTGTGAAGTAGATGATGGGAGTGTGATTTCATGTCTTATGTTGCCAGGGAGTCAAAGCAAACTGAATTAAAAGGAAAAAAAGAAAGACAAAAGAAGGGGATGTGTGTATACACATGTATATGTCTGTGTATCTCTGGGACAAACCTGATGACTGAAGTGTCCCCGTGCCCTAACAATAGAAGTGTCTGCTTTTGATGAAAAATGTGATTCAGAACGTGCTGAGAGAAAAACAGAAGCATGACCAGGAAGGAATCTAGCTGACAAATTATATTGAGAAAAGATCCTTCCAGGCACAGGAGGCAATGAGTTGCAGTTCTGATTGAATAGACTTGTTAATAAAAATACATTGAACAAAAAAAAGGAAATAGAGAGCAAATCCTTTCAAACATTATTTCAGCCCTGCCTTAAATCCATGGCTTTATTTATGAGTTACTCTCCTTGCTCAATCAGGACAGTAGAAGAAAAGCAAAAAGGGGTGGAAACCAACTGAAGCATATCCTGTCCCTCCCCAGGTCTGACACACAGCAATATAGCTGAGGGGCAGAGGTGGCAGGAGAAAGCCACAGGAATTCAAAACCATATTTTCCCTCTGGGTGCTGTCCCTCCCTCTGGCCCAGAGCAGCTCAGTCTTGCACCTTTCCAGCAGCAACACTGATCTCTGTTTCTTCTGCTTTTGGTTTTTCCCCCTTCATCCACACTCTAATGGTTGGTTGGATGAGCTCTGGGAGCCAGGAACAGGAGCTCCATCACTTTGTGTCAGGGCAGCAAGATTGCTCTCTCCAGGATTGCCATTTGCAAGCTTTGAGCACTGCGCTGTTGCATTTCACAGCTTTGTTTTTTTTTTCAGTTGCTGGAGTCCTACCAGCTTCTCAGCAGTGCAATGAACAGAGCATCACTGAGGCTCATTAACAATTATTTCAGGTGCATGATTTAATTGTCAGTTTTGGAAAATACCTCCAGTGCCATGTGGGGAGAACTGGAATTGGGCTAGGAGATGGGGCGAGGGATGTGCAAAGGCACTTGAAGGAAGCAATGGAAAAGGGTGTAAATTGTGAAGGGCTGACCCTGCTTTAAGGAAAGCACCTCTGAATGTAGAACTCTGAATGGATAATCTGTGAATCCTACTGATTTACCAATCCTGGGCCCAAGGTCAGTTTGGGTTTTTCTCTGCCCACTCCTTTTGGTCCATCCTCTCTCCAGCCTGCCCCACAGGGAGCTTCCAGCAGCAAAACACAGGGATCATAGTCCATGGGATGAGAACAGCAAGAAGAAATCCAACTGCAATTCCAAATTTCTCCCCTACTCCCCTGCTTGTTCTTTTTGAAGCTGTTTTTCTGCCTCTTACACGCTGACAAACTCCTGGGATCTCCAGGGCCCATTTGCCATCCGAGATGCATTTGCACATAGCTTCCCAAAAGTTTAATGGAGCAGAGATGGTGTGCACAGGAGCAGGATGAGGGGAACAAGCTAGAGCATTTCAGCCTTTCAGAGTGCTTCCCTTGCATGCCTGGAGGAAAACTTCTACTTCCTGCAATCCTTCATCCACTGATCCTTTGCCAGAGAGCAATCGTGGTCCTGGTACCAGCTCCCAGAGCTCCCATCTTACTGGACCCCCTTACAGAACTCCCTCAGGTGTCTTGCCCAAAGTGGCACTGTTACTCTTGTCTCAAACCATCCAGACCCACACTCTACAAAAACTGTTTTGGCCTTTCTGTCCTTGGACTGCTTTTTGCTCCCTTTTTTGGCACAAACACACGGTGAACACCACTGGAGGGCCCACAGGTTGTTTGAAGGAGTCTATCCTATATTTGCCACCCCCTGGAGTTCAAATATAATGAGATTTATAAATAATAAATAAATCAGCAATTCTTTTTCATGCCTTTAGAAAGGCTATTCTCTAAGGCTACATAGCTTTTAGAATTTTTAATAGGAGTGGAAGGGGGGAGCTAGAGAGTTTTTCTTCCTGGTTTTAAAGATAAAACACATGATTTGTGGAGGTGAAGATTTCAGAAAAAAACCCCAAGAAAACAAAAACTGATAAAATAATCTCTTTCCATCCACGTCAGAGGAAAGACCAAAAGAGAAAATTGGACTAAGTTTTGTTGGAACCTCCCAAGAGAAACATTTACTCCCTCCAGACAAACAGATCAAGCTTTCTAATGCATCTGTACATGGGAACATGAACAATTCCTTTGCATGCAAAAAAGGTGTTTGAAAACATGAGCTCAGTGTCTGACAAATCTACAAACAGGGCAACTAAATGGGGAACAGGAAACTGATACAGACTTCTTAGTCCTGCAATCCTTTCTGTGCTGGGGGAGCAGGACAAGCTGCCTTTAGGGTCATTCAGTTCAACGTTCAGGGCAAAGGGTATTAACAGCACAGACTCCCCATATCTGAAATATTAATATACTAAAGCATTTCAGGCAAGATATCACTGATGAAACTAGCACATTTGAGTTGAGAAAAAGTAAAAGAAAAGCTGATATCACAGCCCCTAGCTCCTGTCTCAGCAAAGCCTGCTCTGCCTGCTTCCTTCCTAATGAGGCATTTTACAATGCTGATGAGAAAACTCCCTGGTGGAACAGAAGCACCAGGGTGGGGACCAGGGATATGCTGAATTTATCTACAGTAAGATGAAGGCAGACACACCAGAAGGGAAACAAAGGTGAAGAAATGGAAGGGAATCAACTTGACTTGCTTTGCTGCACAGACCTTGACATTTGGACTTTTATATCCATCAGCCATCTCCTCCCCCTAGAGAACAAACCAAACTAATACACAGCCCTAGGTTTTCTTTTTATGAGAACCTTCTATTCAGTTACTCCTGATCCAGCAGAGCTTTTTTTTTTTTTTTTTGCTTTTGTTTTCCTAAGCATCAGAACACTGCTAATCCTTCAGAATAATTTTTAGGTAATCAATATGATTGTGCCCACGAGAGAATGTCAGCCACTGTAAAACCACACAGCCAAGGGGACCCAGTAAAAGAACAAAAGAAAGGACAGGAGCTTATTTTTAGATTTTTTTTTTTTGTTCTTCTGTCATTTCCTGTCCATTTTATACTCTGTATAAATAGAAATACAGCAGAATCCTTGGGCATTGCCAAAGAAAGTCAGCCTTTTAATAGAGAGAGATGCTAGGAGCTCTTCAGGCAGGTTGAAAAACATACCTGGAGCTTTGAGTTCCCTGTAAAGCCCACATAAGTGCCCATCAATCAGTGCTTGGCTGGCTCATCACCTGTTTGGTACCACTCTGACAGGAGTGCTGACCAAATCCAGCTGATTGCTGCTCAGTTGGATGGTGTGGGCAGAGCAGAATCCCAGGACAGCCTTCCCACATGGACTGGACATGATCCGCCACGAGCAAAGGCCTCACTTATAAATAGCAAGCCCAAGCATTTCTTCCCACTTGAAAAGGCTTGAAACAAACAAGCAGAGCATCTGAGTGCTTGAAAACACATCCCCACACAACTCTAATTAAGTGATTTTTTTTTCTAGTGCTCCCACAGCCATACCTGGATGAGAACTTGAGCCCTGTACACATATTCAGAGACTGTATTTGTGGAATGAGTCATTTCCTGCCAATTTGGGAAAACCTGGGGTTTGCTTTTGAAGGCATGGAATTTTCTTTCTTGAGTGCTGCAGGATGCAGGAGCTGGCAGGGGGGATTTGTCTCAAATAGAGCTGTCTGCCTTGGGGTTGCTAAGCAGGTTCTTACAGCCCGATCATTGCTCTGGGCTGCCCAGCTCACAGGCTGCATTGCTGAGAAAGCTCCTGTTATAAAGTTCCCCTTTTGGGGGTCAGCATCTCCTGGTCTGCACAACCAGTCCCTGCAGTCTTTGATTGCTTTTTATTTATTTATTTATTTTTAATCTCCCGTTATTGCTTCTCCTAAAAGCTCTGAGGTGGTCCCCAGAGGCCATACAAGAAAACAGAAATTGAATGAAGATTAAAATGCTGATCTAGAGCTTCTAATGGCCCTCAGGAGTTACAGCAACATCCCCTTGGAACCAGTCCCATCTGGATAACAGCAGGAAGTGTTCAAGAACAACCTTGAAGGTTACTTAACATATTGGCTTTCTCTAGATCTCCTTTCCTGTTTGACTTTCACCCCTTTTCCCTGGCACTTAGAGGAGATGAAGCAAACTTCAGCCAGGTGAAAGCTGCCCCTGCTCTGGGGGCTGTATGAGAAAGTCTGGATGCTCTGCCAGGATGTGACAGTGTCTCAAGTCCCCTCACCTACCTGTTCTCTGAGGAGGAAGAGTTATAGCCTAGCCAGGAAATCAAGGCCATTTTAGAAGGAATAGGCTCAGTTTTTTCAAAACCAGAGAGAGCTGGTCAAGTGGACAGAAGACTTCAGATTGCCCCTTAAGTAGCACTGGAAACTTGGAAGGTTTGGCTCTGCCAGTAGAGATGCCTGTGGCACAGGGTTGTGTGTCTGGGAATCACCCAGCAACCTCACCTGGGGAAAAGGACAATTCCTTTGTGTGCTTCATCTCCTGAAATCACCCTGAATTTTACTTTGGACAAGGAATGGTGCTATACTGCCTGCTTCTGCTGAGCCTCAGCCCTCTCCTACCTGCAGGCAACTCATTCTTGACTTCATCAGACCATCCCATTTTCTTTTAATGCTTTTTAGTTTTGTCACAGATTTGTGTGTGTGCACACGTGTTAAATCTGGGCAGGAATGTGTTGGAGTGTTTAGGCACATTACCCTGGGCTTTATTTATTCTTGCTGGGACTTGCACTCCAGCCCCTGGCTGACATTATATTAATTGTTTCTGTCTCAATATCCTTACTTACAAGGAAGGGGATGTGCAACATGAAGAAAGCCTCATATGCCTTGCAAGCATGCTTCATATCTCTGCTGTGATTCCCCACCAGCCTCTTCCAGAACCAATCCCCCCTTTTCAGCTGGTGACCCTGATGCTGCTTGTCCCTTGGGGAGGGACATTGACCTCACTTTTGCTCCCACCCTCTTACTGGGAAGCCACAACCAACTGACTCCAGTTTCCATCTATACACAAGTATTGGTGTTTATGGGGTCAGGGTGGCTGCTGGGGTGAATCTGGGATGCAGCAGGGGCTGCTTACAGTAGTGTCCTGCTTATACTTTGCTTCATTTTGGAGTAATAAAAAAAAAACAAGTAGCTACCAGATGCTTTTTGCTGCCTTTCTGCACTGGCAGGTTATTTATATGCAAATTTCTTGTCTGTGTTTGCTGCTTATAAACATGATAACAAAACCTTCCATGGAGATGGGGGGGTGGGAGTAGCATGCAAGGGCCTTTTGATCCAGGCAGGAGAGTTAATACAGTGTTATTCACATTCAATTAGATGTTTCCAGCCAGGAAGGGATAGCTATAGACTGAGGCACAGTTGGGTGAACTGAGGTTGCAGCTGGAGTATGGGAAGGCAGAGGGAAAAAGCCCCTAAGAATGCATACAGCTGCAATTAGACCAGGAGCTGCTGCCCCCAGAGCTCTCATCTGGACACAGGGATGCAAGGATCAGCAGACACAGGGATTTTTGTGCTTGCTGTGCAGTAGAAACAAGGAGTACAAGCACAGACTTTGCTGCTGCCTCCTGCCTCCCTCCACAGCCTGAGGTTTCCCATCACTCCCGCAAGGAGATGCTGGTGGGATGGGGTCAGAGCAGGCACCCTGTCACCCCTGCCACTCACTCCACTTTCCCAAAGAGGGCTGGAGGCACTGCCTGTCACAACCAGTGTCCCTCCCCAGGACAGACCCTGTCAGCTCTCCCTCCCAGTCCTGACAACATGAGGAGGTTCAGAGGCTTCACAGAGCCTCAGGCACTCAAACCTGTCTGTCTTTCCACTGACTGCTGCTGCTGTCTAAGCAGGGAATGGAAGAAAAAACAGAGGAAAAGGAAAAATACTCCAAGAAGGGGAGGAAGATCTGCAGAAGGGTTCAGATGAATAGAAGAACATTGTTGAGCAGCATGTAAAAGCCAACAGTAAGCTCAGGAACACTCCCCTCCTGCCTCTGGAACCAATTCAATCATTTCTCCTAACAAGCCATGGAGATGGGACAATTGGCAGTGTTTAAAAAAACTCTAGGCCTGATTTGCTTGTTCCTCCCACAGCACCAGAGGGATTAAACTCTACCTGGATATTCCCTAAAGAAAACCACCATCCAAGTTATTATTTAATCTGTAACAATTAACACCATTGTAACACCACCATCAGCTCTGATGCTAAGAAATGGGCCCCAAACCTCTGCTCATCACAACCCCCACATCATCCCAGAGACTAAGGGGCCATTACCCATCCTCTGCCTCTGAGTTCCAGGGTGCTCACAGCTCAGAGAAGCAACACAGAAGAAATGAGAAGGAAAGTGAAGGTCAAGGCAGCCAGGGCTGAAGGACTTAGTTCTGCATTCCTGCAGACAGCTACCTGCCACAACACTTCCCAGCCAGTCTCATGCAGCATTCTTATGACTAATTGGTAACAAAGGTATCAGAAAAAGGCAAAAAAAACCCCAAAACCCAGTGTCCAGCCCTGTGTGTGAGCTTCATAGGGTCATTTATTACTTAGTAGATTCCCTCCTGTTCCTGTGACAGGAAATTTTTTATGTTCCTTATCTGCGTTGCTTTCTTCCCTCAGGCTACATTTAAAACAAGACCAAAAACTCCCAAGCTCAAGTATTATCCTAGCATGCACAAATCCTAGGGAAGTGCTTCCAAGCCTTGTGTGTAGAGAGATTTTCCAGATGCTTGTGGACACATCTATTATTGGAATGCATATTTGCAGGGGACTGCATCTGACGAGCCAGATGATGGCTTTTAATCCATGGTCCTGCCTTATATTAGTGTAAACTGAAAATTCACATTGATCATATCCAGGTAATGTCTTCATCTGTGTTCATTCTGTTCATAAGAGCAATCAGACTATCTCAGATGTGTACAAAGAGACATGAAAGTGGAGCCTATTCTACAGTAGAGAGAGGCAGAGAAATTCTACATGCTTTTCTAACTCTGTGATTTAACAGAGAGATGAATAAGGTAATGAACTGAGTTTTCCAATTCTGAATAAAGTCCTTCCTAGGAGAAGGAAGAAAGCAAAAGCTCCGAGGACTCAATTTCAACAGTCTGTGCAGCCTGGGATGAACTCTGGCGAGCCCCAAGCAAGAGATATCACAGAAGAAGTGGGAAGGCAATGGCAAGACATCCCAGGCTGCTCTCCAGTCTGGGTTGTACCCAATCCTACATGACAGAAGACTGCAGGCAGGTGCCTGCTCCCTCCCAGACACAGGGCAATAAATCCTTTCTGCTGTTCTTCTTTGGACAGGGAGAGAATTGAATATTATCACTGAAAGAAAGGGGAAAAAAATAATAAAGTTCATTTAGAAAGCAGTAAAGAGGGAACTTCCAATTTCTTTTGAAAATCACAACATAATAATTCTTTTGTAGTGCCAGAGGGACCTCAAAGCATTTCAATATCCAGCTCCACAATTGGAGAGGTGCCTGTGCTCTGCTGAGAGCAGCTTTGAGATCCCAGCAGAGAGAGGACCTCAGGCAGGCAGCAGGATTGGTGCACATTTTGAACAACTGCAAATTCCAGCTCAAACTATGGCATCTCTTAACTGAAGCAGGTTAAAAATGGATAACAAAGGGGGACTTTCTTAAGGAGCTTACATGATCCTAAAGGAAAGAACACTCTGTTATCACTGGGAAACAAAGCCACCCTGCAGGCACTGCATGTCACAACCCAAGCCTTAGGGGTAATTGGTGGCAGCACAAAGATCTCCTCCCAGGCTGGGCCCAAGTTTAAGGTGAATGTAAAATCAGATTTCTTTCCTGTATCTGCATATATAGTCTATAAAAACCTAGGAATGTGTGCATGCTCACACATAAGCAGGGAGCATGTGAGAGGATTAAAGTCAAAGCTCTGTCATTAATTCCAGTTGGTTACTTGCATGAAATAACTGTGATTTCAGAAGCATTCCTGGAGAACTGGGGGGTGTATCAGGCATGTGTGCAAGCACTGATTGAAGATCTTTAAGTAATTCTAGGCTGGCATACATGAGTGAAGACAGGGGCCTGGAGAAGACAGGAATACAAGCCCATTCCAGAGTTAGGGAGTCACAGGCACAGAAGCAAACTATGCCTTTCTGTAGTGCTAAGCAAAGAAATCACTGGCTTTCTCCCTTAACTGTTTGCCTATTCTTCTTTCCTTTGTAAATAGGTACAAACTGGCCTCAGCTGGATGTAAAGGGAGATGATTGATGCAATCAGCTTCTGTAATTGTGACCAAAGCATTAAGGGAAGTCTCCTGGGGTTTCACTGGGGATCTAATAATGATACACACATCTTGTATAAAGTAACACAGCATTTTCACACACACATATTTATAGCTGTGCCCATGGTTAGATGATTAAGAGCCCTGAATAGTCCTGAAAGCTCTGTTTTGCTGTTGTGTTAGGGGTTTTGAGGGGATGCCAAAAGTTGATTGCTCCTACAATGCAGGTTGATCAGAAAGGCCCCACAAAAATGTATTAACTGTTACTCAAATCCACTATGCAGATCCTAACTCTTAAATCCTTCCATTTTGTATTAGGATATTTTTTCCATAATATGGACAAGAGTTTCATTTGCTAAAGCCAAGCATGATGCCACAGAAATCAATAGATAATGATAAATTTTCTGTAGCTCAGGATCTGATTCCTAATCTTTTATCTGAATTACTGTATTGATTGGTGGAAAAAATGGATTACAAACAAAAATAAAAGACAATTAAATGCTATGCAATTAGTACTAAGCCTCAACAAAGATGATTTAAGGACAAAGGTTGGAACTTAGTAATCAGCTCTTGTTCCTGCTTTTTAAAAGAGTATAAACCCTTATGTTTCAATGCTCAGACCAGCCTCTCATTGGGGTCTGTTAGGAAGAAGTTCTCCCTATGAGCAAACAGTTTTTCCTATCATCCTTTGGTGACCTGCTCTCTAGCATTTGGAGCCATTTCTTGTGGGATGTAGATACTGCTCTGGTGGACCCATGGCTTGATCCTCTAAGGCTGTTTCTCTGGGAAAATAGCCAGGTTTGAATACCAGTTATCTCATTAGAAATTTGGAATAACTCCATTGACTTTAACGGTGATGGGTAAATTTGGAGGAACTCCATGCAGTGGGTTCATCCAGCCTGAAATGTTGACTGAGGACAGGAAATTTCAGTCTAAATTAGAAGAAACTCTAACACAACACCACTGGGAGCAGCACTAGAGACCAGCGAGCACTTCAGATCCTGTTTTGAGGTAATGTGACAAGAACATTCCTGCCAGAAACCAAAGCAAAACAAAACCAGTCCCTAATTTGTTCCATAAATCTCTTCATTTGCTGCTATCATTAAGAATCTGGATGGGGTAGAGAAAGAGCAATCGGATTTATTCCTTTGGAAATAAGAGGAAGGCATCCACCAAAAGTAGGAATGTTCTGGGAAAGATTAAGCTTGAACTTTAGGCTGTGTTATGCTAACACTCTTGGCTAGTATTACCCTTTGAAAGCACCAGAGCAAAGATGTACACAGCCCTTTATTCCCAGGACATAACCACCTGGCAGTTTGATTGCTCACTGGTAGCTGACCTGTGGCCATAAGTCACTCTCAAATCTTCATTTATGTCAGGTAATGCCACACATCATTGATTTTGATTGAGGAGATGCTCATTAATAAGATTTAGTGTATTGGATTGTAGGACTAGCAGAAATACCATCTATGTCACTGTAATGATCCAGAAAGCTGGAATAACTCATCGCAGCACTATATAATTTTAATTAGATGATTGCCACAGTTTTCAATGCTAACAGCTTGCTCAGGACATCAGGGCTCTACTGCAGGTCTGAGGATCTGAGACCCATGTGCAAAGGCTTCTGTATTAGAAGATATTCAAAATATTAAGGCTGGAGTAGTTTGGGGAGGAGATGGATATAAAGTGAGATGATAGAGGCATGCAAAGTAATAAATACCACAAAGAAGGTCAGCTGGAGGCTCTTAGTTTTATTTTTCAGAATACAGGAATCCAATTAAATTAAAAAGCTATTCATATAAAACTGACAAAAGAAAGAACATGCAGTGCAATGGGGCAGTGGAACTCATGAGTATGATAAAGTACAGATGCAGAGAATTTAGAATTTCCCTCAAAGAGGGAATGTTCACAGAACACAATTTGCTGTTGCAAGGCCCAGACTAAAGTAGCCATCAGTCTGAGTCTGGTGACAAAGCAAAAGTATTCTCAGTTCCATTCTTGAATGAAAAATTTCAGCCATAAGTTTTAGACCCCTAATTTTGTCAGAAACATTAGTAATTCATTCTAAGAAACAGTGACTTTTAAAGCAAACCTTTAGGAGGCTCCTTCAAATTAAGTAACAGTGACAAGACCAAGTTAATAAATTTAATGCTTCTTGTCCTGGCATATCAATGAGCTGTCACCAACACACCTGCTGCAATATTATTTCACCATTGTCATTATTTATTAGCACACTAGAAAACCTTATTCAGATGAGGCTCCTATTATGCTAGGAGCTGTGTATACACATGGTAAGTGCTGCTAAAACCCACTTGTGATCTCAATTTAAATTAAGCACAGCAGGTATAAGTAACAAACAAATGTAGGCAATAAAAGAAAATGGATAAAAGCTGTAAAGGTAAGAAGTGGACAGAGGCTCCTTATGTTTGTGGGGTGGTCTTTTTTTGGTTGTTTGGTTGGTTTTTTTGTAAGAATCATAGGAAATGCATTGCCTGGAAAAAGTGTCTTAGACACTGTGTTTTAAGTGGATGCATCATTGAAAAACAAATTCTGAATTTTATAATCATAAGTATTTATACAGGTAATCTGATGCTGTGATTTATGCTTATCCAATCAGGGATTTAAAATATGCCATGTAGCCACAGACAAGAATCAAAGCTGCTCCAAATACATCTCCCAGACACTCATAACTGACAAGCTATAGGCCTAGATTTGTCAGTAGAAACTATTTTTGAATATCATGTTGCCAATAAACATGTTCCAGAAAGTTGCAATCATGGAGTATTCACAAAAAGCAAAGTGGATGAAGCTGCCACCAAAAATTCATTTTGAATAAAATGAATGAGTACTTGAAGGGAACTGTTTTCCATTTGAGAATATCACTCTTTCAAAACCAAAATATGTTGTGAAATTGTGCTAATTTAGGCCAAGGGTTATAAAAGAATATTGACAATGATGAGGTGTCTTGCTTTGGCAGACTTAGAATAACAGCCTCTGATGTATCTTTGTGAGATTATTTAAAGTCTAATTTTTCACCTGATAAAATAAAATACAAATATCAACACTGAGTCAAACCAGTTCAATTTTGAAAGCTGACCAAGTTCCATCTAAAAACAGGTTGTTGGGTTTTTTTAATCTGTTCCTGTTATATCACTGCTTGAAAAACCTTCTCATGTCTGAGCTAAATGTATTCATGAACCCATCTGTTTTGTCCTTTTTTAGCTTGAATAGCAAGACATGGGCTGAGACCTATAAAAAGTCATCTCCAGAACAAATAGTACACCACCCCAGAGCTGGCTACAGGAAGGAATCCATCATGTGATGGTCTCTGCTTGGAAAACTGAAGGATTTTGAAACATCTCCCTTCCTCCACTCCATTTCAGAATGCTGAAACAAAATGCAAGCCACTCTCTGCACTTTTGGGTTGCACACTTGCCTTGCTTGTGCTGGGCTCTTCCTAAGTGCCCAGTGCCCAAGGCTGCAAGACTTACACCACAAAAATCTGATTTTCCCTCCAACTGGACAGCCCCTGTGGCCAAAGTGCCTCAGTGCCCTTCAGCATAATGGAAAGAAAGTAATTTGGTTTAATCTCTAGAATGAAATACCCGTGGCTGGGGAATCCCACTTTTCTATTTTATTTCCCTTGTTTCTGAGCTTCCTCCTCCATTCCTCCTGGCAATTACTTGCCACTGAACACGACCTGGGGATGAAGAGTCCCCTGGAGCCCATGGAGGGCGGTTTTGACAAAGGTCTCAGGGACAAACCACTCGAGAAGTGACAAAAATGTAAAACCCTGCTGAGCTAAATGCAACGTGAAAAGGGCAAAGCTGAAGGCAGCTCAGCAGAACCAGTCCCTGCTTCCCTGAGGATGGATGGCCCCAGCAGAACCCATGGCTGGGACCTCTCAGGTCCAAACAACAAAGCTTCTAATGGAGCACCCAGGGGGGCAGGAGGGAAAGGTCTGTGCCTGATGACATTTCTTGTCTCTCATCCCATCTGTGGTCCCCTAAAAGTTCAGCTCTGAAGATGGTGTCTGAAAGGTATCACACTGCCAGCAAACATTCCTCAGGGGCTTGGACATACCAGGAACCCCCAGAGGAAACCTCCTACCCTTACCCTGAAGGTGAAAATAAAAGATTGGGGTTGAAGATGTCAGGAGCAGATGTGTTTGTTTTTTTTATGTCCCTCTATTTATTATATTATTTTACTATGATGGTTATATTATCATAATCAGCCTCCTGCTTTAACCCTGGCCAAGGCTGAGGTACAGAAAGGTGGTGTAGGGAGCCAAGGAGCTGCCCTGCTCTCCTCCCAGAGCTTTTCCCATTGCTCCTCTCTGCAGGAAAGCTGTTTCCTCCCCCTCTGCTTCTGATTCTACAACTTGGAGTTCTCAGTGAGACACGGAGAGCAACAAAACAACAAGGGAGCTAAATATTGCAAAAGGCAAGCAAAACTTTGGCATTCATCAAGCAAAGCATCCACTGAGGGGGGTGGGCATGCATGCATGGGGATTCTTAAACTTGGAGAGGGATTGGGGTGATTGACAACAGGCACTGAAGGCTGCAAGCCAGGCACAGCAGAGAGACTGCTGAAAAGGGACATTTGAGTGGCTGCACCTAAGGAAACAGCAGTGAAGACAAAGGTGTGAATTCAGCCCACACAGCTCTGGAAAAGTCCTGCTCATTTCCTCACAAAATAAGCACTAAATGGTGTGAATCACCTAATTCCCAATTTAACTCCAAAAGTCATTCAAGAGAGAGAGGACAACAGAAGAACATCTGTGCTGGTAAGGTGTAACATGACCCAGATACAAAACATTATTTTACTGCAAATTAAACTTTTCCCCCTCCTCATCCTTGAAGCTGACAAGAATCTTCAAACAACTAAGGGGAAGGAAATAATAGGGTTTAGCAACATCTCAGTTGCTGCTTTTTCCCAGACAGCTGCTTAAGCAAGGTGCTTTCTGTTGAGTAGTGCTAAAGTCAGCAACAAATAATATTAAGAGCATCTCTGCTGGAAAAAGTCTAACATCCATCTATCCCACTCCCAGCCTCTAGTGGTGGTCACTGGTAGATGTTTGGGGAAGAGAAGGAAAACAAGACAGACTGTCCTGCCTTTCCCAGCTTTCCAGATTCCCAAACTTTGCAGGGTTTGGCCACACTTCTGGACAGGATCCCAGGGGGGTTTCCAGCTCCTAGCTACAATGTCCACTCTGAGAATATATCACCCACCTCCATGGGGGGCCAAGGAGGTATATTCTGGTGGGTTTTTAAGATTAGATTAATATTCTGCTTTGATGACAGCACATGGACCATAAAACCCTCAGTGCTAAGCGAGCGTTTTGTATCAACTATATCTTGATATATCAACTATATCTTGAAAAACTCTCCAACAAACAAGAGAGAAAATTCACATTGAACAACTGGGTTCCAGGAGGGTTTCCTGGGACTTGCCAGACTCAGGCACAATGCTGGGGGAGGCATTTTAACTTGCTGCTTCTCTGTATGGGCCCATTAATTAAGGACTCATCAGAAAGCATCCTATAGTTCTCTCCTGTGGCAGGCAGGCTGTTCAGAGAGATGCTGCTGCTGTTTTTTCAGGGCTGTTCCTGCACCACACACAAGAGCTCTGAACTAACAGAGAGATGGGAGCAGCATCTCCCATAGGAGCCAGGATCTGGGAGGGCTCTTCCATCACATCCATGCTGCTCCTCAACTCACAAAGGTGCAGCCCATTCTCTCCCTAATGATGTTTACCCCCTCTTTGACTGAGCCAAACCCACCACTAATTTCATTGCAAGGAGGCTTTTTGGAAGGAGGGGTTGGTGCAGTGAACCAGCCATATGAAGACTGCTGGACAGAGTCAATTCTGTCACTGTGGACAAAGAACAGAGTACTCCAGGATGGGAGAGCTCTCCAGCAACCTAGGAGACTTCTCATTGCTTGCCTGTGTTGCAAGATGTCTAAATTTTACCCTGTCTGAAATGGGAGAGGGAGAGGATGCCTCCTCCAGGACAAACAGGCTGAGCCTGCTTTGTCCTTCTGAAAAACTGTTAATAATGTACTGAAAACTGTCTCTCTGCATCCTTGCCAGTGAATGTAAACAACCAGTGCTTCAAACTGAGACCCTGCCCTGCCCTGAAGGGAATTCTTGGTTAAAACAAGTGGAGTTATTCACTGGAACAGCTTCATCCAAGTTATTTCCCTTTTAAGGTGGAGCTGGCCAACTTTTCTAGGTGCTCTAAAGCTTCCATTTCTAGCTTGCCTAAATTTGGCCTTCATCCTATTTCTTCCATACCAGCAATATGAGAAAGGAAGAGGTGGGACAAGGTCTGGTTCAGTTTGTCTGTCTGGGTTTCTACACAGTGTTATCAGAAAGTCTCTTTCTTACTCCTTGGAACCTCTCTCAGCATTTTTAATTTACCCACAAAACCATAGTTGTGTTGCCTGGTCCATGCAGTAGCAAGCAATAGGGCTGGAGAGGATTTGCCTCCACAATAAGATGTCTCACCTGGGAGCATAATTTTTCACCCTTCCTTTCCGGTGTTCCGAATCCTGCCCACTTTATCACACTCAGACTCAGATAACAGCCCACTTAATCCAATAAAAAACTAAACAAAAAAAAAAGCATTGCATTCAGTCTAAAAGGACACAGAGTGTCAAGATATATATATTGTTACCAAAAAAAAAAAAAAAAAAAAAAAATCACAAACCTCACACGGGTGGGTAAATATGATGGAAATATAAAATAACTTAAACCAGGCATGGATATGTGTGAGAATAAAGAGATATAAAGTTTTCATGAGTATATTTGGATTGAAAGTTTTCTATTCAAAGTAAGGTTCAAAATAGGGAGGGAGGGCAATAGACACAATCTGCACTACCTGGCTTCCTTCAAGACTCTGTCATACTTTCCCCAGCAGCCCTGAAAATGAGTAAGAACTGCAGACAGGAGGTGGGGAGGAATAAAAGAGAGACAGAAAAATGCCCTTAAGGAGAGAATTTCAGATGAAAGCATAATCTTCCATGGTGATATTACCTTTAAGATTATATACTAAAGGTACAAAAATGTCTCTAAATATCAGGCCAGAGCATTTACAGTCCTGGTTTAGAGAAAAAAAATCCCAAGAGCAAGACAAATCTTCACCTATCAGTAGTCTAAGAAGAGGGAAACTCTGGACTCTTGGATTTTCCTGTTTTCTCTCTAAGCCCTTTCTCATGCACTGCAACAAAAATCACTCCCAGGAATGGACCTGATAAAACTCTGGAATTTCCAGAAGCTTTCCTTTCCTTCCTGTAGTGGGAGGAGAGAAAAGAGCATCTCTGAAAATTAACTGGGTCTGCAGAACTCTTTGAAGAACAAGGATACAAAGTGCTGTGCATAAAAAAATGCAAAGTCCCCTCATTTTATTTTGGATTTTAACAGCTGGGTGTGAAAGTCATCATCCTCAGGTGGGACAACCAGAGAACTGAACCTTCAGTCCAGCACCAAGGAAAACAGCAGCTGGAACACCTCCATTGGGGCCACAGGAGGTTGCTGCTTTTCTACCCTATCTGCAGTAAAATTGGCTGCAAATTCAAAAGCAGCCCTGTAACCTTAGTGGGAATTTCAGGCAGGAGGGAATTTGACATTGCTGGTTTCAATGTCTTTCCCTTCTGTCTTTTGCAAGCAATTTCCACTTCTCCAGCATTTTTCACCTCTCTCTTTTCTTCTCTCCTCTCCAAAGACAAATGCTGCTGGTATTTAATTCAACAGGAAAAAAAGCAGCTCCTTCCTTCCTTTTTCTGAACCTCTGAGCTTAATGAGGGTGATTCTGCAGCTGTCTTAATGACACATGAAGAAAATTAATGGAACCAGCAGCCATTGCAGACTTCCATGTGGCCTCTGGGAGCTTCCAATTACTTCCACTATTGGGTTATGTCAGGGATAAGAATAAAGGGCTTTAATTATTGACTCTGCTGAGCTGGGGAATGGCAATAAGATAGATATTTGGCTACCTCACATGATCAGCACAGGATCCTAATGGCAGAATTTGAAGAGTACTACGGGAATGTCAGGAGTGAATAAATTCTGAGTGTGGACTTAGAGAAGCCAACGAAAATCACAGGGCCACCTGGACTGGCAAATTAGCCAAGACAGCATGATGAGCAGTGCTACAGAAGTTCAGGGACAATTAATGATGGGTTTTTGTGAGCCCTTGCACAAGCCAGTCCTAAAACAGAGCATCTGAGCATCCAAGGACCCACCTCTCCCCACCCAGCTTCGGACTCCACTCCCCTTTGCTTTAGTCCTGCACAACTCCACTGATTTTGGTAAACCTGGCACAGCCCTGAGGATGAGAGAGAAGAGAGATTGTGTGCCAGAAGGAACACAGAAATGCTTTAGTTCACTTCAGTCAATGAGCACAGCTGTACAGAGGCCCTGTTCTGACCTTTGTCACAAACCTGGTTCTTTCCAAATGCCACTTTTTTTCAAATAAAAGCTCCAAAATGCTTAGGACAGATGAGCTAAGTATGTCACTTAAACAGACCCAGCTTTCAACTCATGGGTTCCAGTAAATTATTTACTATTTCATATAAAAGAGATGACATTTATTGCCTATATTTTTATGGAGTATCCAACGAAATTTTATAGAAAGTGTGACTTTTGATGAATCAAACCCAAAGAAAGAGAGGATTTGTCATACCTCCACTAATGCTGGTCCACATTCCTGTATCATTGTAGCACTGCTAGCTATTCCCCAGCATTACATCCTGCTGCAAAGCTCTTCCTGGCCCTGGATCACATACCTGCCACTGCCATGTTTCACATTTTCCAGCAACGTGTCACACCTAGTTAGCATAGAAAGTGAGTGGGCTGAACACCATATGGAGAACCATGAGCAATTTTAAGGAGATAGGAACCATCTATTTGGAGTCAGCTTTAGCCACGAGTCAACTTTTTCTGTTACTTTTCCTAGGAAGAATTTTCAGCTTATGCCAGGAGAAACTAAAGGGCAACAAAACCTCACGTTTGGCTTCCCTCTCCCTATTCCAGTTTATTTTGTTATCCCAGCTCATGATATCTGGTCCAACATCCAGCTTTCTCCACAGCTTTTGGAGTACAAAGCAGTGAAAATCAAGACCCACAGCTAAGGCTCTGTAGTTATGAATTGTGTATGTCAGGAAAACTTCATCCTCCACAGCCAAAGTCTGACAGGCATTCACCTTTTAACTGTAAAATACCAGCACCCAGCCCCAAATCTGGACACCACCTTCCCTTACAGCTGGGATGGAGGGTGTGAACAAGATTAGTACCCATTTTCAATACCTCATTGAAGAAAAATGGATGGAATTTCTGTGTATCTCAGCTCCCAGAGACAGTCACTCTCTTCTTTCCCTTTTTGAATGGATATAAAATATATCTTCATGCTTTTAAGACACATAAAAACAATGAAGCCTGAACTGATAGTAAGTGTGTGTGATGTATGAAGGACAACTTCACTCAATCCTACAGCTGAATAATGGGTTTTTGGGTAATTAGTATCCGATATTTTTAAACAGATGGGTCCCTCTGGCTGAGGGCAACTAGAAGTCTGAAATCAATCCTGAACAAGAATTATATTAATTTCAGAGATCCTTGTCTCTGTGGACAGAACCCCACTGTCTTCCTGTGAATGTTATAATGATGAGAACATTAATATTAGATAATTATGACTTTGAAAGACTAAATGAGAAATGGTGACTATGAGGAAAGGCATTACGTTAAATAAAACTCATGCCCATGTACGCTGCTAACATGTGTGTTGACAGAGTCAGACTGAATAAATAAAAGAGGGAGGGAGAGGTGGTTTCTGGCTCTGTCCAAAGTGGCAGAGGTACAACCCTTAAGGCAGGGACCCCCAAGAGTTATTCAGAGAGAAAAGGCTTCTTCACTGATCTGTAGGAGAAATGCTTAGCTCTTTTCTCTAAGGTTTTCATCCTCAGAGCTTTTAATCTTTTCAGTGCATGCTCAGGGTTTTGATTTGCTCGATTATGCTCATAACAATAAAAACACAGAGCACTTTTAGACACTTTCTTTGAAGGAGCTCAGAGAATATCTGCCTAACCTGTGATATGGACAACTCTTCTTATCTGGCATCAGAGAGCTGCAGTTGTAGAGGACAGGAGTGCAGGTGGGCAAGCCTTGAAGTCAGAGCCAACATCTGAAGTCAAGATAAAGACTGAGCATGTGAAACTTCAAACAAAAATTGTTATTCACCAAAGACGTGGGGAGGAAGAAAGCATCAGAGAGGGCAGGAGCAGGATGTGACCCTGGAGCAAGGTGAGAGGTAAGAAAGAGACAGGCTAAAAGCCAGCAGGTACTCCAGCTGTCCCCCCTGAACACTGCTCTTGTTTCTCCATCATCAGACACAAAGCTCCTGCTCGCAGAGGTCCACGACCTACACCAAGGAACTGGAGCAGAGGCTTGGCTTCTCTGCCAGGCTGATGGCTGGAGATGGGCAGAGCTCCTGGCCAGACCCAGTAGTTTTGGGAGAGAGATATCAGAGCTCAAAAAAAAAAACCAAACCCAAAACCAACAATGAAACCCAAAAACCCACAAACGACAACAAAAAATCAACCAACCAAAAAAAAAAAACCAAAAAACAAAAAACCCCAAACAGAAAAAACAAAAACCAAAAATATCCAAAACACAATAACAAAAAAAACCAAAGAAACAAACAAAAAACACCCCCACACACACACACAAAAACCCCAAACCACAACTCTCCCAGTCAAGCAGGTCCCTCCACCTGAGGTGGCTGCCAACCCGGAGTGGCACAGCTGTCCCCCAGTACCCTGAGACTGTCATATTATCTTCTTCACTTTGAGATTTTTGCCTCTCTCCCCGTAGATATGCCCAAATTAGGCAGAAAGAGTACTTAAAAAAGAGAGAGATCCCAACCTGTTCATGCCTGTGTCCTTTGCTGAGGGCTAGCACAGGGCAGATTTTTCATTGCTTGCCCAGCCCCATTCCAGGGCATGAAAGAGACATGTTTTCTTCCTACCTCTTTTTATTTTGCTTCCTTAAAAAAAAATAAAAAAAAATTTAAAAAAGAGAGTACAAAACCCATACTACTGGGCAATAAGCACAATCCTCTTAGAGGAAATCTGACAGCACTGAAGGTATCTTAATGGATGTATTAATTCAAATGTTCCTTTCTGTTTGCTATCTGGCAAGCAGAGGGAAATGTGATTAGAGGATGCTGGGGACTCTGGATAGCTGTCCTTCCTTCCCACCTCTCCTATTCAGATTATTTCCCCCCTGTTGGTGACCTTTTGAATCTGTCTCTGATCTGGACCTGAACTAAAATTTGCAATTCTTTGTTGAGAAAGGTAAAAGCTTTGTGTGCCAATACCTCTTTTTTTCTCCTAATGTCTTATATAATGCTCAGTGAAATCCTTTAAGCCAGGTGCTTTTATCTATTTTTATATGGAATTTAAGGATTGGTGTCTTTTTTTCCCCTACCTCCCTGTTGATTCCTTTTTCACTGAATTACATCAGGACCAGAGAGTCACAATATTCATTGTGGCCACAGAAAAGCTCCTGTCAAACTCTAAAAATCACAGAAACTGTATCTCACATCACCAATTACTTCAGTGGTGTTAGTTCTGGGTATCTCCTTCATCTTCATCCTCATCCACATGAAGATTTCAGTGCAGATTAGGCTTGCAAAATGGTGAGATACTGTAATTTTTCCAGCTGTACCCAGACACTAACTGCAGGGATATCAGGAATATCAGTCATGCCTTTACCTCTGCCCTATTTGACACAGAAATCATGGTAGTAGCCGACCACTCAGTAGCTCCGTGGCTTGGGCAAACCTCCTCACTGCTCTCCCTTGAGGAACATTATGTCAACAGATCCTCATCAAATCAGTAATTATTATAATTAGGACAGGATGAGCTAGGAGTTAACAAGCATGGGGCCAGTGTTTGAGCAGCTTTCAACTGCCTTACCCTTCATTACCCCTCATCCCCAGCCCAGGCTCTGCCCTCTCTCCTCTCCCCAGCAGGCAGCTGGGATGCTCTGGTTAACCAAAGGGAGGGAGATGCCTTTGCTATCCCAGCTCTGCAGTGGTAATAAAATAAATGAGATAATAATAAATAACAAAAATAAATAAAATAGGCTGTGTCAAAGTAAATTTAGAAGCTACAAAACGCAAGGCAATGAAAACTCTTGGCTTCTGCTACTTCAAAAACCTGATTGTGTTCTGGACCTCAAATTTCATGGCCCTGAAAATCTCCTATCCATTTTAGCAGCACAGATCAGGTCCTGACGCACAGAGATTCCCATTATCTTTCTTTCTCCTTCTGTTCTGCTGCTCCCACCCATTCTCCAGGGACACAAATATCCTATTTGAACATATTCCTTTCTCTGCAGGGGATAGAGCTTCATTAGCAATCTCAAAAGGTGGGGGGGAATCAAATCAGCTCTGGGACATATGGCTGAGACAGATCTATCCCTGGTGTAAATTCTCTTGACTCAATGCATTCATGTGTTCTAGAAGCAAATCCAGACTTGACCTATTTCCACACAGGGTTTCACACTTAGTGCTGGGTTCTGAGCAAAGCAGAGCCCAGTTTTGGATATGCCAATAGGATGCCAGGAGGCTGAGACCAAGGATTAAGTTGTCTGCAGACAGATATAGGCAGATGAAGGGACAGATCAAAAACACCTTCTCATCCTTATTCTCAAGATCTTGCTAACTGGCGGGACAAATAAAATGATGATTTGCTTTGCCTCCCCCACCTCCTGAAAAAAAAATTTGAAAGAAAGAAAAACACTCTCTAACTCTAAAAAAGCACATTTTCTCCATTAAGCTTTCTGATGGTCTCAGTGGACTACAGCAAGATCAGATATAATAGAGGAGGAAAACTGCAGCTAAGACAAGACAAATATCAGAAAGCAAAGTGACAGCCTGACACAGATGAGGGTGAGACCACAGCAGTGTACAACAGCCAGCATAAAGCAGGGAGCAAACAGCCACCCTATGCCACAACAGGGTGCCAACAGACCAGCAGCTAGACTGAGTTAAGGTGTGCCTGCAGTGTGGATCAGGCAACAAATTCCTGCATGGCTTCCATTTGCCAGACCTGAAGAGGCTGACCCAGTGCTCACCAGTACAACTGGCACAGCCTCCCCTCATCCCACTGCTACTTAGCCACTGCTTCCCAAGCTTTTCAGAAAGTCTGGACAGTCAGGACCATGCTCCAGCAGCATCCTCAGACTCTACCTCCAGGTAGATTGCCAGGAGAACCTAATTACAAGGAAGTTAAGCAACTATTTTGCTGTTGCAATCTTCAGAGCATTTGCTCAAGGCTTGATTTTCAGAGGTGCTAAGCAACCTGTGGAGCTTAACAGGAGTTACTGTCATGTTTGAAAAGTCAGAACAAGAAATGCTGTCACACCAGGGTACTGTACAAGTCACCAGGAGGATCAACAAAACCAGATTAGTATGGGGGTATGGGTACACCAACCTGGCTGTTGGTAAACACTCATATCCCTCTCTGGAAATAACTACATCTCACGTGCAGATGCTCTTACACATGGATAAACCTTCACAAATGCTCATATAAATTCAAATTAGGAATACTTTATTGACATGACAGGCACTGCCAAAACACAAGAAGAGAAACCTGTCAAAGAGATGACATTCAGCATTAGGTTGAACACACAGCACTTCACCTGGCCTGGGAAGTGGAAGGATCCAGCAGAAAGAGAGGGGAAAGCAGTCCTGCATCTTCAGCTCTGCCAAAGTGACCTGGGGCAGAGCCTGGGT
The DNA here is from genome assembly GCA_023637945.1 of Phaethornis superciliosus. Classification (NCBI taxonomy): domain Eukaryota; kingdom Metazoa; phylum Chordata; class Aves; order Apodiformes; family Trochilidae; genus Phaethornis; species Phaethornis superciliosus. Next base: position 5,013,393 of record JAJQWJ010000027.1, read on the forward strand.
CTCCTCAGTCTTCACTCCCAATGTGTCCCTGGCACCTTCTCTCTGCCTCCAGGAATCTCCTGTGCCAGCAACTCCTTTTCTTTTTGCCAGCACATTTTCTGGAATGCACTTTCTTCCATCCAACACGGGCTGTTCCCTCCCTTCCCTGCAGTATGTTTCCTTCTCAATTATCACACTTTCCTCTCTCCTCCTTTCCTCACACCTCTACAGCTTTTCAGAGAGCAATAGCTGGAAGTGAGCCAAAGTCTCTCAACACCTTGGCAGAGCTGATGGAAACAAGGCACTGGTGGGTCCTGCATCCACTGAAGGGTCTGCAAGCACTTGAGACCAACATTTCTGGGAATAAAGGTGCAGAGCTATAGGTTGTAAGAGATGTGGGTGGAAGCAGCTGGGGAGAGTCCAACACCTCCGAAATTAAACATTCAGGAATCTGAATTTGGAATAGAATTTCCCTCCAGGTTATGAGGGTGCAGCTGATGGAAATCGTTGGGGCTGGGAAGGAATTTTCCCCAAGGGACCTTGGTGAGGGTTGAGGTTAGGGAAAGAGGACAAAAAGTCTATTTGCCTCTAGAGCACAAAGCAAGAATCCAGAGAATGTGCTGCTCATCTTTATGGAAACATTCCTCTGTAACAGTCCTCAAGTCCCTACAAACACCAGATCCCAGTGCTGCCTGTGGCTGTCTCAGCCTTTTGAAGGCCAGGAAATCTGGGATTCAGATCCATTTCTAGCACAGATGTGCAGGGGAACCCTGAGCACATGGATCTCTTCAGTATGCTTTAGCTGACCCCTCCAACAACCAGTTCCATAAATGAAAATGGTTTGGTTGGGTCAGGCTATGGGTCTATCTAGCTCCTTTGCTCATCTCAAAAAAGGATGCTGGCAAATACTGAAGGGAAGAACACAAGCTGTAAACAATTATTCTGTGGGTTATGGAGAGCAGAGAGCAATGATGCCAAGAGACAGCTTGCTGCATCTTCAGATAAAAAGCCAAAGTGTAGAAGATCAAAGTTAAATATTGCTATCTGCTTCATGCACACTGACCTCTTGTTCTGTGCCACTGCTTACAGGAAAATGAAAGATTTTTAAAAGTGCTTTTGATAAACCATTAAAACAAAAGCCACTACTCTATTCCAAACATTTACAGTAGCTGCCTCCACAGGTGACTGCTAAGTAGAACCCTAGCAACAGAGCACATTTTGTTTGCATAAAATTATCAGCTCTGAAGTAAAACTGGGTACTCATCACCTCTGAGATTTCCCATCCTCTCTTGGTTTCCTGCAGCTACTGATTCAACTCTGGCTCCTTCAGTCCCTGGGTCAGACAGGGTTTCTTATGTGGCTGCTTTCATCCCTTTGTATTTCTAAAGCACTGAAAGACCTCGTGGCATCCAGTATCCAGTGCTGGCTCCATGCTCTGTGAAGATCAGGGACCAAAAGAGCACCTTGGGGCATGAAAACCTGAGCTGAAGGCAGAGAGACTGCTGTAGAGGTGGGCAGGAAAAAAAAAAAAAAAAAAGCAAAATCCAGCCAGCCAGCCCACCTCCTGTCCCAAGGGAAGGTTTGTGTTAGAGGAGCTTGCATTGCTTTGGCTGATTGCAATTACACCATTTCTTTCTGGCTGGAAAGAAAATGAAATTGCAACAGAGTTCCAGCTTTAATTGAAATTTCCTGGGATCTGTTATTACATGGCAGTGATTGTTCTGCAGCACTAATGAGCCTTTGCTCAGATGATTATCCAAGTGTCTCTCCAGTCCCTGTTTCATTATTGTATTATTAATGATCAGATAGGACTGTCACAGCTGAGATGAAACTTGAACATCAGACAACAGACAGAGCAGTGCTGGGATCAGAGCACCCAAACATGACTTTCTTGCCACACAACCCTGTTACCATGGCTGGAGCAGCAGTGCCAGCACATGAAACCCCAAGCCCATGCTGATGGGATGCAGGGGGGACCTCTGGCATTTCTTTTTTTTGGTACACTGCACTATTAGTCTGTATTAACCATCCAGGTGACCTTTTGTATCCAGCTGCATGTGAGCTATTGGAAATGTTGCTACACTGCAGATTTTTCTTCTCTTTTGGTTTGCTCCACAGGACTAAAAGGTGTTTGTTTTTTTCTCTTTGGTCATTCAGTGGCATGCAGGCTGTAGCTTTCCCCTTTCATTATTCATATGAAGAGCCCCCAAGAATCCCCCTGGGTGTCTATCAGGTTTTAATGGCCTTATTTGATCACCTAAATAGCTTTAATATTTAGGAGCTCCTTAGCCAGCCCACATTCTGTTGCTTGGAAGTAATTCAGACCCCCTCTCATTCAACAGATTGCCCTGGGCTGAGTCCTGCATGAAATCAGGCAGGATCCTGTAAGCATCCACTTGGCACCAGGCTGGGCCAAGACTGGGAGCTGTTAATTTTGGTGAGAGGATATTCATAAGATTTGGCAGTGCAGAGAAAGATTTGGCTCACTTCAGCCCTAACCTGCTCTGGGAAGCAGCTTTCTCCTGCCTCCAAGAAGGGAGGTGTAAAGAATAATCTTGCTGAAAGGATCAATCTTCAGCTGTGTAGTTACCTACATTATATTTACCACTATCCTGCTGCTGGGTCTCAAATGGGTAAGTAAACAACTGAGTGATTCATTTCCTCTGCCATCTTTAACATCTCCCCATCTCAGAATGCCACCAAAGTCAAAAAACCCCCACCATTCATAGAAAATTCTGCAATTGTGTAAGATAAGCTTATAATTCACATGCTCCTTTTCTGTATGGTGCTGGGTGAATCACGTCTCTATTTCAAGTTACCTCAACTGTAAAAATGGGGCAAAAAGTAAAATCCCAAAGCTGGGTGACATTTCAGTTTTCATGTGAAATGTAGCCAGAAACAGAAGAGGAACAGTTTTAAAACAGCAGGAAATATTTGCAAAATCAGAGTGAATTAAGGGAACAGTTTCAAGTCAATAGAAGTATCTGTAAAAATTTTAGAACTGTCAAACCTTTATTTTAGTCACTGCAATAATTTTCATGTTAATTATTTTTTTTTCTTGCTGTTTATAGCTAAGTAAAATATATTAACCCATGAATGAAAGACAGTATCTCCCTTGGGGCTGGCTGAGTGCTTCAGCCATCAGTAATTTTTACCTGGGGCTTTGTTGTCCAAGATCCCAAGCATGTAATGGCAATTGGACAAAAAAGTTCATTACCCTAATATTTGGGTTTACCAATAATAAATAAGCAATACAACGTTTGAATAAGCCCTCTCTAGTCAGGATTGCAAAACATTTTAAAATATTCTTGGAAAATACAGTCGATAAGTGCTAGGTATTGCTCTTAATACTGATAAAAGATAATCTACATGTCCAGGAATAATTTTCTTAAAATCCTGGCACAGATTCTTGCTCTTTTTATTCTTTCTCAGAAACACACCACACATGATTAGATCATTATGGTCTATTAATTTGTCATATTTCAGCAATTTTTTTCCTTTAAGGATCCAAGATGAGAAATCACTAAAAAGGTCTAGAGCTAGAGAAAAATCATTTTACAAAAACAATTGTTCCATTTTGATGTCAAAACACACAATATTCTACTCCTTTGAAAGAAGATTTTTTTTTAAAAAATCATATCCTCTCAGCAGCAATCATTTCCCCTGTGGTTTTTTACACATTGAGGTTGCAGATATTTTTCTCAGAAGTGATAGTGAAGCCTTAATTTACATGGCAGTTGCTTTTCTGTTGAGAGGCTCCTCCTGAAATCAGACACCCTTGGCATTGCCATCCTGTATATTTGTTTGCTCTGAATACACACACACTTATACATGGGGATGTAGATGAGAGTAGAAAACAGGTGAGATTTAAGTTCCATGTGAGCAAAGAGCTCAGCACAGGCACACAAGAGTGTGGCTTTCCCAATTTCTCAGGCAAGCCTGGGTTCTGCAGGCAGCTTGGCTCTGGCTACCTGAGCAGCTTGGTGTACAGAAGCTGCAGGATTAGTTCAGTGTGAAATCAAGGTATGGTGATGAGACAGCACTGCATTAAATTGCTGGCCCAGACTGACTCCCAGGGGAGGAAAGCAGCCCTGATCCATAACTTCAGCTAAATGTGCTCCAGCAAGTTCTCCAGTGGGAAGGGCTATTCCCTGCAGCCCCAGGCCATTAGCATGCCATGCTAGCAGGTCAAGGAAGACAAAAGGTCCCTGTAGCTTCTATCTGCCTCACTAGAAAGGATGAACTGATCATGTTCTACATTCAATCACAAGAAATCATCAATCTGTAATTAAGAGAGTTCTCTCCCACCCCTCTGTCAGGTCTTTGCCTCTTCTACCCTTCCATCCCCCAGCAAACCTTCCAGCATGAAGTCAATTTAATGAGATTTCTCAGTAACAAATGACCAGTTTGTAATAATTATATTTTCATCCGCAATTGCTGTAAAAATGATTTAAAGCAGAGCAGGCTCCAATTTATTAAGCATCAAATTTTTTGCAGTGAACTTTTAACTATGAAAAGAGCCTTGAGACTGAGGGAGCTCTCCTCCCCCACTCTGGGTTTTGCCATTGCTCTGAAATATTGATAGCTTGTACATGAAAATGTAACGATGGAAATTTGATTCCTTTATGGAAATAAATGAATGCAGTGGCAAACAGATCCCAGCTGCATTTTCTACCCTTTCGCCCAGCCTTATGACAGCATGGCAAGGGAAGTGTGGAAAAAAAGTAATGAAAACAGCAATCTCATCCTCAGCCAGGTCAGGTCCCATATTTTCCCAACTAACAATAGCAGACATTGATAGAGGAAGGTGTGACTGCTATGCACCCTTCAGGCTACCAGGGGAAAGTCCAAAGCTAAAGGGAATTCAGGTTCTCAGGTTCAAGTCCATCTGGGCTTGGTGTGTTCACAGGGATGCTGAAACCAACATCATGCTTGGGGCTCCTAGCTCTTGAAATACCAAAAACCTGCTTCAACGCTGAGCTCTGTGTTTGCTGCTCAGGTTCCTCAATTCTTCCTGCTTCAGAGAGAGCATAGTAAAACCAGTTCCTTAGGTAAATCAATGCATTAAGTTCAAGCGGAATAGAGTCCAAAGTTTTTAGATTACTGCTCTGCCTCAGCTCGCTGCCTGCCAGAGGTGGGAAGAGAACCCTTTGCATCCTAAGTGCTTTGCCTGAAGTTTTCCCCCGAGACACTGGATGTTTCTGCAAAGTCCTTATTTTATTCTTTCTGGTTTTGCACACATATACCCCGCAACAATCCCAAGAATAAAAAAGGCAGTTTCCTGTAGCACGGTAGCAATTGCTGAAACAGCTTTCGGCATGGATCTCATTGAAATGCAGACCACCTCACATACTTTTACCTTCAGCTGAAGAGAAAAGAAAATAGCTTCTACTGCCTGATTGACCTTTCTGCTGAATAGGTTGTCTTGCTCCAAAGCTCTGATCCGTGACCCTGAGTGGAGTGGCATGGAAGGCCATGGATAATTATAACCCAACAGGGCCATCACTGCTGAAACAAGAGTACTCAAATAGTTGGTGCTGGTTTCCTGTTTAAAGTGGTAAGTGATACAGCAACTGATACTCCCCATCTTTCTCCTCTTCTTCCAAGAAGGAGGGAATAGATGCAAAGGGAGGATTCCTTAATTAGAACAAGGGGCAATTTGGGGAGAGAGTAGGAGACTGAACAAGTCTGGCTCACAGGAGAAGAGATTATTTTAATGAGACCTAATTCTATTATGTGAAAGATGATGAACAATCAATGTGCAATCATGCTGACAGGGAGTGGTTGAAGATTTGAGTCTTTGGTATGCATGAAAAAACAGATTTTCTACACCTAGTGGAGAGTGAGAAAATATGAAAGGGACCAGGAAAGATAAAAACAGCTGGGTCCTCAATTTGGCAATTGCACTGTTTTCTGATTAATACCAGTGAAATATTTGGCTAAGAGTTTTAACCTGCATATTGTTTACCAGAAGCTGCTGAGATGCAGTGTCTTGTTTCAAAGCACACTTGTTACATGAACCTCTAGCACACCTACAAAAAGCCGTTAATTTAATTAATTAGCCCTGGTAAATGGACCCCCAAGGGCTCCCAGAGGTAACACACATCTTGGCAAGGAAACAACAGAACTGCCAGGAGCATCTGCCTTGCAGAAAAATCACAGTGCCCACCTAGTGACAGGAAGCAAGAGGCAGCCAAATCTCCTGGCTCCTTCCTCAGGAGGCAGCACTCACCCATCCCTGGCTCATCTCTGGAGCTGTCTGAGGTCCAGTGGCACAGACAGCTGCATACCACTGGATCACATTTCAGGAGCCTATTTCTGAAGGCACAGCCACTACCTGGGTGCCAGCTCTTAGGTTCCCTCATGCAAAGTCCTCATGTATCTGTTTCTGTGTGCAACAACCTCCTGCTCCATGAAGGGAGTGCTCAGACAATCAATTTTTGCTTCAGAAGCTAATGAGATCATTTTTAAAAAGATGAACTCAATTGCACCTGTGGAAAGGGATTTATCTGCCTTATCATTGCTTCCATATTGACTTAAAAAAAAAAAAAAAAGGCATAGCTTTTTCCTCAGCTATTCACAGCTGCTGGATAAGTTCTAACTGGAGAAATCAGATGAATTCCAGTCTATTCAGTGAAGCTTTATCAATATTTGGAAGCTGAAGATCACACTCAGAGGACCTTGGGAAGGTCATTTTATACTTTACCTGCTAAGATCTTGCCTCCTTTATCTGGAGAAAGGTCTCTTAGAGCACCTAAGGAGCCTATTTGATTATTGCTCTTCTTCCTTATGTGCCAGCCACACACTTCTCACAATTTATTTTTTTACCTCTGACAAAAGTAGACATATAATAGTACAAGTGTGTCTTGCCAACATTTTAGCCCTTTGTTCTCAGTTATTGCATAAAGGCCAAAGAAAGTTACCTTGACCTGAATGTTACTATCACCTGTGCTTTTTTTCATTAATAATTCCCTATTTCATTCATTTTAGATATTCAGAGACAAACCTCTCCTTCAGCACCATGGCTGAAGCCCAAGTGCAAATGACTGATTATTTGTAGCTTAACAAGCAAAAGGACAAACAATAAGAGAGCAGGGATAATGCATCATGAAATGTACTTTGTTCATTTATTTGACAACCACAGTTTAGTTGTAATTAATTATAATAAGACTTCATGGCATACCAGTTAATGTTCTGTGGTACAATTTGTTAAAGTCTCAGGAAGATGAGGCTTTCCCTCCAGCCTTGTGCTGCTTCATTCAGATAGTATCAAGGTTTATGTGCCCTCTGCCTAAACTTATTTATAATATTACAAATATTACCCAGCCTCAGCTTTTCCAGCAAGGGCCAACTGATGGTCTTGCATTGCCATAAAAAAAAATCTGCAGTTTCTGCAGCTGGAAGGCTCTATAACAATTGCCTACCAAGGTCTGTTCCAAGACCTTTGGATCAGGATTCCCAGAACAAACCTCAGGGACTGCAAATCTCTGCAGATTCAAAAGACACAAAGACTGCTACATCTGCAAAGGCCTTAGGAGTTGCACTGCTCTTCTTTGTCTAGAAAGAGAAGCAGAAATTGAGGAAATTTAAGAAGGAAAACATGGATCTGCTGAGTGCTCTGCCACAAGAAAAGGGGCAAAGCCACTAGAAAGCAAGTTTTGCTGCTGGTTTTAAGCAAGCAGCTGTCAAGAGGCTATTGTGTGAAATGTGAACCCCTGAACCCACTACACCATTTCCTAGATAAGGCAAAAAAACTTGAAAGCAGTAAAAGTAGGTTAAGATTTGCGTGAACGTGTAGGACAGCACCAGAGGACAGACCTAATAACCTTAGAGAAGCCAAAAATGTGCAAATTTAGTTTACATTTTCTTTTACCCTGATGCCTCCCTTTTTATTTCCCATGCACCTCCAATGATTAATATCAATGGGCATTATTGCACTCCTGACATTCAAACCAAGCAATTCAGAGCCCAGAATAAGTACTGGAAAAAAAAGGAAAGGTAGACAGTGAGGTCACCTTTTTTCCAGATCCAAGTTCTTTTTCTATTTACATTAATACACAGAGGAGCTGCACATGCAGAGAACACACAGGAAATGTCATCTCTGCTCACAGACTTTTGTATTAAAGATAAGACTTGAATATTTATCTTCCCTTCCAGCCACTGAACTCCATAGGTCCATCAGCTCAGCCACAGTCATGTTTGGCTGTGGGAAGTAACCATGACTGCTGTGGCTTTAGGATCCCAAGCATCTTGTAGTCCTTTTGGGTACATCTCTCTTGCATGTAGCATGCTCTAGAAGTGAGAAAATAAAAGGTAAGGAAAAAAACCAAAACACCACAAACACCCCACAAGGGTTTTTTTCCAAGCTTGAGAGAAAAAGCCAGTAATTTATCAAGCATTACTTAAAATAAGGGTTTCATAAAATGACTTACACTCTGCCTTTTAAAAATTGTTTCTACATTCCTCTCCCCCTTAGCTTTCTGCCACTGACTGACAGGTCTCTGTTAATAAATTCTTTCTGTTGCCAGGCATTTTTTTTAATGTTTCATTCATGGCACTGCAAACTAGATAGTCCCCCTCCCATAACTCCTTCAGTTTCTCCCCCTTTTCAGTTGTTTATGGGAATGATGGCAGCAGTGACTGCAGAAATCAGAGAGGGTTTCTCTACATATACACAATGTTCCTGCTCTGGCAGTGAAGTTCATCAGCTTCCTAACCTGTAAAGCCTTCAATGAATGCTTCCACAAGGACAGAAAAACTAGAGCAGAAAGCTCAGATTAATGCAGAGGACAAATGAATAATTTTCTGTGAGATGAGATATGTTTCTCAAGCCAGCCTGGGCCACTCTCAGTGCAGGCATCACCAGCCCCAGGGTATCCAAACACAGATCTGCAGCCCCAAAATAAGGGCAGCTCTAGAGCAGAGCATAGAGTTCATGTTAGAGCTTCAATGTACCAATCCTAAGGGATTTCAATACTGAAGCAGCAGATTAATTCAAATAAAAACTGATCAGAGATGAGATGATAGCCATGACATTTATTTTGTGGGCAAACAGCTATTCCCTTTCAGTCTTGGCCTTAATAAAATACTTCCTCTTTGTTGTGTAAAATCACAGCCTAAGACAGAAAAAAGAGGCTCAAAATAACTCCATATTTTCAGTAAGAGCAATTTGTACAAACTCTGTGTTTCCCATGTTTACTTTGTCTGCCAAAATTAGAAGTGAAAGCCAGAGCAGCAGGATGGGAGAAACTCCCCTGGTTAGAATTACTTCCACTTTTCCTTGAGGTTTCTTACTGGCAGTGTAAATTTGGGGCTTGTTATCACATTACAAGACATCAACTATCACACAGCTTTTGCTTTTCTATCTGCTTGGTTCTCTTGCTTGGTTATGGTGATGGTTTAAATCAGAGCAGGTGGGGGGGATCTTGGCTGCTGTCTCTGCTGATTTTCCTTTCACTTTATGCAAAGGAGAAACAAAAGGTCCTTTCTGAAGATCTGGAAGTCACCATCAGGGCTTGGAGGCTGGAAGTTCTGAGAGGCTGGGCTATGATTCAGGGAAATTGCTAACAATGAAAAGGAGAGAAGGAGGATGGGTTCTGCTTAGCCTCCTCATCCTTACTTTCAGGCTCAGCTCCCTGCTTTGAAACAGAACTCAGTGAGATATTTCAGATAACAGCTTTGAACCACTTCTTTCACAGAATTAAGCTTCTAACTGCCTCAGTAGAAATCAGCCATCTAAAATGTCTTTGAGGATCAGAGTCTGCTCTGCAGCCAGACCAGATCTGCAGAATTTTGGTGCCTCAGGCTGAGGACAGTGTCTGCTCAGACTTGGAGCATGAACATCACAAACTGCCCAAACCCAGCTTGGCACTCTGGTTTCCCATCAGGAAAATTGGAGATAATAGTCCTCTCTTGTCTTACTAGGGTGGAGGGAGGAGTAGGACATTAATGACTGTGGTTCTCACCTAATACAGCCCTAGGGAACAGAAAAGTGAGATCTTTCTCTGGTATTTTAACAGGGAATAGCTCCACTGACTTCAGTGGTAAAATGGAGCCAATTTGCACAGCCAAAGGATCCAGCTCTTGATGCTTATCCAAAGCTTCTAGGACTGCAAATGAAAGCTGCAGGTATCACAGGCAGACACTGATGGTTGTTGCTGTCAGCAATTGTAATTCCAACCTCAAGTTTCTGGTGACACTCTAGGACTACCCATCTTCTGCAAAGGATAACACAGTGATTAATAACTCTTCTGCTCATGGTCCTGGAGAGAACTGAAAAATGCAGAAGCCCTTGGAAAGCCATAGAGAACTTGCTCTGGAAGTAGATCCAAATCCAGCCCATGTGAAAGCTCTAACTTCTGAGTAGATTTCCATGCCCAGAGAGGTATGGATTGAAACAATCCATAATTGATATGTGAAAAACAGTTAAAAAAACCCCAAAAAACTACGTAAGCCAGTGCAAAAAAACAAGTTGGAGGAATGAACAATTTTATACATTTCCAGACAGGGATGTAAAGTTCTTCTCCACTAAGGGGAACTTTGTGACCCTGTCTGAATGGGATGGGGGAGAGCAACTGTAACAAGCCTGAAAAAAAGCTTCCTGAAAGGTGTCCATCTGCAGGCTGTGTATGACACTGAAATGCTGCTGTTAGCTCCCTATCAGAGACAAGGCTCCTGGAAGAGTCTTCTTTAGTGCCAAGCTGATATTCAAACTCAGTGGGGCAAGTAGTTTCCCTCAAGAGCATCCCTGGAGGAAAAGAAAGGAGATGAACTCCAGGAACTTTTCTTAGGGAAATGGGGTGACCAAGGGGCAGGAGAGTTATCTCCGTCTTGACAGAAATACGAATGGGATTTGTTTTAAGCATTGTGCAAGTTTTGGAAGAATTTAATATAGAGATAGAATGAACTCTGTTAATAAATCTGTGAGACGATGGAGAAGACTAGTTGGTATGGTACACAACACTCCTTGAATAAGAGTCATTGCATTTAGCAACCCTTCTGTGTGTCAGTAGCCAGTTCAGTAAAACTTAGCCTCTGCTTCAGCCTCAAGACATAGTTCTGTAAAGCATATGAGAGGCACACCATGATACAAATATATATGTATGTATGTTTTGTCTCTGCCTCAAGTCAGTGCACAGAATGAAACTCAGAGATGCATCAACTGGCTCAGCTCCAAGCTGGCACTGCACAGGGTAACAGAATTTCTCAGACAAGAAACACAAAAGGCTGGAGAATTTTAATATCTTCTACCTCTACAAGTAATTTCCAGTGTTTATGCTCTGTGGAGCTCCTTATGTGTGTCAGAGCAGAACAAATGTCATTTTTAATGGACTTGCTAAATCACAAAAACCGTTTGCAAAACTGCATCTGATTAAAACATGAAAATGTTCCATTATTCACAGAAAGATGCCAGGCAGCTTGCAACAGTGGCTGAGAGAAATTTTGGTCTGCAGTACTTCACCTCAGTAAAAAGAAGTAATCTTCCAATGTACTCTAGCCAAATACAGAGGCATTTTCCTGGAGTGACAGAACAAAACTTAGCATTCATCATCACGTCATTAATTTTTATAGCAACAGATAAAAACACATGACACAAAGTGCATTACAATGTACAACTGCAGCCTGCATAATCATTGGTAATATCCAAATACTTCCCTGATGTAGATCAGCTTTTCCTTTGGCAGAGGGCCAGCTCTAGAACAGGCTAGAACATTTCATTTCGAGGGCAGTTGTCACTAGAAGACTTTGCTATTATTTATCCCCTTTTTAACTTCTCTGCATTCACTAAAATAAAATAAAATATTAAAAATGCCTCTTACTCCATCTGGAAGGGGAGTAAAAATTGAAAGTGTTTTTCCCGTATGGACAAAGCAGATGTGGCAGTAGAGCAAATATTATAAACAGAGGCTGCTTCAGAGAGTAAATAGCACTAAAACCAGAAAGGATATCCATCAAAATTATGATGTTACACCATTTATTGGCAAAAACATAGAGACTTAGTTCTAACTATGCTCTCTAGATGGTGATGCAGAGTAATTATTCTTTAGTTTACCGAGCATGTAACCTTTGGAAACAGTATATTCTGAAAAGTGACAGAAAATTATTTAGCCAGACATGCTACATTCTAGGTAGCTGCCTACATCTTAGATGTCAAACAATACATCAATCAACCTTTTACTGTTAAGCTCTTATTTAATTTTCAGGGGTTTTGGGAAGTGTGTGCCTTCCCAAAAGCAGATTTTTAATTTTAACTGAATAATGCAGATTCAGGGGAAGAGGTAGGAAGTGAACCAACATTATTTTTGGAAAAGGAACAACATATCATTTAAACACATCCAAAGCCAAAATATTTCATTACAAAAGAATCCAAACTTGGTGCATGTCTCAAAATAGCAGATGAAGTTCTGGTTTCACTATGGCATTTCCGTGACAGAACTGATGAATGCTGAGAGGACAGAACATGTGCAGCTCCAGCACTGAAATGGTTTGTTGGGAGTTGCCACCCTTGTGGTCTGTGAGCATGTCTAGTTTCAGGACTGTGACAGGAGATACAAGACTACTTGCTGCACAGAATCATGCTGATAAGGCAGAAAGAATATGGTGTTTTAGGACATACATACAATAGGAAACACAGACTCTGACACAGCATCTGTTTCCATCCTGCAAACACCCACTGCAGTCTTTGCTGTACAGAGAAATTCACCTGTAAGACGTCACCTGGTAAAGGTTTGACAGAGCCAAGTGGTGTTGCACAGATGAATTAAGGCCAAGGTTCTTTGAAATTGGTGGATGAAAATAAGTAAAACAAGACTAAGTGATGCTGCAGCCGTTTTCCCATATACCAAATGGTGGCAGAGAGATGCTGAACTTAGGCAAATTTCCTACCATCGTGCAGTGCAGCTTTCTTGCAAAGGTTAATAACTCCTGATATGTTCTGTGAACTCAGCATTTCTCCTGAACTTCAGTTTGATGTACTGCCCTTTTCACCATGAGCACATTTCTTCCTGCCTGCCTTCCTTTTACTCATCAGTTTTCTCAACACAGCCTCAGGTGAAAAATGGCTTTCAAGAAATGTAGACTATGAGATAGAAATCCCTGCCTAATGCAAATGATAACAGTCAAAAGAAGCCTATTAATAAACTCCAGAAATCTAGCTGTGGTACAGAATCACAGCTGAGGTAAACTGGAACAGCGAAATCTATTTACCCCAGAAGAGAGCCTGGCCTTTCAAATTTATAAATCTCAGTGCTCTTTAAAAAACAAAACACTAAATCATTTTGCCTAAGAGATGAGAATATCATTTATATTGCTCTATATCCTGCACCATAACCATTGATTTGTGCTTCCTTATTTCATCCTAGGATTTTCTAACACAGATTATTTATGGCCCCATTCTGAGACTCTTTTGAGTTGCTGGTGGCCAATCAGCTGTGGGAATTCAACTTTCCATGCTCATCCCAACCAAGTACAAATGCCACTCTCACCACCCTGAAAAACCAATCCTGTATAACCCAAGAGCTCAGTCAGCAGTGCTCATTTCCACAATCAAACCAGGTGATAATGTCTCAGCAAGTCTGTAAAGACACCCTGGATCTCCTGGCAGGTATGGAATATGCCAGCAACATGTCTCGTCTTCTGCTTCCCCTGCAATGAATAGCTCCAAGGAATAAATTGTATTTTATTGTCACACAGGTCTGCAGGAACTGCACTTAATCTTTCACTCCTACCACATCAACAATTTATTTTGAATTGTATGAAGTCTGCTGTTGGGCCAGAGCAAAAGCAGTTGGGTGATTCATGCTCATTGAAGACTTTTTTTCTCCTGCTAGACTGGGACACAAGTACTCCAAATGCTGTCAAGTTTGTTTTCCAAAAGGTCATTGAAGAGCTTTTGCTTCATGGCAGACATATGTTGATTTCACCAAGATCAAAATGTGTACATTTCAAGCTTAAAGCTGCTGGTGCCAGGGATTCATCTAATTTGGGGCTTTACAAAGGTAATGTGTTTGTGTTCCCTCATCCTGAGCAGGACTGGGCTGCCAGCCAAGGATTGCTCCTTTGTCATCCTGCACAGGTGGGGATAAGGGGGGAGAGAACACAGAGCAGATTCCACCCCCCCAAAAGACCCTGGCAAAGGGATGGACTGGTTCTCTAAAGGTTACAGTAAAGCATCCATGGATGCATTTGATTAAAGGTTCTGCTAATGCTCAGCTCTCACGTATCATTTATCGTCCCGAGATTTAAAGTGATCAACGTAATCAAACCTTGTTTAGAGCATAAGAAAGTGATTGGCTTAAGGTCATGCCAAGTCTCAGGGACAGCAATGATTAGACCTGGAAAACATACGTCTGAAAATATTTTGTTTCCTCACTACTTTAGTTTTTCCTTCTAATACAGCTTCTCTGGATCTGCAAGTGAAATGCATCCTTTTCTGTGCAACTATGCCCAGTGCAATCATGGTGATGAATGCCTTGCTGAATCTCTCTCTCTGATCTGAAGTACCTCTGCTATACAGACACCCCTGAGCCCCAGCTTGCAGGGAAATGACAGGGACAGACAATTCTCCCAAGTCTCCAAGAATGTCAGGAGCAAGTTTAACTGGACAAGACTGGGGTAAGTATAGCTCCCTTCCACATAACACAATGACTTGAAATTGTCACCCCCCCCGAAAATTATTCCCATCTTACCATAAAGAAGAAGCTGTATTGAAAAACTGATGTTCATCAACTTCTCCAGCTCTTAAGATGTTCTTAATTAAGTACAGGGGGTCCTCAGCAGTTACATTCCAGTGGTACACACAGTTTCCCCTGGAAGATGGGCAGTTAGCCCTCCTTTGCAGGGAGCTGTTAGAATCCACACTTCTCTGGCATGGGGACATCCCGAGGTGACCCCATGCTCAGCACAGCCAAGGCAGCACCTGACCACGGTGAGGGGCTAGAGTCACATTGCTTAAGCATAATGTTAGCTAAAAACTATAGGACAAACAGCCTCTCTTCCTCTGTATTATCTGTTGAGGGGCTGCAGCTTTTTGCTTGACACCAAAATGGGACAACCAGAGCTAAAAGCACCAGCCTTGCCCTGCTCAGATAGCAATTAGCTCACTTCTTGTCTCCATGTTAGTCAGATGGGATCACACTCCCTGGAAAATGAAGTATCTGTATTTGTCATGAAAAAACATTCTCAGCTCTCACCAAACCCAACAAATATATAATGTTATTCTTGTGACTCCTGTGTTGGCAGCTCAGCCAGCTGAGAAGCTGGTCTGCTGCAGACATTATTTACAAAATAGTGGTTCTTTTGTTTACAAGCACTGAGACAATTCATGAGCAAGTGAAAGTGAATCACTGCATTCATTTTGTTGTTTTCCCCACAGACTGCCATCTCTGAGAGGTTTACAGAAACATTAATTTTCAAGCTCTCCATTAAGATCACTCACTGCCCTGACTAGGCAGCAGAATGCTATAGGGTACACAGAATAATACATTGCACAAGGAAAAGCTACAACCCATAAAGACAGTAAAAGCAAAAATTCTTTGCTCTAAGATCTACAGAGGTAGGCAACAAGAGGGGGAAAATTGGTATGGAAACTCCTTGGCCCGAGGTAGCAAGTGGCATCTCATATTCTTACTCTGAAACCAGAAAGAAAACAAACAAAACCAGAAAAGCACACACCAAAGATGAGTTTTTCCTGCTGATTTCCCCAACATCCTGGTGTATGGTGTGACAGGGACTTCGTGGCAGATGCCACAGGCTCCTGTCACACCATACTCATCATTGCTTTTGCAAAGCCCTTCATCCCAGAGATTTCAGCCCAAATTTTGGGGGCAGGAATGGCTCCGTGCAGGAGCTCCTGGGAGTGACTTCAGTGAGCTGAAACTGAGGGCCAGGTCAGAGGTTTAGGCACTGCTTGTGTCCCAGCTAATGACTGCAGAGACTCTGCCAATGAACCTTGTGCAAAAGAAGTGAGAGAACCTCCCTGGATAGCTCAAGGATACAAGTCAGTCAAGGACATACCTACTGCAGCTTTGAAAGGAACTGCAGCCAGAGGCTGCAAGAGAACTAAGTGGACAATAGTCACAATTTGTCTCTTCAACATTCGCTTCATTAAATTTATAACCCAATGGCTTTTCAGCTCCAGCTGCAGAGAGTCATTACTAGATATCACTTTGACCAAAACAGAAAAAAGGGCTTCCGAAGATGCAAGGAATTAATTTTATGACTAAACTGTAGAAGGCAGCTGTTTTCTTTTAACTCCCTGCCCTCAGTTCCCCAGAAATTTGGTTAAGATCAATTCTTCTGCAGGAAAGCCTGATGGAAACTAATTGATGCAAGAGAAAAATCAAGCATGACCCAGAAAGTGCCTTTCTCCCTGTTACTCACACTTTGTGGTGAGAAAACCTCAAAAGGGGTACTGGGAATTTCTAGTTAGCATAGATTTGTCAAATTCTAACTCTCAAGCCATACTGTTTTTTCCCCTAAATAGCCAGCAGCCACAGAAAAAAAAAAAATAAAAGAGGGGACATACAAAGTCTCAAAGGTTTCTAATGGAAATAGAGCAGAAGGAACAGGTCTGGAAGTTAGAGAGAGGGAGAATCTTCTATCCTGTGGCCCAGCTACAGAAAGCATCTTCTAGAAAACCCCATCCCAAGTGCTGAAGCTGGCTTATGGCACCAGAGGGTCTGACCTTTTCCTTCACCACTCAGCAAGTGCCATTTGCGGGGAGGAACTGACATTACTGAGTTCAGGGGGAAGGAATGCTGAGCAATCGCTCTGTGCCTTCTGCCAGGTGCTCCTGATCAAACTGCACTCAGCCCAATTGCTTCCCTCCAGCAGAGGAAGCTTTTTATTCCCTTTAGATTAGAGAATAAAAACAAGCCAGGAAAAGAGATACAAATGTCCACAACATGACAAGATTATGCTGCAGAGCTGAAATGCAGGAAGAAGAGGGTGAAGATGTACTGGTAAATCTTAATAGAAAACACAGCTGATAAACAGAGAGGAACAGGGGAATCTGTGCTTCTCACAGCCTTGCTTATGCCAACAAATTGGTAAATTAGCTGTTGGGAAGTGGCCTCCTTCTGTGGGAAACTATTCAAGCAAGCACGTGGGGCTTGAGAAACCTTTGTCTTCTTCTGGCTGCACAGCAGCCCAGGAGCTGCTCCAAAGGGACCAGAAGGCACCAGGTCCCTGTAGGGACACCCAGAGGTGGCAGGCAGAGGGAAGGAAGGTTGCATCTGTTCAGGCATCCATCCCACTTGATCCTAACTCCATCCTAACATTTAGCATCCCGGAAGGTCTATCTCTGGCAATCTCAGTCTCCAGGAAGCTTACCTGTCACTCTAAAAAGTCCCTCCTAGATTGCTTGAAGAACATGAGGAGGGGGGTTTGAAGCCCTAGGCTAGGCTTCAGGGATCCAGGCTCTTGATATCATTTCTGGCAAGCTGCATCAGGCCTGACCAGGACAGTTTTGCAATCATATCTTTCCAGGGCACTCTCACCACCTCTGCTTTGCCCATACTGGCAGCAAAATCTCATTTTTGCTTGAAAAAGGCTCACACATTAATATAGCACTTGTCATTTCGATCCCTAAATGAATAAATACTCTTGCTGCCACTCCAAGCTGTCACAAGGATTTGTATCTGCCTTCATTACATCCCTCCTAGTCACAGTATAATTAAATCCAATGCTGCTTTAAGTCTCAGTGAGCAAAGGAAAATTCAAGAGATTAATCAGGATATTTTTCAGAGAGTTCTAAAAATACTCTAAATAGACCAGAAAACCAGATGAGTGACATTCTCATTTATTACTGAGCCAAGCTCTGGATACAACCACCAATGGAGTTGATAGATAACACAGATCTTCTGCCTCTGTTTCTTTCTGGAAGCTCTCATTCAGAGCCAGATCAAGACGCAATTCTCTCTGTTATTGTCTCTGTCACTGGAATTTATTTTTGGATATGTGTTTTCAGCATTCTCAAGGGCTATGCTGTCATCATGATTTTGAGTTAAGTTTTTCCTCTCTCATTGTCCCCATCCCATAATAATTCCTTTCTGGAGCACGTCCTCAGGTACTGTTCAGTTCTATCGTTCCAGAAGCCTACGAGTAATTGCAGACATGCAATAGAAATTTCCCATATGATCTTCAAGGATTTTTTTTTTTTTTACACAAGTCTGGACTGGCTTTCCATGATAAAAAAAATTTGATGTTTACAAAGCATTGTAGCTGTGTAAGCTCCTCAGTGCTCCTGGCCACTTCAGCCTTGGTTTATTACTGATCACCTTTCTGTATCAACTAAACCAGGTTCACCTCTATCATCTTTAAGAGCAACTCCATGAGCTTCTTGGCAAGCTAACATTCTCACTCCATCCTTGCATGCTTTTGTCACAGGGGCACAAATCTATGGGCTGGGCATAACTTACAACTGATTTACATTTAGAACACAAACCCACAAGCAGACACTTGGCATTTGCAGCTGACACAACTGAGTTGTACAGAGGGGATATAAATATTCCCACTGGAGCAAACAGGAAGTTCTGATCTGGGAAAATTCCAGCACTTAGATCAGTGTCACTGTAGCTGCTACCAAGAACATTTATTACAAATACATAATAAAATAAAGCACTTGCTTTTCATGGTGCAGATGACCTTGCAAAGGGATGGGAGGGTGATGGAAGAAGGCACTCAAGCTCTGTGCCTTGCTTGTGAATTCCTGCTCTGATTTAAAGACATTAATTCCTGAGCAACACCAGATGCCATTTGCTGACCTTAGAGCCTGGGCTGCCAGCACTGATGCCACCTCAGCATCCTTTGCTTTCCTGCTCACACATTGCTGTATCACAGGGACACCTTGGGTCTGACAAGCACCAGCAGCAGTCAGCTCACAACCAGAGAGGCACTCAAAGCTCCTGATGTACCTGACTGTTCACACAGCTGTAAACACAGCCCCCAGGAGAGGTAACTCATTCAGAAATTAAGAAATAAACAAACTAGCGTAAGTTCCAGAAGAATGCAGCCTGCAATAGATTGCCTGAATACACTATAAGCAGGGGAAAAACAAGGCGGGCAACAAGCCTGCCCAATGGAAATGACATGGGAAAGAGGTAGGTAGCAGTGGAGAAAGAAAAGGATATTAAAAATACAGCATCATGATTCAATGCCAAAACTATTAAGAAAGCAAAGGAAATATGCTAGAAAGCAGCATAATCCATATCAGTCACTGGATGCTGTTGCACTGGGGAAGACTGGAGGGGCCAAGGTTGAAAAGCCTGCCATTCATTAGTTTTGATTCAGGGCTGTACAGACAAGAAGAGCTTGCATGATGCATTGGGTGTATATTCTTCTATTGATCTCCCAAGACTTGGTCTTCTAAATGTACCATCCATCACCCCCAGCAGCCCTCCTCAAATTCCCCTTGAGAAGGGACTAAAGAGAAGCAAGTGTCCCACCTCTCAGGGCCATGATCCAAATGGTTTATAAGAGCCAAGGATACAGGGGAGCTCACACTGATCCATTACCTTTAAGGTGGAGCTGCATTTGCAGATATTACTTTCCCACTATTAGGACAGCTCTTCTGAAAGGCAAAACAAACCTTGAAGAGCCTGTGCTCCCAGTCCTGCTTGGAAGAGACAAACTGATCATGAGAGTAAGAATTTATCTCCAGCTCATGCACCACTCACACTTTATTCCACCTCCACGGAAACTTAACTCTGAAAAACTACCTCCTCCCCCCAGGGTACTGCTCTGAGCTCTTTCTAGCTTGGCCACAGCCCTGGCATTAGGTTTTGAAGGACACACCACAAATTTTACCACCCTCTCCTCTTCCCTCTTCAGCCCATACCTGCTCACTTACCAAGGTAGATCTGAGTGGGGGAATAAAAAAGACATTTTGTGAAAATAATTCAAATCCCTGTGTACTCCTACTTCTGATTTTTCATGTTTCAGAAGGAGAGCCTTGCCAGCAAATACTATTTCTGATCTGTGTTGGCCTGGCTGGGGAGGGCTGGGTGGGCAGAGGTACAGGCAGCAAATACATCAACTATGCTAAAGATAGTGCAGATTTGGAGCTGTGGAATCATATTTTTGTGATCTTAAAGTAGCTTCCTAGCTCAAAAGTTGGAAGAAGACTTAATATGGAGTACAAGTTTGCATCCATCTTTTGGGAGCTTTTCACACTTGAACTGGAACAATTTAAAACCAGCCTGACAGTGCTGAATAATCTGACAGTCTTGAATCCATCATATCAATTCTCACAAGAACCCAGGAAAGATCTTTAAAAAAATTCTCACAAATATTCTCTCCCACCCTTTCCTGAAAAGATGCAGGTGATAAGAACACAAAGCATTATTCATTCCCTCCCTTTCTGACATGTCAGGTATAATAAAGGAAGGCAGGTATGAAGGGGACATGGAAAAGGAAAAAAAAAAAAAGACAAGTGAAATTGTACATTATTAGATGATTTTTAGTTGTCCTCTCAATACAAAGAGCAGCAGCATTAGGATATAGGAAGAGTTAAAAAAAACCTATAAATGGTTCCAAGGGAGGAGAGATCAATGGGGGAGGGAGAAGCCTTACTGCCTAACAGGTTCCATGCCAAGGAATCTCAAAAGTTTGGAAGAAAACTGAAGAAGGTTTTTCAGGAAAAGGTTGCAAATTGGGTCTGTTTTCTCTGCACATGGATCCATTACTGCACTAAGCTCTCCCATGTCAGCACAGCAAGAGTCCCCCCCACACAAACACGTTTTGGAGTTCAGGCAAGCACTAAGCAAGAAGAAAAAGCAGATGCCAACCGTGCCGTGTGTCACATTGGTCCAGGAACACATTCTGGGTTCAGGACAGAAGTGCATCAGAACACAGCCAGAATTAACCTTGTCTGGAGAAACAGCTGTGATATAAGCTTTAGATGTAGAAAAAAAGGTACCTGTTTACCTACTGCCCAACATCTCTACTATTAACCAATTATTGAGAGGTAGCTCAGAGCAGCAAGGCTTGAATATTTCAGGGCTTGCTAATGGGAGATAAATTCATGTACAGGAAATTGGATGCAATTAGAGTAATTTTAGCAATGGAACTGACCTTTGCTTTGAATTGCAGGGGTCCAGAGATATTATGTTTCATATTATTTTATTTGTTGTAGAAGAAAAGCTTTTGTGTTTGCAACTACCAGAGCAACTTGCCTCAGCAAAGCAAAACAAGATGCAAACTAGGGTTTGGAGAATGGTCTAGGATTTAAAGTTCCTTAATTCTAGTCCCATCTTTGTCACCAACTGAGTGTGACAGCAGTTTTGCCTGGCTGTGACTCACTTTGCCCATCTTGAAGGCTTGGCTGACTCAACAAGCCCTTGTAGTTCCCAAATATTCCCGTCTCTGTTTGACACCTCCCGTATGTGGTGCTGACACTTTTCAGGCTGGTCTTGGCTTCCCTTGAGAATCCACCTTGCCAAGTCAGCTGAGCAGTCTGGGGGCAAATCAAGTCATTCCAATGGGGACATTCCTTTATTAGGATAAATATTAGGGAATTTTTCCATCCCTGCTTTCTCTAGCTGATACACAAAGCAGTGCTTGGGTAGGATGTGAAAGGTTTGCAGTAGCCAAACAGCAGTCCCAGTGCAGGGGTGGCTTTAATCAGCACAGGCCTGAGTGACTCCTCTTGTTGGCAGCCAATCAGAACTGAAGACATCTGAAAACCACTGTCACTGTATTTTCAAGATTAAATATCTTCCCTTTTCCTCTGCTGCTTTATGCTCCCTTGTCTTATATCTAACCTCTGGTTCTGCAGCTACCAGTCAAAACTCTTCAAAGTCTAGCATCATGGGCTTAAAACAGAAAGTGCTTATTTTTAACACAGACTGATGCCTTTTCTCCCAGATAATGATGATTGATTCTGTTTTACATCCTTTGTCAAGGCTCAGCACACGCCTAGAATTTTAACTAATCCTTCTTCTGATACTTCCATGCATCCATCTGTTCCCTCTGGATCTCTCTTACTCTCCTGCTTTAAGTAATGAACTTTGCTACACTCAGAACAATCTATTAATAAATAACAATCTCAGAGATTACATGAGCCAATTAGTAGTAGAGAGGCATCAGGAACCCATGGCACTGAATGTGGGAGGGCAGTGAAGCTGCCAGTCCTGGTACACACAATTAGCAGAACCCTCCATGATGGCTGGGGGAAAAGTTGGGCAAATAGTGCTGTAAACAAATCCATAGAAATTAATGATGAACACATTTCTGTGCAAACTATGCCTGAGCAACACAAAGGAAGGAGGAGAACTGCACAAATTCTAATATTCTCTAACACATAAAAGTGGAGATGTTATTTGCAGCTGCAGTTCAGGCAAGCAAAGAGAAAGTCCAGCTGACTGAGCACTAAAAATACAATAGCAAGTTTTTCTGCTTTAACTTGTTTGGATTTATCACAACTGAAATGTTAACACACATTGAAGATCTCCTAAATTTTCTCTCTCCTTTTTCTTTCCAGTTCCTATGTTTATGCTCCCAGTTACACTGACACAGCAAAACCCAACCAGAATGCCACTAAGGTTCACTTAGTGAAATTTCTTTGCCTCCCAGCCTGGTGACACATGAAGCGAATTAGTAGTAGGAGTTGCAAAAGATGAAGATGACAAACAGGATGCATGTCCTGTCACTTCAGCTCATTGACTCAATAGACAACCAAGTTTCCTACTGCTAATGGAAAAGCCAGAAGGCTCCATGGGGTGACTGAGCCCCTTTGGCAACACAGGGAGCTGAACATCACCCAGACACAGCTCTGATCAAAGACATCTCTCCATAATTTGTCAGGGTTGGACAGTGGTGTTCCCTACACTGGCTGGGCATTGAGATATGGTCTAAACCTTTCACCCAGCTACATTTTTGCTTCACCTAATATTAAGGTCATGCTTGGATGTTTAGCTGAAAGGTCTGCCAATATATTAATTTGTCATTTAATTTTTTTCCTTTTATTTGTGGTCTTCATTCTTCTGTCCTCTCTTCCTTTCCCTTTCATTTCTCAGCCTAACTCCTATGGTTTTTTTCCTCATTTCTCCACCTCTCTGCCCTTCATAATGACTTAATCTGGCAGGCAGTGTGACAAGAGAATGAATCGAACACAGAGTTTTCTTGCTCTCCAGATTCATTTGAAGATTTCTCCCAGATGCAGCTCTAAAGCCCCAGATTCAATTTCCCTTTGACATAGTAACTGAATTAGTCTCATATTGTCATACATAAATTACTTGCAAACCCAGTGCCAGGAGAGAAAGACAGAGGAAAAATAGATAAGAATAGGATTCAAAGGAAGGTGTGACTGTGACAAGCAACAGCAGAATAACAATAGGCGACCAGCAGGTGACATCTATCATATGTGACAAACAAGGGGAGAGCCATCTCTATATCAAACACAAGAATTATTTACCTCTTCTTCTCTCAGCCCTTGAGCCATTAAACCTTATAGTGAGGATTTCTATGTCTGCAAAGAACACACAAAATAGCTCCCAGTTTGAAAACTATTACATCGGACTTTGAGTTTAGTGGGGTGGTTTTTTTCCTTCCTCACAAGACACCCTGCATAGAAATAGCCCCACTGCCCTTAGCTAGCAGAAAGAGACTGCTCCTGCTAAAGTCATTAGAGAGAAAAGCTGGATGATGCCTTTCCCACCACCCTGAGCTGATTTTAGGGACCTCAGTTGCTCCCAAGCAACTTTTCCAGGCTGCTTTTCCTGGGGGGCTGGGAGGGAGGACACTGTAGGCAACCACTGCTCCTCAGTTCAAGCTCACAGCCCCTTGCTCTCATTTCTCATCTTCCCTTCAGCTTTTTTCTTCTCTCCCTTATTAGCTGAAAAACAAGGTATTTGGAAACGGTAGCTGGATCAGTAAAAGATGTAGGACTGCAATGGCAGATTTTTGTTCAGGTAGACAAAGTGAACAGAGAGGAGATTCAGAGCCCTTTTGCATTAGCACTGGAATGGTGAAAAACATTTTGACAAGGAGCCCCTGAGTTTATAAACATAAGGGAAGACAGGTAAAATCCAGAACACAGTCATCTGTAGAGCTGTATCAGCCGCAGAGATGCTGAACTTCAAACCAAAGCCTTATTTTATCTGCCTGTTGACAGAGTGCATGGGTTTATTGGTCTTTCTGACCCACCTCTGAGACAGTAAAGGTCTCTTTAATCTAGCAAAGGCATAGCAAAAACTGGAAGCTTAAACCTGAAGCTAAAGAAATCCAGGCTAAAAGTAGGACAGGCTTTCTTTTTTCCAGCAGAAAAAACAATAAGCCATTGGAACAGCTGCCCTGGAGGGTGGAGTGAATTGTGTTCATCAGTGTCTTCAGTCAAAACCACCCATTTTCATCTTAAAAATAACAAAAGGAATAAAAAGAACCTTAAAATTCTCTTACCCAAGGAAAAATTACAAGCTGAATGGGGATCATCAGTATCTGTTTCCTGCCATGGCTATAGAGAAGGCTAGGGTACTTGACCCTAGTACTTGTTCCTTTTTGCTTTTAAAAGTACACAGAAAATTTACTGATCTTTGAGTCACCCACTGTTTTGGGCTAAGACCAAACAAGGGGGAAAAAAATTTAGCAAATCTGAGGTATCAAATAAACAGCATTTGCTGTTTGTCCTATTAACATGCACAGCCCAGGGAATTCTGAGTGGTTATTCATCAGAACCATGTGGTTCCTGGCTGAAATCATGGGACACACATGGGTTGATTCTGCCTCTCAGTTCAACACAATTGGGGTGCACATGCACTGCCCATCTGGATGTGCTGCCACAATGACAGCCCAACAGGTAAAATCCAGTCCTCAGGATCTTATTTAAAAGGAAAACGAGGTGCTTTGTTTTATGCACTGCCATGAGAAATCAAACAAATCTTCCAAAAATAGTAACAAAGTAAATTGGTAAAGAAGAGACGTCACTTCAATGTAAACATACTTTTTTTTTTTTTTAATTCCTCCCAAACAGTCCTGACACTACACAGCCCTTGCCCAACATCTCTGGACAAATCCTTTCTTTGCTGGCTTGCAGCCACTGGAACTAACAAAGTTATTCAGGGAGGGTGACACAGACTCTGTGTCCACTCAGTATGGGATAAGTTGGCTTAAAGAGCAGCAAGACTGATAGGTCAGACATTAGGAAGCATTATATCATAGGAGAGAGAAGCACTGGAAAAAAATTGTCAAAAGTGGGAGCAAAAACCCCCAGGAAGTGTTTTCCATGGAGGTTAAGTACCAAAGAACACTTCATTCAGCTCCTGGAGCTCCTCACAAATCCAAACACATGGGAACCTGTTCAGCATTTAGAAGATGCTCTGAAGAGGCTAAGGCTGACTTGGACATCCCTCTGAGTATCTGCCTTGCAAACCCCACTCCCCTGATTCCTCCTTCCATGAACATCAGCCACTGACCTTTTCAAACACCATGCTTGCTGTAAAATATTACATTAGTTATCACCAGGAACCAGTGGAGGAAGGGGCTGGGGAGAAGTCTCCAGCCTGCTAGCATGCTAGGCAAAGGGCTCTGTGATTGTAGCAGCCTACAAGGAAGTTTTATGATTATATCTCTGGCATTTAAAATTAATATAGTTGATACTGTTTCACAGAATAATGGCTTTCTTACAAGGTGAATGCCATGAACCCTTTCCTCAGAGAAGAAGAAGAAAAAAAAAGATGGTTGTTCTCCATGCATTTGTTGCTCTTAAAAGAGATTGTGATTGACAGAGGAGCTTTAAGGACCAGTTGCACCTCTCAGTAAGACCATATTTTAATTTATGTCACTTCTGTGCTGAACCCTCTGCCTGTGCACAGAGGTCTATAAAAGCAGAGATAGGATAGCTTTAGCCCAAAGATGCTCCCATCAGTCTGATGACTGGCTGGTGATGGATTGCTCCAGTGCTGATAAGCTGCCATTTCTGTCTGCTTTCAGTTCCCCTCTCCTCCTTTCCTTGGCTATTCAAAAGGTATCTCAGCACAAAATGGTCTTTGCTTGTCTGAAAGTTCTTTCTGCCTAGGGGTCTAAAAAAGCATCCCTGGAGCTAGGGCAGAGATCAGGAGCCAGCATTGATTTTTATCACTGAACTTTATCACTGCATTTAACCAGATGATTTTTTTTTAATGGAATAAACCAATGAATCAAGAAGTGAGACTACTTTTGCTACTGGTGGCATGACTGCTGAAACATTCTTTGTAAAACCACCAGATTAATTTCTGCTAATCATGGCATGGTCTATTCACAGCATCTCTATAAACTACCACAGACTCTGACATCTTCCAGAGGCTACAGGGGGGACAATATTTCGCATGGCTGACCACAGGAAAAGTCTGCATTTTGAAGAAGTTTCATTCAGAAGGGCTGGGTTCTCTCCTTGCTTCCAGTGGCTTAGATTGGGATCAGTTTTTCTACAAGCAGGATGCTTTCAAAACAGGGTGTAATTACACCCCTTGTTATGTAGGGAGGCTTTGACATCAGAGTATTGTGCAACATTTACCTGCTCCTCAGCACTGCTACCAGAACATTGTCTATCAGTGCTCAAAGGGCTGATCTTGGGCAAACTGCTCAGTCCCCAAGCCCTGGGATGTTAGTTCCTAGATGCATTGGATGCTTTTAGCTGCTACAGTGCCATTTGTTGGGCCATGAATATTTAACCAGCCAGTTTTCTCCACACTGTAACATTTGCAACATCACAAATCTTTACCTCATCTGCAGTCCAGCTCAGCTAAGGACATGGATCATCAGCTAAATCATTAATAAAAGTATTGAATAGCTGTGGGCCAAAATTATCCATCCCTGGGGAACTTGTCTGAAACAACCTTCTTCATTGATACTGTCATTTGAACAACTGCATTTTCAGCTCTGTTGCCAAGCCACACTCAGACATCTATCACAGGCCCTATTAATTTCACTTCATGAAAGTTTTTCTTAATTAAAATATCAGATGATACCAAGTCACACAGAAAATTAAGGATATGCTACCAACACCATTGTACAGATCAGTCAGATCCATGTATCTGTCAAAAAAGTCAGATTTGGTTGTTAAGACCTGCCTTAGAGGACCCTCTGCTGACACAGATTAATTTTATTTTTATCCTCTGATTTTTTCTTGCCAAAGTACCAGATGAGCCATACCTCTGTGTAACACAAGTTTGACCCCAGACTGCTCCTTCCAGCACCATTTGTCTTACCTCTTTTTTTTTTTTTTTTTTTTTTTTTACCCTTATTTAAATCTTGCAAATAGAAGCCTTACTAGCTGATGTGCTACATGGCTTCTAGACACCAGAGCTGGCTTGCAGCCAGGCAGATCAGAACAAGGGCAGAATGAGCTCATGTCTGTCTGTACCCATGGATGGAGATGTTTCCATAAAGGTAGAAGAACCCAAATCAGCACCTTGGTTCTTAAGCAGCTTTTGGTGCCTTCATTTTGCACAACTCTGGGAGGAGATTAGAGCCAACTGTGTACAATACAGATAAATATTAACAGCCAGACAGAAGCTTGAGAGCTGGAAAGGAGTGTTATTTCTAGGAGAAACTTATTGTAGCCTTCCAGTGTCTGAAGGGACTACAAGAAAGCTGGGGAGGGATTTTTTTAGGATGTCAGGGAGTGATAGGACATGGGGGAATGGATTCAAACTGGAGGAGGGGAGATTTAGATGAGGTGTTAGGAAGAACTTCTTCCCCATGGGGTGGTGAGACCCTGGCACAGGTTGCCCAAAGAGGTGGTGGAAGCCCCATCCATCCCTGGAAGTTTTTAAGGCCAGGCTGGACAGGGCTCTGAGCAACCTGAGCTGGTGGGAGGTGTCCCTGCCCATGGATCTAGGTGGCCTTAAAGGTCCTTTCTAACCCTGAAAATTCTATTATTCCAGGTGATACCTTGACAGAAGACAGCTTCCCTTTTGTGAGTGTGACCCAGCAGAGTTGGGTAAACAAGTGGTTAAATTTCAGCATTAAGCCTTCAGAAGAAACTGGGACCATCCAACCTTTCTCCAGTTAAATTTGCAGCTGCTAGGACTTCAGGATCCCAGCTGTCAATGTTTTTTTCCATTTCCTTCATCCCACCTATCAGAGCAGCATCTCCTGCATCCTAAATATTGCTGAGGCCCTGAGGCATGCAAGAGGGGCAGTGCTGCCCCAGCCCAGCTCCCAACCACTTTGCTTTACATGCAGCAGTCTCCAAACATCTTTGCAAGGAGAGGGAATAAATAAGTGCTGAGTGACACAGTTTTTAACAACAAAATCATTCTATGGACAGAGTGTGTAATGAGTTCCAGTCAGAGTAAGTTATAGAGGAATAATTTCCTAATACCTGGAGCTAGCAACCGCTTCATGGTTGTTTTTTATTCCTGGGTTGTAAATTGATTTTATACATCATTTATCAATGGAGACCTGGCTATAATAATGGGTACATTTTAATATTTATGCCTCTCCACCTTCATGCTCAGCAAACAAATGGGAACAATAGAACATGGCTGGTGTTACAAGCCACTGGGATATCTTCTCCTGCTCCTAGGTAAGGTGATGAAGGTCTGCAAGTGACAGATAAACCCAGAGAAATTTGATTATGTGGTGCATAAAGAATGACTCCTGTGATACCGAAGAGAATTAAAGAGGTGCTGAGGGCCTAAGGTTTGTGCTACATTTCCGTATATTGCCTTTAAAAACCAAAGGCACCAACATCCAGCAAGGGACGCACACACCCCCACCCTGTCCATGAGGCTGCAGATCTGCAGCACAGCCCAGGGCATTTCTCCAGGACCAGGCTTGTGCTTGGGTGGCCAGGGCTGTTGCATTGTAATGATTCCTCTCTCTCTGCTTTGGGCAAAGGCTGTTCTGCAGGTGTGGAAGGATAGGTAGCAAACTGCCCTTGTGTCTCCTCCAGACTTCCTCCTCCTCTTTCCTTCCTTTAGTGCTCACTCATCTATAGCTTTCAGTTTCAGTGGTTTACCTGCTGGGAAACAGCTTTTCTAAATTCTTTCCAAAACATTTCATATCTGTTTATTTTCAACAAAACTGAGAGTAAAACCTCTGACAAATTTCTTCATTGGTGCTTGCACTATCAGCTGTGTTACAGTATGCACAAACAGGACTCCTCCAGAAAGCTGCACTCCCCCTGCCCCAGGGGTGAAACCTGAATATTCAGCAGAGAAATTAGGAAAATACCTCCCTACTCACAGCTACAGCTGTTCTGCAGGCAGTGACTTAATATGTGGGCACTGGGCTATTTTACTTCCAGAAAGGAGATGAATACTCAGAGCTTGCACATCGGTTCTGTTCAGAAAGCCACTTAAACCAGAACCCCATTTCAAGCTGCTAAGGAAGCCTGTGCTGTCCTTTAGCATGAGGATTTACCCCCCTGGAGTAACCAACTGAGGGAGTTACACTCTGCAGCTTCCAACTGCAGTAATTATCTCTCTATTATTGATGTTGATTAGATGAGATACTGTCTATGTTAAATACTCCGTTTGTTTATAGGCATGGTTACAATCAGAAAGCATCACAACCTCAGCCCACAGTAACAAAGCAGAAGCAGCTAAATCACACACACACACCTCTGTTTTCCTTCCCCCACAAAGTGTCACAGTCAGTTAAAAAATATGAACTTCGATAATATTTTCAAGCCTCAATTAACCATGTACCTGAGAGCACCTCTCCAGCCTCCCCATTGCACTTTCTGAGGGAGGATGGAGCAACAGAGAATCCAAATCCATACAGCAGAGCACACTTACTGAACCCATCTTGCTTCTGCTTTAACCAGAAAGCCAAGTGCCCTTTTTCAAGGGCATTCAGGAGCTCAGAAGTTGTGCCTTGCAGGCCAAAGCAAAGCTGAAATTTGGGGTTACATCACTCCGGCTCAATGCATTTCTGGGTGTCAGTCAAGCGTGCAGCAAACACGCCAGGGAGGCTTTGACCTCACACACATTCCTTAAAAGATTAGCCCACCAATTTATCTGCCTTTACAACCTGCAATTGGAAAGTTGTTGGCTCAATATGGGATGGAGTGAAGGCTGGAGAGTGAAGAACAGCAATAGTTAAGCAGGCAAGTAAACAACCTCAGTTTGACAGCATCCCATAACTTCATTGTCTATTGCCAATAAAGGGGAGCATTAGAGAAAATTCAATTGAGAGGACAAGGCATAATGTGGGTAATGTGATGTGCTCATCACAATAGCAGACTCAAGGTAATCACTATCTGACAAATGCTCTGGAAATGGAGCACTGCAAACAAGAGGCAGAAATAAACACACTGAGCAGATCTGCTTAGTAGTGGGAGGAAGTAATGAGGATGCTGAGGCTCTGCCTGCTTAGAAGGACAACATGAAAGCACTTCTTGCTTCCTTTTTCCTCTCTTAGCTTTTTTTCCTCTTGCTATTTTTTCAAATGTTGGTGAAAATCACCCAGTTTCTATGAACTGGAAGGCAATATGGCTTTGCTCAGTGTCTTACCTTATGATCTAAACATCCTGTCTCCTGACAGGTGCTAACTTAACAATGGTTAAGTAAGTGGAACCTGCTTATTGCTTTTTACAATGAGATAGATTTGAAGCTATTGGCTAATTAGATGACAGATAAATTCAAAGCATTTGCCTAGAATCATCAGTGGTGTTAAAACAGCAAGAGGCTAGATATGACAGATGGAGCTTACTCAAGATTATACAGCTTCAAAATTTATTTTTCTTCTGATGGTCCTTCTCTGAAGATTTCAGACCCATGCAATTAAATACTCAGAATGCCTTGGCTGCTTACAAAAGTTGATGCTGGAAGCAGAGAGCTGTCCTGCAGCACAGTGACAAGCTAGAATTTGCAGGCCATAGGCTATTCCTCACACCCTGCTGCTGCCTCCCCCACAGGAAACCAATCATCAGAGACATGAACTCCAAATACCTGACTTTCCACACAATTTCTGCAGCGGAATGCATTAATAAGGATAATCTAGTGGTGAAGACCACAACTGAAAGAAGTACTCAGAGACTGCCTGTTCCCTTTACATTTAGAACTCTTAATGGAGATGCTGCCTTTCAGGTTACAATATTGACAGGAAGAAAAGCTGAGAGTACTTTAATCAAGGCAGTAGTTAAGTATACAAACACATCACTGCAAGGAGAACTACAAAGGAGAAGCACAAGAGAAGGAAATGTCAAGTCAGACATCATGAACATCTACATTCCTCCTTGTATAGTCATCTTGCTGAGCAGCAGTTTTGAGGAGAATGGTGTTTTCAATCTGAAAAATTTGCTTTGTCAGGCAGGATTGACTTCTTGCCCCTCTTTGCCTTCCCCACAGTCACTTCCAAGGTCATTCCACAGATTTATTCAGCATGAGAGCCTCTGAACTTATTTGGCTTGACATGTCACTTTTGTCCTACCAGCCACAGGCCAACATTTTGGAGGAGCCACAGTCTGTGGCAGCACTGGGAGACAAACCAGGAAAGGATCACTGGAGGAACAGCTGTGCCCTGGCCTGACAAATGTCATTGCAGTGTAACTAGAAAGCTGCAAAGCCAGAATGGGGGTTGGCTAAATTGCCACAGCCCTGTCCCCCCCAGCAGCCTGGAGAGTTTATTTAGAAGGATGCATTTAACCATTCCATTTAAATAAAAGCTGTGGTGTCAGCAGAGAAAGCTGGACTTGAAAACTGATCCTTTGCCTACCATCCCTCTCAGCAGTGAGGCTGACATGTGAATTTATTTCCAAAAGCAAGAAGAGATTTGATGGAGTGGGTTTAGCACCTGCCTCAGTACAGCTGGGTGACAGGATGCTCTGTGACTGATGTCTCACCAGGTCAGGCTCTCTACTTGCCTCATGCTTTCTCAGAGGGAAAACTGGAGGTCTAGGCTTTGTTCCCAGCTCCACCACAAAATCCTGGTACACCAGGACCTGGCAATACTGAATTCCCTGGAGACAGGAGTATAGACACATCCCTTCAGCCCCTAACAGCTCCTACTGGCTTAGCTTCTTTTCTGCCCCCACTCTGTTCTCACACTGGTGTGTGGAAGGATGCACAAAGCTAAATAGGTTCTGATGAGTCCCAGTTTGCAGGGTTGGGGTTTTTCCCTCTGCTTGCTGTGCCTGTCTCTTACAATACACTCGTACGTAGAAAAAAAAATTTACTCCTACATGGGAAACACAACCCTGCCTTGAAAGATCAACTCAGCTTCCTCCAGATGCATTTGTAATCTGTCACTGCATCCTCTGAATGTGTCACTTGTCAGTACCAGGGCCACTTGCCTCCTGTTTCTCGAGCACAAAAAGGGTGCAAAACCAGAGGAGAACCCTGCAGCCTTCTGCATGGATTGAAGGTGTTTTTATGAGAGAGGGGACAATGCCATCAGTCTAAGCAGAAATTTCATCACCTGATCTATAGCAATTCTCCACCAGCAGCCTCACAGACAGTGTGGCTTCATAGGGGATTACATTTTCCCTGTGGAATTACATGTTAGCCCTTGCTGTCTCTGCTCCCCAACCTATTCCCAGGTTAAAAAAAAAAAACAAAAACAAACAAACAAACAAAAACAAAAACAAAAAAAAGTGATCAGTATTTAAAACAAACTCTTTTACATTTGGTGGCCCAGAGTAGGCTGAGGGCTGGGTGGTTAACAAAAGCTTAGTTAGAAGCACTATGTCCACAGCAGAAATCAGTGGGACAGTGCATTACAGTACTTTAAATATCCTTAAGCTGCCGATTGTAGAATCACCTCTTCCACCACAGGAACACAGCCATTTGTGGGGTGGGACCTGACAACCACCTAACAGCAAAGTGCCACTGTGATTTAGAGCCATGTTTCCTTCTGATGCTCCACTGAATCTCAGCCAGGAACCTTTAGTGAGCTCAGTGTGTGTCTGCTTGGCTGGGGAGAAAGATGCCTGCTACTTCTTGATTGCAGGGCAGAACCTCTGTACCTGTAAGCTGCAGAAGGAATCCCTAATAGCCTCATTCAACAAGCTCTCAGGAAAGAAATGAAGTTGAACTTTGTATTCATTGATTACAGTTTCTCCAGACCTTCAGCAACACCAAAGGCTCACTTCTCACCCAATCCCTTTATCTCAGTCTTTATTTTTTTTTCCTTCAATTGAGCTGCCAGAAATCATTTTTCTCAGCTCATAAACACATTTCCATTTAGAAAAAGTAACCTTTGCTGCAGAACTGCTTCACCCTTCTTAGCCATAAAAGCTCCTATTCTTCTCTTTCCACAAATAAGAATTTTCCAGGGGAGGTGGGAACTGCAGGCAGGGAAAGGGGGCTCAGGGTGCACTGCAGATTCCTCTTTGCCCCCCAGATACATCCTGGTTTCTCACCTCATTCAATGGTAACAAAAGATCCTCAACAACATGCAGTTCCAGTAAATGTTTATTGAATTATTACTGAGAAATGGTTAACACTGGGAATGCAGTCAGGGACATGCAGTTATCTTTTTAAACACAATATGTGAAGCACTATTTGTTCTGCTGATTTGGAGCAGCAGCAAAGGGACTAAGGAACTTCTGGGGTGAAATCTGGGAAGTTATGTCAAACCTACACCCACTTTCCCTCTCTGAACCTGCCTTCTCTCTACTCTCTACTGTACATTTCTGATAGCCTAATTGGTTGGCACAACAGCACTTTAGATTCTGAAATATTTATTTATATATTTAGAATCCTCTATTGCAAGGAAATCAATGCACTTTTTTTCACTGTATCCCATTTTTGCTGTAAAACAATAGAGCATGGACAAATTTTAGTGATTCTCAAAAGAGCTACTTGGCTGAAGATTAGGACTGTCATGTTTTATCTTCTTTGCAGCAGCCAGACTGTGGGAATGGAAGTAGATATCTGCTCCTATTCCAGTGCTACTTCCATCTATGAAAACCTAAAGTATTGGATCCTTAATTCTTTGTCTTCTTTTGAGAGACAGAGATAAAATGCATTCCTTACCTCTACTTCAGCTGATGGAAAATTAGGGAAAAGTGGTTGTTTATTAGATGCTGAGAAATACCAAACCCTTTTAACTTGTACTCTAAAAAAAAAAGGAGAAAAAAGGTAAAAAAAAAGGCAATTTTCTAGGAAGCTCCTGTCAGTGCTTGGAAAGAGAGTAAAAACACTGCTTTTACTATCTGCTTTATTTATGGTTTCTTCATAATGACACAGACAAGTGCATTAGCTTCTCAGCTCCTTCCCTGCTGCTGCTTTTGTAAAGTCAAAGGAGAAATCAGATGTATGCCTGTTTGCTAAAAGCTGAACTGAATAGTCAACAACAGTGGGTTTTATGTCTTACTTGGGAAAGTGTAGGGCAGAGTTAATGGAGATTTACACAATCCTGGACCTTGGGGCAGCAGGGCTTAGGGAGAGATGACAGCTTAGGAGGTAGAAGGGAAAGTGAGGGGTTTGACAGGATTTCCTACCTTCTACTAGGCTATTAAATTTAAGGCTTTCAAAGAGAAGATCTTGCCAAGATGGGAAGCAGAGAAAAAAAAAGAAGGAAAAAATGGAGCTAAAGCATTATCCACACTGCCTCTGCCTTGGTCAGGCTTGAGGTCCCTGGAGTCAGGTGGAGTGAGAAGCAGAGTTTGAGAAGAGTTGTCCCCAAAAGTGAGATGTCCTCCTTCCTCAAAACAGCAGAGGATCAAGGGTCAAGGCTAACTAAGCAACAGATATAGTATGGGGAAAAAAAAAAAAAAAAAAAAAGAAAAGAAATTAAAAAAAGAGGACTTTGGATTCAGGTCCAGAGCATTGCAGTAGAGATTGTTTTAGGTTACTTCAGCACCAATTAAGAGATCAGTTCCTGGACCAGAACAAAGGTGAAAAGGTCCATCCTTCCTACAGATCAGGTATAGAATCCCCCAAACCCTTCTTAGCTTGGAGGAGTTTTGGGGATCCAAAAGAGATGGTTTGGGTTTAATATCCCAGCCTCTGATATTTGCTCTAACTGAAGCTAATACTTAACATAAATGTAAGCATATTCTGGAGGAGAAGACTAAAAAGAAGGGAACAGCAACCTTGTATCTATTACAGTCTACCTTCAGTACCTTTTTCTCTTCTTTTTCATGTTTAAACCCAAGTTAGATGCTGTACAGTCTGGCTGGCTCGTTCCAGAACAGCCTCCTACCTGATACTGCATCTACATGTGTCCAGCCCAGTGTGTAACATTGGATGGAAGGAGCAAAGGATGGAGACAGGAGAGCAGGGGCACGGAAGGACAAGATAATATTCCTTCTGGACCTCCTCCAGAAGCCTGAGCCATGGTGTTTAACATGGCTCCATCCAGTTAAATAAAGACAAAGGGATGGTTTTTGATGGTTTGTAAAGATTTTTTGATTGCCCTCTACACATTCTATGATACAACTGCATGCAGGCAGTGATCTCTGGATCCAGTTCTGTATCACTAGGGGACTTGCAATAGCAATTAGTTAGAGATTGGAGGACTTTTATACACAGCTGTTTAAGGTGAATGAACAATACACCCCATGAACATTACAGCAGCCAAGAGCAGAGATGTTGCTATTAAAATCTGTTTCTAATAATTCAAAATGAACTTGGAGTTATCCCAGATACTCAGCTATGAGGCAGAGTGTTAATATGCTATTAACCCCCCCCATGGAGAAAAGTGGGATGCTACAGCTATGAAGGGAGTTGGGAGTAAGGTAATGGGTGTGGAAAGGAAGGACAGGAACATCAGGGTCTGACACTGAGGTGGGATTCTGTCCAGAAGGTAAGAGCTAAGGTTTGTTACCACCTGGTTTCTTCCCTTTAGCAAGCTTTGCAAGCATTATCCAATAAGGAACTTGTAGCTGTCCTGCACCTTTCTAACCCCTGCACCTCCCTCAGAAGAAAATGCAGGTTTGGGCAGCAGGTATCATATGCTGAGAGTGCAGCAGGTTGCTGCTGCATGGGTCACCTGGGGAATGCATCACTTCCCACTGCAATCTCCTTGACACTTG
Source organism: Phaethornis superciliosus (assembly GCA_023637945.1). Classification (NCBI taxonomy): domain Eukaryota; kingdom Metazoa; phylum Chordata; class Aves; order Apodiformes; family Trochilidae; genus Phaethornis; species Phaethornis superciliosus. The sequence continues at coordinate 5,049,277 of JAJQWJ010000027.1, forward strand.
TTTACTCAAGCACAGTAAGAGCCCAAGCTGTTTGTTCCTTTGCAACACATTCCATCTGGCCTGACATTGCTTCAGACAAGATGTTTGGGGAGAGGGGAGGAACCCCTTCTAGCAGCTTGTGGGAAGACACAGCGCATGGTGATCTTTCTTTGGATGGAGGAGTGAATGCAGGGGGAGTTGGGGGGAAATAATGTAGGGCTGTGCATTTGCATGGGGTCTCTTCACAGAGCAAAACACCCCAGCCCATCCAATGTCTTTATGAGCAGTTGGATAGCTCTTGGTATCAGTTCTCCAGCACAGTTAACTAGGAAGGTTAAGAGACTTTGGTCTGACTCCAGAATAAACCTAACCATTGTGTTGCTCATGAAGTAAGCATCCTGACATTCCCCAAAGACACAGCTGCTCTGCTGGCTCAGGCAGACTTGAAACAGCCAAGTGCAGGGTGTTATTTTCAACCTCCAGGACAAAGACCTGGCTGTTCATCTCTGTGCAGAGTCCAGCAGAGCTACAAACCAGAGGAAAATGTTGCGTACCATCCTCTTCAAGGTAAACTAGAACCTGATGATCCCTGCATCTCATTTTGTCCTTAATAAGATTGCTGTCTCTGTGTTTTGGCTTTGTCTTCTCGCGTTGATACCTCCCATGATATCTAAGTGCAGTGCCTGGCAGAGTGGCATCCAGACCCAGTACAGCTGGAATACAAATGCACAGAAACTGAGGCAGGCCCACGCCTTCCCCATCCACTACACCATGACCCAAAATGTCACTGTTGCCAGAGCAGGAGCTTTTTTTCCAGAGCGATGATGCCTCAGAGAAAGGCTGCACAGGGAGGTGATACTGCCTGCCAGGTGCTACATCATTTCTGTGGTTTGTGACAATTCTATATAGTGGCATTCAACATCCAAGACAGCAGTAGCTGTTACAGATAAAGAATACCCAGCTAACCAGATAAATTGTGTCACTGAAAACAGAGCAACACCTTGCAGCAGCCTTTGAATAGCAGAACTTGGAACTTTCTACAAATACAAGAGCACATCTCTCTCTACTCCAAGTCTTCCCCAAGGCTTCCTGCCAGATGATGCTGCCAAAACAGCCAAGGAAAATCCACCTAGGCTTCCCCAGAGGCCCAGAGTCAGAACTCCAAGCCAAGCAACACTTCCCAAACACAACCAGCAGCAGCTCCAAGGCACCCACACTCCCCATCCCTCCTCCTGCCCCTCACCTGACAGAGCATGGGCTTGGAGAAGCCAATTCCATGCAAGACAAATAAAGGCCAGGCATCGAGTATGCTGCCTTGATCAGAAAAGCTCTGGTAAATGTTTTAGGGAGAATGGAAGAGAAAAAAGTTGTCCCACAAAGCACTGCAGTTCCATCCATCTCTGACATCAGTGGGTACACTGGGCACTAAGGAGTTTGCTTTTAGATATTTTTCCTCTTCTGATTGATAGCATTTCCAGAATGTTATTAACTGCACTGGACTTTAACACTTTAGAGTGATCTATGGAGCAGCATCAGCTTTAAAGCATTTGGCAGTCTAGCCATGGATTAAAGAGTAAAAATTGAAGCAGTTGCTCAGAGCATCACCATCTGTCAAGGTATGAGTGTGTGTACACAGGGTGTGTGTGAGCATCTCATGTAATCCAAGGGAGCAGTTGAGGAAGGGCATCTGGCTGGTGCAATGCATCACTTCTCAAAAATGAAGACAGTTCATTTTGTTTCCAGAAGCCCCAGATGCTCCCTGTGACCATGCTCAGAAAGCCAAGAGGAGGGAAGAAAGATGGGTGATGAAAAAAGAAGTAGATGTTTTCAGAATTAACAGTGTCAAAGGAGAAGCCTGCTCAGGACACTCTGTTTTGGGAGGCAGATGAGAACCTTGGTGTGAAGGCCAGCAGTCCCCATGTCCCACTCTGTATGAAAGCCACACTGCAACATATGGCTAATCCTCACTTTTTTTGGAAGTGGCAGTGAGTCTGAAGCAACTCATCCAGCACTCCCAAAGGCAGGGAAAGACACAGGGTGGCTTCCACTCTCAGTAACCAAGCATTTAATTTGCAGCCAACTGCTATATGGAAAGCACCATGACTGGCTGGAGAAGGCACTCACAGATGAGGTTGAAATATTTCCCAGGCAGTCGGATTGTCTTTTACTGCACCCGAAATTTACCATGGCACAAAGGAACAGAGTCAGCCCCATAGCTACTTGATCCTGGCATTGCTTGAGTAGTTGCAATGGCTTGGTTACACACACCATTAAATTCCCTGCTTTCCTTTCCCCCATCTGAAACATTTCACCAAATTTAGCACTGACACATGAATCATTTCAGTCAACTGGCTTCCACAATATTTATTTATCAAGTATTCATCCACTAAGAAACTTTGTCTTGCTCCCTTTTCAGAGGCCTAATTAAATCACAGCATGAATTGGAAAAAGCCATTCTTGTAGCAAGACTGAGGTGACCTCCTCAACTCATTTATTCACTGATAACCATAATATGGAAGCACTCAGCACCCTTGAGGGAAAAGATGTTGCACCCCCCATTGATCCCAAGCTTTTCCCTGGTTTCTCAAGCAGCTCTTATTTTTGTTGTATGACTGATTCACCAATCAGAAATTACTGGACCAGCTATGAAAATCCTGTCCCTCACCCACCTCTCCCAAGGAGCCAAAGATGGGAAGGAATCACAAGCATGGGTTCAATTATTAGAAGAGACAAGGGCAAGCCATAAAGCAACAGGAGGGGAGCCCTAAGTGCTATTAGAAAAGGCAACAGCTATTGCTGTTGGATAACATTTGGAAGTGTGAGTAATCCTCAAGGTGTCATTTGTATTCTTCTCTCTGATCAAAGCAGGAAAGCAATGGGCAGCAAAACAACAGCTTCTACAGGGGGAATATGCAGAGGTGCTGGAAGAACCCACTGCAGTGACTGCCAGGCATCCAAAGCATTCCCAGCTGTCAAGAGAAATTTAACTGTTTCCAGCTTCCTGTTCCTAGGAGCCATTAAAAACAAACAAACAACAGCTGCTTCCTTCTTAGTATCTAGCAGGAGTGCGCTTGTTCATTATTAATTTTGTTTCGCATTTATATCAGAGGCACAAAAATCCCAAACCTTGTGTTAGATGCTTTCCACTCCTAGAACAGACACATTTGCTAACCCCATGCACAGCCTCACAGTAGCCTTGGCATGATTGACCTCACCTAGAAACCTTCACCAGAAAGAAATGATGCAGGAGGAAACTCATTATTCCTGGCTAAGGGAGGGAAAGAGACAGCAGCAGCAGGCAAGGTTCCCACTCCCACACAACTGCCTGGATCCTGCTGTCCCACAAGTAGCTGACACCACAGGGCTCTCTTTCCACCCTGGCATGGGACACTTGTCACTCATGGCATGGGACAACAGAGCCCCAAAGGCACTATCCCAGTGCAATCCAAAGGCTGAGATTGCAGAGATGGGGTAGAAGAGCACTGAGGAGATCAGACCAGATTTTTGACAGATGCAATACCTGGAGAGAGGCACAGGGAGCCAGTCACTCATTTAAGTGTTCTCTAAGCCATCCTACATGGGATGTGGTCACCCAATTTCCATAGGCTGCTTTGGAAATGTCACCCTCAGCCACTGTGAAATGAAAAGGCCAAAGGAGGATTTTGGAAGCCCAAGGCTCAACATGAGCAAAGGGAGCTGCTGCTGCCTATGCTTGCAGAAGATTTTTCCCTAAAAGGAGAGGGATAATGTGTCCCACATGAGCAATGAGTATCTCACAGCGTTCTCCTGTTTGCTCACCCATTCATTCCCTCTCCTGCAGAGGAAGAGGGGGTTTTCTGTGTTCTGTACCTGCCTGGGATGCAGCTGAGCACCAGAGCCTAATTCCACACCTCAGTAACAATGATGAGGATGCAGAATGAAAGCTGACAGTCATGCATCAAAAGCTGAAAAAGAAGCTGATCAGTAAGACACCACCTTTTCACCATGGTCAGCAAAAGGATTTTGGATTCAGCTATTCCCAGTTAATTCCAGTTATCGCAGTGATGTAGGGTGGGAAAAGGAAGATTTTTTTTTTCTGGATGGCAACATGTGTGGCTCAGCAGCATCTCCCTTTGTTAAGATCATGCCTCTGTCTGACACATGCATCCCCCTCCAATGTAGTAAATGTCCCTTTGGAAGGAGGAGAAAAAAAAATTGCACTTCAGTGAAACTCCACCTCTTTGGTTCCCTCCCCACAGTGAAGTCAATATTTGTCTAAGTGCTCCCACACTATTTTCTCTCTCTGACCCACGGCCATGCCCAGGGGAATTTCTCCACTGCTTTCTTCTAAGTCAGTTAAAAAATCATGGGAATATTCATCACTCTGACAGCCCTCAGCTACAGCCTCTGTATAAAGTCACCATCCATCTCCCTCACTCTGAGCTGCCCTCTTCTGCAGAGTGGGGGGTCTGGAAATACACCACTTCAGGGAAAAAATGGAGCCCACTTTCCTTAATTTATAATTTAACAAAAAGGAGAAAAGGAGGGAAGATAAGCTCCCCCATCCCATTGGGATGAGTCCATGAAGAGCTTCAGGGATCAGACAAGAGGCTGGCTCTGCTATCAACTGCTAAGTGTGTTCAGATCTCTCAGCCCAGACAGAGGGAGATTAATGTTTCCTATTCTTCCTCCTGCCTTTTAAAGTGCACTCTGATACCTGTCCAGCTACACAGCTGCAGTATTACCTCTCTTCTGCTCCACCTGATCCTTTGTCACCCGTACTCTCCCACCTCTGTAGGGATAAGGAGCTGTAAAATGGGAAGCTATTAGGGGATTAGGCACAGCAAGTGCTAGAGAGGCCTTTGCACTACTCAGCAGATTTACCTGTGAAAGTGTAAATATTTGGAAAGAGATGTTTAAACCCCTCCACACTTAAGCATCTTTCTTGCATCAGGAGTGGTATCTTCATTGGACCATTTGGCTTCTGGCTGCCCCTGTCTACAGCAGCTGCAAAGCTTGGAGCACATTGAAAAACTGCTCTGCAAATAACCTGGTTCACCTGGGCACAAGGCAAAGGGATGCACTTTTTAAACACCATCAGGGTTTTCAGTCTTTACTTGTGATCCAGTGGCCCAGTGAATCCAGTTCCACCCCTCGAGGTCCCCTTAGGCCAAGGAAACCACACATCCCTCACCTCAGAGGCACAGGACACCCAGCAGAGGACACAAATTCACAGTCCCAGCCCAAGGCAGCCAACATCATGCCATAGCCATGCAGCCAGTTCAGTGTAAGAGGCACAGAGATTTGGCATCAGCCCAGATTCCAACCAGAACTCATGCCCTGCAGTGCAAACACTGAACAACATTTTTTCAAGTGTCAGCTTTTATCTGAACTACAGAATCTTTTCTGCACATAAACCCAATCTTTGGGTATAGGCAGAGGAGAATTGCAGAGCCCTTTGACAACCCCACTAATGAAAGAAAAAAAAAATTTCCATTGCATGTAGCAATCAGGAGCAGATAGACCCCTGCAACACCTTCCTCCACTGCTCAGTACTCTTGTTTCATTTTCATCCTCCCTTTTTTATCTCTCCCTCCCTGCCATCAACTCTGGCTGTTCCACAGCATACAGATTCCCAAGGCCAGGACCAGAGCCTGCTAAATTTAGTGTGTGTAGATAAGATTTGTTGTTACAGCACTTGCTTGGGATGTACTAACAGACATTCTGGACAGAAATGTTGGAAAGACATGCTGTACCCCTGCTCTCAGTGCAAGGGGCTCCTGAAGCTGAGGCCATTAAAAACTTCCTAGGTTCTTCTGGATTCAGTAAGAATGTCAACAAGAAAGAAAAACCCATTCTTCTATACTTAGTCACTACTACACCATGACATGCTGGACAATAACTGGGATGTAACACCATACAAATGCGAAACTCTTTCATACATAAACAGTAATTTTAACATCCAGAACCCAGCAGAGGGGTCACAGCAGGATCAAGCACTGATTGTACTGTTTGGCAGCCAAAAAAAAAAACCACACCTGAGACAGGCACAGAAGAATGGAGGCACAAGCAAAACCAGAGTCTGTTTAGATACTGTACCGAAAGGAAAGGGAAAAAAAACAGCTCAGCTACTTCCCAACACTGGGCAGCATTGTTCTTCTCATTACAGAGGATGAAACAAAAGAAATTGTGGAGAAAGCTACCCACTGAAAAGTCTGTGTTCCCCTTTCTCTAAGCCTTTACAGAGTTATGCAAGTTGACTTCACCTCTTCCAAATCCTCCTGTCTATTGTCAGCACTTGGGAAGTTAAAGTCCTTAATTCTCCTGCACACACTATAGGCTAGGTTGGGTAATATCCATTTTATCCTTCCTATAATGAATCCCATCTCTTCCTCCCCAGGCTGCCATGGCTATTGATTCCAGCCTAACACCTTGGGCTTGTTTCTTGTCAGCTCAGACATCTGCCTCTCAGCTGGCCAGACAGATTTTTTTTTTTTTTTTTTAATCTGTGATTTCCTTTCTTATTACATCTGGATTCACTTAGTTTTGCCACATACTGAAGTGACACCAGGGTTTTGTATCTGCCCCGTGGTGCTTCTTCAGCAGCCTCCCTGACATCATTTGTTTGCAGGAATCTCCTCCAGGATGCCAGAGGGGGTCACTGGCAACAGACAGCAAGAGGGTTATGGCAGGAGGGTGGCAGACACTCATCTCTTTTCTTCTTTAGGCTCTTTACTCTCTAGAACACAGTGTCTAGAGAGTGTCTTTGCTCTGCAGACCTCCCACAGCTCCAAGTTCCCTGGGCACTGCTCCCTGCCTGCAGCTGGTGTCCTGCCAAGGTCCAGCTGGGCTGCACAGCTCAGGCTCTCTCTAACCACTACAAGGGCATCTTTGCACATCAGTACAGACTGAGCTGTAGGCTCAGAGCAGAATGTCTGCAGGTTTTAGGTGTTTCAGGAGCAGAGCTGAAGGGCACTGGCATCATTAGATACACTAAGGGATGTATTTGATGCAAGTGCAGTGCAGATTGGGAAGGGTTTTTGTGCCAGCACGGTGGAACTCAATTTTCCTGCTGTGAATGCTGCAACTTGCACAGGGGGACGGACTGCAAGCATGGACACCCTCATCACCAGCTGCATGCAGCAAGTGACAGACTGACAAGGTAGCATCCTCTCTTTGAAGGAGCAGTGCTTCCCCCAGGTACAGTTTAACTTTCCTGTACTGCACCAAGCAGCACTAAGCATGGGACCTGACCCCTTCCTTCTTTAGCAAACTTGAAAGTGCTTGAAAGGCAGGGACACCCCACTTCAAAAACCCTTAGGGGAGTGTGGATCAGCTGGAAGGCAGGAGGGCTCTGTAAGAGACCTGGACAGACTGGAGAGCTGGGCTGATCCCAATGGGATGAGGATCAACACAACAACCCCATGGGGAGCTCCAGGATGGGCACAGAGTGGCAGAAAGGGAGCTGGGAGTCTGGATTGAAGCTGAACATGAGCCAGCAGTGTGCTGGTGAGGAAGGGCTGAGGGAGCTGGGGGTGTTCAGGCTGGAGAAGAGGAGGCTCAGGGGAGACCTCATCACTCTCTACAACTCCCTGAAAGGAGGCTGGAGCCAGGGGGGGTTGGGCTCTATCAGTCAGACAAGAGGCCATGGGCTTCAGCTCTGTCAAGGGAGGGTTAGGTTGGAGATGAGGAAAAAATTCTTTCCAGAGAGGGTGCTCAGGCATTGGAATGGGCTGCCCAGGGAGGGGGGGTTCTCCATCCCTGGAGGTTTTTAAGAAGAGACTGAATGTGGTACTGAGTGCCATGGGCTGGGAACCCTGGGGGGAGAGTGGATCAAGGGTTGGATTTGATGCTCCCAGAGGTCCTTTCCAAACTGGATGATTCCTTAACACTGGGAGTGCCAAGTGACAAAGTGGTGCTGCAAGGCCACCTGCAGCTCTGCAGATCCTTAAACATCTTGAGCTGGCTCTTGCCTCTGGCACCTGCATTAGTGACAGGGCACTGAGGAGGGACAGGGACACAGCACTGCTCCCGGGTGCCTTGAGGTGTGAGACGGAGGTGCTAAGAGGTAGACAGGGGTCAGGCATGACAAGGAGCAGTGTGCAGGGGGGACTGCTGAAATTAAAGACTTTCTGTCTCTGGCTGTGGCTGTGTAACAGCCTGGCTGCACCTTAGAAGATCCTTGGCTATTCCCAACCCCAGAGGATAAGTATTTGCATGCACCTGCCTCTAGCTCACCCCATAACACCTCACATTTTTAGTGTGGAGGTCACAGTTCCTCTTCCAGCAATTGAAATGAAATTTTAGGTAAAGTTAGCCCAAGGGAAATGGCAAGAACAAGAGACCCTACTCAGCATGATGCCAATTATGACAGGGAAACCAGACTACTGTCCTGATCACCCCATGTACTTGTGCAGGGTTTCAGTGGATAAATAGCCATTTGAAGAAACGTTAGGTCAGTGATTTCCATTAAATCCAGGCCCACAGAGTTTATGGGAACACATGCCCACTCTTGAGCTCTCTGCATTATGTCTGGTGCCCTCCCCTGAACAGTTCTTTTGTGAACTGGCCCGATCTCATCCATGACAGACTCCCTATTTTGGAGATAAAACCTCTCTTCAGCAGCCCTTGATTAAACAATAGAGTCTATCAGTCTTTCCAGATTCTGAAAGTCACCTCCAATTAACTTTTATCTGAACCTCCTCTCCCAGGCATCTCAAACAGCAGCTTTCTTTTCACTGCTTCAGTTGTTTGTTTGCCTTTCAAATGTTTAGCTGCAGAAGAGATGAGCCCAATTCTGATCAGTCATGTGGTGGTGACTTGGTGGCCTTATGCATCTGTTCAGATGCAGAACTGGAGCTGGCAATAAATTTCAAACCTAGTGCTCCCAAGGGCAAAGATTACAGCTGAAGGAGGGAAAAACAGCAGCCCTAAACATCATCCTGCTGGCTAGAGGGAAACAGCAGGATGGGAACACTGCAGGTGGGAAAGCCTCTGCGTAGCAGTTCCATCAGAAGTTGTCATTCACTCCAGGCGTTTTCACCACCAGCAGCTGTGGCACCAGTGAAAATTGGTGCCTGAGCTCCCATGCACTGACCCCACCTGGCATTCAGGTCACTGGAGGTGGGAATGGGACTCTTACAACCCACTTTTGCATCAGCGGCTTGTACAGCTCCCAGACAGGTATCCAAGCAAATTCATGCCCTGGAGATCCCTCCTGATCCTTCCTCCTGATTCAGAGCACATCCCCAGCACACTGGAATGAAAGCAAGGCTTATGGAGAAGGCAGAGAGCTTATTCCCTGCACTGCTATGCACTGTGAATGACCTCCTGCAAAATCCTTTCCATCTCCTTCAGCTGACATGATCATCCCTTGGCAATCAGAGGCTCCATCCCCCACCAGAGCCCCCTCACCTCAGAGACCTTGGGGGTTGCCTGAGGATGGGCCACACCAGGGGAACTGTCTCCTTCACTCTGCCTGAGCACCAGCTCACCTTGCAGCTATTCAGAGAGGAGGTATTTAAAGTTTTAAGGCTCTAATAATACAGCACTTATTTCTGTGCTGCAAGTGGATACACACTTAACCCTATCAGCTCCTACCTGATCTTCAAAATGCAGGGTGAAGAGCATGGCCAGGGACGGATGCTGCACTGACTTCTGCCTCCCGTGCCCCCACCCTTCCATCACCAGCAAATCTGAGTGGACTTCAGCATTAAACAAAAAAATGTTACCTTAAAACCTCCTCTGATTAAAGGACAGTCAGTGTAATTCCATAGCTGTTTAAAGTGAAATCCATAAAGGTTAAGTTTAATATCAGAGATGAGATTTCACGTCACTGGAGCTGTCAGTCAAACCTGGGCTAGGGAAGCTCTTCCATGAAATCTTCAGTGGCCTTTACCTTGCCAGGACTCAGGGCACACTCCACAGCCTGGCTTACACCTAGGCAAAAAAGTAGTGGTTGATGGCAAACTGCTGGCAGAGGACCCCATTAAGCATGCACACAAAGTTTTTTTACTCAGGACTAGAAGATAGATGCACCAGCTCATTTCAGGTTGTTTGCTTGCACTGCCTTTGCTGACTGCTGTATTTAAAAAGTGCTTCAGGGTTTATAACAGTGGCTCTCCACTTGCTCATCCACCTCATCTTCTGGCTCCAATATTCCTTCCAACATCTCTGCCCATCCTTATCCAGTCTGTACTGTTAGAAGGCACTCTGCACACAGCTATTTCAGAACACCTGAATACATTTGCCTTTGAATTCCAAACTGCTGCAGCTTCACTACTGCTGCATCACTAACGCAGTGTGAATCACTCCAAGTCCATAAATAAAAAAAAAAATCCCAACAGGAGACATTGCTGTACCTAAAATTGTGTGCCGATGACAAAGAGAAGAAGAAAATAGCAATGCTTGTCCCCCAAAGACAACAACAGCTGCCTGAAACTGCCATTGCTGGCTCTGCCTTTTAGAATGCATAAGTGGAGGGAGGGAATGCAGCAGATCAGGCAGAGGGTGTGATAGAGGCCAGCTCCATTCTGGAGTCCTAAATGATCTGACACTTCACTAACACAGAACTTTGGGCAGTTGCTGTTTGAGAAGAAACCAGCAGCTTCCATTAAAATTTCTTTTCAAGTTTCTGACAGCCTTCACCCCAAACAAGCTGCTCCTCAGTAGAGTCTTTGAAGGATAAATTTGCCTTGGGATGATTTCCAGCAGCTGAAATAGCCCTTGAAACATCCTGTCCTTGGCACCATGGGGGTGGAGGACATGAGAGAGCATTTTGAAATACTAGAGCTCACTGCTTAGGAGTCTGACGGGGAAACCTTCAGTGTCCTCTGAAAATTAGAAAGGACAGGTTAAGGGAAGTCATCTGTCATCAGGTGCTAAGGAGTAACAATCGTTTTCTCTACCAACAGAAATGACCCTAGGGCTAAAGCACTGCATGGAGACACCAGAGAACTGGGCTCTTGTCTATCAGAAATTCCCTCTCCAACTCTGACAGTTCATTGCTTATTCTGTAAAACAAGCTGAATAACCCTTATTTTCTCACTTTTTGCCCACATCATTGAGGTTTCTCAGCACAGCAAATGTCCATCTCCTGCCACAGTGCAGATGGCACCTGAAATTAAAATGCTGCTGGTATCAAGGTGAGCACTACCTTTGGGCATCTAAGAGTACAATTGCTCAACTATGGGTTTGCTAAAGGATGAAAATTAGGATGAATCCCTCAGAGATTCATTGGTGAGACATTTTCCTAAAAGATAACATTTCAGAGATCAGAACTGACTAATGCATTTCTAGCTAATTCAGAAGCAGTAGTGAAAGACAGATGTCCATGGGATATTGGGAAGCATTCAAGTCCTGACATTTTCAGGCTGGTTGGGACACGAGCCTCATTTACTCTAGTGCAGTCTCTGCCCAAAGTCAGTACCAGCAGATCTGCTATAAGCTTCAAAGCCTTGCAGCAGGTGGAGAAAAAAATAACCTTTCCCCAGGGAAATTTTCATCCCGGTCCTGATTAATTAGAAGCTGCCTGAAGCCCTGAAACATGGAGATGAAGACTACCAAAGGTAGAAAAAGGTTGCCCAGGGGAAGCAGGGGTTACCTGCTAAATGACTTGAACTGTAAACCAGTCTGCAAGGGAATCTAAAGACATTTTAAAGCGCATTTTCCTGCCATAAAGCAAGATGCTTTCCTCCTTGGGAACAAAAGGGGGTCTCCTGGGCTGAATTTAATTTCCTCTATAATGAAAATTAATAGTAATTGTAAAGACTGAGGCAAGGAGAAGCTATAGCTTGCTTCCTCCCACTCCACATCTTTGTGCCTGCCACTCTATTCCAAATCTGCTCTGCTCTCAGAAAAACAGGCAGTCACTACACTTTAATTATGTCAGTGATATATTTGCAGGCAATATTTCCCCTTGGACTTGGCACAATAACCAGTTAAACAAGAGGTCAATTTGCTTGCTGTAACACAGACTGCAAAGCTCCAAGATTACTTATTTCTACAATGTGTTCCCTCCCAGCTAGACAACTTTTCTTCCCTGTGTCTGCTGCTCTCTCTACTTTTACCTCTTCTCCTGAGCAGACAGGCAGGGATTTCTGGCAAAACCCAAAACACAGGGTGAGCAACTTTTCTGTAAAGGTAATCAAAAGACACCTCTTGAGGAAAAGCCAGGACTGCAGGGAAAGTCTGTGGCTTCAGGTTCAGAAGAGTACAGTTATATCAGTCTAAATATTTCTCTGGATTAGGACACGAGGTTAGAAGGGAATGACAAGGAAAAGGGGATTGATAGCCAAACCTATGAAAGTCAGATATATAAAGGGACCTTTCTAACAGACTGGCATAGACAAAGACAGCACTGCAGACTTTTATCACCTGAGACTGAGTCCTTATAAGAACAAATTATTTTCATTAATTAGGACCTAAAAATTAATTCATAAAGAGATCGTACAATTAATAGGAGTGATACAAAGAGAATCAAGCAGTAGAGGTAAAACAACAAGGAGATAAAAATATCGTCCCTGAAGAGAAACACAAACAGGTTGTCCTGCTTTGGGCCAGGATAAAGGTGATTTTCTGTCTTGTAATTTTGCTTTCAGCTAAGTTTCTTGTAAGGAGCTGCACTTGCTGAAGTTAACAGCAAGTTTCTCAGACAGTCTCTGGTTCTGGGACTGATAACACTCCATGGTTATAGTCACAGCCAGAGACTGGGATGCAGAACCAAGGCCACTGCTCAGCTCTGAGGAACATTTTGCCTCCAGAAGGAGAAAAGGAGAAAAAGATCACACCTGCAAACCCTCCCTTAGGAGGAACAGACAAGATAGATGGCCAAAATTGACCATACAGAGTATTCCATCACATACACCTCATACTCAGTATAAATTTGAGGGATCACGAGGGTCAAGCCCCTTTTTCCTGCTTCTTCTTCACCTGTCCCTGCTTGCTTCAGCATCTGGGAGGATTCCATCCATTCATCTGCTTTTGGTCCTGATCCATGCCAGCCTGAATCTGTGTGTTCCTGCCTCCAGCTCCCAACTGCTGCTGACCCCAGGATTCCAGCCTGGACTTTCCCAGGGCTGCCCTGCAGCCTGGGTGGGGATGTGAGAGTTACTGGGGGGAAGGGGGGAGGAATGTGGGATCATTATCCTGTATATTTGTACATATTTAGTAATTTCTTTTCCTTTTTACCCTGTTTCATTAAAATTGTGTAGTTTAGTTTCCAACCCTTAAGTCTCTCTCCCTTATTCTCTCTCCTCTCTTTATCAGGGAGGGGAGGGAGATTAATAGAGAGCATCTGTTATTCATTTTAATTGCCAGGCCAGTGTTAAACACTGACACAGGTGAAGCCAAATAATATTTAGAGTAATGACATTAGTATGACCTCTAATTTTAAAAGCAACAGGTCTGAGGCTGAGTCTCCCTCAATCATCTCCTCTCTCTCCAGCCGACCCCCCTTTCTCTGTTTTTCTCTGTTAGTTCTGCAGCATGGTAATAACCTGGACTGTCTCAAAGGTTTCCAGTAAAATACGTATATCATTTTCTCTGTATCTTTCTTTTGCAAAGTTCCTGCCAATTCTTGCTGGTTGCAGCAATTTCCTCTCCTTCCTTGAGAAAAAAAAAAAAAAAATGTAATTAATTACACCTTCATGCACAGCTTGTCTTCCTTTTTCCCAGCTGCTAGAGCTATACTGGTGCTCACTGTCAGCCCTGGGATATGACACAGGAAGGTCAGGCCAGGTCAGAGGTAGATTGGGGAAAGAGCAGTGGTACCAAGATGAAAAGCTCTCACCTCAGCAGCTGGTGCTCTGCTCTTTGAATCAAGGCTGGCTCACACCATGGGGTGAGCAGAGCAGGGCTTGCAATGGGAAGGATTCTGCTTTCACAGGCAAGGAAAAGAAAACACTCCAAGATCCTTGTGTATTTCTATTAATTAAAGATCCAGAGGTAATCTTTCAAAAGATTAATTTTGATGCTGCAGCCAGCTCCTGGAATGGGTAATTGTATTCTGGCCCCACAGTCACACTTCACTTCCCTTCCTCTCTTTCATTACCCAAGTCTAACCCATTTGAACAAGTGTATTCTGGATGTCAGGATGCATTACCACACTTTATCCAACACAAGAGAAATTAAGGCACAAGAAGATCAAATGATGTAAGAGTTTATGCAGATCTAAGAGTCAGACCTGGGGCATCCTACACACCCAAGGCAGCTGTGGCTTTGGGATGAGAGGCACCAAACTGAATTATGCAGACCAAGCAAAACAGTTGTGCTTGCTATTGCTCCTTCCTTTCGTCTGATGGGCTTTTCAGGCTGTGAATGTATCCCTTCAAACTGCAGCCAGCTTCCCATCAAAACTGCTCGTAGCCACTTTGCTTCCTGGGTAAAAGCTCCATCTCCTTCTCACCTTTGTGTTTCAGGCCACTCACTCCTAACCTCAGGGAATCACTTTCCTGGCACTAACACTTTCCCTACCCCCTGGAAGCCCCCCCATGCTCCTGGCTCTTTCCACTGTCCATCTGCAGCCAGGATGGGTCTATGGATCTGTGGCCATGGGGTTTCTGCCTCTCAGCCATGCCAGGTCCCCAAGCAGCACCAGGCATCCTAAGAGTTAAGCTAAACCATACCAGAGGAACAGACCATGGGGCACAGTTTGTAGCCATCCATCAGAACTATTTACACAAGAACTGTCAGGCTGCAAATAGGGGAAGAAAAAAAAAAAAAGGAGGTGATGTGAAACTATCCTGTCAGAAGGTTTTTAGCATCCTTTACAAATTGCTGTGGTGAATAACTTGTTGCCTGTATTTATCCCTTTCTAAATTGTCTGTTAGCTACAGTCATCCGTCTTCATTCCCCTTTGCTTGCCCCAGACACTCAGCTGCAGGCTCATTATTTTCTGTTTGTACACCACCACTTGGCCATGCCTTGCTCAGTTACAGAGAGCAATCCCAGGAGGACAGATTCATCCCTGGGGCAATGCCACTGGCTTCAGGATGGAGCCAGCTTGGCCTTTTTCACTCAGTTCCCCACATCTCTCCAAATGAGACAACATGTTTGCAAGAGATCAGAGCATTGGCACCAGGAAACCTCTGTTCCAGCCAGCACAATGCTACTGACAGCCTTGAAAAGCACCAGAGCTGCTCTGCAAGAAGGTGGCTTTAGAGGGCTTGTGGTGGGGCTTCACTTAAAGACTTTGCAATGATGGGCTCAGGCCAGACCTTAGCAAGCCTGAGTTTGCCCTTGCACACAAGAGCCAGCTCAGTGTGTGAGAGCAGTGACAGTTCCTGGGCTTGAAAGCCCAGATATTCTTCACTTTTCAACTGCCAGCAGCACGAGGCACGTGAATTATTCTAATAATCCACTTTAGAAGGAAATTGCAAATCAGAGATGTCACAGAGAAACACACAGCTCACAGACAAGCTTCAGTACTACTGTGCCCCAACACATTGTAGAAATTGTTGTTCAAGTGGGTTAGACTTGGGTAATGAAACGGAGGAAGGGAAGTGTGACAGTGGGGCCAGAATAAAATGCAGAAATGCAGACATGTAGCTAGTAAAATATGCTTCCACAGACTGGCATATATCATCACAGATGCTGCTACTACTCCAGTTTTTGGGGTTTTTTTGTTGCTCCCTATTAGAGGAATGCCATCCTCTTCTATCCTTGATGCCCTTCCCCCAGCCACAGACCAACACCTTCGCTCTTCTCACATTCTTTCATGCTTCCAGCTGTCTTGCCCACTTTTTAAAAAGCTGAGCTCATCTCCGAAGTTAAATATATGCTTTTCCCATGCTTAAATTCAAGGAGAAGCTTCCCATGCTTCTCCTTCATCTGCCAGCCTCATGACCAAATACCCTAATTGCGTGCATTAGACAACTTCTCAGAAGCATTGCTTCTCTAATTTGTACTCTGTACTGCCTTGTTTTTATTTACCACTGGAAAGTGTTCAGGGAATAGTGTTTATATGAAGAATTCTATACAAAATAGGCCCATATTGTGCTCTAAATCTCATCCACAGTACAACTAAGATCATCATTGTGGTGAGCATTTTTCAGTTTCATTGCAAACTTTTTATCCTGTCTTCTCCCTGAGACAATCTTGACTTCTCAAATAAAGTGACCCCTGAGTAGTGGCCACCTGATCTCTGTGCTGCAACTGGGCCCAATTTATTCAGCATCAATGGTGCCAGCTCCAATACACACCCCTGGGAGATCTTTCCAAACCAGGTCCTGCTTCCTGCATTATGTTCGCATCTCTCCACCTAGAGTATTCCCCAAGCTGGTAATCATCATAATAGATGAACCCTCTGGCTGGGCACTTATTTTTATGTTTAATTCACTTCATTCATTACTAATTTGCCTTTTGCTGTGTGCCTGTCAGGAATCCATGTCTCAGAAATTCAGAGCAGCCTAAGCATATATCAGACTTCCTAAATTGCACCCCAGTGGCTGGGTCTTAATGACAGAGCTGCCAAGCAATAGTGACCCACTGTCCCCTGCCTCCAGAGGCACAGTCCCCTGAGGTCAGGCAGGGGAAGCAGCTCCCAGCCATACTCCCCATGCTCTCCCTTCCTGGCATTATGACTGTGATGTAGTAGCCACCACAAATACTTGGCAAAAATCCCAAGGCTTTCTTTGTGCTAAGGAAGGAGTTGCTCCAAGAGCATCCAAAAATAGATGGCAACAGGGGAGGGTGTGGAGGAGCTGCTGCTTCTTTACAAAAGGAGAGGAGCACAGAAGGGTGGAAAAGGACTTGCCCATTGGAACTTGGAGAGTTTGCAGTCAAGTCAGCTGCCAGCTGATTCCCAGGCTCAGGCTGGATTCACCCAACAGCCCTGTCCTGCTGGCAGGGGAAGGAGGAGCAGAAGCATCACAGAAGCCTCTAGAGCCAGATTGGCAGCACCACCCCAAATAAACCTACAGAGATTAAACAGAAGGTCACAATAAGAACCTTCCCAAGGGGAGCCAGAGATAAGCAAAGCTCATCTTCCATCCTGCTGCCTAGGACTGTCACTGCAAGAATTGCTGATCACCTCAAGCTAAGTTTAAAGTCTGAATTCCTGCAAACAGATGCTAAAATAGGTTATCCTACAGGAGCAAAAAGCACTAGAATTTGTGCAAAGTAATTTTTGTAATATGCTAAGCAAGACTGAAGCATCTAAAAATGTTATTTTTGTGCCTATGGGAAAAATATCACTGTTTCTCATGGAAAAAAAACCTCCTCGTGTTTCAGTCCTTGTATCTGTAACCATATATGTTTTGGGTGAGCAGAATGTTTTTATCTTTCTGATGAAAAATTAGTCCAATGTGGCATAAGCTCATGAATAGTTCTAGTCAACACAAATTGTATTTTCTAGCAGAGGAAAATATTCAGCTTCCCTCACTTCCTAAATCAGCTCTAAGTATGAAAACAGAACAATTGGAGATGGCAAATGTCCTTGGAGATGGCAAAAGGAGTTTTACTCAATATTAAAAGAGAAAAAGCAGAAGCAAAAAAAAAAAGTCTTCCTTACTATGTAAGCCAAAAGAGATGTCCTAACATCAAGGTAAAGTTACTTATGTCCTTTTTGAGGGTTGTATGGGTAAAAACAATGATCACCCTCACTATTAAACAAGAACCATCACCATTCTGACCAAGTGCTTTGGACAAAAGGCTGAGGTCTACTGTTAGGTTTTTCAGTCTCTGGTATAATTTGACTCTGATGCCGTTTTTGGAGATGTAGACTTATCCAATAATTAAACTGGACATTTCCAAACTTTTCACAAAGAGGCATAAAGTAACTGGTAGGCAGAAGCACTTCAGTCTGGAGGTTTTGGGAGAAAAACTATAAAGGAAACTACAATTAAAGTGGAAAAATTCCAAGAGCATCAAAATATGGATGCAATTAAAATTTACATGAACAGTCACACTGCTGCTGATTTACTTGGTTTTCCTAAATTGATTTCCAGATAACATAAGCACAAACTCCCACCTGGCATTAGTAATTTCATAGATCCACATCAGACATGGAAAGACATCAGGAAAAGTCTGTTATCGCGATATAGTCACAACAACAAAATACACTCACCCAGAAAGTTAACACTGAACTACCAAAAACCTAACCAGGTACGTGGAGATTTTTCCCCACACAAATGTATAAACAGGGAATAGGATTTTCTTTTCTTTTAAACTAAGTGTATGAAACTTTTTGCATTTATTAGAACCCTTAGCCAGGTGGTTGTAAAGCCCAGCTTACTTCCCAAATCTGCTTTCAGGGAGAAGATGAGATGGGTTGTCCCCAAGCTTTATTATTTATTTATTGTTGTCATACATATTAAAGAATTGCCTTTAGAGGCCAGCTGGGATCAGTCACTGTGCTCAGCTTTGCACACACATCTCCCCCAAACCTGCACACAGGAGCTGGCAACAGAGAGGTGGAAGACAGAGGAAAAAAGTACTGCACATGCAGCTGGTCTCTCTTCACGTGTGTTTGTGGGGAAAATACACTCAAAGCAGGCTTGGAGAGCCAAATTTCCTGAGAGAAAGTTTTCCTGAGAAAAAAAAAATCCAACTACTTTCCCAGCATCTCTCTAGAAAATAAATTATTTCAATGGAACCAGCAATCCTTCAAATCCAAATGAAAGGAATTACTGAATTTTTAACACCAGACAAAAATTTTGAACTCTACACAAGAGAAAAGCGCAGGGAGAAAAACGTTACCTCCCTGTTCCTTAGCAGTTTAAAAACTGGGAATTAGCAAATTTGTATGCAAAGGTGATTAAACCTGACAGGCAGAACTACAATACTTTAATAACACCAATGGAAAAATGCAAGAAGGAAGCAGAACAATAATATTTACAGAAAGCAGAAACAGCAGGCAAATATTTTTATGCATTTTAAACTGCATCCACCTTATGTGGTTTGAATGTTACTCTGGGTGTAATTTTTTTACACTGAGCAGAACACAATGGGTCTGGGAAAAAGGCACCATGTATACACTAAACATGCCACCCACTACAAAAAGGTGAAAGATGGAAGTTGTAAGATGACACAGTCAGACAGAAGGAGTCATTGCCAGCACTGCTCAGTGCACTCACAGATTCCACTTCCCCTTTAGGAAAAGTTTGTGGCTATCAGCACTTGACAACATTATGGTCACTGCAGGCTTTTGGGTCTGTTTGTCTTTTTAAATTGTTGGGCTTAGAAGTATGAAGGGCAGAGGAAAGAATGGAAAGTAGCAACATCTCCGCTAGGAAATATCTTGGTGGTTACCAGAAGGAGGTGGTCCCTGGAAGTCATGCTGTCATCTTCGTCATCTTCAACTTCCTGGCACTTTACGCAGGGCTGCACTTCTCCTGTGTGACTTCAGGCAAGAAATACAAGAAGTTGTGCAGAGCCCATATGATCACACCAGAGGTGTCTAAGATAGGTAAGATGACACCTCAGGAACTCAGGGATGTCTTGACACCAGAGTCTTGCTGCCACAGGACTTTTTGGGCCAAAACAAATTGCTGCCTGTCATCACCTAAACAGCTTTGAAAATCTTCCTTTATACTTGAGAGGAAAAGATGCTGAAAATAGAGTCCATTTGATTAGTTGCCATAATACTCACAATGAGCTTGTCCAAAAATTCAGTCCCAGGGAAGAATGACACTACAACAGGCAGTGGAATGTCACAGCAAAATGGTTGCTGTGAAACACCTGTGAAAAACAGGAAAAAAGCATTGCCTGAGTAACTGGACATTTGAATCAATATTCAGATAGCATAGCATTCTTCTTGAGAAAACACTCCCTTCCCCTTTAGGTAGTTTTTGGTTTGGTTTTTAACAGAAGGAGAAAACTGGATGGAAAGCAAGCCTTGATACTAAAATATTGTGATTTCCGCTTTACTCGCCGTTGAAGCAGAAGAATATTTAGTTCAGCATTTTTTAAAAAGTGCCATGACCAGACAATTGGTATTTTATGTTTCTATAGATAATGTGCCACAAAGGCTTTGCTGCTGATTCAGTACTCTTTTCTGGGAGCTCACCAGTAAAAGCATGAGCATGTATGCACACAGAGGCACCTAAAAAGAGTAGGGCAAAACAATTCTCTGGAAGTAGCAACACAAGTCAGAGTCAATCTCCTTTCACCTTCTGCCTCATTAAAAGAGAGGTCCTTGTGTGCCTGAGCTAGGGTTTGGTAATAGCTTTCAATTACCTAGTCTACATTTTAAACATTTCCCCAATTACCTTTGCCACCTCTCTCCCATTACACAATCCATGTACAGGAAATAGCCCTTTCCCAGACGCCAGTGGAATATAAAAAGCAAACTAGGTGAATGAAACCATGCCACCTGCAATCCTAGGGAGACGGGACATGTTTTCTTATTCTTTAATATAATGTTACCCCCTTCCCAAGACGAGCTTTGTTTTGGTGGCTGGATTTCTCTTCAGTTCACTAATGATTATTACCTCCTCTAGCAATAAATAACAAGATTCCAGCTTGATTCTGCAAGGATATTACCCAGGGTGCCCTTTGATCCTGTTTAGTCTAATTGTGTCTGGCACACAGCTCCAGGTTGCTAATGTCTTTCTACCATGAACTATATTTGCAGACAGATGGAAGTTACATGATTGCATCCTTTCACTGCTATTAGGGAAGCAGTCAGCTCCTTACTTTTACTTACAATTTAATTATGAGGCATATGGAAACGTCAAGATCATTGAAGCCAAGGCCCTTACACAGATTTCAGTGCTCAGCCTTTTGCCTTCAAGCCACCACTGTCTGTTTCAAAGACCCAAAAACAGCTCCTGAAAGAGAGCCTCTCAGGTTCAGAATCAGAGCCCCCTTTGTAAGCCATGCTGGGCTGGGCTGCTCCCTTTGGTTTGTGTGATTTCAGCACAGGGGAAGGAACAGGTTAGTAAAGCAGGTCTTGTATTCTCACTGCTACAGGGCAGGGATGAGAGGGTTTTTTCTGGTGGCAGATCCCAAAAAGATGCCCAACACTGCCTTGCTATGACAAGTAGCACAGACAGACATGCCCCAGTTGTTACTGGGTTAGTTTGGGCATTGATGTTAGCATCACTGGAGGTACTTAGACCTCATCAGCTAATCATCTGAGCATTTATTCAATCACAGCTCTCTGAAATGTCAGAGATCCAGTAAAAATTCAGATGCTTCAACTCCTGCCTGGTTTCAAATATCAAGATGCTCACGTTCCTCTAGGAAGCAAATGGAGGTAACCAGGACAATTCCTGGGCTCCTGGCACCTCTCTTACCCCCCCTCCCCCTCAAATGCCCATGGGGAGAAAGACACTGCTGCCTGGGATCCCTCTCTAAAGCAGGCACAGGCTTCAAGGTACACTTGGCCAGGAAGGGCTGGATGGGGAATGCCTTCAGTCCACTGCATTTCCCAATGTTTTTTTCATGCCAAGCCAAGCTGCACATTAGCTATGGCCAAGACATACAAAAGGTTTAGGTGCTCCCTGTGCTCTGAATATGTGAGTCTCAAAGACCTCTTCTCCTGACAGTGACATCTTCCAGGGTTCTTGTAGAAAAGTCCTGAAGGAAAATGACCTAGCCCTAATCTCAGGGTTCAGGGTATAGCTCTGGCAGACAGTAATAGCCCTTGCTAAAAGGAGTTCCCTTAAAATAAGCTGCACTGCAGCTCAGCCTTTCCTGCTGTCATTATCTGAAGCTTCCTTGTTTTATTTTACTGTTCTCAAACTGAATTCACAACAAAAACAAACCCAAGAGTAGAAACGATCCAAAGAGAAAGGGGGAAGGGGAGGATGACATTAATTTCCTCCCCTCAAAGAAGTGCCTGACAATTTCTCCTTTCCAAATAAGTGACAGTTACATTGAGGAGGATAATTGAATCCCTGTCAATTACATAAAAATCAGATCAAACCTTCAGTAAGATCCATGTAAAAATATGAAATCCCAGAATGAAATGAAATGAAAGGCAATGAAAGCAAACAAATTGCATAGGATTATCTAAAGCACTCTTGGTCTGACCTATCCTGAGACTGAGATGTACCCTGCTGTGTGAGAGGATGGCCAGGAACCTTCTGGGAAGCCATGAAAGCCACCATCACTTTCCTCTGGCTTGGAATCACTTCTGTGACCCCAAAGACCTTACACAACTCATGCAGGGCCCTGTTGAAAGCACATTACACACGAGAAGTTTCATCTTTCACAGGTCAGAGGTGCCTAAATACCTGGTGACACACATCATGCAACACCTGAGTAGAAAGGGTGCTCTCATTTCACATTTGCTCCAGATAAAAGAAAATTGTCATGTGCCACAATGTCCCTTTGCCCTCTACTCTCAAATCAGCAAACTGCTGCTCCATGTCCATACTGGTGAACTGGGAAATATCACCCTATAATCTTACTATAAAATTGAAGAGCATTCGCTTGGACACAGGCAGGATTTGTGTTCCCAGCAGCATCAAGGTTTGGTATCCTAAACACTGATCCCATGCTGGACGCTCACTGCCTGGGAGTCATCATCACCATTTCTGCCTGTTTTCTCCTCTCTTTGCTTTTTAAAACCTTTCTGTCTGAAAAATCTGTCTCCCTAGCTTGCTCATTTTCTCCTTTGCTTTCCTTCCCCCTCAACAGACATCTACACTTCTTTTTCTCCATCTCAATTTCCATTCTTTGTTTCACTGAGTTCAATTCAATTTAAACTAAATTGCTTTATTGGTGCCACTGAGAGACAAGATTGCAAATGCCATTATAAATGTGTACAATACACATCATGTAAAAAATATTTAAGGTAGGAATACTCCAGCAAATGGAATCAATATATTTCCCATAAAGCATTACCAGGAATATAAAAAAGGAGGAGTGAAGTCAAACTCTTGTTAAGTGCACTGCAAGCCTATTCAAAATTCAGAGCTGATAACATGTTAACACATAATCAACAACATTCCAGTTCCCAGTGCTGTGCTCACCCTGGACTCCTGCAGCAGCCTTCCACAAATCAATGCTCTCTTTGCTATTTCAAGGATTCTGGGTTGAGAACTGGAGCTGTTTCCTTCAGATCTTTTCTTACTGCCAATAAAAATAGAGATCTCAATCTCTGTCACTTCTCAGTCACATTTCAGAGATGCAGCAGGCAGGCACTAGGGGTAGAGAGAAGGTATTTCCATAGTAATTTTAGACCTAGAAAGTGAGTAAGTCTACAGCCAATTTTAGAAGGCAGCCTCCAAACATCTTGCTGTTTTTGTATTGATTCCTCTCCATAAATAATTATTTGATGCCCAGAGATGCCACTGGCAAGGCAGGCTCACACTCAAAAGAACACGCAGATCCCTAATTGCACAGGAACTGTGCAATTCCTCCCTTCTTTAAGGAGTCCTGAAACTTACTTTAGCAAAGCCCTGATCAGCAGTCAGCTACCAAACCTTTGCCTGATGTGCTTCAGAGCCACTTCAGAGCAAACAGGATGCTGTGTGAAATGTGGTGCCACTCAGCAAAAGCGGCTCTTAGAACCCAATCCTCAATGATCAAAAACAAGGTTTCAGAAGCATCTGAACTCACTGATAGGGTGCTGACATTTCCAGAAGCTCCAAGCAATCTGGAGACCAAATTAGTTAGCACAAGGCAACTTCTCTACAACAGAGCCAGCTACCCTCCCCACTGGGCATTTCTGCTTCTTCCTAAGTTTCTGCTCCCCTAACCTCCCCCTTCCTGTTTCCCCACACCTTTGCACTCCAAGCAGCAAAGCTCCCTGCACTGCCCATGGCCCTTGCTAACTCCATTTCCCCAGCAGACCATGGACTTTGTGTTTCAAGACAGTTCATTGCTTCTGCTTCTCCCTTGAATCCTGGGCTGGATCCTTGGCTCATTTTTCTGACAGCTCCTGGAGGCACCAAGAAACCCAATTCAGACAAAATACTTTTGCCCCTGAGAAGAAATCAAGTTTTCGCTAAGGAAGCAATCAGAGTGTGTTACTGCAGAGATTAAGAGGCTTCTGCTAATAGTTTGCTTTCTAGAACAGAACATGTCAGTGTTGTTTCCCTTGCTCAGCCAAACAGCACTTCTGGGTCTGCTTGGAAACTGCACAGCTTTTAAAGGCACCTTCAGTTTCAGAGGGTGTGACACATGTGAGCATCATTTTTCTTCCTGCCCTCCTTTCCCTGCATACCCTTTTTCAAGTAGTTTTAGGGACAAGTGGTAATCCGAGGAATGAGATGATGCTGGAAACAAATGGGAAGTTACTGTTTGTGCTTCCCTTTGTAATCATTTTCTCACTCCATTCAAGCCAGGTGAGAGGGGATGTTGAGGAAGATATGGATCATGGGTAGATGAACTCTTTCAGCTCCAGGCTGTGCCTTTCAATCCTCTTCATTTAACTCCTGTGTCTGGGTATTGGTGCTGAACTCATGGTTAGTGATCAGTTAAAGCAAAGACTCACATCTAGACATTATTTGCCAAAACTCCATCCCAGGCATATCCTTTCAATTTGTTTTCAGCCAGATCTCCAAGTTTTATTTTAAATTACCATGTGCCAGATGTGACCTGGTAATTACAGGTGCTGTGGCTTCAGGACAGAATTCTCCCCTTCAGGGAAATGAGCACCAAACACTGTAATAATTTTTTCAGATGTAGAGTGGACTAATCATTATTAATGGGGATAGTTATCTTCTCCAGCTTGTGTGTCCTTAACAGCAGATAAAATTCTTGCAAAATAGTTTCCTATTCATTATATACTGATTGCTTTCTTCTGAAACATTATTTCTCAGAGCTATCAGAGTGTGGCACTCATTACCCAGAAATCTTTGGTCAGTGCTTTGGTCATTGATGGTGGACTCATGGCATTGCCTTGAACAAAGGTTTGTAATGTAGCTTTTGTCTGTACTTTTCTATAGTTCTATGTTTCTTCCCCTAGAAGCCTCCAAATAAAAACTAATTTCATAGCATAATGTAAATCAAGCATGCCCTAGAAAGACCTCAAATAAAATTCTAGATGATGCTCTTTATTTAAATAGCATCTTCATGGCTGCTTTTAACAGACTAATTTCTCAGCATCTGGCCAAGCACTGCAGAACAGTGCTCTGGAAGGGAGAGAAAGCACAAACCCAAATGGTCCATCACCTCTATTCTACAGTCTAAGCTTTCAAGATGAACTGTCTACACCACCACAGAAATCTTCATACCTTACACCCCAAGATAACAACAGCCACCAGCATCACTTTTGCAAAATAATTGCCACATAAAAAAAAGAAAATCCAAGTGCCCTGCCCTGGTCATACAACTGCTTAACGGCGAAAAAAACCTTCCCAGGTCCCACCTGCTCTGAGATGTGTGCTCAGACACCCCAGCAAGTCAGGGACCAGCTCCAGATAAACACAGCAACCACAGCTGTTAAGAATAATGACAAATATTGAGCCTTTTTCTGTAATCTCAGTGAACTGAATGACATTACACACAAGTGCTTTTAGTTCATGGATCCATCAGGTTTTGCTTTTCTTCTGTTCCAAATTTACACTTACCAGTGTAACTTGTAGCAATCTGGAAGGAATAAGGCTTTGCAAGGATATTTTGCAACTTCCACTTAAGCTCGGTCTGTCTTTATATTCACTGTCATCTAAACTGTGAATATATTATATTCCCCCCCAACTTTCCAGTTTTATCATCCATCACCAGTGTGTCATTTATGCTCAATACAGCCTAGATAGGAGCTTGAGATTTTTATTTATTTCTTATCCAGAAACTTCACCTTAATGTGTTATAATACAAAACAGAACAGCCATTTCTGGCCTGGATAGAAAAGTTAATATTTCATTTTC
This sequence comes from Phaethornis superciliosus, assembly GCA_023637945.1. Lineage (NCBI taxonomy): Eukaryota > Metazoa > Chordata > Aves > Apodiformes > Trochilidae > Phaethornis > Phaethornis superciliosus. Next base: position 5,074,995 of record JAJQWJ010000027.1, read on the forward strand.
AGTGGTTTATGTCCTGATGGCTTCCTACTAACCGAGGTAATTCTCACATATTTCACTGGGAAATGTAATGGGGTGGAATTCCCCAGCTCTGCAATCACAATTGTAGCTGAAACACAGATGGAATAGGGACTTGCAGAAATGCATTGCTGTTGTCTAATCTGGACAGACTTCCAGCAGTTTATACAAGATACTAATATATTTGTGAGGAAGACAAGACCCTTGACTTTTGTTTGTTCACAACACAAACGAGAGAAAAAAGAATGGATTCATTTACTGAGAATCTTTAAGTTAGTGGCATGGAAAATTGCAATGATACTTCCTGAGTAAGATGATCAACTATTGACCAGCAGTAAGAGCTGAACATTTGCATGAGGCTTGTAAAAGAAAATCATCATTTATGACAAGTAAAACAGGAAATAATTTTATCTGGGTATTCTCCAAGGCGTAAGAACTTAATTGAAGACCCATTTATTTTTGGGGCAGAGAAAGCTATATTGATGAGTTTTTTTAGTTGCCATATTGACTCCAACTCAAAGACTGGGCAGTGCAAGACTATAGTAAGTCTGAGCAATTCCAATGACTCTGATGATCCCACTTTGTGTCAGGGTACAGGTAGTCTCCCTCTAACCAACATTATCAGTGGTACATGCAATTTCAAAATCATCACAGAAAATAAATATAGAAAATTAGTCAAATTACCTGGTCTGCCTTTGTGGGACCACATTAACAGTCTAGAAGCAGCTGAAGACCTTCTTCCCCAATATAATTTCTTCACCACACCACAAACAGTGTTGCCCTTTCAGGTAGTTTGACAGGTTTCTTCTACACAGCAATGAATCAAATTGCTTGTTCTTCTGCACTTGGAGAACTTGGGTATCTGTGGCATGTTACCTGGCAGGGTTTCTACAGAGTCCCACATACTGTTCAGCCTTTTTCATTATCACAGTACTTTATGGTTTAAAATGTTATCTCTTTACAAGCAACCCTCCCTTCCCCATGTACAAGCTTTTAACCTTGTTGTCTTGACTAAGATCTTAACACTGGTAGATAGCCTTTACTGTTAATTTTTAGATTTTGTAAGAAAATTCCAGAATCACTCTAGAAGAATACTTTCTCCTAGGGTACAGGTAAATTATCCTTAGGCTCCCAGGGTTCTTACTCACAGAATCCTGTCGGAAAAACATGTGGCCTTGCCAGTGCCTGAGCCCAGAAGTTCCTTTTCTTTCCATGAACATCACAGGCTCAAGATACTTCTTTTGTGAATGTGTGTATGCAAGGCTGCCCACACTTCAAACACTCTTGCTGTCGGGCATCTGAAGTATGTCAGACTGATTTCCAGGAGCCCTGGGACCAGGTGAATTCACATTCCCTGTTAGATCTCATCTGTCTGGAACATCGTGGACAGAGCTCAGCCCTCTTTATTTAAAGAAAATAGTAAAAGCACGTAGAAAGCCACAGCACTCTCAGGACTTTTCATTACAATTCAAAGAGCTCCCGGAAGGGCTGGCAGCAGCGTGGCTGGCATTCTGAGCAAGCCTCAAACACCAGTTAAAAGGAAGCTCAGCCAAAGGGCAGGGGGCAACATAAATAATCCAGTGGTCACAGCTCACACCAACCAGCTGAAGTTTGTTTCCCAGCTCCCTTCCTCAGATCAGAAGCAGCAACATCACAGGCTCCAACACAAGCCTGGCGCTAGGGTCCTTCTTTTCAGCTTGAAAGGCTTTGTCTAGCATTCCTCACTCCCCCTTCTCTTCCCTTGCTTCTCACTTGCACTCCAAGCCCTTCTCTTGCTCTTTGATTTAATTATTCACAAAACAGAGCTCTCGTATTCTATTTAATCTCTCTCTTTTTTTTTTTTTTTTAATTCTTCCCACTTCGAGTGAGCGACAAAGCCATTGATGCCTGGGGTGTCAATTCAAGTATTGATCAGCCTGCAGCATCCCCATCTTAAACTCAAACACCTCGGGCCATGCAAGCTGCAGAGGTGCTTTGCTCTACTTGACAGCCTTGATGTTCCTGCAAAGCCAGAGGCAAAACCCCACCCAGCTCTGGGGCACCCCCCGAGGCTGTGATGCTTGCAGCAGAGATGCTCATAGCCCATCCTTCAGCTGCTGCCAGCAGGGTATGCAAGAAGGGAAAGTTAAAGGAAGGCTCAGCCCTAAGTAAGGGCAACCCCCAGCTGTGCTCTAAAACAACCCAAAGAGAGCCAAAAATTCATCTGCAGCAGGAACTGCTCAGCACCACCAGTGAGATGCTGAGGTGGGCATCAAACCTCTCCCTTTCCCTGCATCAGAACTGACCCCTACACCCCCCCCTCCTCCCCAGCTGCTGTAAAGCAATTTTTTAAGGACAGGGATGGCTGTGGCTAATGAAGCCACTGGTTTCACATTCATTAAGGGGTCTTTGATCTGCCAGCCCTGGACTCTCCAGCCTCAGCACTGTGCTGCTTCTGATGTGACATGAGAATGGGATCAGGCCCTGAAGTTAGCAAGGGTTAGAACAAGCTGTGGAGAAAAGGCAACTGCATTGTAAAATTAGAGGACACCAACTTATGATCATAATATAGCTTAAAGCTAAAGAATTTCTCAGGCAGCTATTTTTGACACTAAGGATACTATGATCTCTTGCCCTTGTGTGCTGCCTTTGTGCCTGTCCTGTTCTCTACAGAGAATTTAAAGGTGAGCTATAAAACAGGGAGAACAGGAGGGGGGGGTGAAAAGACACATGGTGTCAGATACCAAGTTAATATCCAGAAGCATCTGTGGGCCTTAAAAGCTCCCATCAGTGCTGAGGGCAGGCTGTCAGCCTGCATCCCTCCTGGGGAATAGTTTGTATTTTCAGTTTGCTGAGGTGCCAGTGAATATTCTGAGTATCTCAGGAGGATTCGCATACAGGGGGCAAAGGGGCCAAGGCTGAAACATCCTCAGCTGTATGACTCTTGTAGTGTTATGCTGCCCTGAGAAGCTTTGGGTCTCAACAGCCTTCTTGGTCCTCCAAAGAAGAGCTGAGCCCGTGCTTTCCTTGGCAGCTTTCAGATCTGGAGCTGCAGGGCTCTTTTAGAAGGGGTATTCCTCCTGATGTCATGAGGTGTTTGCTTTTAAATGGTACCACAGGAGACAAGAACACATGAACCTGCAGAAGCTTCTGCATGGAAAACCCTCTCTTTTACTAAATATTTCCTGTATTTGTGGCTTCAAAGTGATTTCAATACACTATATTAAAAATTGTCATCAAGTGGAGGAAAACCCTTAAACCTAGGGGCACAGTGAATTCATAGCGTCAGTGACAATTATTTCTTCAGTTTCTCATCTCAGACGGCATCGCCTACAGGGTTGAGATTAGGTCTTTGTGTGCCTATATATATTTCCATCTAATCACTGCCAAAAAACAGCATGGCTTTTCACACACTTTAATGAAACAACTCATTGTCCTGGCCAGCCACACACTATCTCTTTATCTCCCCTTGCTTTCAAGGGCAGGGGAGGGAGTCCACTTGTATGGGGTACAGCCAGAATTCTGCTGTAGCTTTGAGCCAGTCACTTGCAGACTCTGTCTTCTCATCTGTGAAAGTCTATTGAAAATGTCTCCATCTCAGGAAAATCTGCCTCCATTCCAGGGCTATCACAAACCTTCAAAAATAGGAACCCTGTGGGGAAAAGCCTGCTTTTGAAGCATTTGAGTAATGCACCCATGTTCCCAAGATGTAGATGGATAGAGAAGCTTCAGGGGTGCTTACAGGGAGACTCAGCAGCAGACACCTGTACAGAGTACCCCAGCCCTGCCAGCTGGCATCACAAAGGGAGAGCTCTCTTGTAAACATCCTTTGAAGGTCTATTTGTGCTTCCCCACTCAGGATGGGACAATCTCCATCCTCCCCAGCACATCTCAGTAATTTTCTCCACCTGATGCCTGTTGAATTTTGCATTGGTGGTTGAAGTCAGAAGGCACAAGCTGAAGACACCACAAAGACAGCTGATTCCCATTACAGTTCTCCAGGAACTTACAAGTGAACATTTAATTTCACAGTCCCATCAGTCTGAGGTTTCCTGTGAATGCAAACAGACTTTATATAGGAAAATGACCTTTAGTAAAGGCACAGAGGTAAATAAACGCCAGAGCATGTCTTTTATCACAAAGACACTGACATACATGTCCAGTGCATGGAGCTCCATTCCCACCATGACCAACCAGGTTCAAAGCATCTTGAACACAAGAGAAACTCCCCAGGGTCTGATGTCAAGTTGTACAGACAAAACTGTCCGGAGGCAATTCCACTACACAGAGCATGGTGGCTCCAAGCACCTGACCCTGCAGGAAGCTTCCTGGGTACACACACAAAAAAACCACAAGCAAACCAGAGTACTAATGCTCTGGTCCTTATCTCATAAAAAGGAAGGGGAAAATTGGGGTACATACCCATGCCAGAAAAGAAAGTGGATAACCTCAGTATTTGTGTTGTTGTAGGACCTACTTTATCTACCTGTAACTGAACCCTGGCTGTGCTGGATAGAGTAAATATCAGATGCTCTGGAGTGTTTTGTAACTAAGCAGACAAGCAAGGATGATTGTATTTGTTCTGTAGAGATGTCATAAAGGATGTTTTTTGGCAGAGATGGGATTTTTATCATCTCAATGTAGCTAGAAGCGTTAACTGAGGGGTCTTTTCATACCCTCCCTCTCTTCTAGTGAAGTTCCAGCCTTTGAAAAGACAGGATGCAGAGGCATAGCTTTTGGGACAGAGGTTTTCATGTCAAACGTTGATAGACGTCAGCAATTTCTTCCTGAAAATGCAAGGAAAACACAGATAGCCAGAAAACTGTACCTCACTACATTAGGTAATTCTTCAAGAGTACACTGAAGTTCTTTCAAGCAGGCATCCTGGAAGTCATTGTTTAAAACCAATTCTTTACGCTTCAACTGTCTGAAAACAAACACAGAATAGCTGTGCAGCAGGAATAAATAAAGGTATTCACGTCACCTAGTCAGAGACACTGCAGATGAAGTGTTCCAGACTCCTTCATTGGTGGTCAGGGAAGAGAAACCCTCTCCAAGGATGATTTACAAAACCTTTCAGATGGATGAAGGACCAGAAAGAAGGTAAAGCAAATAAGGGAGATTGGGAACTGAAATTTGAGAACTTGAAATGAAGGCCCTGCAGCCTGACAAAGATAAAGCTGGATCCAGAAAGCAACTCTGACCCCTCTCACGCTGCTGAGAATAAAACAGTTTAAATAAGCATAGTAGCACGGGTGGAAAGTCAGAAAAATTTGCTGTGAACATTGATTTACCAGACCATAATTTTAATAAAATTACTCTTAGTATTAAGATTCAAACTAAGACTTGGACCACTGAGCATAAGCTTAGCCAAATTATTTTTACTTATGTTCAATTCAGTGCACTCTCTTCTCATTTGCTAAACTAAATGATCAGAAGTTTATCAAACTCTCTGCAAAAGGTTTCTATAACATTCCCTCTACCAAAGGACCACCCTTTGCTTCATGAGCTAGCAAAGCATCTCCTGGAAGTAGAATGTTGCTACCCCCCAACTCAGTAAGGGCTGAAGCATTTTACAACTTAAGTTCCTGCAGACAGACAAAAATCACTACAAAAGCCAAGAGCATCATTGCAACTGAAGCTGCTGGGCAAGAGTTTTTTTCCAGTGTTCTTCTGCCTCTGGTTTTTGCTTTCTAATGGTGAAAAAAAATCCTTGCTGTGTCCCTTGCTGGGAACACATCCCAGAGCCATGGGGGGGTCAGCCCCTCCAGCACCCGCTCTCCTGTCACCATTCACCAGCAGGATCCAGGGCACACAATAGGGATAAGGCAGTGAGAGCACCTGAAAGAGCCCTTTCCCAGCACAGGGGCATAGCTTGGGTCAAGAGGGGCCACCTGCTCCTGCTACACCCCAAAAATTGTAGGACTCCAACACATGAAGTGCTCAATGAGGCTGAAATGTGCTACTGGCCCAGAATTTATGGGCAACATGTACACAGCCCCTGATTATGTATGCTTCATTTATTTAAGAAACTAAGCTAGAAAATGGTAATGAAAAGCTATATCATCTTCCACATATTCTAAGGTTAAATAAGCCATGCATTAAAAGCAGCACAGAAATTTGCTTAGATGCTTTTCCCTCAAATCTTTCACAAAATCAGCACCAGAATGGTCAGTTGACTTCTCAGACTATTCCCCACATCTATAAAAGAGAAAGATCTGATTAGTTACTGCTCAAGAAACTATTCCATCACACCTCCCAAGGGACAGTATGCCAGCAGGTTTTTATTCCTGAAGGAAGTACTCCAAAGTAATTAGCATCCCTCCAAAGTGAAGCAATTATGCTACAGTAAAGTCTCTTATGGTTCCACAAGAGTGTGTCCATGCAGGCAAATCTTCTGGAAGGCTTCAGACTGAAGAGTTCATTCTGGAACAGCTATTGCAGCCAATCCTTCAGTGTAGGCAAGCCCAGCAAATAGCAATGATCTGTCATTTCCCCTCCTAGAGGGAGGGAAACCAGTTTCAGACAGCTTGTGCTCTTCAGGAGATGTTTGAACCAATTTGACACATCCGCCAGTTAAGGGAAATGAATTTTTTGCAAGTTTTATAACCACTGTCAGGAATTGGACAAAAAAGGTTAAATGCTTTCCCTGCTCCTAAGGAAAAGGCAATAACTACATTCAGTTATATTATTAGTATCAGAGAACCCATAGAGAGGAGTTTTTATAAACTCTCCAACCATGCACAAAGCTTCAAAACCACATTTTACTAGAGAGCAAAGACTCCAACATATATCACAAGTCTGAAGGAAAGCTGGCTGTTAGTTTTGTAGCCCCTGGAACTGCTTTGCCAACAATAAAAGGACATGAAAGTCAACTGATATTTGAACATATAACCATCTGTAACCATGGGCCTAGCTGCCTGGCTTATGGTGCAGCCCCATCCCAGTGACACCAGTGATGTTCTTCTGTTCACAGGGAGACAGGAGGTAGGAGAGGATCTCCCCGTGCTGCCTACTTGGCAGGACCACAAACAGAGTTTAAACTGAAGAAAACAGAAGGGTTAATTGAGATCAGAATGGCCTGGGATGATTTTACTCTGGGCCAGCACATACTTAAGTATACTAATCTATCTTTGGAGCTCCTTAGCATATTTGCTCAGCTTATTTGCATAGACAAATATAAACTACACTCTCCAAAAATTGCTCAAGCAAAGTCGAGAGCAAATTAAACACTCAAGCTGAGGAGAGGGAGGGAGTGAAAGAAAATTGTAGCTCTTGCATGTTCTGGGCCAGTAGCTGACATGGCTTAAAGCAAAGAGACTTGCAAACATCAAGTACCAGGCGAGAACATGGAAAACATGACAGGAAAGTCATGCTAGTCTAAGAGAAGGAAATGCATGAGTAGTTTACTTCTGTTTTTTTTTTTTTTCATCTAATACAGAAATCTGTAGCTGTCAGCAGTGACAGGGATTATATCTAACTGACAGAGCACCTGACTGGAGTTTTAGGGACAAGAGATACTGTGATTTCCATGGCCATCAATCAATCTCTGACTGGCAAGGAGTCTGAATTGCATTGGCCCCACAGCCATGCACTGTCCAGGCTGTGCCAGCAGATCCCACCCTCACAGCCTACGTCAAATTAGGAAATGCATTTGTATTTGTAATTTTTACCATCCTGTCCCAGAGGATGCAAGTTGTTTAGTCCAGTCCTGGTGGGCAAAAACTCACATCAGGCTTCGTATCAATAACTTGCACTGAGCTTACCCAGGATACTGATGGGAGGCTCAGAAAATGCAAGCCTCAAATAAAGGTCAAATGAAATAGGCTGCTCAGGCCAGATAGACGTTTTCTGAAGTGGGGATATAACAGATTTCTGATATGTAAAAGGTTGTTCTGAAAAGGGAGGTGAGCAATTATCCTTCTGGTCACTAGAGGCAGAAAAGGGGAAAATAGGGGGAAATCTGCAGAGGAGGAACTAGAAAAAGCAGATTTAGGTTTCTTGTTAGAACAGACAAAGTCTCCTCCATCAATTAGCTCTGCAAAGAACACCCCCCCCTCCATTCCTCTACAAAGCAGCTGACAATACCCAGTTCAGCATTGCCTTAAAACCTGCTCAGCCTAGCAATTCTTCTTTGCATTTAGGTTATGAGAATTAAGAAGGATTTTCCTTGAAAGAGTTACTAATTTCAGAGCAGAAATGAAGAGTAATCAGCTTTCAGGAGCAACATTTGCCCTCCAACCCCCACTGGGGACTGGAATTAATTTCTTGCCTCTCCCCTGTGCCAGACAGGCTCTGAGCCCTCAGACGGCGCAGCAGGAGTCTCCAGATGATTTCCATCATGGAAAGATTGGAGGGAATGTTGTCACACAGGAGATGGAGGTGGAACAGGGAAGAAGAGAGGTTCCAGTTTGCTTTCTAGCAAAAAGTCAATTCTGATTTGGGAGTGAAGAATTTCTCTCAGACAGGGAAGTGTTGGAGTTTCTCTAGGCTGGACCACATCTCCGAGGGAAGAGGTAGGAAAGATTGAGGACTTTGTCATTGTGCCCCCTCAATCACTGAGATCCCAGTGAGTCCAACTTGAGAGAAAAATCCAAAGGGACCTATAAGTAACACTGCTACACCAAAGAGTTACAAAAATCAGAACAAACTAAACAACTTTGTCAAGCTCTTTCCTCTGGCCTCTGCAGATAAGATAGGCTTGGCTCAAAACAATCTTCAGGATGATACTGTGGAAAAAAAAAAAAAAAAAAAGCATCTCTGCTTTTTCGAAAGGTTGGAGGTTTGTGAGCAAGCACTCCCAGAATCTTGCTCTGCTCAAGCAGTTCTAAAGCCATCTCTGGAACAGACCCAACCTCTATCTCTAATCAATGAGGCTTTCATTGGGATATTGAAGCATACATGATGGTGGAAGCTTTGTCAGTGAAAACAGAGCCAGCACTACAGCAAGGAGGACCTACAATCCAGGACCTCCATGGCTCTCCCATGATCATTTGGCCTTGGTTTGAAACTTGTCCTGAAACTCATTGCCCCAGGGCTGAAGTGACATCCTCACCAGCCTCTGAATTCCCATCACCAGGAAAACTGTCTCCATCTGCTGAAGTGTGAGGCACAAACCAAGATTTTGCCCCTGCATTTACATCTTCTAGCCATACCTGCCTGAGTGGAGATGGCTGTGAGCTTCAAATTCACTTGTAAAAATCTGAACTTGGGAAAGCTCTGATTTAGACTAAAATTTCATGAGGGTAGAAGGTGCTAGGGATACTTTAATCAGCAGAGCTATGTGTCCCCACAGGGATTTTTCCCTCACCATTCCCACCCAAAGTTGCCTCTATTCTTGCCATGCAAGAAGGAAAGAAACTGAGGCAAAAATAGGAATTGTTGTGCCTTAGGGAACTGGGGCACATTCAGTGACACAGCTAAGATCCATACAATTCGTTGCTGCTTGACTTTGATCTGCTGAATAATTCTTGCAAGGCCAAGGAGCATCTTGGACATTTCTCAAGGAATTACCAGGCAATCCTGGAGCTGAGGTTCCCACTGAATAGCACAGTTACACACAAAGGACTCTCAAGCAGTTACAGAGGAGCAGAGTGAAGAATCCTTTTTGTTCTGGGCATGTAACATTAGAGAACCTGTCAGCTCTCATTTCACTTGATGACTTGGGTAAATCTCTGTCTCTTTGTCTTTTTCTGCTTTTCTTTCTTTTATTGTTTTTTCTAGAAACAGTTGACGTGAAAAATGAGAAACAAGAATTGCATTGTCAGTTAGAAATGCACACATGTAATGAATTGTAAGCTGGCTGACCCTTCTTGAGTATTGATTCTGCTTTTTAACTAGCAGGAGAAGCATGGACTGCTCTGCAGAAGCTGATAAAAGAAAAAAAGAAACTTGCCAAATACAAATTGTACCCAGGATTTTCTTATCTTAAGTTTAAGCTTGTTACTTACAGGCCTGGCTGAAACACTATAATACAATGCAATTCTTTCACTGAAGAGAGACTCCCCCCAACATATCACTTTGTGTGCATAAGAAACTTGCCTGCTTTAGTTTATCACATTTTTTTTGTCATGGTGAAAATGTAAATAATTGAAAGAATGAGCACGAACGTAGTGTTATAAAAAACGAAAGCTCAAAATATTTTGCTTTCTGGGACTCTATCTCCCATCAAAACCTTAAAGATGCTCATGAAATAGTTTCAATCACCGAAGAAACAATTCTATGAAAAACATATTTCCTGAAAAAATTTGCATTTTTCAAACAGCTGCAGTAAATCCTTATCTCACCAGGATGCTGAGGAATACTAAGCCTTAAACAGTTTTAGAAACAGATCTTCAGCTGGCATAAGGCAGCCTAGTTCCACTGAAACAACAGACTTTGAAGCCCCAGTGTGCACAAATGCAAGTCCAGAGCAGCTATCCACAATTACACCAGCTATATTCCTCCCCACGAGGAAACAGAAACCATTACAAGTGATAAGTTCCTATCTTAGAGCAAGGAACATTTTTAATCATTCTAGAACAACATCTGGGTAAACCTGCACTGCTCCCACTTCAGCCCTCAAGCATATTTATCAGCATCACAGCTATTCCTGTACACTGCAGATGATGGGGAACAGGTAACAAAGTGTTCCTGTAACTTCCCCTGGCAGGTGATGGATGCTGTTTGCATTGCAGAGAGCAGCACCACAGTGATTGACTGCATACAGTAAGCACAGAGTAAAGGACAGGGGCTTAAAGACTTTCAAACGAGACCAGAAACACCAAGTGAGTTTCCAATACACAGATATATTCAGAAGATATTTCACCCTCCACAGCTCATCGGGGTCAGTAAAAAAAAAAAAAGCCTTTTAAATCTCCACTAGCAAATATGTGAAACAATGAGCCTTTGATCTTGGCAACAAGCACAGGGGGAAGGGGAGGTAACCCAGGAAAATATGCCACTTTCAAAGCAGGTACTCATCCTGCTGCTTTTCATCCCTGCTGCCTGCATTAGTTACTTGTGCTGCCATTTCTCTCTCTCCTTTGTAAAGACAATTTGCAAATAACTTGTCCCAACCGCTCTTTGAGCAGAATAAGCTGGAGTGTCCAGAACTAAGGAAGACTCTGCAGCCCAAAGGAGCAGACATGCAGAGGAGGCTGTGGCACCCATAGAACCAAGAGGCACCCACCTGAGAGGCACATCTGTGTCTGCTCAGAGGAATGCAGGTACCTAGGGACACATGGGCCATCTTGCCGACTCATTTTTGCCTACCAAAGCCAGGGTTCCCTTTACTACACTTTGCAGAACGTTACTGCAAATGACCTCGTGGGAAGGCAACATTCCTGGTTTTAGCAAAAACCATCCTGGCTTCTGATGGGAGTTTTCAGAGGGGAACAGGGCCAGAGCTTAACTGATCTGCTGGCTCCCCACAGCAGTGTGCTAGGAGCTGGGCAGCTCAGGGGACAGGAGGTGCTAATGGAGATCTCTGGCACAGGGAAGTTAGAGCCCAGCAGGTGCTAAAAGGCAGGACACGGCCATTTGGGTGAAGCATTAGGAAAGCTACAGGGTGGAAAGTAGTGTGGTTTATTTGGTGGTCTCAGCAAATACCGGAGCTCCTCTTCAATATTTTGCATCCAACCAAAGCCACTGCCCTGTTCTCCATCTCGAGCAGCCTTTCCCTGGGTTTCCAGCTTACCCTCAAAGGGTCCCAGAGCATCCTCCGGGGCACAGCCTGCAGTCCAGCTCACTGTGCCCAGGGACAGAGAAGGAAGAACAGAGGGACAGACCGTACACACAAGGCCAACAGATGGGCATTTTTGGATGAATTGTTAGCTCTTCCCTTTGATACTCTTTATAGCAATGCAAGACCTCCTGAGGCACAGCCTTAGTAAACCTCCACTCATCCACCACAGACACTGCAGAGCAAACTTTGGGGAGATGTTTAGGGCTGGGCTATGCACACATCAGAGCTTTCAGTGATTTTTTTTCTCTTTTTCCCAATATAGCTACTCAATATACTGAAAGCAGTTAGGAATAAAAAAAAACCAAAACCAACAGCAACAAAACAGCTCAAGAGAGAAAAGTGCTGTGTCAACATCTCCACAGCAGATTAGGAGACCGAGATGGAAAAGAATTATTGTGCAGCTGCTGCCTCATTGACAGACATCACTGCTCTTCAAAATGCACTTATTTCGCTGGCAAATTCGCTGCACTTTTCCACTGCCCTGCACTCCAACACTCCAGGCTAGAGGAATGTAATCCAAGACAGAAAAAAAAACAAGGAACAGAAAATTTTCCTATCTTATCAATGCCTCCCTGAGATTGAGGGAGTCAAAGCAAAGCAGAGAGGGAAAATTACCTTGCAGCTACATCCACAGTGAGCTGCAGCTATAAAACAAAACTAGCTAAAACTCTGGTTCAAGCAGGACATCAGATGAGAAGCAGCACCTCCCTTACAGCACAAAAGGAGGGGAAAGCCTTTTGTTGCTCAAAAAATATTGTCCTGGCAAAGCTGCACCAGGGCCCTAACAGAAACTGCTGGGTAAAGAATGCCTGAACCATGCTTTGTTTATAACCCTAACAGCTCAGGCCAGTGCCATGCAGAGCTCTCAGACAGAAGGTAGCATCTTTAGGTGATTTTTCATAGTCTGAAGAAACTGTTACATGAATACGGGAGAAATTGTTTTTCTAAGAAGTCTGAGGAGAAAACTTTATTCTCCCAATTAACTGAATCATCTGAATGGCCAGAAGAGGTTTGGGCTTGCTCATATCACTTCACCTGATTCTCCACCAAACAGCCCGGTTGTCTGTGTTTCTGTTGATTCTGTTTATCTTACACAACTGAAATCCCTGTCCAGTTCCACTCCACTTCCAGGAGACAAGAGAGTGCAGGAGAGGGTTGTTCTGACAGGTTTCTGCATCTTAGGGCTGAGGGAGAAACTGTTCCTAGAATTCTCAGTACTCAAGGAAAAGCTGCAGCACAAGTCCTTTAGACACTGAAGAATCTCTGCAAATGCTCATCCTTTGGAACCAGGAGTCCATAGGTTCCCAGTGCAAAGACCACACTTAATGATGCATCTAGGTTTGCAAAGCAGGTACGGTTTCCTTGTTATTGGTCCTTGCTTAGATGAGTGGAAAACATCCTCCTGTGCCAAGCTGATTCTCAGACATCCCTACAGAATAGCTGCAGCTTTTATCAAAATTGCAGCATGATGCAAATTATGATTGTGCATTTGAAGTTTCCCATCTGTTAACACTCATCAGAAAGACTAGAGATTCCTTAATTCCAGCTAAAATACCTGGAAAAATATTGGCTTGAGCAAAAAGTGTCCCTCCCACACTGTGTTGTACTGGCTGAAATCCTGAACTATAGCTGCAAAGTTTTGCATCAAGACCCACACCTCAAATGAGCTTCAGTTTATGCCCATCTTTTGATCAAGCTTTGGAGAGAGGGGAAAAAGAGCTGCAAGGTCTAAATAACATTCAGAGTGATAGAGGTAGCAAGGGAAATGCTTTATGCTGATCACATGGAAAATAACATCAAAGCCTGCACAATAAAGTGAATTTATTAAATTGGTAAAAAAAAGTTTATTTTAAAATCAATTCATATTGAACCTCCATAACAAAGAAATCATAAACTCCTTGCAGTGTAACGAACTTGAATTGGCCTCAGCCACTCATGCTGAAAGCTGTGAAGCCACCAATCAACACAGACAGCCTCCTCCTTCTGCCTAATCCATACCTTGCTAAATTCATAAAAGCAGTACCTCTATAATTTAGATCACAATCTCTCCAATCCAGAAGTAAACTGCCCTCTAAGTAATCAAATACAGAAAACACTAAACCAGTCCATCCTGTTCTAAGTACATCACCTGTTCAGGACACAGTGACCATTTTATCTATAAAGTGGTAAATGGCATAAATCTAGTACTCAGTAAAATACTCTTTCAGACAAAGGATGCTGTGCTCTCAATTTCTACAGTCTACCCACTAGCATCTAGAGACTCTCCAGCCCGCAGTTTATTATCTGTGAACATTAAAATCAACAGATCTACACTACATGCAAACTAAAATCACAGCTCACTCAAAAACGTGATGTCTAATCTAGCGAACAAAATGGATTACTTTTCCTTCTCCCTTTTTCCCCTGCTCCATTTGCTGAATCCTTAGAGTCTCCTGGAACAACTTCTTAGAATCTTCTGGAATTGCAAATACTTGTATAGCAAATTTAAGTCTGCTGTCAATGAGTTTGTTTTCATCAAACACCCAGAAATATTCAGTGGGTTGCCTGCAATCCATGGACTGCAGCTTGAAAGTCAGCACAGATCTGACACAGCAAAAAAAAACCTGGCATATCTGCTGCTCTGCCAGTCCTGTGAAAATGCTCAGAAGACACCAAAGATCTTTGCTTGGAGATAAAAGGCACAGCTGGATTTGGAATAAAGGATCAAACCAGGATTTTTTTCCAGGTGGCCAGCCGTGACTAGTGTGCCTGTCTGAATTCCATTTTCAAAACAGTGATGTCACCTCTGATGGTTTCAAAACCTGATCCTAGATTTAAGACATCCAGCTGGCAAAAAAGAAGCATTCTTGTGAGCTGTGCAGCTAAGAAAGCTGTGGTTGTTTTCTGAGGCTCAGTGCTACACAGATTTCCTCTAACAAAGGAGTTTGCAAGTTTTGATGGAAGCTTCTCTCAGGGCTAAGGAATCAGCATGGCCCTGGCCCCTGCAGATTTCCTGGTGTCTGTCACTGCTGCTGTGCTCACACCTGGGCTCCTCCTTCAGCTGAGGAAGGAATTTTGTTCTTCTTCTCCCAGCTAGCAAAACCCATCAGAACTTCACCAGGAATCTACTGAAATCAGCCAGTAGTTCAAAGTGATTAAGAACAGGACTGGCAGAGAGACACAGTGAGGGAGAGCTAAAGGGAAATGGGCTGGAAAATTCTGTAACGTTTGAGTGTACCACAGAACACTGATGCCATGAGTGAGGAGGGGTTTGCAGTGATTTCTAAAGAAGCAGAGGCTCCTGGACACTGAGACGTTTCACCAAATCACCATGTGAAGAATACTGGAAATAAAAAATTCACCCCCATGCCCAGAACAAGTGTTGAGGGGATGAGAGAGCTCTCTTTTTCCTAGATGTCTGCCAGACTTGGCTGGCTTTGCTTCCCAGGAAGATGCTAAGAGTAGCAATGAAAGTGAATTTGATGAAACAGCTTGAAATTAAGCACTAGACTTTTCTTCTCCACCTTCCACCTAAGCAGCAATGACTACAAGCACTCTTCCTTTCCATGAGCAGATCCTGACCAAAACCCCTGGGAAGTACTTCTCCAAGGACCTGGCCAGGTGGTTGGTAGCTGCACAGCACCAGGGCCAGGCTTGTGAAGAACTAGGTTGAAGTGCTGATTTATTTTGCTAAATCTCAGATACTGGAACAAAACCAGTGTGCTAGGACAAACAGGATTTTTAAAAAACTTATGGGAACTTCCTACCTTGGAGACATCTCACTTTCTGTGAACATCAGAGGAAAGAAATTATTAGGTGAGCATACCAGACAAAGATGCAGACAGACAGCAGGTTGCATGCAACTTGCTTCCCTTGGGACTTGGACTTAACTTTTTGAAAAGAAGCAACGAACAGCACAATATCTTCCCTACAATCCCCATCTTTATTTTTAGAGCTGTGATCAGAAGAACATTTTGTCTCCCAATTGGATTAGAATGTCTACTTTTCTTTTTTTTGTTTTTTGTAAGTGGAAGATTGGAAGCAGTGAAGAGAGTGGGAGGAAGGGAGGAAGGAGGCAAATGTGCACCCCAGTCCTGAAATGGCCCAGGGAAGTGATCACACTTTCAGCTGCTTTCTGTGAGTGTGTGTGAAAGAACAGAGAGGCAAGCGAGGCAGAAGAAAAGCTTCATTTAGAAATGCATTTAATTTACATTTTTATAGCAAAACTTCAAAGTTCTGATTGATCATAAGGGTTTCGCTTAGTACAAAGACCAGAATGATTAAAGCTCACATAAGCAATGATTGTGAGCCAGAAGTGAAGTCATTCTCCCTTACTGGTGGAGGTGTGTTTATCCTGCCAAGGTTTACACCTTTTCAGATGAGAAGAGAGTTTGTGGGCACCTTGTATTTCTACTGAAGTCATGTGTGCTGGCAAGGTCTCCAGGGCTAAGGAGAGAAGATACAGCGTTTGCAATGAGTCTTTCATGGAAGAGCCTGCAAGCAGAAGCACAAGTGGAGGAAAAGTTCCCATCCCAATTAACAGATGAGCTCTGATCCATGCCCAAGGGAGCACAGTGGGTGCCAGCAAGCATTGCCCACTGATGCTGTGCAGATTTATTCCTGCTGAAGATCTCAATTCTTAACTGGCTGGGAGAGGGAATTATCCACAGGGCTCTGCAGGGCTCCCAGCATGGGAAGGGAGCAAAGCCCAGGACAGCAGAACTGGGGCAGAAAACTGAAATCCTGCTGTGCCTCGGAGCCCCCAGCTGTACAAGAGGGGGAATAACACTCCTTTCTGCACTTCATTTTCCTCTCTTCTTCTCTGAGGTCCCCCAAGGCACCTCTGGGTGCCTGCACAGCAGCCCTCACAGTGAGGTCCGGGTTAAAATTAAGGAAAAAAAAAAAAAAAAAAAAAAGGAGCACAAAGCAGCCACATTTTGCATCAGATCCACGACACTGGTAGAGCCATCAAAACCAGCACTCACCACAGACCAACACAGGAAGGTGATCTGAAGTGGCCATCACCCAAAAGCACACTCCCTTGCGTGGAAATCTGTCCTCTTCAGCATCAAGAGAAAGTAGTTTGACAGTAAACCCCATCTTATAATCCTTATCAGGATAATGGATTAAAAGGTGGATACCAGCTCGCTTCAGACTCAAGAGTCAGATGTTTTAGAGAACTGGTTTGGATATGATCCAGATGATACAATTAATGATCAAGATCAAGTTAAGATAGACTGAAATAGCACTGAAACAGTATGAGATACATGGAAGAACCAGAGTTCTGCATTGCAGCACCATTTGGAAGTTCTGGCAGAGAGGTCCAGGTTCTGTGGTGATGCCTGGCTATATATTAAGAGAGGGATTAAGTTCCCCAATCATCCAGGTCTCTCTCATGCCACATTCTATCCAGACCTTTAGTGTGGAGCAGTCACTGCCAAAATGAATTTAGAGTCTATAGAGCTTTCACCTCCCTTTTGCAGACCCCTACAAATCAGGCAGAGAAAGAGTTAAATCACCTCATAAAGAAATTTTTTTCATGTGTGAGGAACAACTTAAAACAGTTTAAAAGCAATGAGCAATATTGGCTGCCTTCACTGATTGATACAGATTCCAGAAAGACTGCTGGGGGTCAGTCTCAGAATTGGAGGTATTTGAAATTACTTATCTCACTTAAGAAACTTCACTTGTTTCTAAAGCTTCTCTCTTAAGCGTCAGTTGAAGAACTAGCATTTTGGAGACCTGAATGATTTAGAAATTCATCTTTTTTGTTCCTGAACTTAAGTCACATCTTGATTTAGAGTGTATCAGATCTAAAATTATTTATATTTTTTTTCCTTGTATCAGATCTAAAATTATTTATATTTTTTTTCCTGATTGAGAATACATTTGTGGTGAAAAGAGCACTGTGTATTTTATTTGCAATGCCATGACTGGGTTTAAGATTAGCTAAATACAGTGATATATGCCTGCTTTGTTCTCCTCATAGCATTTTCTGGCTCTTTAGTGGAAGGTTTATGGCTTTTTTTGTGCAATATGAATTCAGCAGCCTGTATGTTTCCTTAAATAATAAATACAATGTTTACAAGAATAAAACTTCAATTCCAGATAGAAATATTCACCCACATATATATGTCAGTGCCTGAGGCTCTGATCTCTTCCCATTGTAAGTACCAGGAGTAAACTCAGAGATGCACAGCATCCTCAGCTTGTTTAAAGAGCTGGGCTTGGCTCCCAGGGAGCTTCACAGCCCTCACCCCAGCAGAGTAATATTGTGCAAGACCTGTGGGAGGAGGAGGGAAAGTGTTCATCCCAAAGGATCTGTCAAGCCCTGAGCACAGGGGTTACAGTGCTGGGAGGCCAGGAGCTGGCACAGTGCTCCTTGAAAGACAGGTCCTGTGAAGTGATGCTCAGGTGGGTAACAGTGTCAGACAGCTGCTTGTCCCCTCTTCTGTGACCCTGGCTCCCAGCATAGATCCAGAACCAAGGAAGTGCAGGTTTTAATACACTTGTTACTTCAAAACCCAATTTTAACTCAGCCATCACAAGTATAATTACCAAAAATCACGTTTAAACCAAGCCTGCAGATGGACTCTTTGGCTGCTACATCTCTGTAGTAAATGTATTAGGAATAGCAAAGGCAAATACATGATGCTGTACAAAATGACACCAGAGAGGATGTAGCCAACGATCAGAACTAATGGATCACTATTTAATAATAATATTTAGCACTTGAATAGGTTTGAAGCTTCAAAGAGCTGTGCAAATGGTATCTAATTAATCCACACAAAATCCCAGCCAGGTATTACTGGATTCTTCCCCTCTTTACACAAGACTCAGAAGATTACAGCTGCTAATTGTCCCCCCAGTCACAGTAGGGGAGTGAGGAGATTTTTAAGACAGGAGGAAGCACATTCCTGCTGCTGTCAACCCCACCATGCACAAAATGAGAGGTTCAGGCCCTTGAGGATGTTATTGGAGCTAATGATTCACCCCCTTCCAGTGACCCTAAGGTATTGTTACTATTTCCCGAATTTTCACAGGGATGAAAAGAAAGGAGCACCAGAAGGAGCCCATGTAGGATTCTGGCAGAGGAGCAGGTTAGGAAGCAGACCTTGGGGTCATTGCCCTGGGCAGCAGGGACAGCAATGTGCACACTGAGGTCTGGCTGGGGAGGGGACATTCCCTGAGCAGTATTCCTCAGCATCTCTGCTCCACTGAAAATATTTTGCTGGGTCCAGGACCCCAGCTTCCTAGGTGATAATAGAGCTGAATCCCTCCCCAAACATCCAGGCACCTCCTCCCTTTGGAAAAGCCATTTGGCTACTGATATGTTTGTACATGTGAATCCCTGAGCAGGCTGAGGCAGAGCCACCCCCTCCAAGGCAAGGGATGCAGGGACAGGCTGGGTCACCCAGCAGCAGCACTTGATGGCCCTGTTGAGACCCATCTGGGGGAATAAAGAAGCACAAGCCCATCCAAAAACCCCAAAGAAGAGGCTCCCAGTGCCTGGCACTGATGGTACAGATGTTCTGCTTGAGCATTTGGGGTCTGTGTCTTGTCTTCTAGTGAGGTTGTGTCCTTCCTGCTGCTGGCACACTTGGGAGCTGTTTCACCCTTTTGCTGCTGTTCTCACCTGGTATGAATTCTGTAGGGCAGTGATGTCTCCTGTTCAGCACCTTCAGGACCAGCCCATTTCCATCTTCAGTCACCAGGCTTGATAAATCTGAGCTCTCCTGAATCATCACGGATTTCTCTAGATCCCTTACTGTGCAGGTCTAGAGATGGAAAAAAAAAAAAAACACAAACAAACAACACTTGCTTTTTGCTTTTTGCATATGGTTTGTGATCATTCAGTTGGGGCTCACAGAACAACTAGCAAACCTTCAGGCTTAAAGGGCATTTTGCCATCAGCAATTCAGCACAGGGGAAGGGAACAAAATTATTTATTTTCTTTGTCACTGGCCCTCACACTAATATCACAGTGCTGAATGGGATCAATGAGAATGTGCTGCTACACTTCCTTAATGCTTTATTACAGGCACCTGGGTCCTGCTAAACCACATAATAAAATACCAATAAATAGACTGTTTGCTGTAAAGGCTCCTTCTGCTTCTGCAATTTCTCCACCTCAAGCACAATTTCTGCAGCTCAGTACATTTCAGCATAGCCAGAGGGAACTCTGGTATGTGGGGAGAGATGGGAGTGGATAGAGGGATAGATGAATGGATGGACTGATAGCAGGCAGGGGGGTGTTGGCTTTCAGAGCCTGGAAAAAAACAAGCACGTCACCAGAGAAACACTGATGTCCTCTAAAATGGCTCTGTTTCCAGCTTCCCACAAATAACACAACCCAAAATTGTCCATGAAGAAGCAAGACTGATTCCCCTCATTTAATAACCATCTCAGAGAAAAATAAATGCAGCAATGTTGGTTTTCTTCCAGTTTTAAAATCAATATTTTGGGGACCGTTTTATTTTTGGGGCTTTTTTTGGTATGAAGGGACATTTCATTGGAAAAGCAGTTAATACACGTACAGAACTAGGGGAAAAATATATAAGGGCCTACATGATTCATTGTGATTAAGCCCAGAGAAAAATGGGTTTTGATGATTGATGAAACACCACCAGGATTTTAATTTTGGAAAAAAAGGCTTTGACCTTCCCCCAGAACAGGAAATCCTCTATCCTTCCTGCTCTTCTAATATGCTCCATTTTGATATAATCTTTTCTTTACTGCCTCTGCCTAGAATATCTCTGCAAAGCTCCTCTGCTGAGAGACAGCTGGGGCTGTGATGCAGTGTGGTATAACACAGACCTCCTTTTTTATTAATAGCTAGCAGTTTACCCAAGCCTTTGGGTTAGCAAGGGCTCCATGCAGCCTGACTCTGAATCTCAGCCAGTCTGTGCCTGAAAAATCTCTGCTGACCAAGGTCTGTCCTACAGCTTCCCCCTGGGGGCTTTGGCAAAGCACCTGATAAAGATGTCTTCAGTGTGTCTGACATCAAGCTATCATGCTGTTTACAAGAGATCTGTCACAGACAAGTGCCTTCTGTACAGAAGCCATTTCCTCCCCAGGCAGAGAGCAGAGGACATCCTAAATTAGCTCCCGAGGATGGAGTAATTCCAACACACCCAGACATAAACTAAGCCATGCTTCAAGCTGCATGGAGCTGCATCCTGTTATGAGTTTGGCTTACGACCTGTACATTTTCTCTCAGTTCTGATCCCCATCCTTCTTTGTTTGGCTTGCTGTCTTGCAGTTTATCCAGAAGTTCAGCTTGGAGAGAGGGCAAAATTTGGAGGGGTGGTCTAGGAGATGGTGAGGCTGAGAAATGCCTGCTGGGACTGTTTTGGACATCAGCTAAAAGCAGAATCACATCATTGCAATGGGCAGTTAGTACAAAACACAGGAGCATGGGCTGCAACCCACTCCTCCTCTCAGACATGCACGCAAAAGCCAAGAGCCCAAGCTTACAGGAGTGGTTGCAAGGCCAGCTTGCAGATCTAAAGCTCAGGATCTTTGGACATCCAGAACTCTTTCCCTGATGCCTTCTTTCCTATCTGCAGCCAGGGGAGCAGATCTCCTCTGTGAGCCATGGTTTTCCATGGCCTCTCTTCCCCCTCTGTCACTGCACTGCAGAGCAAGGTGTGTATGTCTGTGTATGTACAGAAAAGGGGTGCAGCAGGATGTGGTGAAGGGTTCATTCCTCTAATCATAAATCCAGACTCCTGTAAATTCAGTTCCATGATGCTGCACCCACGATGTCAGTAAACCAAATCCGTAAAGCTGGGAAGGCAAGAGCAGGATGCAAAGGGAATGTAAATGCCTCTGGGGAGCTGGGGCCATCACTCACAGCAGGATGGTGCTGAGCTCAGCCAGGAGGAGCAGGTCTGGAAGAGGTGCCCATGTCAGCTTCTCCCCTGCGTGCCCACCAGATGGGAAGCAGCTCCTTGGAAGCTGACTCAGCTGAATGGACATTTGGGATCTGTGGAGGAAACCTTGCATCTCCGGCAGGCTTTTAGCAGCCGGTCCTCATCCAATCTGTCTCTCTCCATAAAAGCCGATGTTCTTCTTGGTTTACTGAACAGTTTTTCCCCAGAGGAACACCATTTACTGCACACTTGATACCTGCTGTACAGAGCCAGGTGTGTAGCTCTACAGAAGATGATGGATTGTTCCTTTTTGTAACAGGTGAGGTTTTGTCTCCAGCAGCATCCTGACACTCCCACTGAAGGTATTCCTGCCCTGTATATTGCAACACACAAAATCCCTCCAGATCCCACTATGTGAGAAGGGACTGCAGATTTTCTCAGGGGTGAAGAACGAGACATTTATGGCCTGACATCTCTGCAAGATCCCCAAAGACTCTGGAAGATGCTGAGAGCTCTGCCTCCCCCTCTGCACACAAAGCATCCTGATCTATTGTCATGGCTGAATTCACCCTGGGGACCTCTGCCTGAACCTCTGGCTTCTTCAAAAGCAGATCCCAGCTGGCATCCACACCCTGGTGACCTTCTTCAGGGACACTGGAGCCTCAGCACCCTGCTGCCTGGCCATCACATGTGTGGCTCTTGGCAGCCCAACGTGACACTGTCCTGAGCTTCCCTGCTGCAGAGCAGAGCCCAAGCCAGGCACAGCTTGCTGACAGCCCTGAGGGTAATCATGATGAGCAGGGAGAACCTGCCATGCCCTCTCCAGCCTCCTCCACCCACTCTTTGAGTCCAGCACAGCCTATTTGGGAATTTGCCCCCCTCTGTCTTGCTCTGTGACTCCTTTGCCCCTCTCCTTGCTGGGTGGCTTTGTCCTGAGCTGTCACAGCACTCCTGTCAGCTGTCTCCACCCCACCAAAGGTGAAGCTAACGCTGTGTGACATCTCACTCCCAGCACATTGCACACTCAAGATGAGACCAGCCAAGGCTGCTTCCTGCCCTGGAAACTTCCAGCACCAGACAACTCACGACTCTCCCTGCAAACAGTTTTTCCAGTGTGATGGAGGGAGGCTTTAATGCATCTGAAATCAGTCTCTCACAGACTGTGGCATCTTTTTCTCTCCAGAGCAGGGCAACCTGTTCAGAAGCCCAGATTGGGTCACAGGCTCTGATCCATCCAAACCAAGAGGCAACATGAGAGGAGGTTCAGAACTGCCAGGAGTAGACAGTCTCAACATCTTCTCCATCTTAGAGGCTGGCTGTACCACCTTTAGCTCTGCATGGCAAAAACCATCAATAAGATCTGCCAGCAAGGAAATTTTTGCCTTCCTGCTTCTGTATAAAGACTCAGCTCTGCAGGCTTCTTTCAGCTCCCTCCATCCCTCCTCTGTGGAGAGACTTTGCACAGGAGTCACAGCCAGGCAGAGGCATTTCTGTTTGCAGCCATCCCAGAGCCCGTGCTTCATTCACATCCTGATAAAATGCCCCTCACCACAAAAGCAAAGAGCAGCTTCTAAAAAAAAACAACCCACCCTCTACCTTCAGACCATTCTTCACTTCTGATTGACAGCTTGGGAACGTTCCTAATTATGTCCCCTGGACACTTTTGAGGCAACCCACCCCAAAGCATGATTTGATGGCTCAGCGGATGGCTGGCCTCATTTGTACCGATTTATGCTACAGAGCCAGATCCAGCCTCATCAGCCTGGCTTGACCTAGTTTTTCTCTTGCATAGGTCAATAAAACAGAGCAAATAGAGCTAATCAGACACTGAGGATGCACAGTTAATTTAGGCTGATCCAGACTTACAGGAACACTGCAAACTGTGCTGTTGTGGGGAAGGAGAGAACAAATCTTTCACAAAAAAGTCAAAGGGAATTGTACAAAGAAAATGCCACTTCCAGGACAGATAATACATGAGGGTTTGGAGTTTTTTGTTTTGTTTTTTTCCTCCCTTGCTTCCCTTTTGGTCTGTCTACATCTGGTGGTTGCTGCACAATTCTCCTTCCCCCAAAAGCAGAGGATTGGTCCTTCTCTGCACTGGGGTTATACACAACCACCAAAAGGACATGAAGCCAGCCAAAAAGCAATACCAAAAAAATGTCTGCAGCTGGCTCTAGAGCATCCAAACAAATCCTGGGTAAATGCCAGGCTGCCTTAGTCACTGCCTTTAGCAGGACAAGGACGACCTCCTTCAAACTGCCTGTGTGGGGAGAGAACAGTGGCCACATTGGGCTGGCTGTGCCGTGGCACTGTGCCACTGCTGTGGGCACGCAGCCTCAGGCAGGGCTGGGTGACAGCAGACACAGAGGGACAGGGGCACTGCAGAACATGCCTTACAAAAGAAGCACGTGTTAGGGACAGCCAGCAAGCTGACCACCCCCCCCCCCCAGGACCTCCTCACCAAGGGCTGAGTGTTCCTGCAAACACTGACTCACATGTGAGATGGAAGAGAAGAAGAACACGTCTGCTGACCAGGCTGCAGAGAGATGGGATGCCTTACAGCCACACACGTGCCATCCTTCCTCAGCCCATCTCACCACGTGGATGTGACGTTTGCATTCAGCATGAATATGTCCCAGGCAGAGTGCTTACGTGGATCAGCCACACATGGAGCTGTTATGCAGGAATCCAGCCATTTTCTGCACTCCTCTGGCCGCTGTGTCTCTCTCTGATCCCAGAGCAAACACAGCAGAGAAAAGGTGTGCTCTGTGCAAATGTGTTTCCCTCTACAGTCACACTTAAGCATCAGTCACAGCACCTGTGCTGGCCTGTGTCACAGCAAACATGCAACACAACTGCCTGAAAAAAAATTTAAAAATCACATGTGGTTGTTATACAGACCATATAGATTTATATGGTACCATAAATATGCAACCAGCATATGAAGACAGTCTACAAACCACCTAATGGCTCTCACTGGCAACCTGCACTTCCACTAGCCCCTTCCCTCCCCAAAGTAGCCCAGATCTGCCAGCAGTGCTAACAAAGGGCCATACCTCTGGAGGTGCTCCAGCCCTTTGCCCTGCTGGGGTGGCATGCCAGCCCGTGCTCTTGCCCTTTCTTTTTCCTATTTTTTTTCCTCATGTGGAGATTTTTATGCCTCCAGTGAATGAGCCTAAGGAGGGCACCTGGTATCCATCTGCTCAGCATCACACAGAGTGTTGGAGAGGGGAGCCCAGCAGAGTTCAGGGCAGGCTCAGTCTCGGGCTGAGGTCAAGAGTGTTGATTTCCCTAGGAAAATGAATTGTAGCTTTCTGCCCCAGCAGACACCTGCGAGCCCAATGTGCAAAGGGGTCCCTGAGGTCTTTCCTGGGGAACATTCCCTGCAGGCAGCTGTGGCAGGTCCTGCCTCCCTGTCTTGCAGCCATAGCTTCCATTTCTACTCAGGGACTGCAGCTTCAGCCCTGCAGGCACTTGGGAGAAGCCTGGGAAGGGCAGAGGAGCCAAGGTCACCCCGACCCACGCTTGCACTCAATGAGAGGCATCAGCATGGTGCTCCCAGGAGAAGATAAGCTGCTTCTGCATGGAGCTGCAATGCCTCAAATCACATTGGGAAAGAACACCACCTGAATCCCCAAAAAGGAAAGAGCAGGGGTGTCTGCATGGGGGGGAAGCAGAGAAGAAAGCAGGGATGGTGTGGGGAGGTCAGAGGCTGGCCAGGGCAGAGCTGGGAGGAAAGGAAAGGCTCCAGTGCTGTCTGCCATTTGCCTGCTGCTGTCTCAAGAGATGCTCTGGTGTTTGTACTGAGGGAGAAACAGCAGCTGACAAGAGAGATTCCCAGGCAATTAGCCCCAAGAGGGCAATGAAGACTGCAGTTGCTGTGCTACATTGCATCCACATTTTAATGTACCATTGCCAGGGCAGGGGAGAGGAACAGGAGCTGAATGCCCAGAAATATGCCTGTGGATGTGTAGGAGTTCCCACCAATCTTGTTACAACTTGTGAGGGTATTTCCACACTGGATCAAGGCCTCTTCCTGCTGCACAGGGAAACTGCAGCTCAGAGACCTGTCCCTTGGCATCAGCCTTCTACTCTTGGCCCACTCATTGCAGCAACTCAAAAGACCTTGGTACTTTCAGAAACTCACTCTTTAGGGAGGAGTTGTGCAATCCCAGAGGCTTGCAGTGACGGAGCCCATCTTTCTCAAAAGAACTGTCTATTCAAAAGAGTGCAGCAGGTAATGTTGACTTGGTAAGGGAAGGTTTACCAGCAAGGTTGAGCTCCTCAGCCAACATCCTCTCAGTGACACAAAAGCAAGTGGGGTATGTCCGTCCAGAAAATTAAAAATAGACCACCATGTAAGGACATGGGAGACATCTGGATTTTCTTTTTCCCATTTTACCTAGCTCTACTGTCTCTTGGAAAACAGAGCAAGGCACAGGAATATGGGAGCCAGGTGACAGCACCAGCTGATGCCAGCACTCACCAGAGTCTTGCCTCCAGGACACCCCTGCTGCCCCCCTGCCAGGACTGCAGAAAAGGATCAATATGTGCAGAGCAAACTCATCCTGCTGCCTGCTGGCCCTCCCCACATCCCACTCCACAGCATTGTCCCCCTGTCTCTGGTGCTGGAGCATCGGTGTAATGTGATGTGACACCTTCCCCCACACTTTGTTATAAATATCATGTTTCACGGTAACTGTGTCTGACACCCCCTTGGAGGCATTTTCTCATGCTCTCAGCCAGGATGTGGGCATGTGCTGAGCCCCCAGCATGTCTCTGGCTCTGGCTCTGGCTCTGGTGGTGGGGGGGCTGCCCTCCATCTCTTCTCCCCCCCCCCCCAAGAGCAGCAGAGATCTCGGTGGCAGTGGGATGTGAGCATCTCTCCTGCAGAGATTCCTTTGCATCCAGCCTGGCTCTCCAAAAAAATAATGCTGCTGGATCACAGATCTCTCCCTTTCTTCTTCCAGATGATGGATACCGGTGCAAGGGAAAGGGTCTTTTATTTCCCTGTGAAGGATGTCTCTTATTTTGAGAGCAGAACCACCTCCTTTTTAACCACCATGCCCCACCACGTCCCCGGGCACCTCTTCCTTAACTATAAGCGTGTAGTTATAGTAAAATGCCACTAGAGGTCTGTCAGGGTCCTACATATTGCCCTGGTAAAATCACAGAACCATCCGGGTTGAAAAGGACCTCTGAGATCACCAAGTCCAACCAAAAAGGGAGGACAACCAAACAAGGGAGGTGAAGCTGGGGTGCAGGCTGCACAGGAAGCCCTGGCTGCTTCTCACTTCATCATCCCAGTTATTTCTGGTACTTTTTGGACCTGCAGGAAAAAACTCAATTTCCCACTTATTTCATTTAAAGGAATGTAGGGAAGCTGAAGATTCTCTCTATGCACCATAAGCTTTTCTCTGGTTTCGTTGCAGTAATTTTTAGGCAAATTTTGACAAGTTTCCTCTCTGGATGTGACCTCTATCAGGGCTGCTTAGGAGAGCCTCCACCATGGGAACCTGGACAACAAAAAGCTGCTCTTCCAGCTGTGCAACCATTGAATAAACCCTTCCTTATAGCAGGTCTGGTCACTCAAAATCAAATTCTGTGTCCAAAGCCAAGGCAGTGTCAGCCAGGGAGCAGGAGCTGGGAAGTGCAGAAATCCTGGCCAGGATGGGACAGCGCCCACAGCTGCTTCTGCTCGTGGTGTCACCCTGGGTGCTGGGAGCAGAGGTCATGGCACTGCCCAGGAGCCAGCACTGAGACTTCTTCCAGTGCAAGGGCAGCTGCAGCTTTCTGATTTCACCTCTTGGGTAAGGCTCTGCAGCAGATGCAATGCAATTACTGTCACTGATGTAAGCGCAATTACTGCTCGAGATGCTTGAGAAATGCCAGTTATTTTTCAGAGGAAATTTAGAAAGGAAATCATCTCTTTTTGTGTTTAGGGGAATTTAAAATTTCCACCAGCTTCTTTTTCTCTCAAAAGAAAAGTATAAGAAACATGTTTTTCTTAATACTGTTGATGTAAAAACGCATTAAGGAAACACAAGAACAAAAAAGATAAATTTGTAAGAGGGAAGATATTTTAAGTGGAAAAGAGAGCATTTTACATATTTTACTTGGTTCTTTTTTTAATTGGTAACAGTTTTTTTTAAATTTTTTTTCCACTCCAAAGACATTTATCTTTCTATGTAACAAAGTCAGCATGAAAAAAATATTAACCAGCTTTAAGTCTAGGTCTATCTTCACCAGGTCAGGATATTGCAGGAGCTTCTGCATTCAGAGCTGTCTCTCTTCATGGATGCATAGCCCAACTTCAGGCCAGATTGTGACTGTCATGAAGAAGAAAAGCAAGTCTTCTTCCCTTTTGCTTTGCAGTATGGGACCAAAGGGGACATCCTATTAAAATCTCCAAGAAAGGCAGCTGGCTGAGCACTGGCTGGGGGAAAAAAGCAAAAGGTAGTTAAAAAAATAATGGACAGAAGAAACAGAGATAGGTACCTGGCTCCCAAGATCTGGGGATGTAACAAGCACATAGCATTTGGAAATGCTCAGAAGTTGTGTCTGAAAAGCTCCCCTGGCTGATGTGTCAAGGAGCTTCCAATTGTCTTTCAAAAGCTTCCCCTCTCTCTCCCCTTGTAATGGGTGGCTGTTTCTAATTATCTGTAAATGTTAACTGTTCCCTAATTCGATCAGAACAACTTGTTCACAGATGGCAAACCCTTCATCTGCTCTGCTTTCAGCAGTCTCTGACTCAAGAGCCATTGATCCCTTCCTTCCCAGAGAGGCTGGCTTGAGACAAGCAAGGGGTGCAGAGAGGAAAGGAGTGTGTAGTGTACAGGGAAAAATTTCCCTTTTCCCTTGCCAGCTCTCTTGCCATCCTTTGCTCCTGTGTAACCCCATAGTGTTTCCTGCACAGGAGGCTGCAGTCATGATGCTGCA
This sequence comes from Phaethornis superciliosus, assembly GCA_023637945.1. Classification (NCBI taxonomy): domain Eukaryota; kingdom Metazoa; phylum Chordata; class Aves; order Apodiformes; family Trochilidae; genus Phaethornis; species Phaethornis superciliosus. The sequence goes on from JAJQWJ010000027.1 coordinate 5,103,507, forward strand.
GATGCATGTTGGGGTCTGGTTTCCCCTCCTCCCCCTACTCCATCCCCTTCACTCATAAGCACTTTTTCCCTTGCTGCTGTCCATATTTGTTGGTTAGGAGGGAAAACTACAGCTAAATGCCCAGGAGTAGCTGCACCAGGGATCCTAAATCAGGTATCTCCATTCAAGTCACTAAAATTTGCAATTTCCACTGCACGAGCCAGGGGCCATGGGGTACAAGGAGCGGGGTGGGGAGGTTTTCTCATTACACTCAAGGGAAACTTTCTTTACTGCTGATTACTAATGATTTATTGAAGCTTCTAGTTTTCCACTCAGACCCAGCAAAGGGTCTTGCCTTTGATCAACCAGTGACTCACCATCCGCAGCCGAGGTGATTTACAACAAATGAAAGCTATTTTTGCACGGGGAAAGGGAGAAAAATAGTCCTCCTCATCACTGAGAGGGTGGGAAGGATGACAAACAAGCTGCCCACTGGCTGATACCACCTGGGTTGCTCCTCACAGTTTTGCTGCTCCCCCAGCATCTCCGTGGAGTGCCTGGCTCCTCACAGCAAAAATGCTGCTGCACAGGGTTGTGTGGGGGAGTTTTACATCTCAAGCAAAGGGCTCTGTGCCAGGATAGGAATAGAACAGCTTAAATTATACACTTAGATTATACTCTTGACGTCGCATGGTGGGGCTGGGGTCTCCTTGCAGACAGAGCTGGGCTGCAAGCACAGCCCACGGAATGGAGAGCATCAAGAGTCACTGCTGAACACACACCCTGATCATGCTGCCAGGTTTGAACATGCTCTTTTCAATGCCCATCCTTCCCTTCTCCATGGCATAGCCAAAATCTAAGCTCCCCACACTCACTGAACTGTTTCCTGGAAGCTTTTTATTTTGTTGTAAAAACGTCCAGCCAAATCCTGGCACAGAAATGCCATCATTAAAGACACCTAAACTCTCTCCATGATGGGCACCTGGGACATCATCTCTGCTGTCCCTTCACTTTCTGACTCTGCAAAAATGCCTTTAGCTAAAAGGCTGCCCCCTGTCCAGAGAAGGAAAATGTTTCACTGTTCAGGCTGTGGGCAGGTTCACAGCTAACATCCAGCCACCCATGAGAGACTCCTGGCACAGCAAGCTTTGCAGAATTACTGCTCCATAGCCTTCAACAACTGGCTAAGGAGAAGCAAAGTCATTAAAATGTGTGTTATACACACTGCAACAATCTTTGGGCAGATCCTTCATGAATGGCTCCACTGGGCAAAGTGTTCCACTGCTCAGGAACAGTGATTAGGGGAGAGTTTGTTAATGAAGCAGATTTTAGTGACTAAAGGTAAGGGCAGAGAGAGGAGAGAGAGCAGACTCTTCATCAAGTGGTATAGCATGGGCTTGCTGTAGCTGATCTTCAGTGGACATAAATCAGTTCAGTTCTCTCAGCTTTTTCTCAGCTGAGGATCTGCCCCACAGGATGTGTGAGTTGTGGAAGGGCACAGCACCAATCACATCATCATAAAACTGCTCCTCTTTGGCAGCTGGCTGCTGCAGACCTCAAAGCATTTTGCAGACATCCAAAGGTGCTTCAGAGCCACGAAGGTTTTGCTCACATTTCCAAACTTGCCTTTTTCATACACTCCCTGGACGTCCAGCTGTTTAAATCACAGTGACACACACTCCCCGTGTCCCTGAAACAGAGGAGAGGGGTGTACAGGGACCCTGAGTAAAAGCATAGCCAGCCCTGCTGTTCTGATCTCACGGGGCCATCCTCCTCTATAATGAAAATTAGCATCAGCCCTGTGGGTACCAGCAGAACATGACCAATTTACTCAGTCTGAGGCTCTGTTCCCAGCTCTGTGGTTCACGTTTTGCCCTGCATGAGAGATGGGAGGGCAGATCACTGCTCTCAAAAGACCCAACACAGTTTTACCAGTGCACTGATGGCACATACAGGAAGATTCCACACACAACATCCCCAAATGAAGGGAAAAGTGAAAGACATCTCCTGTTCCCTTCTAATTTCTCATCCTCCTCCCCACCTTCATTCCATTCCCCTCAAGCAGGAGCAATGGGTCTCCATAGCCACACAGATAATTCCCATTTTCTGCAGAAGATTGACAAATATCTGCTTGTGATCTCCTGCCCTTCTCATCTTTGCCTCAGAGATGTAACTCTACCACCTGGAATCCTGAGTCCCTGCTCCTATAAATGTTCAGCCTGAGGAGGGGGGAACCTCTGTCCCTGATGCAGTGCAGAAAGGTCATGGGGGCAAGGAATGAGCTGGTGGTGAAGGGGCTTAGCAAAGGGCAGAGAGACAAATGTCCCAAAGGCACTGGAAAGGAAGTTCCTGCTAGCCCAAGTGCAGGCAGGATCAGTGCAAACCCTTTCCCAAAATAATTCCTGTTCAGTGCAGGACAGATGTTCCAGATTGCCCCAGAGCTCTTCCCACAGCACCCACACACCAGGTCCATGGCTTCCCAATGGTTTCCTGTTAGCACGAGCCTTTATCCTCTGTTATTATCCATAGTGTCAGTGCTTTCAGGAGCTCTGGCCTCCCTCCTCATGCTGAATCATTTGGGCCAGGAGGACTGAAGGCAGCAGGGATGGGTGGTTTTGGAAAGATATCTCTCTCTCCCAGAGGGAAACTGGGAAGGAAAGAAAAGGAAGAGCTCCCATGGTGCTAGGTGGTGTACAAACAGGGAAAAGAGAAGTACAGAGCTTGCAATCAGATCTGGCTTTCCACATGTCCTTCAGGCACAAGTACCTCAGGTTGGCAAGCCCTTCTAAATCTCTGAAGTGAGCTGTAAAACTGAGGTGTTTTCCCAGCCACCATCTGATCCTCTTAATCACTCACTGCTCTGCCCTGACCACCTCCCACCCATCCCTACTCATCCTGAGGATAAAACCCACTTAGCCAAGCCCCTTCCCATACAGCCCTTCATCACTAAGGGATTGATTTCCTATATTGACTGCACAGGCCCCAGCCATTAACGAGTTCATTTTCCATCACTTAGATGCAGATGGATTCCCTAAGGAGCCCCAGGGTCACTGAAGTTTCATTAACAGACACTGTAAAAATATTTAAATATGTTTTTAAAAATCACTTGAGAAATCGAGTGAGCCCATAGTCCTACTCAGGTTGTCTTAGATAAAAGAGACCTTTGCTGCCCACAGATGGACAGAAAGCCCTTAACAGCTTGTCCCTGCTATTATCCATCTCAAAAACAAATCATCTCTAAAGAGGTCCAGTTTCCCATAATGCTCCAGATGGAAACCATCTATTCATTTTGCCAAGCTCTGTCTGAGTACACTCCAGCCACTACAGGCTTTTGGCCTCCAGACTTTTCCTGTTAGCTGTAACATGTTGTCTGGTGGAGAACTGAGACATGAAATGATGGAGACTCAAACCAAGTCCTGGATGCTCAGATACACCAGCAGAAAACATGTCATAGGAACTGGTAGCTCTGCTGCAAAGGGAATTCTCATCCCAATAGTTCATATCAGGGATAAAAACCCCATTAGTGAGCCTTGACCACAAACAGAAGATTGCATAGGAAAAGAAATACAGGCTGAACAAAGGAGTCTATTTCTGCTGCTAAAGGATTTCTGCCTTCTTGACACAGATCTTTAAAAGACATGGTGAATTTTACTACCATGAAACTCCATGTATATTTTTTCACTCTATGAGAAGGGATTGGGAATCCAGAAACACCACCAAATCTCCACCAAAACCAGGGCCATGGAAAATTCAGCCCTGCAGACAGTTTCTATTGTAAGCTTATTTATGTCAAGAACTCAAGATACGTATTAAAAAAATTTGCAAACAAAAATGTAATGTGACATTTTTTCTCCCTGCCTGGAAAAAGATGACTCATTAAGTCAGCCTACAACTCTTACTGGGTGCTAAGGATGTAAGGGTCTCACAGCCCTTTGATGCACAGCCACATTATTCCAAAACACTAGGAAGAAAGGCAAATAAACCTGGATCCACAGTGCCAGGCCAGCAGCCCTCTCCAGGGAGATGGGCAGAGCCTCTCCATCCATTGTTTTTGGAAAGGTTTCAGGATGTTTTAGGTGCTCAGCGTAAGGAAGGTGACTCTCCTTCCAGCATCTGCAGAAGAAAGCAGAAACCCATGGGTGGAGGAGACAGATTGCTCCCACTAGTAGACAGGAGGGGGGAAAATGGCCCATGAAGTTTGTCCTCTGTGAGAGAGGAGTAATGTCATTTCCCTGGCCCTTCTGCAGTTACTCCAGGCTGACAGAAACATTTCCCTTGGAGTCCTTCCAAATCCACATTGCTAACTCCTCAGACTGCAGCAAAATTCCTCTGAATACGTATCAGCCAGGCCAAGCTGGCATTTACAAAACAGGCTGCAAGGGGTTTACTTTAGGTTGAGGAAGGCACTGCTCAGTGTACAATCCCTTGCCTTCCCTGGGATGCTGGAGGAACTCGTATAGGAGACCTCCACTGCACACACAGCCTGGCAATATTCTCCTTCTGCTCACCAACAGGAGATTCATTAATGCAGACAAGGTAAACTCAGGCTGTATTATTCATATCTGTATTTATCAAGTATTTATGCTGACAACCTAGAGGGCGATAAATCAGCATCCCTGGGATGTGTTGATTCCTGTGGCCAATTCTGATGCTGACAACGCTTGCCTCTCCTGAAGGAGGGGGGCAGAGGGCCCTGCTAGCAGAGAAACAGCTCGTTTGTGACAGCCAGAAATTAACAGCCTGGCTGGAAGAAGGGGGGAGAGAGAGAGAGAGAGAGAGAACAGTCTTTGCTGGACGTGTCTCAGAAGCAAATGGCAAGGACTGGATGGGGAAGCTGCTCGTGCAGCAGCAATGATTCCCCACCTGGATGTGGATTTTAACAAAGCTCACACCTGAATAGCTGCATCAGCCAGGAAGGGGGCTTGGGCTGCCTTCTGTGTCCATCCATGCCAGCAGGGACAGGGAGAGGGCTGCCTCTCTGTCCCACATGTGGGGCTGCTCCATGTTCACAGCAGTAATTGTGCTCAACTCACTCCAGATTTGCACCACAAAATCCCATGTCTGGGCTGGATTTGCTGCAGATTTGCTGAAGTTAATGCATTGGAGTTGCTCCAGAGGTACACCTTGACAAGGAGGGAAATGATCTGGTCCAACTCCAGGTATTCCATCAGGGTGACAGTGCAGTTACCCTGCTGAGGGCAATGTGTCCCTTCAGACTTACTGTGGTAGCTGCAGAGATATTGCTCCCTGATCACAGCAGCAGCTCTACTGCCATAGCATCAAATTTACACTCTTGTGCTATTGACTTGAGAACCTGCAAATGAGACAGGCCTGCAAACCTCTTGATTTCTCACACTGTGATCCAGAGATCACGTCCCAGAAGAGCCTATGCAAGAAAAGAAGCCTATTTGTCCAACTACGAGAAGTAAAGGGCTTATTTCCACTTGTAAATTTACAACAAGTTTTGATCCTGATTCAAATCTGAAGTGGAGCACATTGGTGAATTTCCAGTTCGGAATAAATCCCTGTGGCTTTTCCCTCATGGATGACTGCACATCAGCTTCTGAAGCCCTCAGTCAGAGGCTATTCTGAGCATTGGTTTGGGACTCTGCCTTCTGCCCTCCTTGCCATGCATGGGCACTGCCAAGGCACTGGGGAAGGCAGGGCTACAGTGCTGTTCAATAATCCATGCTATTTTCTGATACAATAACCACTGAAGCCTGCATGCACTCTGAATGAGCTGTGCCAGTGCTGGAGAGCACATCAGTTCAGGCGTTGGAGCTGAGAGACAAGGCTTGAAGAGAACAGAGAGAATTCCCCCTGTCGGACCTCATTAGCAATGTCAGGAACACATGCTTTTGGAAATATTTCCGTTGATTTAATTTTATAGTTCCTCTCTCTCTCTCTTTCCTTTCTCTACACCCCTGTCTTTGATCTTCTGCCCAGCACTGTCCTTCTCTGCATCTGCACACACTCAGCCCCCAGTGTTTGTGTGCATGGAAGACACACCTTTTAGTGCCTTCCTAGATGTCAGCTCCAGCAGGAAAGGCGACAGCTCCTTCTCTACCAAGGATTTAAGCAGCTTTCCTGCTGCACTTGTTCTCTGCTGCCGTGGAACTCGCTCACACACACATCACCCCCGGGAGGAGGCAGCTACCGGGCTCCAGCAGGCAGCCTCCAGCACCAGGGTTCGGACCCGGAGAGGCTGCAGGCAACACCGCCGGTTCCAGGCAACACCTCCGGTTCCGTGGGGCCGGTCCAGCCGCGGTTTTGCCCCCGGCCCGGCTCGGAGGGGCAGGAGGTGCGGAGCCGGCCCCGCTGACACTAGATGGTGCTCGGCAGTTGTGGTTGGTGCCTGGGGCCGCCTGCCTGGATCCCGCCGGAGATGCTTGGCCGCTCTTTTAACCTTCCGAGCTGTTGGGCAATGCCTGCTCCAGCAGAAGTGCTCCTCCTGCCCTGCCACGGGCATGCATCGTCCCGCTGGGATCAGCTGCATCCTCTCCTTCTGCCCCGGCACTGGTGCCTGGGAGATGGGACCCCTGGTGCCTTTCAGTTCTAAGCCAGGAGACACCTCAAGAGCACCCAAAAAATCTGGCCCCCTTTTCCTAGCCTAGCAACGAGTGGAGTCTTCACCCCTTCCTCTGCCCCTCTCTAAGAAGACCCAAAATATTTAACACCTCCCAGCAGTAACTGTAGTGGTGATGTCTGCAGTGGGAAGTGTGTGTTGGCACAGAAAGGCGAAGGGAAAGGAGTGGACCAAAGAGCTGCAATGTGCAGTGGTCTGATCTAGACGTGGATGCTGCTTGCAGGAGTCTTACCCAGGCAAATTCACCCCAGGTTCCAACCCAAATTCACCCCCTATTCGTGGCTGGTTGGACTGAAAAGCTCTCAGACCACTTATTGTTGGGCATTTCCAAAGCCTGGGTCCTCCCAAGCCCACCAGCCTTGACAGACAGTTTCCACTGAAAGCCCAGAGAGAACTCATACTGCTTTCAGCAGGGCTGGGATTCCTAATCTCCCTGGGTTTCTTTTCTCCATGTATAATGAGGATTACGGTTTAATTCCTGCCTCACAAGGGGGTGCTGTGGGGATTGAGCGGGCTAAGACACTCGGCGTTGCAGCAAGGCTATTATAAACCCTTCAAGAGAGGGAGACAGAAAAACCCCACTGCTGTTTGCAGACTGCTTACAACTGGCATCAGCTTCCATTAACTGGGAGGCAATTTTCTCACCAGTTCAGATTTAATCTCTTCTCCAACTGCTGGCTCTATCCAGAGAACAGCAGGGCAGGAGTGACTATTAGCACTGAATTACCTTTTAAAATGGTGGTGTTTCCATATCTGAAGGGGTATCTCCTGTCTGTACAGTGTGTGTGTGTGTTCACATGTGTGTTCATGTAAGCATGTGGGTGGCTGTATCAGGAGAGCTCAGAAGAGAAGCCAAGCAGAGAATCAGCTCTGGAAGCCCTTTGCACCTCTGATCCCTCACTGTTGATTGCTCTGCAGACACATTATATGTGTTTACAGATGAAAAAGCAAAACAAAACCAAAAAAAACAAAACAAAACAAAACAACTGATGCTGGCTTTAAAAATATGCTCAGTACAGCCTTCTGCACTGATTCAAAATGTTTATAAACAATGAAGTTAACGTAATCAGCACTGCAGCAAATACCCACCAGGTACACGGTGGAGACAGGAGTGTCAAAAATGCATTCCCAGCTCAGAATGACAGGCCTCTGCTGTGGGCTCTTCATCAAACAAAAGCAGCTGAAAAAACCCACTAAGGAATGTTTTAAAGAGCAATTCCTCCCCCGCCTTCTACCATCCTTCCAATCCCCTCTGGTAATCATAATGGTAAAAAATAATGTAAGATATCCTTTCCCACTGAGCCTTTCAAGTGGCAGGGCTTTGCCAGACCATTGAAAGAGAGCCATTGGAAAGTGGCCACTGCTTGGGAAAGGGAGCCCAGGCACAGCCCCAGACACCAGTGGCGTTCACCAGGCTGGGGGAATTCCTGGGAATATTTCCTCTGCGGCAGGCAGCAGCCCCGAGGATGGGAAGGCAGTGGTCCCCTGAGGGCTATCCATCAGGACAGCCCCATTGTTCCTCAGCATGTGCTGTGCTCATCCCAGACCAGATAGGAGCTGCCTTCACAAAGATTTGGCAGAGCCATTGTGCCGACTCCAACCCAGCAACTGTTCAGCCTCGGGGAAGGATGTGTATCAGCTTGGCAGGGAATACCTGGTCCTAAGGAGTTGTGTCAGTGCAGAACCCTCACCAAACCCACTCCGGGCCCTCCTGCACATTGCCAATAGACCATGCTCTACCACGGTAGCCAGTGGGAAGGATCTGGGGAGAAGCAAGTGAAATGTCCTATTCCAGCAGGTTGCTGCAGAGACGTTACCTCACATGTCAGCATCAGCAGAAAACTCTTGTGCTGGCTGAGCAGCCAAAATGCTGGGAGGACAAAACAGTGCTCCACTATAAGCAAACTTTTTTTTTTTTTTTTTTTTTTTCCCCCACAGCCAAATGTTGTTTCATGCTTTAATTGCAATTTTCAAGAACTATATTAGCATGACAACTTATGTAAGTGTCGGCCAAGTAACTACACCATTTCGAGTATTTGTGCCTAAAACAGATTTCACAGAGATGTAGCGGAAGGGGATTGTCTAATTTTGGGGTCTCTGTTCTGACTGTTAGTTGCTATCTTAAAATTAGACTTCTACCATCCCTAAAAATCAGGAAACTGTAAATTTTACCCCTCCACATTGTTAGGAATTATTTTCTTTGGGGAAGGAGGGATTCCTCATAGTCCAATCCTTTGGACTATCTGAAGCACAAGGTGGGTTGGTTTTCCCTCCCTTTGCTTGTAGTGGCATATGTTTACAGCTTTATGAAAAGGATTTCTGAGCCTCAGAATGGTTCATGTGTTCCTGCTTTAACAGCAGAAAGGATGGGCAACCTATCAAACCCCTGTCCTGTCCCAGGCACCACAGTACGTGAAGTATTTAGGGCTTGTGCTCCCACGTCTCTGGCTGGGATACACTTTAGAAAGCGACTGCTGTGAGGGTTAGAATCAAGAAAACAATTGGCTAAATCAGATGATTTAGCAAAGCAGAAAGCAGCAGTACCAGTCCCTCAAAAGACATACACAGAGAGACCTCCTCAAATAAAAAAAATGAGTATGATGCAATTAAATATGTTACATATTATGATCTTCCTCCCCTAGAAATAACAAAGACTGCCAAGACAAAGTATTCTACTCCTGCCTTTCCTACTCATGCAGAAGTCCCCTTGGGCTTCACGGAAATTTTGGACTCACAAAAAGCTGCAGAGCAGGGGCCCCATGGCACTGTGTAATAAATCTTAGAAGTTAACAGCCAGAACTGTGCCAAATGTGATGGGTTTTGCTTTGCACAGGATCATGAAAATATCACATTCTGGCTGAATAAGTTAGGCCTGATGCACCAGGACTAATGGTCCTCTGCTGCTGGTGTTGGTCGTGGATTTACATTTTTGTCTCAAATGTTTGAGGACTGTTATTTGGGAGGCCAATGCCCAAGGCTCTATCAAATCTCCTCTCTTCTTGAAGGGAATCTTAATTATACCCCAGACACAGTACTGAAATGTCACCTTGCTTAGATCAAGCTGGGATCAGTCCTGAGTTTTTTATTTCTGAGACTGATTTTGGACTTGAGTTTGCAACAAACTGGGGGACAATTCATGTATTTGCTCTGTCCTGTGTCACCTGCAAGTCCCCAGAAACAGCTCTTCCTAGCACTCACAGTGAACAACTTGGTCAGTTTTGGTGTTTGCCAAACCATCACTGTTCCCAAGCAGTGCACCAGAGTGTGCCGAGGGTGAGAACCGACTTGCCACTGAAACGATAGTTGCAAAGAAGCAGAGAGTTCTCCATAGCTTGCCTGTCCACAAGGACAGGGGGTTGCCCTAGGAGCTCTGCCCTGCAGCTTTACCCAAGAGGCAGAAATCACCAGAGCAAGTTCACCAGCCCCCACTCCACAAGCAGGATGCCCAGAGGAATCCCAGTAGCCTTAAAGTCTGTGAATCTATTAACTAAACCTCATTACTACGTAATAACTTTTGTTATTTTGGAACAAACCTTGTATCTGGCTAATCCGCTTTGTTACAGAGCTGCCCATCCTTCCCTGGAACAGGAATTAACTTCTAAAGGAATTAAAAGGAGGAGGAGACTGCTGAAGGGGTCCTTAGAGGTATCTTTTTATAGCTGCTGGCTGCCCCCCTCGTTTCCTTCTCCGCTATGTGTGGTATCCTTCCCCACTGATTCTGTCCTTTTCTGCTTGCCAGGCATTGATTTTTTCCTGTGTTGTTCTAATGGAGCTTGAAATCAACATGACTTTGTTGTTGGTTGTTGTCATTGTTGTTCACATCTTTGTTTGGGGTTCAGCATCCTTGTTGAGGCCAGGGCAGCTCAAGAGCTGGCATCAGCAGGCTGAACACCTCCTTAGCAAAAGAACCACAAAGGCTCTGTCTGTGTCCACATAAAATGGGCTGGTACAAAGCACAGCAGCTCAGTGCCTCCCTCCCCCCGTGCATCACCCCTTCTGCTGATTCTGAATCCACTCCCTCACCAGTGCACACAGAATGAGTCCAGCACCAGCTCCTTCTTTCCTATCAAAACGCTCTCTATGCCTTAGGATCTACGTGCAAAAGCCTTTATAAGTGTAAATCCAGATGCCATGCTCTCTCTGTTTCACACAAGGGTTTACATAAGGTATTTCTGTACGTTTTACCACCGGCCGGGTAAGCAGCCATCGCCGTGCCACCAGCCATGGCCCAAGCGTTCCACCATCCCTAAGGAAGTCCAGGAAACACCTTCCAAGTCCACCAAACCTGGGTGCCGAGGCACAGCCGCAAAGCACCTTAGCGAACCTACAGATCGCCTTGGGCTCCGAGCTCATCCCCTGGGAACACGCCGGCCACCCGCCCAACAAAAGCCAGCTGCCACCCCCCGTCAGCCGGGGAGGGGAAGAGAAGAGACAAGGAGGGGGGGACACAAACACACAACAACCGGGGACAACCCCCGTCCATCCCGGGCGGGCAGATCCCGCTCCCCGACGGTGGATCCGTCAGGCGGCGTGTTCCCTGCGGCGGGGCAGGCGAAGGGTTAACGCTGCGCCCTGCCTCCCCGCCTGCCTCCCTCCTTCCCTCCCTCCCTCCCTCCCTCCTTCCCTCTTTCCCTCCCTCCGCGGTGCACTGACATCAGCAGCCGCGGCCCAGCGCCTCCGCCCCGCCCGGTTCTCTGTGCGGCTGAGCCAGCGAGGGAGGCAGCGGCGGCCACGCCGTGCAGCGCCGGGCAGCCCCGCGCCCCCCGCCCCGCGGCCGGGCCGGCCATGGACCGCCTCAGCCCCGCCTGAACCCAGCGCCGCCGGGCTCCCGGCGCCCCGGGAAGCGGAGGGCAGGGCAGGCAGCGGGCGGGGGCTGCCCAGCCCCGCCGCCGGAGCCACGGGACCGCCGCGCTGCGAGCGGCGGCAGCAGCCCCGCGGAGGGCTCGCTTCCCTTTATTTGTTTTGCTTTTCTCCTTCCCTCCCCTCCCCCCCTCCCCTTTCCTCTTTTTTCCCCCCCCCCCCTTTTTTTTTTTTTTTTTTTTTTTCCGCGATTATATTTTTTTCCCCCCCTCCCCTCCCCGCTCGCCCGGCTCTGCGGACGTGCTCGCTCCCGGAGGAAAGCGCCCGCACTGCCCCGCACCCGCGGAGAGGGGCCCCGCGCCCCGCCGAGCCCCGCCGAGCCCCCGCGGATGTGCGAAGCTCTCCTCCGGCCGCCCGCCCCCCCGCCGGCTTCCCTGCTGGGCTCACCGCCTCTTTGTCCTCCTGCACCGCCGGTTGTTTTCTTTTTGATTTTGGGGGCTTTTTCTCTAAGCAGACCTGACCACCACCGGGGGCGGGGAAGGTGGGGGGGCCAAGCGACGCTGCCAGACCGACCCCTGCCCATTTCTTCTAAGGAACTCTCATGGCTTCACGGCTGCAGAGAAGTTGCCGTGCATCTTGCTGGACTATCGGAGTTTGCATCCTGGTGGCCGCGCTCCTCCCAGGTGAGCCGCTGCCCGCCGGTCCCCCCAGGAGGCGGTGGGCTCTGCCGGGGCTCTGCGGGGGTCGGGGCAGCCCCATGGGAGGGCTGCGGGGTGCCGAGGGGGGGAAGGGGATGCGGGAAGGGCTGCGGTGCTGCGAGGAGGGATGGGATCGGGGTTTTTTGGGGTGCGCGCCCGGGTCTGGAGCAGGTGTGGAAACATCTGCGTGAGGGTGGGAGAGAGGAAGGGAGTCGGGACCGATTTCATCGCTGGCTCGGAGAAGAACAACACGATCGTTTGTTTTGGAAGCAGCTGCAGGCAGTGGGCTCCGGAGTCCTGGGAGCTGGGGCGGTTTGTTTGCTTTTTGGATCGAGCAACGTCTAGCGAGGCATAGCAGCCAGGCTTCCCGGGAAAGGGAGCCACAAGGCTGGGTAATGAGCACAGATGTTTCGGAGGGAGAGATGGAAGGCTCAGCATCCCCGAAATCCCTGCTTTTCTCAGCACACTCACTTCCCACGGGCTCTTTTGCCGAGCGGCTGGGCTGCTCCCAGGTTTCAGACCTTCCTTTCACTGCTTGTGCACTTGGGTACTTGATGGCACCTGATCCATCCCTTTGGTTCTCCTCCCTCCCTTTTTGTCTGTGGTCCACCCTGCAAAGAAAGAGATGGGCAAATATATTGAATCGATTTCTCCCCGGCTCATTCGACCTACCCTGACGGTTGCAGAACAGCTCGTATGTCCCCACCCCGGGGCTTTGTCCTGCCTTGGGCTCTAGCCCGGCTCTTAGGAGCTGGAGAGTGACCCACTTGGCTTTGAAAGTGCCCTGCGGGAGGACTCTTATTCTGCTCCAGTGCAGAATGGGTTAATGCCATCCTGGAGGGCTTTCCCCAGTTGTCTGTCGGAGATGTGGAAGGGGGAGCAGCAGTCGAGGTTTACAGTGCTTGTGAATGTACTGGGAAATGCAAATAGAACCGAAGTTTGCCTCTCTGAGGGTGGGCACCTGGTGGCTGAGTCTGGAGTGTATGGCATTGGGCACACGTGCCCCCCCCGGGTGGGTATCCAGCCTTCTGCAGGGGTAAGAGACAGCCCGTGCTTGCAGGAGGAGTGGGATCTGCATCTGGAGAGAAGCTACAGAGAAGGGAGGGTGTAATTGCTTCTCCTCCTTCACTCATTGGACTGGGGCAGCATCCTAGGAGAGCATCCAGGCTGGCTGGGCTGTGACTCTGGGATGTGGCTGCAGTTAGCAGGGTCTGGGCCAAAGGACTGGCCATTAGGGCAGATGCCAGGGCCCAGGGTTCCCTGGTGCTAGCAATGACAGGGATGGCAACAGCCAGGACATGGGACATCAAGAGAGCACAGGGACTAGACGGTCCAGCTAAAACAGATGACAAAGGTGAAATGGGAAACCAGGGAGGCTGTGAGAGGGAAAAGGTTAACAGTGTTGAGAAACCAGGTCTGGGTCTACCTCTGTGTTCCTAGGACAAAGGGATCTGCTGTGCATTGCAAAAAGAGGTGGTGGAAGGGACAGCCTCAGGCTCACTGCACTCCTCTGTGCTTCCAGGCAGGTGCCTGGCTGAGCTGTGGCTCCTCACAGAGTCCCAGAATTTTCCATGCCATTCTTCACCTAGTCTTCTTATCCCTCCACCAAGCAGCTCCATGCAGGAAACCTTCCCCACAACCACTGGGAAAGGCACTGGAGGTGAAGTAATGCTGTAGTGATGGTTTATGCTCCTCCAGTCCCTTCAAGAATTGCTTTCTCTAAGGAGACACACAGACAATGGACCTGGGGCAGCCTGGCATCTCACCTCATCCTGCCAAGAGAGAGAGTTTTTTTCCCCTACTTATCCTATTTTCAGCTGTTCTCAAGGCTTTGCTGCCAGCAGTCAGGCAATCTCATCTCCTGCAGTAGCCTGGTAGTTTGTCTTGCACTGCCCTGCTGACAGCTCTGCCAGGATAAGCCAGTGGTGCATCTCGTGGTGCCTTGCCAAGCAAAGGGTGCAGCCAGCTCTGCAATGCTCCAGGAAGATAATCCTTCCCAACCCTGTCCATGATCACCGAGTACCCTCCAGCCTGTGTGGGCGAGACTCTTGGCTGGACCAGTTTAGTGGTGGATGCACCACATTTGCAGGAATGACTGATCCTATATTACATATTTATTTATTTGTTAGTTTCATTCATTTGTGCATTTATTTGTGCTGTGGATGCATCCCAGAGCTGCAGGAAAGGACCAGCGAGCACAATACTGTGTTAGATGCTGCACAAAGTCATAGCAGACTGACAGTCCTAAATAAACTGCAGGTCTGAATCCCATACTGAGGCAGGAAGTCCCTCAAGTTTGCCATGCCTGTCCCTAAATCAGCTGAGGATATGTAATATATAACAAGCCATATGTAAGCTTTGAATGCAGACAAGTGTACTTATCAAGGAGAAGGGGAACTTTGGTTCCTCTATTGTAAGTAAATTAGTAGCTGTGGACTTTGTTGGAAAATCTGGTTTAGTACCTAGCCTGCAAGAAGGATGAGAGGAAGTCAGGAGACACTGCTTGCTTTCTGGAAGACCTTTCATGCTCATCTGATCAATGCCATTTCATTTTGTTCCTGTCCACTTATATCACCTCTCCCTTCTGACAGTATCAGCTTTTTTTTCCTGATAAGGAAATAAAAGTGCTCTGCTCTAAAAGCTGGAAGGAGTCCCCTATAAAAATCTCTTTTACAAACTCTCTTTAATGTGATTGGCTCAATCGTCCAGAACGGATTCAATTCAGGTTTCCTGCAGCCTTCCCTACAAATCTGCCTGCCTGTCCATTTGGAATCATTAACCAGGGATCATCTCAGGCTACAGCATTAGGGCTTCAAGATATTGATATGAATAGTGCTTGTGGAAAAGCTGTGTGGTACTGGGAAGGAGAGATCCTAAGTGGCTGATCTGCAGAGGACGGGGACACTTGTGGTTAAATTTATGCTCTATGAGTCTTCACAATCTGTCTGTTTATCCCTGCCATGAAACTCAGTACAGTTTGAGTTATGCAGAAGCATTCATCTTGGGCTTGGTCTTCTGTCTGCAGATCTGGGCCTCTGTTTCCACATGCACCCCCCTGCCTGGGAACAAATTCCTGTCTGCTATCACTGGGCTACCTCTTGGGCTCTGAGAGGGGCCCATGAGTATTTCTTTGTGAAGTGCTTTGAGATCCTCAGCAGGGAGGAACTGGGGATGTTTTTGAAGCTTTGACACTGGGTTTTTCCATCCAGGCGCTTGAAAACTTGAGCTGTAGTGACCTGGAGGCCTCAAGTCAAACTTGGCTGCAGCTGGAGGGAGGGTTCCTTTTAGGGGAGGTCCAGCAGTTCTCTGAAGTGCTGGGAATAGTCAAAGTGTGTCACTGCAAGTTCTGGTCCATCTTGTACTCTACAGAGCTGCTTTAATATCCCAAAGCAGCTTCCAAAAGGCAAAAAGTTGCCGGAGTTTTGTTCAGCCTTTGGTTTGGAATCTTAATTGTTAGTTTTTTCTTTCCCTCACCTGCCTCCTCCCAAAACTCAGAAACAACAGCATCAGGCTATTTTCAGGAAACAAAAGTGTCTTTTGCTGGTATTTTCTCATTAAACCTCTCCTGTTGCAGTGGAACCGACCCATCGAGTTCTGACCTGGCATGAGCTGATGAGCTCATGGATGTGTCAGCATGGGTGAGGTGACAGGCTGCATGGAGAGCCAGCTCAGCCCACAGCCAGGAGGATGTCTGCCCCATGGCTAGAGCCAGGGGAGGACCTTGCTGAATGCTCTCTGCTCTCTGAAGCAGCAGTGTTAATCAAGCGAGAGCTCCCAGCCCAGTGCTCGTGATCCCTTTGCAAAGGGACACAGAGGGAGCAGAGGCATTGCCACATCCCGCAACACCTCTAGTGCGAGGCCAGTGCTTGCTGTTAACTGGTGGCTTGACAAGATGCCGGTGCTGGCAGAGCCTGGCACAGCTCTTCTCTCATCACTCCTCCCCTGGACTGTCCCAGCTGCAGAGCCAAGTTTACAGGGAGGCACCAGAAGGATCCTTTGGGCACCGCTCACACCTCAGCTGAATCATGAAGGGAACCAGAAGAGCTGGTTGTGCTGACCTGCTTCCCAGGCCTGCAGTTTCCACTGGCACCCCCTGCCCTCTGCTAGCCCCCCCTAAGGCTGGGGACAGTGGGAAGTGCCCACCATAATGCAGGGGAGAGCAGTGAGTGGCCACCAGTAGCCAGGGGAAGGCTGTTTCCCCCTGCAGTGCCCAGGGGAGTTGCACAGCAGGTAGGCATGCAGGGGAGGTGGTGGGGCAGTGCCAGGGGAAGGGTTTTTTTGGGGAAAAGAAGGAGTCAGGCTGCCTGTACATGCTGCAGGGATGAGTTGGGAAGTCCTCGGGCAGATGGCCTCTGAGAAAAGGTTTGCAGCTTGCAACATCATTGCTGGAGGTGCTGATGGCTCTAGCTCAGTCCTTTGCATGGGCCAGCGATTGGTGCAAAAAGCAAAACATCAGAGAGGGACAAAGCAACCCCTAGAGATTCTCTTGCTTTTTCAAATCCATCAGATCAAATCAGGGCAGCTCTGATGCAGGGTGAATTGGTGCTGCCAGCCACTGGAGCTGGGACCCAGTGTGCATCTGAGACACCTTTTCTGTTAATTACCAGAGCACAGCCATCCCAGCACAGAGAATTCAGAGCTCTGCAGTGAGGACTCCCTAACCCAGATTACTGTTTCAGGTGAAAATTTGTTTAACTAAGGAATGAAAAGTCTCATGATACATCCCCTTGCTTTCCTCCTGGCTGCTGTTGAGCTGCAGATATTCTCCTGGTCTTACAGATTCACTTCTCCCAGTGAACGTTTAGCCCAGACTTGATGCTCATGCCCTCCCAGCTTGGTTTTCAAGGGTTACCCCTCGGCTCCATTGCAGAAGAGAAACTCCTGCCTAAGCTGCTCAAATGCAGAAGCATCATCCATGGGAAGAAAGACAGTTCCCTCTTAGTCTGCAAGCGAGAGCCTGTGGCAGCCAGACAGGCACCTCTCTGCCCTTCCACTCTGCCACCATGCTGTCCTGCATTTACAGCCTGCTCTCCATCACACATGGAAATAGGAAATGAAATTTGCAAGTGCAAGGGCTCTGCTTCCCAGAACTATGTTAATTTGTATGTCCCGTGCTGTCATCTCTGTGTGTCCCTGCCTTCTGGGGCTGATGCAGTTGTTCATGCAGGATGGCAGCATTGGCTGCAGCAGCTCTCAGCTCTGCAGCAATCCCAAGGCAGAGAAACAGCAGCTCCTGGGCATGAGAAGGGGAAATAAAGCTTCTGGCCCTTGCTGTTTGCCCAGCCCAGGAGGACAGGGGTGCCAGGCTAGGGAACCTGCTAGTGCCCCTGGATGGCACTGGTCTCTTGTCTCTTTGGCATCTCTGTGGGGTGCTGAGGATGGATGGGAGGAACTGACCCAACTTAATGAACCATCTCTTCTCCGTTCTCTCACAATAAAGCTGTCCCTGCAGGAGGTTTATAATCCTCCGTTGACATTATTTGCTGTGATGCAGGAGGAAAGCGTTTCTAAGCACTCTCCACCCAACTCTGCCTCTCACTCAGCTCCAGATCTGCCCTCCCTGGCTCTGAGCCAGCCCAGTTGGTGTCTGGTGTCCAGCACTGCTTTCCATCTTCCTCCATCCTACAGGTGGGCAGGGGGAAGAGCTTAAGGACGGGCAGGATCCTTGTGGCTCTCCTCCCCAAAAGAGAAAATATAGGGATGGGGCTTTCTGTTCCCCATCCTGGCCTATTTGCCTGTCTAACTGCAGGAAACCGCAAAGCACCTCCATCTGCTCCCAGCCATGCAGGGATGCTACAGAAGGACCTGCAAATCACATCGCTGCCTTGAAGCAGCAGCAGATACCAGATGGACCACCTGGCTATGAGACAGCAGGTGCTCCCAAGCCTGGTTAGTCAAGAGGTCTCTGTCTGCCTCCATTTCTCTTCTCAGCACTTCTCTCTCTACCTGAGGAAACCCCATAGCAAGACAAGAGGGCACGGTCTCAAGTTGTGCCAGGGGAGGCTTAGGTTAGATATTAGAAAGAATTTCTTCACAGAGAGGGTGATCAGACATTGGAATGGGCTGCCCAAGGAAGCAGTGGATTCTCCATCCCTGGAGATATTTAAAAAGAGCCTGGATGTGGCACTCGGTGCCATGGGCTGGGAACCACAGGGGGAGTGGATCAAGGGTTGGACTTGATGATCTCTGAGGTCCCTTCCAACCCAACTGATTCTATGATTCTATGATTTTGAGTCTGTTTTTCCTTTCCCATGGAGGATCCATCCAGAGGCCTGGCCAGGGGTGACAGAGGGTCCATGCAGCCAGTGGCTGACATCCAGCTTTTCTGCTCTGGTGACAGGCAAGAGTGGTTGAGACAAAGGCTCATCTGTGTGGGAGATGAGGGGGCTGGAGCAGAGGGCTGAGTGGCCACCTGAGAGCAAAACCATCCTTGTTTTCTGTGTGAGGCTAAAGACTCAGTATCAGAACAGGTTGTTGCAGAGGAAAGTCTGCAGCCATGTCGTGTGGGTCCAGGAGGGACACTGGCCTTACAGGCATCTACTTTTTGCACTGAGGGTCCCATGCTTGGCAGAATCAGATTTCATTTCTTATCTCCTTATACTCTCTGGACCAAAGGGGATGCTGCTTGAGAAGCTTGACACTGACCATTTTCACTGTTCCTAGGAAAAACAGGCCAAGGGGGCAGGCTGAGGGCAGAGTCCTGGCTATGGACTTAGGGTCCAACACTAATGAGTAGAAGAGGCTGGTGGGACTCAAGAGCTCAAGCAGAAGCCTATAATTTGAGGCTGTTGTGCTGAGTATCCTAGCAAAGCCAGAGGTTACAAACAGTCCATGACAGGCAGGAGTCATAGACCTAGAGGCAGGTTTGATATGATAAAGAGGATTTACTTGGAGGCACAAAGTGGGAGGTTGGATAGTTCAACGGAAAGGTCAGGGTTTCCATTACTATCTTCTCCAGGTTTCTGTGCATAGCAGCTTGACACATGATGGTTATGCTGGCCCGTGTGAGATACAGTGGCAGGCAGGGCAGGCGGGGAGCAGCAAGGGAGGAATGAACCCTGCCCAGTCCTTGAAGAGTCCAAACAAATGAGCCAGCCGAGGTCTGAGTCCGGGTCCAGCAGAGTTATCGGCACAATGTGGAGTTGTAACTCACTCCTCACCCAAATCCATGGCTGTGACAGAGGCTCCCTTTGCCTTGAAACATCTCCCTGACCTCCCACAGGGCTGGGACTTGAAAAAAAGAGACTGTCGTAGTGTGCTGCAGCCCAGCTTTCCTTACTCATAGCCAGAGCTCCAGCCCCTGTGCCTGTGACTGAGGAGTGCTGGATGCTGGGTTGGGCAGGAGATGGCTGGTGCAGTAAACATCCATACAAAGCCTGCAGTCAGGAGTACAATAGTTTCACTGGAGAATTAAGCTGCACCACATTAGGGCTGATTTATTTTTAGTGAGAGGCATCTAACGTGCTTTTTTCATTGATTTTTCCTGGGCCAGATAATCAGCACTGAGACCCTTTGTAGCCAAGCCTGGAGTCACATTCCCACCAGAGTAGTTCTGCTGATGGCCTTTCTAGCCTGGAGGTGCCAAAAAGAGGGGAAATGTTAAGGATAGATGATCAAAGTCAGTTTAGGGGCTGTAGGTACACAAAAGATCACCCTTGTGATCTTTTAGGACAGGGTATTTCCTTGCTCCTCTTGCCTGTCTCACCTTACTTAGCCAAGATCTGTCTCAGTTAAGGAGCAGTGTGTTAAGGGCTGGAGCAGGAGGCAGCAGCAGTGATTTGGTGCTGTACAGCAGAGACAACGGCATGAGCTGTTCATTACTGGGCCTCTTCATCCTCTTCCCTTGTCACCAGGAGCTGCAGGAAGGGGTATTTTCTGGGTGTAGGGGAGAGCCAGGGCTGTGCCCATTTATGGTCATTAAGGATCAGGGATGTGTTGCATAGCAGCATCCTTGCCATGATATAATTTATATCAGCTGCCACAGTTTCCATTGGATACAGGACCCCTCTTGGCTCTGGAGGCAGTGCTGCTGGACACACTGGAGCTCTTTATTTCACTTGGGAATGATGAGGTCATTTCTGTGTACCGAGGGGCTGAGGCCTAGGTGGTAGGTGCTGAGCAAAGGGTAATGTCAAACCAGCCCAGGATCCAAGTCTACCCCTTGTCACAACTTCCCAGCCAAGTGCTGTGCTTGTTGTGGCATATTGGTAAAGCACGTGGTGAAAAGCCATAGAAAAGGCTTTTTACTTTTCAAGGCCATAGATGTGGAAGAGATGTTTGTGTGCACCAACACATGAATGAACACACATGTACCAGAGTGCCACTTCTCTCCTTGTGTTTGCCCTCGTGCAGGCAAGGGAGCTGCCAGTTCTCCCCTCTCCCTGCAGTGATTTTCTTGCAGTGATTTTCTGCTGTCTCCTCAGGGGAAGCAGGAGGAGGAGGAGGAGGAGGGCAGCGAGGAGAGGGGACCTGCTGCTATTGCTTGTGACATCTGCACAGCCCCTCTTGCTGCCCAGCCTGGTTGTGTGCTGCAGCTCTAGGACAGGGTCAGACCCTCAGGGCAGCAGCAGTGCCCTCCTTGCTGCAGTGCTGCGGGGCTGAGGCATCCTCTGAACATCTGCTGTGCACTGAAATGGGGGCTGGGGAGGGCTTGTGGGGAACAGGGAGAGGCCAGGAGCTCTGTGTGTGCAAGTTGTATGAAGAGACTTTTACTAATGAGGGGGCTGAGCATGCCAAGTGTCTCTCATGTGCTTGGGTTCAGCAAGAACCCAGAGAAAGTGGGGGAGGGCTTACTGGGATCTCCTTGCAGAGGGAGTGATTACAGTGTGCTCTGATCTTTAGAGGCGGCTTGTTTGGGGATTTGCTTGATGCTCTGATTTCTAATGGGTGTGCTCATGCATCCCTTTGATACAAGCTGAATAGGATGCTTTTGGGAGGATGACAGCAGTCCCAGTAAGGGGTGGGAGGGATGGGAAGGAGAGATGCTTGCGCAGAGCACAGCTTGTAAAAGGGGGAATATTCTCAGTGCCCGAGGACCCAGGAGGAAATTCAGAGCAGGACTGATTTTGGCAGGAAGAAAGCTGCAGTGGCTGGAGAGGAAGAGACTGGGTCTGGCAATTTATCTTTGGATCCTCTAGGACCCTGCTAAGAGCAAGGCTGAGAGCTCCCACATGGTTACACCTCCTGTCACCACGCAGCATCACTCAGCCTGTGATCAGTCGACCTGTGGTCGGTCAGCCAGTGACAAGATTTCCTAGATGACTGACAAAAAAAGAGCCCTTCCCACTCGCCGCCCTGTGCAGGGAAGGAAGCACTAACCAACCGATGAACAATAAAGCAGCAGACAGGAAAACTGGCCTGGTGAACCTGCACAAGCTGATGCCTGAGTTTCCCTTCCCTGGAGCTCAGGTGGCCTTCCCATGTGGGACGGCTGGGACACACTGCTCCAGAGGGCAAAACCCCACAGGAGGCTCTGCCATGGCTCTAAATCCAGGGCCATGTCCTTCAGCTGGCATCCACCAGCAGGTCCCCGTGTCCTGGTGTGCCATCCCCGCTGTGCTGGGGACATCCTTGGGCTCCTGGCACAGCAATCCAGAGTGCTGTTCCCATGAGGGTGTCCCAGCGTGGAGCTGAGTTGTCTCATCTCCTGTGGGACCCTATCCCAGACACCAAGGATGCAGGGACAGCGCAGAAGTCACCCCTCAGGATTCAGGGAAGCTGATATGCATTTGCTACTCATTCAGTTGGGAACTCAGCAAGCAATTTGCCAGTGAAAGAACCTTTATCCCCTGACTCCCTCCAGTCCTTCTGGGAGTTTGATTTCTCAGCTTACAACAGAATGATCGTGGTAGGAACACATTCTCTGGGGCTTATATTTCCAGCTATCACACTATAGAAGGAAAATTCTTTCCTTATTTCTTGGCATGGCAGGAACAGACTTTCAAAAACATACCCTGATTTTTAAATACCCTTTTCGCCTGTGGTGTAAATACTAAAATGAGTTTTTTCTCTCCCTTCTCTCCTGGAGTTTAAAAATATCGCTAGCCTGAGGAGGTGCATCTTTCAGTGAGATTTATAATGGCTGCTCTCAAGCGATGTGGAAAATGAGCCTCCCTCTGCCCCATCCAGCCTGGCACCTTCCAAGAATTTATTTCTTTTATTTGTGTGAGCCTAAGAATACTTAGAGGCAGCATCTCTGCCCGAGCACTCTAATTATTTAAGTTTTGTTTATGGCCAGTCTCTGGGGAGCTGAGTAGGTCCGGGCTGCTGATCCTTCCCTCCTCTGGATAATTCAGCCCTGCATTACTGCCGTTTGATAATGACCAACAAATCACAGATGCTGTATCTATTGCCTGCTATGTATCACACAGGCTCCACAAATTCACTGAGCCTTTAGGGAGAGCTGTGCCTGGCCTCTCCCTGGCAGAGAGCAGTGAGCAGGATGTGGGCAGGGGTTTGTAAAAGTCACCATAGCAGGGAGCTTGCCAGGGCAGGGGCTTTTGCACAGCACCAAATGTGGCAGGGATCCTGACCTAGCTGAATTAGATGCTAGCTCAGCTTTGCTTGTAGCAGGGCACAGCAAGAAGCTCTGCTGTCAGCCAGTGTCCAGCTCCACAGGGAAGCTGTGGCTGCCTCTGGACACAGCCTGACACTGCACCTCCTTCCCTCAGCACCTGCTCCACCAGCATCCCTCCATCCCCATCTGTCTC
Organism: Phaethornis superciliosus; assembly: GCA_023637945.1. Taxonomy (NCBI): domain Eukaryota; kingdom Metazoa; phylum Chordata; class Aves; order Apodiformes; family Trochilidae; genus Phaethornis; species Phaethornis superciliosus. The sequence goes on from JAJQWJ010000027.1 coordinate 5,126,279, forward strand.
CTTGCTGTGCCTCGCCAGGTCCCTGCTCAGCTCAGGGCTGAGGTTGGATCTCCCCTTGAGCTGCTTGGCCAAAGACAGGCCAGAGTTTCAGCGATAAAAGGGGCTCTTTTCCCACCCCCGTGCCAAAGCTTCCCAGCTTCTGTCTGATCCACAGGAATCTGTGGTCTCTGGAGGCCGTGTGGTTGCCAGCGCCTCTGCTCCCGTCATGCTCCGTGATAAAAGGAGAGAGAGATTTTGATTATGTTATGACAAGCAACAGAGAGAGGGGGAGAGAAAGCTCCACTCCGCCTATTGTAATTCCAATTAGCAAGGGTAGTGTGGCCAAAGCCTGACAGCTGTATTGATCCAAACTTTGTATGGGGAGAACCTATAATGTGGTTTTCAAAGGTCCCTGGGGCACGGGGCCAAGTACACGTGCAGCTGTGGGGCAGGAGTGGAGGAGAAAGACCTGTTTATAATGGAGCACATGAACAGGCAACTGCATCAGTCCACCATCTGAAATGCCAGAGCCAGCCTGGCATCTAAGGTCTCTCTAGGGATGGATTTGCCTCAAAGTCTGTGCTGTAAAAATTCCCTTGAGCCCCTTAGGACTTCTTTCTACCCACGCGATCAAGCAGGTCCTCTTGGTGTGCATATGGAATGAGTTCATCAAGACCCAGTTTCTTCTCTAGACAGAGTGTACCCAAGTAAAATCAACCAGCAGTGCTCTCCCTGCTGGGGAACAAAAGCTCAGGGCTGAATGGGAAGCAAGGAGGAAGGGGGAGTTTCCCTCTTGAGCTTCAAGGCAACTCCTGAAGGTCAGAGCTGAGGCTCGCTGGCAGAGGCTGTGGGCAGGCAATGCTTGTGCAGATGCTGTCTCAGCTGTACCCTTTCTGCAGCTAAGGGGAGGACTCCAATTTGCAGTTTTGCTGATATTGATCCGAGACCTTTCACTGGCTCTAAACTAATTTTGGAAATAGAAGACTAAAATAATTATTTTAATATATATATTCTTTTTTTTTTTTTTTTTTTTTTTTGTAATTTTGACATCCCAAGTGCTGCCGTGCTTGTGGACTACCTTATGGTACCTCACTGGGAATGGAAATATCTGCTGCCTCACACTGACTTCTACCAGGCATGAATCAGCTTTTACTCAAAGGGAAAGAATGGCCTGGAGGTGATGGCAAAGGCAGGCTGAGCTCAGAAGGGCTGGCATCATTTCTTGGCTTTGCCACAAGCTCCCTGGAATATCCTTGGCCAGCTCACTTCACCTCTGTGTGCCTTTCCTTGTCAAAAGCTGCCAGTAGCAGTCCCTCTCTTTTCTGCTCCTATTGCCCTGTCTGCAGGGTGCCTTGCACAGCTGAGATGCTGATGTTACTCCTCACAAGCAGGAGACCATTTACAAAGCACAGGGGAAGGTGATTCCCCTGGGGTTTTTTGTCCTTTTTCATAGTGACCTGGAGCAAACAGCTCTTTGCCTGGTGACTTTAGAAGACAAAAATTTGTTTTGCATAGAATGATCTAAAAATGTTCTGTCAGTGAAAACACTGGACCCAGTTACTTAACTGCTCTTAGTGTGTGATGTCTAGGCTGAAATGAAAGTGGGTGAACGTGGTCCACTGACTTCTCTGTGTGTTTTGATTCAAAGGCTCTTGAGTTCTCACTCCACTATTACTGCATTTGGGTCAGCTCTGGTTTCCAGTCGCTATCTGGGAGTGTAGCAGAGAGGTTCCAAGCAACACCCTGACTCTTTGCTGGGCAGGGCAGGAGGCAGTGGTCCATGTTGTGCCCTGACCTTGGTAGATTTGCTGTGAATGATGAGGCAGGAAGGATGGCTGCACGCTGGGGACTGTCATCTTAATTCTCCAGGTACCTGCAGTGTGCTTTTCCTTTGCCACTAATTTCCTAGGCAGCTGTGAGCAAGTTTCATAACACCTGAGTTGCCCCCCTGTAAGGTGCAGATAACAGCAATACCCTGCCTGTTGCATGAACAAGCACTTTGAAAACTCTGATGCTTCCAGAAGAGAGGGACATGGCAATGCAAACCCAGACCCTATGAGCCACCCAACATCACATGGTATCAGTTATTGTTGCCTGAGACAGCAGATGGATTTAAACAAGTGTCTTTATGCTAGAAAAGCTTTCTGGTCTATCTCCTGGCCAGATTATGATTTTAGCCAGGTGCAGAAGTCTACGGTATTCCAAGTCCGGGGGAAACTTCCCCAGGAAGATGTGTACCCCAGCAAACCCTTTCTTTTTGTGGCCAAAGCTGCAAGATGCATTGAAGGAAGGAAAGGAGATTCATATCTAAGCTCTCTGGAAGCTTGGAGCTGGGACACAGCAGCTCAATATAAAAGAAGGGAAGCAGCAGGCTCAGCAATTGCTTTCTGCTTGCCTGGGATCTGTCAGCATCCCCCTCCTTACCCCTCCTGCCCCCGTGTGTCCCAGAAAAACAGGCTGGGAATGTTTCAGACTGGATGAGTTATTACAAGATCTGGTCAGGACAGAGAGAGAAATGGAAAGTTTAAAGTTTGATAATTGTTAATTATTAGCCAAGCTTCCCATGAGACTTTCTGGGAAAAAGACATGCCTCTCTTTTGCAAAGGTGTTTCGTGGACCATTAGTCTCTGTCCTGGCCATGCTAAGTCCTTTCTTTCTGCCTTCCTTCTGTCTCCACTGGGATTAATAAAGAGCTGCTGGGGAGCATCTTATCTTGCAGCTGAATAATGTTTGTTATACAGGGAGGGGAGGCAGCTTTGATCCAGGAAAGAAAGCAGAGGGAAAAAAAAAAAAAAAAAAAGATGGTGTATTGGGGCAGGGGGAGGGTGTGGGCCAGGCTGGGCTGTGCTGGTGTGTGGGAAGCATGGCTGCTCCTGCACCCAACCTGTTCTGCAGAGAAAAGCTGTGGGTTTCCAGGGCTTGTCAGGCCGGAGAAGAAAGGGCTGAACGCGAGACGCTGGGGAGAAGAAAATCTGGGAACCCCTCCTGAAGGAGAGAAAGCACAGAAAAAGGGTCCTATGGACAACCCCCACCACACCTGGGAGGCTTTGCAGCCTCTCAGAAACTGCTGCCTTGGCACAGATCTCCCTGGCAGGGTGCTGCTGCCCGGCAGGTCCCTCTCCCCATCTCTCACCAGCAAAAGTGTCCGCATCCAAGCTGGCACCAGTGCTCTCTCCAGGAGCCCGGAGGCAAAGGGCCACACCTGAGAGGCAGGACCGGGCTCTCACTCTTCTCACGGGTGTGGGCTGGGAGCCGGTTGGGCCAGGCTGGGCCCCCCGAGGCCAATATCTCTGTGCCAGGGCCACGGGAAAGGGAGCAGCTTGGCACAGGAGTGGCTGGCAGGAGGAGAAGCCACTGGTGTTAGGCAGGAGGGGGTTCAGCTCCCCCTTCCCCATGCAGCCTCCCAGCAGACTCATCTCTCCTGCTTTCCATCCCCAGCCTCTTCTTGCCTTCAGCCCCCCAAAACACAGCTTCCCAGGTGGGAGAAAAGTTTCTGGGGGGAAGAAATGCAGCTGTCTGCCCCCCGTAGATCTGGGGGTAGGAACGCAATACTCAGCTTTGGTCCATAGCTAAGGAAGTTGTGACAATGGTGGTAACAGCTCCAAACGTGGTTCTGGAGCATGAGTGTTGCTTTGTGTTTTCAGAAGAAAAGGGGCCTGAACAGCTGAGATATTTTGTTAAGAGCAACACAGGTGGCTCCTATGAGAAAACTCAATTTTTAAATTTTTTTTCTTTCTTGCGACAGTGTTCATCTTTAGCCCATGTTTCCCCATATAGAGTCCTTCACCTTTACAGGCCCAGACAGCTTTGTAGACTTTGAAATGTAGTTTCACACTTGCTGCTTTCCCACAGAATGCAAGCAGTTATGGAGCTGACCACACCAAGCTGTACTGGGTTTGCAACTCACTCAGCAAATCCTCTGAGGAGAGGTCTGTGCTCCCAACACCCTCTTCTCCCCAGGTGCCTGGGGCATGCATGGCTGCTTCTCTCAAACACACTCCAGAAGAGTTGTAGGTATCTCCAGGAGGGCTCAGATGTTGTTTGCCTGCTCCACAATCCCACACCACGATCCCATGTGGACAGGCTTGACTGGTAATCCACAGGGAGATTAGTGGCTAAATTTTATTCTCACCCACCTTGGTCCTCATCTCCAGTCTGCTCAGATGGATCCATCTGAGACACCTAGCAAGCTGTGCCACTCCCTTCCCATTGCTCTGCAATCCCCCTGCCTAAGGGAGAAAGCTTTCCTAAGGGCAGCCCTGGAGATGCTCCATCCAGATGCCTGAGAAAACTTGGCTCTTCCCATAGCCCGGGAGGTCCAGATCATGGTGGATCTCAGAAGGTCCATGGCCCTTAGCCAGGGATGGATGTCCTTAGTGTGGATGTCCTTCCTTCCCCTGAGGTCACTCTGAGGTGGCACCAAGCCTGTGACTGTCTTGCCGTGGCCAGAGGAGGAGGAGGGAGAGAAGTGTGAAGGTTGGGACCTCCGTGTCCCTCCAGGCCGGGGGTGCCGCGGTGCCGCGCTTTTCCAGTTGGGATTTGGCTCGCCAGGACCATCTGTTCCTTTAGGCCCGTTGCCATGGCGACGGGGTGGCTTGAGATGGGGGTTTCACCAGCAGCACCCAGGGATGCTGGGAAAAAAAAATAAAATAAAATTCCAGCAAGGAAAAGTCTGCCCTTTCTTTTTTTTTTTTTTCCTGGGCAGAAATGAAGAGGAGAGGGAAGGATCCTGCCAGCCGAGGCTGTGGTCCTTCCCTCCTCCCCATCCATGGCTGTCCTGTCCCCAGGCCCCTGCTTACCCCCTTTTCCTTTCCCATCTCTCCCGTTTCCTCCAGTTTGGGTCTCCTATATGTACAGTTTCTGACCCAGGGAGAAGTTGTTGTGGCTGTGACCATGTCCCCGTTTGCTGTTGGGGATTGGTGGCTCTGGGTCTTGAGTGCTCCTGATGCTTTGGAGCTGCTTTGGTTCGTGCTGACTCTCAGCCCAGACAATGGGAGCAAGATTTTAAGGTTTCCTGCTCTCTGGGCCGTGGTTGGGCCCCTCCTCTCCCTATGCAGAACTTGTGGCTTCATGGGAAGGTGTTTTCTGGTGAGCAAGTGCAGACTGGCTGAGATCTGGTGGTGGGGGGGTAGACATGACCTGGCCTCCTCTGCCTCTGCACCCACTTGAGCCCAAGCCCTACAAGGAAGCTGAGCAGATCCCCTCCTCCTGCCAGGGTATGGAACCAAGAGGAGAATGTGGCAACTGGATGTTTAATGCAAAGAGTCACCAGTCAGACTGAGCTACTCCCAGTCTGTCTAAATAAAGCTGCAACAGAGAGTAAGCCTGGTGAAAACTGGGACCTGCTATTTGTGTAGCATGGCTGCGTGTGTTTCGAGTGGAAATTGATTGGGGGAAAAAGCAAAAGCAAACCAAAGAGGAAAAAATAAATAACTCCCTGCTTGTAGACTGCAAGATCTGGGCTAATGTGTGACAGACGAAAATGAAATGAATGCAAAGTGACAGATTGACAGAAAGACAGACATGTTTTTGTGCTCCCTTAGCATCCTGATAGAAACAGAAGATAATGTGTGTTGTGAAGGACCTCAGGAGGTCATCTGCCTTCTTTCTGAGGTGGATGGGAGCGCTAAACACCCTCTGTCAGTAACTCAGTGCCCCTTCAGGTTGCAGCAGGGATGCTGGGAGGCTGCTCTGGCTGGCAGGGTTTGCAGGGCCATGGCAGACAGACCAAGCCCAGGGCAGTTCCTGCACACTGGTTGCAAACTGATGGTAATAGGGTCAGGAGTAATGTGGCCCTGAGAGGCAGGGTGTCAACAGGCAGTGAGTAAAGCAGTAGCAAGCTTTGGTACCTAAACAAGGTACCAAAACACAGAGCTCCTTTTTGGTGTGACACCTGCTGGGAAGGCAGCCTGAGGTTTTTGATGATGAGGCTTTCTGTTTGTTTCTACTGAACCTGGGGAAATTGGATCGATGAAGAGAGGTCTCACTGTGTACCTTCTTGTTGGAGTCCCGCTGCACTGGCTGTGCTCCCAGCCAGGAGATTTTCCCATCTCTGGCTCTACCCCAGCACTGAGCATGTCTCTGGATGTGTCTGCTCCCAGGGCAGGAAGGGAATAGGAGGCATTTGTTTGCTGCTCTGAAGATAAGTCTTAGTTTCCCAGTGAGAGCTGTGGGAAATAGAGGATCAGACCTGAAGCTTCTCTGACCTTTTATTGGGACTTGAGGAGAGAAACCAGGCCCTTGTGAGAGCAGAGCTGGCTTAAAGTCACCTTTCTCTCCTCCTTGTATCCCAGATCTGAGTACAGCAGGACTGAATGTCACCTGTTCCCGTGTGACTAACGATTTACAAGTGCTCATCCTACTTTTTGTTTGCAGAGCCAATGCCCTTTTCCTGTTGGCTCTGCCCTCCCTGCAGTGGGGAATCAGCATATTCTGGTCTTCAAGCTTCTCCCAGATTTATGAGCTTGCTCTTCACCTTGAGAGTAAGGCTTCTTTGCCCTGAGAAAGCTTTGAAACCCAAAACACCAATTGCTGACTTAAGCAAACACCATTGATCCGCCAGCAAGTAAAATTTCTTTCCTTTTCCTTTTTAGCGTACAGGTTGTTGAGATTTTGTTGTTGTCCTTTCTGTATTTTAGTTTTCTTTAGAGACGTGAGTCCCAAAGTGTTCTGAGCAAAATCAATGTGATTTGAAAAGAACTTATTGATAACACTGGTGGGGAATATCTCCTCCTTGCCAGAGACCAACAAAACCCCCACAAAAAAACTGCTCTCGGTTTCCTCTCTCCTTGAAAAGCAAGGTTCTTTAATTGGCTTTTAATCTGGGGAAGAGCTGTTTGCATTGAATTGGTAATAGGGGATAATATCTTTCCCTGAGTGATGGGTTATTTGATCTCTCTGCGTCAGAAACCTGAGCATATGTCTGTGAAATCAGGAGGGGCAGGGGGGGACACACCAGGGCTGGCTCAGGGCCCAAACAGGAGCACAGCTGCTTTTTTTATTTCCAATAATAATTAGAAATAAGATGGGGAACAATCACCTTTTGTCTTGTTGCTCCAGGGCATCAAATGATAGTGGAAGCCAGGGAAAAGCCTTCAAAGACATATATAGGGCATAGGAGGGGTGTTAACACTACCCAGCCACTTAATGGGACAAAGCCAAGCCAGACCTGCAGGCTGCCCCACCTCAGTCTGGACTTAGCAAAGCTTCAGCTCAGGGAAGACTGCAAATACCTGCCCGAGCAGATACACAGCAAGGACAGCAAGATTTTTTTTTTTTTTTAATCTCTGTTTTAAATCTCTGTTGTGGTGTGATCAGGTGTTTAAGAGAGCTGGAAGAAATGGGCAATCTTGACATGAGGACATTGTTTTGACCTTGGTTCCCACTGCTGTCCTACACTTGTACCCGAGCTGTTGCAGAATCATATCAGGCCATTCCCCCTTTTCTTTACCATGTAAAGTAAGAGGACTCAACCCTTTTCCTGCACAGGGACAGACACTGCAGCAATGGCAGCCTCCTCATCCTCTGCAGCTGCAGGCTCCCGGTGCTGGCTGGGAGCAGCAGTCCCACCATGGGGTCTGTGCCTCCTGCACGCACTCACCTCCTCCTGTGTCTCTAAATGTCATTGTCAGGCCTCTGCTGAGCCCAAACTGGGCTTTGAAAAGGGGATGAAAGGCAGACAAATCAGGCAGTCACCAGCTTACCCTCTCAGAGTGGTATTTGCTCTGCAGGCATCACCAAGGTTTTGTAGCGAGATCCAAAGTGAAGATCATTGACGTCACCCACCCGTGGATTGGGATGTTCACTCATGCAGTGGAGGGAGGAGAGGAGAGGAAGATGCTGGGAGGCATTGGGGCCTGGGAGAGAAATGCACTGGGGCCCTGAGCGCTGAGCCCAGTGAAACGTGCTCTTAAATGCCTCCTGGCTTCAAGCTGACTCAAGCACACATGGGAAACTTGTTGATGGGGATGACACCGTTCATTCCTGGCTGGTTTTGTTTGTTTTGTTTTGCTTCTTGCTGCTGCTGCCTTTGGAGCAATAAATAGCTGTGGATCTTGCTTGTGGTCTGTGCAAAGTAGTTAATATTTAATCAGAGGTCTGAAGCTGTATTTGTTTGGTTGGCAAAACATAAAATTCTTTTTTTTTTCCCAGTTTTTAAAGCTAGGCAGATAAGGCCAGACTTCCCAAAAAGCTCAGGGTCAGCTTTTGATTAATTAATTACTTTATGATAGTAACTGCCCACACTTGGAGTCAGCCAGAGAACTTAATCCCTGCCTGATGGATCCAGTCCCTCTGCAGAGCAGAGCTCTCAGGTTGGATCCCAGTTGCTCCTGTTTGCAATGTTTCCATGTTGACTTCTGATCGCTGTAGGAATTTGGCAATCCATGGGGTTCTCCAGTATATTTTGCAAAGCCAGGTCTCAGGATTATCATCCCTTGAAACTGAGCAGTGGGATGGCCATGACTTAGCCAGGTGGTGTTTTCATTGTGTAGGAGGGCATGGTTTATTTGCAAGAAGGACCAAGCAGGAGCACGTTCGCTCTGCTGCCTGGTGATCAGGACATCGTGCCTGCTAAATCCCAGTGATTCTATTTGATCATGAAATACAGCAGTCCACTTTCAGGGGCCATTGCCTTGTCAGGTCTTGTTTCTGAGTGTGCAGGGCTTTGTGTGCTGGCCTGTCAGTGCACAGTTATGTAAAGGACTGAGACCTTGGTTCTGACCCTGCTGATGAAAACTCTCCCTGCTGGGGCTGTAGCACAGGGCTGACTGTAGTGGAGCTACCTTTGGGAGCAGCCTAGGGAGTGGCTGGCAAGATGGGGAGCAGGGCAGTTACCAGGGATGGGGAGTTGTTGGGAAGTGGGCAAAGTTGAGGCTTTCACATCTGGCTAATGGTGTTGAGTACCTGCTTCCTGCTGCCTTTGGAAAGGAAGCTGACTGGGACAGTCAGACTATGCCAAACACCCTCTGCCATTTATTGGCCCATTTTCTCCTCAACCAGTTATTCAAGCCATATAAAATGCAATGGTCCATTGGAAGCCAAGAGAAAACTTAGCACACTTTAGAGACCCAGCAAGCTGGTGTCATGTCTCCTCAAGTGGATGAAGCGTGGAATTCTGCTCAGTTTGAGACAGATTTTTCAGTCTCTTATTAATGTTTCTATTGCTGGTATCCTGAGTCTCAGGTTCTATACAGGTGTAAAAGGAGGAGCTGGTAAGAGGTTGTGAAGGTCATATGGAACTTTTCCAGTGTGTCACCTTGCACTGGCACAGTGTCCAGCAGCCCACTGCCCTTTTCTGCAGGGGTTGCAAGGGGGTGCAAGTGTTGCAGGATGGGGTTAATGCTCTGGCAAAGCATCCTTGGTTCTGGCCAGCCTGCTGAGGTGGAAATGAAGTGCTAAGAAGTGAACACCACAAAATATATACCTCCGCACTTTATGATGCTGATTTTCAGTTTCAGCAGCTGTTCCATTCATGTACTCCAGCTTCGGGGGAGTCAATGAAAAATAAACCGAAGGAGCAGGATCGGTGTCGGCTCATCGGACATTTCATGCCTGGATTTTCTCTCCAATTTGCCACGGGCGGCGGGATCTAACCGGGAGCTCTCATTAGCATAGAAATGCTGTTGGTTGCAGGGAATTCCTGGCCCCATCCTTTGTTCCTGCTGATGGCAGGGATCAAACCTCCGCCCAGCCCACTCGCCCCCTCCCCCAGCACACCCGGGGCCGGTGCTGCCGGGTCGGGCCGGGCCGGGCTGGGCTGCTCCAATCCCTCTGCTCCCTTTTGCGGTGCCCTTTGTGCGAGGGGCCGGGCCAGGGGCAGGGGCCGGGTCCCTTCTCCTCCTCTGGGCTGGGGGGTTTGGTGCCCGGGCGGATCAGCCGGCACACAGCAGACATCTGCAGAGAGCAGGGAGAGGGGGTGGGGAAGGGCTGCTGCCTTTTGGTGGTGGTGGTTTTACCTTCTGTGGTCAGAATATGGCAATGGGATGTGGCCATCCTTGTGGTTTGTTTTGTTGTTTTTGTTTTGGTTTTTTTTCCCTTTGCTTCCTCTTGCCTTGTCCTCTTGCCTCCCAAGACAAGAGGGCATGGTCTCAAGTTGTGCCAGGGGAGGTTTAGGTTGGATATTAGAAAGAATTTCTTTACAGAGAGGGTGATCAGACATTGGAATGGGCTGCCCAGGGAAGCAGTGGATTCTCCATCCCTGGAGATATTTAAAAAGAGCCTGGATGTGGCACTCAGTGCCATGGGCTGGGAACCACAGGGGGAGTGGATCAAGGGTTGGACTTGATGATCTCTGAGGTCCCTTCCAACCCAGCCAGTTGTATGATTCTATGATTCTCTGATTCCTCAAAGTACGAGGGAAGAAAGCTTGGCTTAGCCTTGCAGAGGGGAACGTCCTGCTGATTGGGGTGCACAGGAGAGGAGCACTTTGAGCTGGAGGGTTTGATTAGGGAGAGAGCTCCTGTAATGTCCCTGCTCTTATTCCTGGTCTAACCACGTTTTGGTTTTTTTTTGGCAGCAGACCTCGCATCTTTCTGCTTGTGTTTTTCCTAGTGAGAAATTGAAAGCAAGGTAGGGAAGGACAGAGTCACTCAGAGGATGTAAGATGTGATGGAAGATGGTGTAATGGAAGAGACCTGGTGGCCCCACAGTTCTCTTCCCTTCCTGCTGCTAAATGGATGCTCCCCTTGAGCCCCTCGACTGACATGGGAAACATTGACAGGTCCTTGCAGCACCAGCCTGCCAGTGCCTTCTCCTCTGCAACAAATACATCTGGGTTGCCACTGGCTCTGTCTCATAGACTGGTTGCGCATGAAGGGGTGGGGAGAGAAGAGGCCAAGACTCATTTTACAATGGCTGTATCGAGCATTGGGCCAAAATGCATCATATTTAAGTGACGAGTCAGGAATCTAATCCCCAGGCAGTGTCAGTTTCCACAGAGGGGTGGTTTGTAGAGGGAGAAGGAAAAAAGAAAAGTGCTTTGCTTCAAAATTTGGGCAAGAACAAAGCTGCCAAGGAGGAGCTGATGTTCCCTTGTGGCTCATGAGTTGGGCTGTCCAGGGTTGACCCAGTAAGGAGACAGCACTTCATAAGCCATCTCTGAAAGGAACAGGCTCTTGTGAAATGGGGTCTCCAGCTAGGCAGCTCCTTTAGAAAATCTAGGCCAAGGACTCCTGGACAAGTGTTTAGAGTGGTTTTTGGGTAAGCTGCTGAATGAGCAGAGCCCTCTCTCTGGGCCAGGTCAGTGAGAACAGCTTGATTTCCCTGGGGTTAGGTTCCTGCAAGACCCTGCTTTGACACTGGATGAGAATATGGAGCTAATCATCCAGACTCCTTCATGTCCAAAGAAATAAATAAGCACTTTCAGGCTAAGGTTCATTCAGCCCAAGGTAGATTTCTTACGCAGACTAGGTGAATTATGCTGTAGAAATTTCTCCTAATTGACTCTGCAGTTCCTGCAGACAGCTGGCTAGATGAAGATGTCTGCACTGTGCAGCATGAGCTGGGATTTTCCATGAGGGGGGCTGCTTGTTGTGCAGGCAGTTTCTAATCCTCTCACCTTTCTGCCACTGCAACTTTAGGAGCCATTTCAGTCACTTGGCATCATTTTCTGGAGATGCTAAGGAGCTTTACAGAGTGGAAGGTAGCCCCTTTTCTTGGAGCCTCCTCCCCTTCCCTGCTTCTCTCAGTCACTGCTTGTGCCTTCCTACATTTTTTAGTAGTCTGTTTGTGTGACAGGAAGAGAAAACACAGGGATGGGAAATTAAATCTGGAGAATAAACGAGAGATTTATTAATGCATTAATATGACAGAACTAATTACTGTCTCTTCAAGATTCATCTCCTTGCCTGCATTCCCACATGCCAGTGACTTGGCCCCAGGAGTTGCATTACTGCAGCAACAAAGCTGAGAAGAGACTCCGGAGGGCAATGAAGAGCAAAACACACATCTGGGGCAGGCAGGGCACAGCCCTCCCTGCATGGTGGCATCCCAGCACCCAGGCTGAGTGTCGGAGAAAACTGAGGATGAGACAGAGCAGGAATGACTGGGCAGAAGCTAAGCCATCACCCCCATTTCAGCTGCTTGTGCTCATTGCAAGTGATTCCCAGGACAGTGCTTCCTCTGGGACAGCAGCAGGAGTGTTGCAGAGGACAATCCAAGCCAAGTGACCTGGCTGCAATGTGGTGTCTGCACTGCAGGAATTACTCTCCATTCACCTGGAGGAGGAGTCGACTCTGAAAGCTGAAGTCTCCTGAGTGCATCTGGCAACAGCTTATGTGATGCTTTCAGCTGCTGGGGAGGCCTTGCACTCCTGTTTGCACTTCTCCTCTTATTAAGGTGTTATTTGACACTAGGATAGGCAGGATCCTGCAGTCCTTAGGGATGCTGGAACATGCTGATGAATCCCTTGGATTCAGCCTCTGGCATTTTTAATGGAAAAGCCATTTTGTTCTTGGTGTGTGCACTGGAAAATTCTTGGTTCTTTATTCTTCATCACCTTCAGTGTATGAAGGCCTACGACTCTATTTAAAACCTATTTGAACAATGGTTCTAAGGTTTCACAATGTCTTGGTGAGGTTTTGGAGGCTGTGTATTCAGTCAGTGACTTCTCTGCATCCCTCAGGATCTTTTGGTCTGTTTCTACCTCTTAGTGAAAAACAAAGGCAGCGGGTTGAGATCAGTCTTCAAACAAGCTTTCTGCATACTGCATGCTTGGGCCTGATCCTTCCTCAGCAGGCAGTAGCCAACAAGGACAGTGTGGGCTCTTTGCTGAATTGTGGCTAGAAACTCCTGTGGTAGTGCTTCCAGCTGGTGGGTGTCTGCACCCATGGTTATTAACTGCAGATGTTTCAAGGCGGGGTAGCAGGGAAAAGTTCTTGCAGTGAGATGGGATCAAGTGAGCATCCCTCAGCTCTCATCTTCCCACACACTCATCTCCCTGTGTCATTTTGCTGCTCTGAATTTCTCAGGTTGCTCTTTTTGACAGAGAAGAGCAATGCTGTTGTGCTCAGAGGTGCCCGAAGCATGGAGCAGAAGACTCTGTGGAGGGTGGGAGAAAACAAACAAACAAAAAAACCAGGAAGCGTGTGTCAGGTGCATTTCTGTGTCTTTCTGAGCTGCCACTCTGCTTCCCCTTCCTCCCGGGAAGGCAGAGCTGAGATATGGAGGGGAAGCTTTGCTGCCAACTCTTTGCCTGCTGCCCTTGACACACCAGAGGGAAATCACCCCGCTGGCAGGGACCCCAAGGCAAGCAGCTCCAGCACAGCTTCCCTCCCCCGCACACCATCCCCCAGGAGAAGGTGGGGATGCTGCCAGCAGAGCCTGGCACCACAGCTATGCTGAGCAGCTCCAGGGAGAGCCCCGGGCTTCCTTGGTGCAATACAGCCCTGGCTGAGACCCTGTGCTGGCTCCCATGAAGAGCTGGAGGGGAGCTGAAACTCCTGCTCCTTGCATCGCTGCTGAGCTGCCACACAGGTTAAAGTTTGCAAACAGAGGAGCCCAGCACCTCCTCCTTTTGTGTCAGCATCTCCTGGCTCTGTGGATGCCCAGCATCTCCTTCAGTGCAGACATCTGTTTGCAGGAGGCAGTGGTCTGGTGACAGTGGGGTGATTTTGAATGCCTGTGTGTCATCACCCCTCTGGTTGTTGGTGGGGGTTGCTCACCAAGTCACCCTGCACAGCAGTCTGTGTTTCAACAATAGATTGAACTGTAGGAGCTTTGTGGGATATAAAATATCCTGTTTGCTAGTAAGCCCCAGGATTGAAGCCCCACTTCTGCAAGTAGTGGGCTTTGGACCTAAGTGCTGCCTTTCGAGCAAGAGAAAGGTGTTAGCAATAGGAAAAAAACGGACAGTAAGGAACATGCCTTGAAGGAGCAGTTCCTCGCTGGTGTGGCAAGCCATGATCAGCTCCTGCCCTGAAGCACAAGGGCTGAAATGCTATGTTCTTCTCCTGAGCTGTGGCTAAGGGCCCTGCAGCTTGCTCACCATGAAGGGAAGGGTGACCACCACCCCTCGTTGGAGGACACCCTGGAAAGAAGCCGAGGCACAGTGGTTTGGGCAGAAGCCTCTTTCAGGCTCATTTCTCTTTCTTGGGCCAGGCTGGGAAGCAGGAGGGCAGAGCAGGCTGCAGGGGCAGGACTGCTCTGTTCTGAGCTGTGTCTTTAGGAAGGTTTCTCACTTATGGGCTGGGTGTCCCTTTTGGCTGCTTTGCTTACAGGGGAAGAAATGACACAATCAGGCAACCCGATCTTACATGTTGGGAGAGAGGAAAGGATTGATCCAGATATTCATTGTGGCTGCAATCAGCTTAGCTGTTCCCAGGATCAGGGAACTGTAGAGATCAGCTTTGGTAGGGAGACTGAGCCCCTGCTCTGTCTGCTGGGAGGAGAGCTTTTGTGTGAGCGTGAGAGATGAGTGTTAGGCTGTTGCAGCCAGATTGCTTTCCCAGTTTCCCAGCCCTCTCTCCCACTGCAGTGCCCTGCTTTTCCACCCATTGCTGTGGACAGCCTGGAACTTCCTCCTCTCCTGTTCCCTGTTGCTCCTTGTCCCATGTTTCTGGGTGACCCCCCCACCTCTTCCTATGCAGCTCTGGGCACTCTGCCTCTCCCCGTATCTCATATCTTAGTGTTCTGTTTGCTTGGTTGTGCTGTGTTTGGAGGGGCAGAGCTGAAGGAACAGGCACACAACCTGCCCACCTGTGCCTGCCAACACCTGAACACTCGTGGCTCTCAAGCTGCTGCCGTAGCCCGAGCTGAACGTGGGACGGGCAGGGAGTGAGCGTGGGAGAAAAGGGCCTGTGCATGTAATATTCCAAGTGGGGAAAATTGCCATGTTTACTAATGCTATAAAGAAGGAGGCAGGCTTTTCTCAAGCCCTGGGGCAGACAGGTAGGCAATAAAGGAGGAAAAAAAAAAAAACCACTAGAAATGAGAGCCGCCAAGCTGACGGCCCAAGCAAGCTGAAACCTGCCTGGTGAGGAGGCTGCTTCCAGGGTGGGAAGGGGCAGATTCAGTCAGGGCTCTGTGCAGTCCCTTTCTCATGGTATTGGAGCCCAAGGTTTTCAGGAAAAAAAAATGGGCTTTCAGTCTCTGGAGAGGAACTCTGCCCCCAGCCCTTAACCTTGACTTCAGGCTGCTCCAAGCCTTGTGAATCCAGTTTATGCCCAGGTTGAAATGTGAGCCCAACCCAACAGTTTCTCTCTGCAAGTCACAACCCACAGAGCTTAGAGGAGTCCCATCCAAAGCCACAGTAGGGCTAATTTACAGTGACAGTATAAAAGCAGTCTCACCTTAGCACCATGCCAGGACCTTTCACTGGTGCTGACCCATAGAGAGCCCACCAGAATGGCAACGAGAGAGAAAACCTTTTTTAGTGGATCCTACTGTGACAGTTGGATTTTTCCTCTACAGAGGGCTCATACAGCCCTGAATATCACCCCACCCCCAGACCCCAGTGATCCTGATGCAATATTTGCATCTATCCTGGATGCAGAGCAGCAGCATTAGTCCTGCCCATCCTTGCTGAGGCTGGAGAAGGGGAAGGCGATAGTTTTTCTGCACTAAACCATCCCTTGTCAGTAGGGCTGGGAGCCAGAGTACATTCCTCAACAAGCCAGCACAGACCCCCCCCCCTCCCAACCTGCACACCCTCTCCCTGCTTTGCACATCCCTGTGTTTGGGACAGCCCTTGTCTGATAGGAACCAAGCGCCGGGGACTGATCCCATGGCCCTTCTGCTTTCCCGCTGACGTTTCTACCTAAAGCTGCATTTCTGGGGCAAGTCGTAGCAGGCAGCCCAGTTTCTGGTTGGGCAGGCTTTGTTGGTGCTCTGGGAGAAACGGGGAGGTTGGCTGCAGGCTTCAGCTGGGATGGGAGCTGCTTGGTTGTGGCCTGGGAGAGGGGATGTGTTGCAACTTGCTGCCCATTGCTTCCCATCTCCCCTGTCCCCTCACAGCCATGAGACAGGGCAGTGCTCACATGTGAGCCAAAGGAATGGCTTTGTTTCCCTTTCCTTGCTTCCCTTTCTTCTATTCAGCTCCTTCTCCATTTTAAATGGTGGTTTGTTGTTTTTTGCTTTTTTTTCCCCCCAACCCTTTCTCTTTCCATCCTTCTCCCCTCTCCACTATCCTCTTGTCTTTGTTTCAGCCCCTTCCTGCATGTCTGCAGGATACCTCTGTCCAGACACAACAGATGCTGAAGGGCAAGACTGGAATTACTCTAGATGCAATCTCCATTTTGCTCAAGGATCATTAATTACCTTGATGATTAAATACAATTAAAGATCTGTAAGACCTTTCTGATATCAGAGCCTTTAGCAAGAGCAGCTTTTAGGAACCTTCACCAACAGTAAAACAAAAGGAGGAGACAGACTAGTAAGTCAGGGAATCCCAATTAAAGTCCGTGCTTAGCTCATTAACCTAATTACACATTGTGTCGTGCTGGCCTTAGCTCCACTGAGGAGGAAGAGAGTGGGGGCAGGTTAGCTACCAGTTTGCTAACCATAGGAGGTTGTTTATGTTAGATCTCTATTGTCTCTTTGGCTGGGAAAATGGCCTTTGGGGGGGATTTCTAGCTGGGCTGCGGAAGTTGGGAAGCATTTGTGCTGAGCCCTGAAAGGCAGTGTGTGTGCATGTAATGCAGCAGGTATTTCCTCTTCCCTCAAATGTCCTGTCCACCTGCGCCTTGTTCTGTACCCTGCCTGTCAGGTGACATCCCCATTGCTGGGCAGCAACCCTCCTGCCCCCAGTTCACCCTCATCCCTTACCCTTGGAAGGGCCCTGGTAGAGCTGGTGGCAGGAGGAGAGTGCCTGAATGGGATGATAGTGGAGATGAGGAGAGCAAGTCTCCAAAAAAAGGGGAAAAGGGAAGGGGTAGGTGCTGAGCATGCAGAATCCTTCAGTCAAGGCAGACTCCTTTGCTGGGGGGTCGAGGCTGAAGCACATCATGCCCCTGTGATTTGGGGGTTACTCTGCAGGGAGCCATCTGGTTAGATGCTGTGGCACCAGAGATCCCTGGCTTTTACCTCCTTCCCCTTCCTCAGAGCAGGGACACCAGGTCTCATGCAGCCTGTCCCAAGCTCTGGGGCTGGGTCCCCGCTCCCAAAGCCTGGCAGGGAGAACTCGGTCCCTTTCCCCAGGAGCTTATTCCAGTCCCTGGGGTAGGAGGAGGGAAGCTTGGTGCCTGGGATGTCCCACCAAGAAAGGGAGGAGAACAGGAACATTTGTAGGCTCTGTCTCTTGCCGAATCCAGGTGACTCATGGATTTGTGGTTTTTCCACACGAAAGTCTGAGGGCTGGATCCTGTGGTGTGCAGCTGCCTTCAGCGTGCTTTGCTGCCTACGTGTCTGTGTTCAAAGGGACAGGGAGGAGGCAGCAGGCCCTGGCATGTCCTGCTCACAAGGAGTCGAATTTGGAAAAGCAAGTCAGAGCTCGAAGAGGTCAGGGTGCGGCTTCCCGCATGGCAGGGCAAGGGAAAAGGGAGGATGCTGGAGAGCCTGAGTCCCATGGGAGCAAGCTCTGGCTCTCCTAACACCAGGGAGAAGGGAAGGAGGCAGGGAGGACGCTCCTCTCTTCAGCAGAGCAGCTCCACGTGGGGTCTGTCCATGTGAGGTCTGTGCAGCAGAGACATTGCCAGCTGGGAGCAGGCAGGTCTGCCTTGGGAACATCCCTGGATTCTCTGGGTCATCAGAGCAGGATCTGCTCTGCAGAGTGCTGGGGAAAGAGGCAGGGGAAGGCTTTAGGAGCTTCAGTAGAGGTCCAGCACAGCTTGCCAAGCAGTATGCCACGTGCAGGCTATTTGAGCTTCTGATGGGGAACACTGTCATAACCTCAGGTGACTTCACACAGGGCCAGGGCAAGCAGCTGGCAGGCAAGTGGCTGTGCCTGCACTGGGAAGAGCTTCTGTTCAGCACTGGCTCCCATCTGGGTCTCTTGGGAATGAACTGTTCCTTCCCTTCCTTCTGTCCACAGATCAACACACCCAAACACCCTTTTCTTTCCCTGTGGAAAGTGCTGTGCTGTGGGCATGTGAGGGCTGCGAGGAGACCTGAAGCCATGGGGAGCTACAGGGAGCTGGGTTGGTCTGGAACTGGGGACAGATGGGACTCAGATAGGCAACCTGCTGGGTGGGTGGGAGAGGATCCTGACAGAACAAGTCCCATTTGGTCCTGGGCTGAGCCACAGGGAGGGTGTTTGGGCTGCCACCAGTTGACTTGAGGACAGTGTGTATGAGAACAACTGTTCTCCTACAGCTTCCATAGTGGATGCCAACCTGAACGGAGACTGCAGAGGCATAAAGGTGGTCAGGATCTTTTGAACTTAAAGAAAACAACAAATAGAAAACAAGTTGGGAAGTTCAGGATGCGGGGTTTTTTGTATGTTTTGTTTTGGTTTTTTTTTCTGATTTCTTTGTCCTACTCTCTTAACAAGCTGTGTGTCAGTTCTGTGGGGTTACTCTGCTAATCCCTAAGTCCACTGCCTCTATCCCAGCAATGGCTGTTTCTGGGAATAACACACTGACCTGAAGCTCTAGGGCTCTGAGAAAGTGGCTTCTGCCTCTCTGCAGTGACAGTGATGGAAAAGCAACTTCAAACCCCACCGAAGTCCTATTTCCTGAGATTTTGTAGCGGTGTTGTAATCCAAAGTGGGAGGTTTGCAGTTGGGCTGCTTTGGGATCAGAGGCATCGCCCCAAAGCAAACAACCAACTGAATGCAGAAAAGAAGTTATCCCCGTTGCCATAAAACTGTAGGCCAGCTCTTACAGAAGAATTTAATCTAACAGAAGATCAGCAGGCAGCTTTCCTGAGCCATCCCAGCCCCACTGGGCAGCAGGGCTTGCTTTACACATTGGCCATTCTTTGGCTGGTGCTCTGCTTCCAGGTAATTAAAATGGCTTAACCCTGCAGCCCAAACAGCTGCTTGCAGATCACTTGTCTTTATGCCCAAGGGACCCTTACCTCACTGTCTGTGCCAGAGAACTGCTTAACTGGAAATTATGTTTGGAGGGTAGAAGGATTTCATTACACAGGGAAGGCAGAAACTCCAATACCTTTTTCTGGGATCAAAGCAAAAGAAATAAGGAAGGCATGAGAGAAAATATGGATTCTAGGGATGGGAAAGAGCAGAGGATTTGTAAAGCCTATAGTGGGAGAATTTGGAGTCTGCTTCTCAGTTATGCCAAGTGTACCTGGAATATTCCCAGAGCAAACAATGCAATTACTTGAGATTCACACCGTGCCAGTGAGTTGTCAGGCCTGAGGTTCAGACTCCCAAAGGGTCCTGTGCAGACTTGCATACAAGCTGTTATGCTTTCCTAAGGGATAGGGAAGCTCTGAGAGAAAAGGCCACATTCACTTTTCTGAGGACAACTGTAAACTTCCTTTTCCTCTTGGGCTTCCTGTTGCTTCCCTGTCTGAGTCCTTTACTTGAGAAAATCTGCAGCAAGAAACCCCAGTCCTTTTCTTGGTGACTGGTGAGCTCTTCTGTAGCCCACAGGGTTCAAAACACCCTAGGGCATAAGGCTGGGCTGTCCTTTCATGTTGCCTTCAGCCCTGCAAAGAGGTAATTATTTTCCATTTCAGGGGTGTTACTTCTTTCTGATGGGCTCTTTCCTGAGGAAGGTGAATCTCTTCTAAATGAAGTCTCATCTCTTCTAAATGAAGTCTCTCTATTGCCCTTTGGGGCACATCATTCTTACCCTCTTATGCTCTGTTACCTCCATCTCACTGCCTGTGTTTTGATGGGTCTGGGCACAGGGTGACTTCAGGTGCAGTCCCCATCACCTTGGCATTCTTGCATGACTGATCTGCTCGTCACGCTGTGGTCTGTTGAGGGTTCAAGTCTAAAGACCTGTTCCCTATGACTGTCACAGATTTGGTGGTGTGGCAGCATCAGAAAGAGGAGATTCTTAAGTCTGGTGCTTTTCCAGAACTAGGAGGAAACTTAGCTTTTGGTTTAATGAATGATTTTTTCATTTCATCCCATCCAGCTTGTGGGTATACTGGCAGGGCACCAGTCTGTGCCTTGCAGCATTGTTCCCCTTGCTTAGATCATCCAGGCTGCTTAGCACAGGTAGAATCCTTTACCAGAGCAGCTACATCATTTTCCAGTCCCTGAGCTTACTTTTAATGAGCCAGTTCATCTATTTCTGCATGACACTGTGCTTCTGTGCCAGGGAGACATGTCCTGCTCTGCAATGTGTTCACACAGGCAAAAACATCCCTTAAATTGGTGTTCCTTTCTTTTCTGCTGTTTCTTTCTTGAATTGGCGTTTCTTTCTGCCCACCTCTCAGAGCTTCTAGAGATAAGTCTGTTGCCAGACACAGCCCCTGAGACCTCTACCCTTAACTGAAGATTGACCCTTTGAACTCTCTAACCCCCACAGTAATAGGAGCTAATGCCATTTATCTGTATACTTATTTTTCTTTTCCTCTTTCTACTCTGTTACTCCAAACACTGAAGTATCTGGGTACCTTACTGGGAGCAACAGTTTCTGGCATCCTTGTGACAACAATTCATTTTCCACAATGGGAAAATTACAGTTCAGACAAATTAAGACGTTCCCTTCAATCTCTTTTCCCTGGTTTCCTTTTTCTTTCTTTTTTTTTTTTTTTTCTTGTCCCCAGTACTGTCTTGCATTCATTCAATGCCCATCTGGTTATTTCTGGAAGTCTTTTTCCACTGCTATTCTTGTCATTTTTTACAAAATTGGAGATGGGACTTTTTGTCCTCTTTTCTCTTCCTGTTAGCTATTTATATCCTTCCATCCATCTTCTTAGGTAGTCCAGGATCCAGCTGTGTTGTATCTGTCACCTTGGTACCTAAGCAACAAGTAAAGATGTTTCTTAACAGCTGTTAGCTCAAGCCATGGCTGCTCTAGAGCAGAGATGGCAAACAAGTGACACTTGATCTGCTCTGCAGCTTGTGAGCAATTCAAGCCCAGCTGCCCTCCCCAGAGGTGGTGAAGTGCCAAGGAGAGCCTTGGCCAGGCTTCTCCCATCCTTCTGTGGAGCACTGAGAGCCCAGGGGAGGTGTTTTTGTCTCCTAGGGATTCATTCTGCACAGCTCCTCCTTCTCTTCCTCCCTCACTTGTGTGATGGTCCTCAGCTGTTGCTGAGAGATCTTGCCCAGTTGTTCTCAGCTTTCCAAGGGGAAAATATGAATGTTCTGCTGGAAACCTGAGTGACCCTTTGTCGTCTTCATTTTTGCTCTCACCGTGGAAGCTGGCTGAGAATTTGGGGGTGAAGTCTGCTGTTAGAAATGTACAACGTTCTGCAGGAGCTCTGTCCATATTGTCGTGTCTGCTAAGAAACTGCAATAGTCTGGTTTGTGTTATCTCTGCCTCTTTTTTACCCCCCGATCTGAGAAGAACACGAGTTCTCTCAAGTAGCTGATAGCAAGTGGGAAGACACAAACAGCAGACGGAGGAGGAGGAGGAGGTGGGCACAGCAGGCAGGTGGAGGGTGGGAGCAAATCCGTCTGTGGGGAAGGAGGAAGAGACAAGGAGCCCAAAGGGACAGGTGCTGGAGCATCCATCCTGGGCTGCATCACACGCTGTGCAGGTTGGCCTCAGGCCCCAGAAAACCCCTAACCCAGGAAAAGGGTGGGATGAGAATCCTGCAGAATGAATCCAGATGGACTGGAGCGGAGAGTGGGAGATGGAGGTGGGGAGATTGACAGGCAAGGCAAGAGGTGCTTTCTTTTTGGGTGTGAGAGCTGTTGGGGAGGTCAGCTGTGGAGATGACTAAGATGCAGAATGGGCTTGCAAGTGGTGATGTTGGGCGTTTCAGAATGAGTTTCCCTTCTGCTTTGAAACAAACCGGCATTTGAAAATTTCCACGGAAATTAAATTTCAAAAGAAATCTTTGGTCTGGCGTAATCCAAAACATCCCATTGCATTACAGACAAAGCATTTTGTTCCAGTTTCTGTTCTGGTCAGTGTTTACTGTATACCATTTATATTATACAGTTTTTACTGTATACGATTTCACAGAAATGAACATCCAAAAGGAGTTGTTCTACAATGTTTTTAATGTCTTAAAACGAGAAACCTCCTTTTTTTTTTTTTTTTGATGGTAACAACTAAAACCACAAAAAAGAAACATTTTTTTCCAAGGTTAGCACAGATGATTTAAACCTTATCAAAGGCCTTTTTTTTTTTTCCAATTGAATTTTGTCAAAATCAGCACGTTCCAGTGGATAGTGTTGGCTTGAACTGAATGATTCTTTCCATCAGAAAAACTTACCGTGTTGCAAAATTTTTCACTAGCTCTAATTTTTTTTCACATGCTTTCCATTTTTGTGGCAACTTTGTCAATCCCTGGTTCCAGCTAGGATGAAGCACATAGAAATGCCAAGGGAGCAGTTGACCTCCTGGTTATTCAAGACCAGGATGATTCACTGGAGCCCTCCCCAGTGGCACAGAGGAAAAATTTGTCTGTCCCACTGAGTCCTGCTCCAGTCCACACATTTTCAAGACTGGCTTACTGCTACGTAAGAAGAAAACAGGGAGCCCAGTGCTGATGCACTTTCAGCAAAAGTCAATGAAATAACCATGGGAGTCAATAAAATATGCCAATTCAGGCCAACTGAGCTATTTAGCCCTCAGACTCAGGGCCTAGTTTCTCCAGTATGAGGCTGGAAATGGGATGTTGACTCTTGCCTTGTTCCATCCTGTTGACTGTTAATGGATCTTTAGGGGGAATAGATTGCTTTTTGGTTCTGGCTTGTCTTTCATGAATCTATGGAAACAGTTAGGTTGAGAGCACATAGGTGATTCAAGCTTGCTGTGGGGATTCAGACCTTGTAACTACCCCAGCTCCTCTCACAGTTGATGGTATCCCAGCCTTCCTGCTTAGGCACCCCTAGATCTGGGAAAAAAGGGAAACATACTGTCCAAAGGGAAATGTGATGTGGTCCTATTTTGTAAACTCCTCTCTGCAAGATAAATATCTCCTTTCTGCAGAAATCCCTTTGAAATCCTGCTCCTCCTGCCTTGCCCCCTGCTCTGGGCTAAATGCTGTCTGTGCAGTGCAGCAAACCCTTGCTGTCTGCCCTCACCTTTCTGGGCAGGTAAGAGTGGATATAACCGTGTTGGTCTCCCTTAGCATCCCCAGCCCCAGAGCTCTGTACCAAGGCAGAACAAGGCTGGGAGCATGACCCCCAGTGGGAGGCCTCCTGGCCAGGATCTGACCCTCAATCATTGCTGTCCTCCCCCCCAGATCCTCCTGACTGGGGCTGGCATGAGCTGTGTTTAGTGGGTGGTCTTGTCACTTGTTTACAGCCCCAAGTTTTACAATCCCAGCAGGCTCCTCAAATCTCCCACCTGTGCAGCTGTTTTGGAGCTCAGCAATCATTCCCAAGACAGCCTGGATGGTGGCTGTGACCCTCAGGAGATAGGAGCATCCTTAGGAGATAGGAGCATCTCCAGCCAGCACGGAGTCCATCTCTGTGCCTGCTGCCCTCTGCTCAACCCCACCAGCTGCTGGGAGCCTGGGGTTAAAGGGGCTCCCAAGCACCCAAATCTGCCCTCTGCAGATCTCTCTTCTCACTGAGGTGGCATTTGTGCTGAGCTGTGGCAGGCCATGTTCTGTCTCAACTCAGGCTAAGAGGATGACAGCATCCTCTCATCTGGCAAGTGAGAGAAAAGAGGGAAACCTGGAGTGGGTGTCAGCTCCTCGGGGCAGTGGAGACTGGAAGTGTGGGGCTGGCTTTGCTCAGGGCTTGAGTGGGACACTTACCATCATCCTCAATGTCTTCCATTGTTTCTGGCACATTCTCAACACAAAATGTCATAGATTTGGTGGCAATGAGTTTGCTCGTTGCTGAGAAAAACATGTGCCACATTTGGGGAGCCTTTAGTCTGGCTTCTGCCATGGGTGGTGTTGAGGTTTGCTTCCAGGCCCAGTTTTCCACTTCATCTCCCCGTGCCTCAGTTTCTTCAGCCATAAAAATGGGGGTGACCTTTTCTGTTTGCACGAGTGCTGGGTGAGGCTGTGAGACCTTACCACAGATGCCTCCATACCTGCTCCCTTAGATGAGAATTGTCACCATAATATGCAGATACCCACATCTAAACCAAGCCATTCAAGTGAGATTGCCATTGATTGCCTGGGTGGCCTTGGGCACATCTCTTTGTCATTCAGCACTTCTGATTTCCCCATCCCTGAAAGCAGGGGTAGTAATACCTTCCTGCCTCTCAGGATCTTGGAGGATTATTTAGTTATTGTTTGAAAAAACTTTTGAAGATGCAGACTTCTCCCAACAGATGAGGTGCAGGTAGGACTGAAGTGTGGTGTCTGTCACTGCACCCTGGAGAGCACAGAGCTGGGAAGAGGTGAAATTTCTAAAGTTAGTTCCCTGCACAGGGACTTGATGTTAAGAAAGCTCAGCAGCAGCAGAGTGGAAGTCAGGCAGGGTGCTGAGTTTTGGTTTATATGTACACAGTGTTCTTTACAGCCTGTTGTTCTCTGGAAAGAATCCTTAAACAACCCAGACAAAGTTGAGAAGTCTGAGTCTCTTCCACTATCCTGCAGAAATATCTCTAGGGTGAGATAAAACACATTATGAGAGGAATCACAGGCAGGCAGCTGATGAAGGATGTCAGCCCATTGCATCTGTTGGGTGCCATGCTTGCATTCATGTTGTTTGCAAAGACTTTTCCTGGTTGTCAGCTGTAACGGGTCATGAGCTGCCAGAACATGTATCACATTTCTTCTGGTCACAGAAAAATTTTGTTGTTTCTATCTTTGAACAAATTGTACTAGAACAGAGGATGGCGTTCCACTTGCAATAGTAGAAAACATTTCTCTTTAGCTTATGGAGATAGTAGAATATCAGCAGTACCTGATGTACTGCAAGGGTAATGAGAGGAGAGGCAAGAGGAAAGCAAGATCACAGTCAGAAAGCTGTGCCTGGTTATCATGCATTTAAGCTAAGAAAAGTAGGAGTTTTGATCATCTTCACAAAAACTGCAAGCCTGGCCAATACCAGCATGGTTTGGCAGGGGTGCACTTTTCACCATGCCTTGGGCAGCAGAGCAGAGAGTTGGATCCTTTGAGAATTTCCTCTGACCTGGCATCTACCCCTCTGATAATAGAGGCTCGATTTGAGTGAGGAGAGAGGGAATCAGGGGGTGGTGAGGCTGGTGGGGACAGTCAGATGAGGGCTGCCAGCTCTTAACCCTGGCTCTGAAGTCACTCCTGAGTCAGCAGAGTTTCGGCTTTGTCGGTTCCCATCATGGAGGGGAGTGAGTCACTGCCCAGCCAAGCCCTGAGAGCTCCCCAGTTTCCTGCTCCTGCTCTGGGCTGTCAGCACAAGGAGGGAAGGAAGGAGCTGGTGTTCTTTCTTTCTGTGCCATCAAGTTGATTTTTGTTTCTATTAAATCTCTTCAGTCTCAAGTTCCTTCATTTTGGAAGTGGGACTCTCTGTGGGTTACTATCTTGATTTCCTCTTCACAGCTCTTCATTAAATCTCTCCTCCTTAGCACCTGGAGAGCACCAGAAGTGAGAATATTTAGCCCTGGACTGGGGGTACTTGAACAATATCCAAGGCAGTCCAAGAAGAAGTCTTGGAAGTCCAAGAAAGAGGCAGGGCAGAGAAAATATTCATGTACATTCAGGGACCCAGCCCATCAAGATAAGGTCCTAGGACAGTCCCAGCTTAATAAACTTCACCCTGCTCAGTGTTTCAGCTTCTTTCCCCTCCTCCACACTTGTCTTTCCGGCTGTCCTTTTCTTTTCTGGCCTCGCATCCCCATCCAACCACCAAATAAACGTTGGCTCTGAACGTGGGCCTTTTTCTCAGTCTTCCCTATTGTTCCCAGGTCAGAGCTGGTAAGCAGGCAATGAGATGACTCCTGAGAGAAGAGGTCTGTGACATTTCTGTTCTTTGTCCACCCTTGTCTTTGCCTGGCCAGCTGCCTGCTTTTCCTAGGGCAGAATTGTGATCCTGGATATACTCCCTGGTGCCCCTCCAGAGGAACTAGTGGCTAGGGATGAGAAGATTCAAGCAAGTGGCCTGGGATGTGGTAGTGATGTTGGTTGGAGAGACACAAGAGGGGTGGGAAAATTTATAGGGCTGAAATGGTGGGAGGGCAAGTCAAAGCAAGAAGTATTGCCAGCCAGGGTGAGAGACAATCTTCTCCTGGCTTATGGAGGCAGGCAGTGGGGGCAGAAGGAAGATGTGACTTAGCTGTAATAAGTTGCACAAGGGGAAAGGAGATTGAGAGTCTTCTGAACCCAGGTACCGGCCAGGGATGAGTAAGAGCGCAGAGTGGGAAAAGAGCTGAGGAAGGAGCTGGAGTAAAGTCCATTCCAAAAGGCCTGGAGGAACAGGCAGCGTGGGCAGGAAAGAGGGCCAAGTACTGAGCAGTGGTGCAGCTCAGGTAGAGGTGAGGGACAGCCTGGTTCAGTGCTCAGGTGTGTGGGAACTGGCAGTTCTTGCCCAAGGATTATCCGACATACTGGCGGGGTGGGGCGGGCAGCAGGAGCTGCCTGGTGACTGAGGAGCCTTTGTGCTTTGTTGCTGAGCATGGGCTTTCAGAGCTTTATTGCAGGAAGGCCTTGCCCAGTGCTGTGTCAGCTCTTTGAGCAGGAGCCCTGCTCTGCCTGCCTTCCTGCTTCTTGCCATGGGGTGTGCTCCCCTCTCCTTGACTTGGGGGAGAAGCAAAGCAACCGTGTAGAAGCCAGGAAGGGTGCAGCAAAGTGTGGAAGCCAGGAGCAAAGGCAGGCATGGTGGTTCCCTTCCCACTTCTCTGCTTTGCAGCCCTGTTCCTAAAGGACTAGAAGGATGGCTGCAGCTGAAGCTGTTTGCAAGGCTGAGGCACAGACAGCAGAGCACTGGTGGTCTGGTGTGGTGTTCATCTCTGCTTTTCTGTTTGATCTGTGGCTGACCTCACCCAGGCATCTGCTTTTCTTTCATCTGTTTCTGTGAGGAACGCCTAGGACAAACATGGCCCTGGTTTGTTTAGGGTCTTTGTGTGAATCCTAGTGGTGGCTTAATGAACAGACTTCCCAAACCTTAACAGAACAAGTGGAGCATCAACGGATCAGGCCATTTGGGAAAGATCTTTCATTTGTTGATCCTGAGGCTGCTTTGTGCTGTTTATCCAAAGTGGAAATACTACACCGGCAGGAGAAGGAAGCCCTGCTTTATCCCAAGGGCATCTCCACTGTCCCGTCCCAGCAGAGAGCCAATGAAGGGCTGGCTAAAGACCTCACTCAATACAAGCCATTGACTGGTCCTCAAATAGTAACATCTCTGCTGTGCTACTGTGTGCTGGTTCTGGATATGAACCAGTGACCTAGAGTAAAAGTCCCTGTGTTCCCCATTTGCAAGGCAAAGCCAAGCCCCTTCTTTCTTGTTTGAGAGGGGTTGGATGAGATCCAGATGGGCCACTGTACACGCTGCCAGTTCCCCATCAGCTCCCATAAAGCTCCAGGCCATCAGCTGGGGAAGGGATGCTTGGGCTTGCAGTTTCTCTTGGTGTGCCCCAACCCGATCACAATTTTATCTCAAGCCTTTCACTTTCATGTGCAGCCATGTCACCTGGAGCTATCACCTTGCTGCACCTCTTACTATCTCATCTTTGTTCTGAGGCCCCTTCCCCTTGTCTTGAAAACTCAATCTTCCCCTTGTAATCCATTTGGGGTTCAAGCTCCACATTAAAAGTGGGGCAGAACTGAATCAGTGCCTGACAGAGAGACCCCCAGTGCAAGTCAGCTGCTGGTGTAAGTGCATACTGGTGAATCACTGCAGACCACTCCTCCTCTGCAGTAGGCTGCAAGCTGTTGACTAAATGGGGTGAGGCAGGCACTGTGCTTTTTTGGAAGAACCCCATAGTACTGATTTGAATGCCTGGCAATCGGTATAAAGTCTCTGGCAAAAGGAAAGTATTAACCCCAACATCATGGCCTAGCGCCAGCTCAAACCTTTTGGATCTTGACACCTGAAATTCCCCGGCTGGCATTTAGGATCTTTTTCCCCATTTCCCACCCTGCATAACACACCTGTGGTGTTCCTTTGGAAGCTGGTTATGTTCTGCCCTGTGGAGGGCTGCAGACCTTGTTTTCCACTTAAAAATAGGGAAGATCTGAAAGACAGATTCAGAAATACCTGAAGAAAAAAAATGAGAAATGCCACCAGCTAGAATGGTTTCAGCTCCGATTCTGTCCAATTTTTCCCCTCATGAAAAGTTCTTGAAGATCTGTTCCAACTGAAGTGTCTGTGGGGAAGGATGGTCAGGTCACTGCACAAGACATCATTGCCTGTAGGCAGGGTACAGTGCAAGGTGTTGTCTCAAAATCAGGTGCTTGGTGTAGGGTCTTTTGTATGTGGAAGTGTGGTGCATTGTTTTCTCCTTATGTAAGGTCTGGCTACTGTGACCTTCCCACACCCCCTTCTGCTTAGTTCTAAGTGATGCAAAGACTATTAGGACTGATTCCTCTGACATTTGCATCAGCCATGATATTGCCACACCGAAGGGTGGCTCATCACACTTCTGCCAAGGGCTGTTTCAATGCCCTTGGGGTGAGATGAGTATCAGGGAACAGGAGGAGAGAAATTGGTGAGAGGCTCAGGAGAGGCAAAGTTGTGCAAAGCAGTGTGGAGTTCACAGGTTTCTTAACAATGAGGCATTGATCGGAGGTTTTGCTGTTGTGACAGAGCTCATGGTGCCTGGAGATCATTTCCAGAGCTTTCTATATGGGGGAGCAAAAACCAGATTTGCAGGTGTGGGAGCCTCAATGTACCAGCACCTTCCAGGCTTTTAGGGGAGAGGGTTTTGAGCTTCAAGAGCCACCAGCTCTTGAATTCTGCTCCCTACCCAGCACCCCTGACACCCAAGGAGTCCAGACCTTCCCTTCCCAGCCCACTGCCTGTGCCACAGGGCATTGGGAGTTCTGCACAATGCCCCAAGGCCCTGTATGACCTATTCAGTATCTGGGTTTGGGATCGTGGGGAAAGGCATCGACACAAACCACTTCAGAGGCCAAGGTGGAGGAGTAGGATCTCAGAGGTCTCCACTAATGAGGTCTTGGCATCAACTTGTCTTTGGCACTCAGCATTGCCTTTTTTTTTTTACTGCTTTTGGTCCTCAACAATAACATAATGCCAAAGAAACAATGCATAAGAGGCAGTTCTGCAAGCTTCAACCTATACAGGTAATCCTTCCTCAGGTGCTGGAGGTGTCAGGATGGATGGGTGGGCACTGGGAGATCTGGCATGGGACCTGCAAATGGCAGGATGGATCCCAAGCCTTTTCTCTGCCACACCGACCACACATCATTCAGCAAAGAAAAAGCAAGTCAAGAGGCAAGCCCCAGCACTGCACACATCCTGCTTGATACACTCAGGCCTCTCCAGAGATTGATTAGTGATTTTATTTTCTCCTCCTCTCCCAACTTTGCACATCTCCTCGTTGCCATCAATTATCTATGCATTTGCCCTGATGAATTATTGAGTGTGGAGCAGGGCAAGGGAATACCCAGCACCCCAGCTCAGTCACCTTGCAAACAAACACTCCCCAGAGCACGGCAAGAGCTGGTTTGCCCTCTGGCTTCTGATTTGGGATGGGAAGCATGGAAGCATCTGTACATTGCCATTACACAGAGGGGAGCAATGGGTGCCTTATTTCCCTGATGAGAGCCTTGGAGGAGCAGAACATAAAGTGCTTACCCTGTCTTGCAAAAGAGCTGTGAGTTACTCAGTCACCTGGAAAGGAAACACGATTTCCGCACAGTGTTTGGGGTTTTGGGGGGTATTTTTTTGTTTGTTTTGTTACTTCTTCTGCTGGTTTGGGTTTGGGTTTTTTTTTTCCTCTTTTCCCCTGAAGCCTCTAGAAAGTTTGGAATGTGTTTTTGTTGAAGCTGCTACATGTAGGAGCTTGAATCCTAGTGTTGGCAGCATTTTGTTGCTGGCAAGCAGTCCTCAGCTGGCACCAGCTTTTTCCTTAGCCAAAAGTCTGACTCTCCACACCTGGGCAGAGGAGAGTCCTGCAGGACCATTCCAGGGTTTGGTTCAGGGTCAGGTTAGGCAGCAACAAATTCTGCATTTTCCCCAGTTTGTGTCCAAGTCCAGCCTGTGCTGGTGCAGGAATGCCATGGCAGGGGTATGGTAGAAGGGATCAGGGAGGCTTCTGGGAGCAGAGCCATTTGTGCCATCATCCCAGACCCAGGAGGGCTCTGCTGGAGGCATGGACCCTTCATGAGAGAGCTGGGGACTGGTGCTGATGAATCCACTCTCCTCCAGCCTTGGGTGAAAGAGGGAGTGCTCTTTCTACAGCCAGGCAGCCTGAGATGGGTGGCAGGTTGTTCCCAGGCCCTTTGCTACATGATTGCCTTTGCTCTCTGGCAAGCTCCCACATGCTCTGCAAGGCTCTGAAGTCTTCAGACTGCTTGGCAAAGCTGGTGTTGCTCACCTCTGCAGGTGTGGGCAATGCTGCAAGAGGTTCTATCACCTCCCGGGGAGCTGCAAAGTGTGCTGGGGATATCTCCCCCAATTCAGCCATTCTCTCCTGAAATCCCATTGTCTAAACCGAGCCCTTTGTCTGTACCCAGTGCCCTCATTTCATCAGGAATGCCCTTCTGGGGGCCAGACTTGTGCCAGAGAGGTGTCTCACTGTGTCTTACTGCTTGGGCATCCTTCTCTGGTTGGAATGGAGAAACCTGGACTAGCTGTGCCTTTATCAGAGCGGGACCATCCCTTCCCTCTGGTGTTTGGGGGGACATGGATTGCAAAAATGGCACAGCTGCACTGGGAGGGGGAAGGAAACTTCCATCCCTGGAAGTTCTTAAGGATGGGGCTCTGAGCAAACTGATCTAGTGGGAGGTCTTTAAGGTCCCTTCCAACCCTGCAAATCCTGTGATTCTATGATTCTAGGGTGCAGCCCTGCCGGCTCAGCCAGCAGCCTCTAAGGACTCCATGGTTTCATGCATGAAGGCATATGAGGGCAGCCAGTGCTTTGCTGTGGCTGTAAGCAGCACTGAAAAACATTCCTCAGCAGGCAGCCACAATGGCAGGGTGTGGGGCAAAGCAGTGGTTGAGTCAGGGAAGGGGGCAAGTTCACACAAAGCTCTCGAGACCGAGTTTCGGTCTTAATTGCTGATGGCTGTGGTCAGTGGATGGCGTCTCCTGGCCAGGCTGGGTTGTTGAGGCTTGTCCTCAGGGTCACAGGCTTGGTGTGGAGGGAAGGAGAAGGGGAGAAAGAAGAGCCTGAGATGACATATGGGGACTGGGATCAGGATGAGTGGGTCTGTGAGGAGCTCGTGTTGGCCATGTGCAAGGAGCTTGTTAATCCCCTGGAAGAACAGGACAGGGGTGACATTTCAGAAATTATCTGTCCCCTTGGTTAGAAAATCCTGTTTCTCTTGCTATGCATTTTTTTCTCTCCCCAGCCTCTCTCTTTCATTACCCTTTCATGTTCCTCAGGCTTTGTACATCCTTTTTTTTTTTTTTTTATTATCCTTTTCTTTCCTTTACTCTCAGCCTCCCAGAATACATCCAATCTCAGATTCTGCCAGAAGCAGTGAGCAAAACTCGCTTTTCTTGTTCTTACCACCTTGCTTCTCTATTGTATTTATCATTTAAATACTGGCTGTATAATTACCAGAGCATTATCTCTAAACATACAGATTAGGCAAAGACACAGCAGCAGCCAAAGATGAATTTCAGGGTCGGTCTGGTGGGAGACACTTTTCTTCAGCTGTCAGAGAAGGAATCAACTGAGACAGAATAGTAGTCATGAACACCAGCTACCACTTTTCCCAAGCACCTTTCATCTTTACTCCATAGAATCAAGATGGAAGGCTCCTAAATGCAGCCACTCATGGGGTTAAAAAAAGGCCACAGAAACAATCTAGATCGTGCAGGTAGATCATGCAAGGTGTACACTGCTGTAAATCTCTTCTTATATGGGAACCATTGCTAGTCTGAAATCAAGGCTGAGTATTTGCAGCTCATTTAATTACTGAGGCATTTCCAATAGGATTAAATGAATGTCTGAGTGTGTTAACACAAATGTTAGGATATGCTATAGTGATAAATATCTGTGCCTCCATATGCCTCCAGATACATGTGCTCGGTATATATACAATAACTGATTTAGTGTTATCCAAAGCTGAAGAAAAGGAAGGACAGTATTGATCCAACCTTGTGCCTTTTGGTGACCATGAGCCCCAGACTGGCTGCAGAGCATTAGGGCTGGTTGTAGTGAAGTGGGAACAACAGCTGTGGGAGGGAAGGTGTTTATGAGGAGGAATGCAGCTGCAGGAGATGCAGGTGGATGCAGGCAGTTGCAGAAGGCACTGAGTGCCTGTAGCTTGTTCTTCTATCAGCCAAGCAAATGGAATAAACAAAGGAATCCATGGGGCTGATGTCCAAGAACCATTCTTTTTCTCTCTTTCTCTGTCTGAGAAACACATGCATATTCATGTCTTTCCATTTTATTTCAGGGCTGCAAGCTCAGACTGTCTTAGTCAATGACACAGTCTCGGGGTTTATCGGGACAGACGTGGTCCTGCACTGCAGCTTCACCAACCCCCTCCCCAATGTGAAGATCACACAGGTGACGTGGCAGAAAGCCACCAATGGCTCCAAGCAGAATGTGGCCATCTACAACCCCGCCATGGGAGTCTCCATCCTCTCTCCCTACAAAGAGCGGGTGACTTTCCGGAACCCTTCCTTCAAAGATGGCACCATTCAGCTTTCCCGGCTAGAGCTGGAGGATGAGGGAGTTTACATCTGTGAGTTTGCAACCTTCCCAACTGGCAACCGAGAAAGTCAACTGAACCTCACTGTGCTGGGTAAGACACTGGGCAAGCTTTGTGTGTCCAACATTGCCTCCAGTTAAACAGTCTTTCCCCAGACTGATCCTGCAGACAATCCCCTGCAGACTGCTGCCAATTTGCTGCAGCTCTGAATTCACCACAAGAGACTTGGTGGTGTGAGGTGCCTCTTGGGTTGGAGCAAAGAGGATATTGTTGCTTTTCTAATCACCTTTTTCTTCTCTTCCTCCTCCTTTCTGCGTTTTCTTACAGCCAAACCCACAAATTGGATGGAGGTCACCAGGAGACCACTTATTGCTAAGTCTGGCAGGACAGAAAAGATCTTGGTAGCTACCTGCACCTCCTCTAATGGAAAACCTCCTAGCACTGTCACCTGGGACACCAAGCTCAAAGGAGAAGCAGAGTTCCAGGAGATCCGGAATAGCAATGGTACCATCACAGTGATCAGCCGGTACCGGCTGGTTCCGAGCCGGGAAGCCCACAGGCAGCAGCTCATGTGTGTGGTCAACTACCAGCTGGATCGATTCACTGAGAGCATGACCCTCAACGTGCAGTGTAAGTGAGCACAGACAGGCCCTGGGCTGGGTGGTGGTCTGGGAAAAGTGGATTTTTCTGACAGGAAGGTGTTGGGTCTGGTGACGGGGCTGAAGTGGGGGTCTGCTCTGTTTTTCTGGGGAGGGAAAACCTAAGTGAGCCCTTCAAATATTGATATGATTTCTCTTTTTCACACCTCCTTCTCTCTGCCTCTGCCATGACTCTTTGTTCCTCCCCTTCTTTCTCTCCTTCACTCACCCTCTCTCACATTCCTTGTCCTGTCACCTTGCAATCTGTCTTCTTCTCCCATCCCTGCCCCCTCATCTCTTCCTATTTCTTTTTCTGCCACTTCTTTTTCCATAACCCCTTCCATTTCCATCCTGCTTTTCTATCTTTTTTTGTCCCCCTGCAGATGAGCCAGAAGTCACTATTGAGGGCTTTGATGGCAATTGGTTTCTCAACCGGAAGGATGTGAAGCTGATATGCAAAGCTGATGCCAACCCCCCAGCTCACACCTATGAATGGAAACTGTAAGTCCCTACAGTGCTTCTGCTCTCAGCAGCACACATGATCTTTGAACAGGGCCAAGGAGTCTCTGTAGAAACCTGAGGCAACCTCTGGAATATAACCCAGGATTTCCCTTCCATAAAGATCTCCATAGAGATCTGTGTGTGAAAAAAACCTTTCCCTGGAATCAGCCCCAGCTGTAGGCAGGAACTCCCCTTCTGACTACTCATCCCCCTGCAACTGACATGAAACGGAATCAATTCCTTGTCCTCCAGGGTTTCAGCCTTTGGATGTACACACTAAAAAGACTGAAAAGTGTGCGAGGGGTGTCTGGGGACTCAGATGGGAATTGATGCAACCTGAGGTCGTTCTCTCTTTCTCTCTTTCTTTTCTATAAGCACTCATGTAGCTTTAAAAGAGGAAGATCAAATGGATCCTTTCTTCTTTTCAGTTGGCATTTGTCATCAGGAAAGTGGCTCTCAAAATGGCTTTGCATATTCTCTCTCATTTCACTTCCCAGATCAAACTGCTCACAGTGGAAGCCTGGAGAGGATTGTTTTTCCAGCCTTTTTTCTAGTTCTCATCCCAGCTCTCTCCCTCTGTTGATTCTGCCAGTTTGACTTAAACTCTGAGGGGCACTTTGGGTCCTCCCAACACTGGCAGGGGAATGTTAGAGGCACAGATGCCCTGTGTGGCACCCAAGGCGGAAAAGGTGCCAGTTTGGGCTGTCTCTGTGCTGCAGCCAACCACCTATCCATGCAGTGCAGGTGTCTGTAGGAAGGCAAGAAATGGGAATAAGAGCTGTGGCCATCCTCTTCCTTTGGTGCCACTTTGGTGCCACTTTGGTAACATCAAAGTGGGCAGCCAGGGAAATAGCCAGCAGCATCTTTAGTTCATCCATGTGCTGGTATGTGCTGCTTACCCTTCCTGGGGGTCAGGAAGCAATTAGTGCAGATGATGTTTTGCTCCTGTTTGGAATGTACAAGCCATCCATGCTTTCCTTTCCTCTTGTTTGGATGGGGATGAGCAACAGTCACAGGAGCTGTTAGAGGAAGCAAGAGCCTTCCTTAGCATCTCACAGCACAATTTAAAGATGTGCCCCTGTCTCTGTAGGTTCAGGGCCCTAATTCCCCCATAGGCAGAGGCTCAAGGTGAGGCAATTCTGTTCTTCCATCAGCTTTGGGATCACTGCCTTGATGTAGCTGGGAAAGTGTTTGCTATAGGTATGTGGTGTGTGTGTATGGAGACATGCAAAGTATATCCATGTGCATTTAGGCACTTCTTCACAAACCTCATTACACCCCCATTATTCCCTTTTGTTTCTTACAAATTGCTGACAATATGTGCACATTTTGGGGGGAAGAATTACTTGAATAATTTTTAATTGCCTAAGAGAAGTAATTACTTTACTTTGCTTCAGTAATTAAAAATAACCAGGGCATGTGTGCCTTTTCCTAACACACAGGGGGGTTTTTTTGTATTTTTTATCTGCCTTTGTTCATTTTTTCTGTGTATCTCTAGACCTGGTATTGCATTATTGCAGTTTCACACTTATCTGATTGTTCTGACATGGGCAGGTCATAGATGGCAGGACTCTAAATCAGCACTGCTTTCCTTGAGCTTGAGCTGCAATTAACACTGTCTGATCAGCTGCCCAGGGGAGTTACATGGGCAGGAAATTGGAGTAAAGTCGGGTCAGGTTGATGTCCCATTCCTGTGTTTTCCATCAAGTGGAAAGACAGGAATGGAGAGCAGCCTGAAGATGAGCCTGCTAGAGGTGAGCCACCTGGAATAAAAGAGTAGCCTGGTCATCTTACCCTAACCTTACACCTACTGCAAAGTTGTGCTGGAAAATAACTGTCTGAAGGCTCTGAGTCTGTTTTCTCTATAGGGAGGGACATATGCTGAATGTGCTCCACATTCTGTTAGCTAAATCCAAGGAGCTGCATTGTGACCCAAATAAGCCCCATCTCCCTTGTAATCACAGAAGGGAAAAAACACAAACACCACAGTCCACGGGAAGAACCTGATTCTCACCATGCAAGGGATTTACCCTGGAGACACTCCATTGCCTTTTCCCTGCAATACTTCTGTCTGAAGGTTTCATTTCAAGGCTGACTACATTAATGGGGATTTTCCAGCCAGCCCCACCAGGTTCTGGACCTGCCCAAGGGCAAGGGCAGAACCAGCATGTCATTGTCACCTCTGCAATATTGCTTGACCCTACTGAGTATCATCTCTGGCATCAACCATGGTGTTTGTTTTCCTCCAGGCCAAATGGGACTCTGCCAGGGAGTGTGGAAATCCAGAACAACACCATCTACTTTAAAGGTCCTGTGTCCTACAGCCTGGCTGGCACCTACATCTGCGAGGCCTCCAATGCTATCGGTACACGGTCGGGTTTGGTGGAAGTCAATGTCACAGGTAGGAAAACCCTTGGTGTGCTTGGGAAGACAGGAGGAGGAGGGGACAACTACAGTCAGTTACATCTGCTTTACGCCTGACTTAGTCACCAGTGTCTCCTGGGGGTGGGGAGTTTGGTGATGCAATGGGAGCAGTGAAGATCTTTGCTTTGCACTGCTTTCACACAGGTTTGGCTTGAATTTGGTCTCCTTTCCTCTTACTGTCTTTTCCTTTCTTACATCAAAATGTGTAATTCAATTTATTCTCCCTTTGTTTTCTGCTTTGGATTAAGAAATATTGTTGACCGTGTTAAAAGCAAAGACATGTCAGGGGGATATTTCTTAGAAGGCAGAAGATGAATGAGCCTTTTATTCATAATGATGTTTGATGTTTCTGATGTTAGACAATTCTCATGGTTTCTCATTTGTGCTCCTTCCAATGCCACGTTGCTCTGAGCACTTGCTCCCCAAGCTGCCACAGAAGACCTGGGGGCTGTCAGCGCTTGAGTAGCTTTGTCTGGGCTCCAGAAAGGAGCAGCATCACAGGATGCAGACAATGGGGTGTGTGGTGTCATCTGGGACAAAAGGGATGGTGTCTGGCAAACCAGGATAGCCACAGGAGTGAGGAAAAGACACTTGGCTATGCCTGGGTGGTGTGAGGGACAGAAAGTGGTGTCAAGAAGTAAGTTAAACATAAGAAATAGCATATGGCAATGGGCTGATTTCAGAGAGACCAAATGATACTGCAGAGGAAAAGTGGGCAGGCAGTTCCTGAGGCTGTTAGCCCTTCCTGCTCTCCAGTTGTCCTCAGTTATCAGAGCTCCTCAGAGTTGTCTGAGAGTGATGAAACTGGTTTCTCAGCCCCCCAACTCTACAGGGGTAAATGCCGAGCAATAAAGATGAAGCCCGGGGAAGCTGCCTCCTGAAATGAGCAATGACATGTTTGGCACCCTCACCACCTCAGTTCCCCTCCTCTGTAACGTGGGTAAACCATGCTAATCCTCCTCTATCCAAGTGCATGGAGGTCAATGGATGGATGTGCTAATTAGATGCTAATTACCAAGTATTTATTTATGATCATTATCACTGTAGCAGGCCTTTAATTCACACCTCCTGTCCTGGATCCTTGCCTGCTGAGTTGTTCCTGGTATATGCTTTTCTCTGGGGGATTTTTTATTTGCCAGTGAAAGGCACTAGAATAACAAAGCTCTTTGTTCAGGACAAACCACCACCTGCCCTGCCCAACTGCCTGGAGCCAGGGGAAGGTCATGGCCAAAATCCCTTCAGCTGATGGCCATTTCATGGGAGTTACCACCAAAGCACTGTGTTCCTGGGACAGTGCAGGCAACTGCCTGGTACAGAATGAGCCAACTCGCTTCCCATCAGCAATAGAAGGCTCATCCCACACACCTCGGGTCTCATTTGAAACATCCGAGAGAAAAAACCTCCAAGCTCAGTCACTGGTTGCAGGGAAGGACGTGGGATGGGTATTGCAGAAGAGTTAAGGGAGCAGCAGGCTCTCTTCACCGTCTCTCATTTCCCATGTCTGTCCATTTCTTGCTGTTCTTCTGTCTGTCCAGCCACCTTGTATCTCTTCCACTGTCAGGACACGTTCCCAAACACCAGGTACAGCCTCTCTTCATATTTCCTGCTGCCACCTCAGTGTTTTATCTCTCTCAGCACCACAATATCAACACAGCCCGGGTGGGCAGCACTGGTTCACCCATGTGGCCACGGGTCCTTAGGGATGGGGGTCTCTGGGTTCCTCTTCCAGGCTTTTTTGGTAAATGTCTCCATTTCTGGTGTTTTTCCTGGGGACTGGTAGAGCATCATTCTCACACTCAGTGCTGGCAAGGGAAGTGGGGACTGGCAGGACTTCTGGGGAATGACTTTGGGTTGGTGTCTGCCTGCCTTTAATATCAGTTTATTTGCAAAGATCTGCATCGTGGGGCTGAGGTTGAATGAGAGGGAAGGAGGGGCACACCAGCAGTTGCCCCACTAGAAGGGTTTAGCAGCCAACCCGTTAGGTCAGGGCTCCACTGTATAAAAAAAAATGCTTTTAATAATTCATAGGATCTGAATATGTTTATCCAGCTCTCCTGAAGGACCGATTAGGCCCATACTGGGGAGGGCTCAGCCATCCTTGCTCAGCTATTACAGGTACTTTTGTTTGGGTCTTGCAGGCAATTTAGGGACTGTCAGTGGACCACAAAACCTCTTTCAAGAGCTGCATGCAATAAATGGAGTTCAATCTAGTGAGCAGCCAGCCTTGGGAGAAAAGAAAACAGAAGGCTGATGCAGAAAAAACCCCGCAGCATCTTTCCCCTCCCGTTTCCCCAAGCGTAAACCTCCCCCCTCCTGCCACCCAGCATCCTTCCTCCCAGCCCTGGCCCCAGAGAGGAAGAGTGCAGGGCTTGTTCAAGGGATTTGTCCAGGGGGAGAAGGCTGGACCCTTCTACTAAGAGTTATAGCATATTAAAGAGATTGATAAGCAGAAATATAATATTTTATTCCTGCAACCTGTTCCTACAACAGCTTCTCCTGCCTTTCAGGATCTCTGTCAGTGACAGCCAAGCCATGTAGTGTGATATCTAACTATTTATTAGAGGTGTTTGGGTGACATAATAATAAAGGGCTGTGCTTATAGAATGCCTGGGCCTGCAGGTGGGTGTGGTGGTCCTGCAGGGAGAGGGGGTGATGTGCACAGACACACGTGTGTGTGTGGCCCTGATCTGCATCCTGACACACCAGTGGGCCTCAGGGATGTCATGCTGCACAGTCACATGTGCATGCAGGACACGAGAGCATCACATTGGCATGTGTGAATGTGTCTGTATCTGTGAAGATCTGCCTGGCTGCATGGGCTTGGGTGCAGTGATGTGTGTGGCCCTTGTGCATGGGTGTGCTCCACATCTGTGTGTCTGTGTGTTTGTGGAGGGGCATTCATCCACCTGTGTCCTGGCTTCAGCCAGAGGAAGCACAAGGAGAAAGATGTTGCTAAAACATCTCTTTACCCCACAGGCCTTCTAGCAGCAAGAATACATCAAAACTGAGGCAGAACCACAGTGGTAGAGCCTGGGAGAGCAGAGCCTGTGCTGGGGCAGTAAACACCAGCATCCCCTCTGCTGCAGGGCTCCTGCCTCTTTCCCAAGGCCAGGAAAGGATCTTTTCCTTCAGGACCCTGCAGGCTCCCCCTGGTTGCTTGCCTGGTGTATCCCAACCTCTGCACCCCTTGGATTTCCAGGAGGCAGGACACGATGTGCAGCTGTCCTGGGGGAGGGCAGGCAGGACAGGAAGCTCTGTGCCAGCCCTGGGCAGGAGGTTTTGCAGCCCTGGCCTTGGATGTGTGACAGGCTGCCAGGGAGGGTGGTGAGGAAAGGCTGATGCCCCCCCCTGTTTGCTTGGCTTGGCAGCAGGGAGTTATTTACACACCACCAAACCATCTCATCCCAGCAAGGTCACTGCAAACAACCCATGTGGCACAAACCTTCCCTCCTGGGCTCAGAGGGCAAGTGGAGGCCCTTTCCAGGACATGTTAAATCCCAGGCACAGAGCAGGTGCACCCAAAGAACAGCCTCCAGGAGGATGTAGGGCTTGGTGGGGCTGAAGAAGCACAAGCCCTGGAGGTCTGTGTGATGATAATCTTCTGGAGTGTCTGCTGCATCCTGTCTGGTGGCATCGGTGCCAGTGGCTCCCGTGGGAGCAGCACTTGATTGACAAGTGATAGGTGACCTGACAGAGAGATTAAAACCTCAGACAAGTTTGGCATCTGGCCTAAAAGCCATCACACTCTGAAATGCCAGTGGCAGCTGCTAAACTTCTGTATTAGTTGCCAGAGGTTTTTCCACCCCCACTGCCTCCTCTCCCCCCCGGTGCTGCATGGGGAGAGCAGAAATCCCTGATAAGAAGAGGAAAGGCAGGACCTCTTGAAGACCAGGATGGACATGCAGAGGTGCAAGGGCTGTCGTGAAGGAAAAAGAGCAGCAGTGCTGTTCAGGCTTCTCAAATTGCAGCCCGGATGGGTTGAGGCAGTTCCAGAGGTATCTCCTTATCTTCACTTATGTACACATCTGTAGCACAGCAGGGGCAAAGTCCTGGGATAATTTGGCGTGGACTGTACTGGCAAAGAACGTTTGCCATCAGCAATCTGTCTTTTAAAAAAAAACACCATGTGATTACCACTGTATTTACTGAGGCCATCTGGGAACTGGAAAGCTCCATGAGCCCAGTGACTAAGGTTCCTGCTGCTTGCCCTGGATACAGCCATCCAAAGCACCCCCTGCTTCCCATTCCCCAGCTTCGTGGGTGCTGAATTTTGCAAGGCAGAAAGAAACTCAGGGCCTGCCCTTGGAGGAGCTTCATGCAAAGAGCAGCTTGGCCTGACACACGTGTCCATAAAGTCATTTCTTATGGAGGCTGACATTTTCCTCAATGCCCATGGCCACAGTGAGGATCTCGGCTGGTGCTGGGCTTTTTCTTGGCCCTCGTGATTGAAGGGAAAAGAATGGTAATGTGACTTCAAGAAAAAAGGTGTCCATGGGAAGTAGTAACTTTTAAAATATCTAAGCAGTGTGATGAGCAGAAAGACTTTTAAAAGCTGGTTTCCTGTGGATCTGCATATCATAGAAGAATTACTTGATGTCTAAAAATATGCTTTTTCTCATCTGGGCCCCTCCTGCCCTTGGGAGCAGCCTCTTCTCCCTGTGGGTTCTCTGATGTCTAATGAGGTTTAGCTCTCACCTCTGCCAGGGATACCAGTCCAGCTCTTTCTGACAGCTTTATGATAGGGATAAGTTTGGCTTGTTCTTCTGTCAGATACCACTAAAATTGTCCAGCGAATTCAAAAAGCATTAGATAGGAGACTGATGGACAGGTAGGATGATTTGCATAGGTCTCATTTCTATTGGAAACCAGCCATTAAAAGAAAGATGTGATTTTTGAAATGTGTATTTTTGAAGCCGCTCTTGTGCTGGGGAAGGTCTGGGTTGCTTCTTCAGTGGCATCACTGTGTCCCAGTGTGCTGCAGGGGAATGGAGATACCCGAGCCCCCCCCACCTTTTATGGGGGGATCAGAGACAACCTGTGGGCTTGGCTGGGTGCCAGGGTGAAGCCCGGGGTGACCCTCATCTCCCTCTGCTCCCAGCTGCTGCCCCAGAGGTCCAGCTCCTGGAACAGGGACAGGAAGCTGGGCTGAATACAACAGCTGGCAGATCTGGGCAGCAGGCAGATAGTGTTGCTGCTTTAATTCCTATTCATACAGCACTCCCTCTTTTTATGAGGGCTGGGGGGTAGCAGAAGGGAGGGAAGCTTTGAATGCTGCCATTAAAGCCTCACTTGTTCTGCCTCCTTCCACTTTGCTGTCTCCTGTTTCTCCAGTCTGGTTTTCACAGTGGCTTTAATTCTCTCCAGACTCTTCCTAATGGATTTTTCACGAGGCCCCCCAAGCACACTTTCCAACAGACACGGGGTTCCTTTTCCCACACTTTCCCCTCTCTCCCCAGGCTGCAGCTCTGCTCTTCCTCACCCCAGACGGGATGGAACTCGGTGGGCAGAGGGGTTAAATCCCCCCCCCCTTTTTTTTTGTAGGGCTGACGGCAGGGAATGCGTGCGGGCTCCAAAGAGCCAGGTTAATCCCA
The DNA here is from genome assembly GCA_023637945.1 of Phaethornis superciliosus. Taxonomy (NCBI): domain Eukaryota; kingdom Metazoa; phylum Chordata; class Aves; order Apodiformes; family Trochilidae; genus Phaethornis; species Phaethornis superciliosus. The sequence goes on from JAJQWJ010000027.1 coordinate 5,168,112, forward strand.
AGGCAGGGCCATGAACCGCCCCGCAGAGGGGCTCGGGCAGTGCCCCCCCCGTCTCTCCGGAGCCAGGAGCGGTCTGTGCCGCCATCCAGCGGCGGTGACAGCCGCTTGCCCTCCCTGTCCCCTGCTCCGGGCCATTCCCGCCTCCTTTGTGCCCGTCCCTCCCATCCTTCCCCTCCGCATCCCCCGATCCACGCGTGTTTCCAAGCGCCGGGAGCGTGCGGTGTCCGGAGCAGGGGGGGGGAAGGAGCCGCGTGGGTCGGGAGGGGATGGATTTCGGCTCCTGGTTTGCGATCTTCCCATCTTTCTCCTCCCTTCTCTTCGCACAGTTTTGGTTTTGTTTTCTCTGGCATGGGAACCGGGCCACTTGCAAGGAGAACGGGGATGGGGTCTGCGCAGAAAATAGTTCCTCCCATCCCTGCCGAACGTGTGAAATCCAGCTCGGAGGAGTGGTAGCTCCAAAGCCTTGGCAGTGGCAAGGGGGTGGCATCTAGGCAAGTGCTCTCTCAGGGGTGGACAGCACAAAGGGCAGGAAAACATAAATATGCATGAGAGAGGTAGAAAAACATCCCCCCCCCTTTCCTCTATGAGCCCAGACAGGGTTGTTAATGAGGCTTCTTACAACAACAACAACAGAAAAAGGTGCCCATCTCCTTTAGAAATGATGCACTTCTCCTCTCAGATGTGTGTGTCCTCCAGAGCTGGGAAGCAGAGGGGTCAGGATGGCTGCAGGGACCCCGTGCCTGGCATGCACTCTATGTCTGGGGCTTTTCAGGCTGTGCTATTGGGTCTCACAGTCCCAGGTAGGAAATTAACCTTGCTGCGGGCAAAAACAAGGTAGAGGCTTCAGCCTGGGAAAGTTAAAGATATAACCCCTGGGGTCTGAGCCAGCCTCCTGGTCTTCCTCTGCACCCACTTAAACCCCAGGTCGGCCCTTGCCTTGTGTACAGTTTTGGGAACTGGGCACCATGGGGTTGCAGAGGCTGTGATGGCAAGGAGCAGGCGTAGGGAGGTGGCATGGGCAAGGGTAGGAAGGTCCATGGGGACTCTTACGTAGTCGAAGATGAGCCCTCAGCAGCCAGGACTACCAGGGGTTGGACGTGACTTTTTTTGCTGCCACTGCAGAGAGGTTTTGGATTAACCAGCTGGCTCTGACTAAGCCTTCTGTTGATGCAGAATGTGGTTTTGGCTTTCCAGGACCCAGCACCAGTGCCCCATGCTGAAATACATTCCCTCACTCCTGCTCTGGAGGCTTTTTTTGGGAAGGGATGCTGGCTCCTGCCTGCACTGTGTCCTGCTCCTCATTCTGGAGGCAGCAGGGAGCCCTTCCATCTGCCTGTCCCCCAGCCCAGTGTGCTGCTCTGTGTGTGGTTTCAGGCTCCTGAGGCTTTGCTCAAAGCAAGTCTGCACTGCAGAAACGAAGATGCTGTTGCTGGGATGATGTGTCGGGAAAGGCAGGAATGAAACAGCGCTCAGGCACAAGCAAAACTTTGATGCCCCAAGGATCAGGCCAACAATTGCTCAAATTCAGTATCCGTGTCCAAAATCTGCAGCTGTTTCAGGAACTGCTTCTGCCCAGGGGAAGTTCTTTTCTCTCCTCTTCCTTAGCTCCTGTGCTGCAGGGAAACACACTCCCTGCCCAGCTCCTGCTTGTCCAGAGCTTCCTGCCCTAACCCAGGAATGTGGCTGCCAGCAGCAGGCAGTCCCACAGACATTCCATTTTAAATTTGCTGCCTTAGCCTCTCCTATCCCATTGCCCCATCCTAGTTGCTCTTCTGGAAGGGCATGCTGAGGTTGGTAGTGGGTCTGAGCCTCTCCTTGGCTGCCAGGGTAAAAAGTGAGGGCCAGGAAGCTCCAGAGCAGCATTAAAAGCTTACAGCTAGGAGCAGGGCTGGCAGACAGGTTGCAAAAAACAGTGCCAGGGGTCTGAGTGTGGTGTGCAAGGGCAAGGCTGCCAAGAGGGCATTAGCAAGGCGCCCACTGTCTAAATTCAGAGGCAGGTGAAGGACTGAGACAGCCATGTGGTGCTTAATGTCTCATGGACACGGCTGCTCAACAGGCAGTGTGTGAAAGCTGAGTTTGGCCAGGGGCTGTAAGTGTGCCAAGGGAGTGCTAGAAAAGTTGATTCAAGTCCTGGATCAAACTTTTTTTCCCCCATGTGTAGGTGTTGAACTGCATGAAAGAGAAGGGAGCTTCTTTATAATCGCTTTTCTTTTCCTCAGTTGTTTTTTTATTGTCTTTTTTTAAATAGGTCAGGGTAACTGTAGGAACAAGATTAGCATGAGTAGTGGCACTATGCTGGACACAGTAATACCAGAAGAAGAAGGAACAGTGGGAAGTCTGTGTCCCTGAGAAGTGCTGTGCAGCCACAGATCACTCGTGGGGTGGGTGGGAAGGAGGATCACAAAGTGCTGCTGCCTTCTGGCCCAGCCTAGGCTGGTTGGGGTGAAGCTGTGCTGGGATGCCCCGGAGGGGGATGCAAAGCTGCCTGGTCTGGTGTGACATCTACAGGAGCAGTCGTGACAGCTCAGAGCCCACCTTGTTGGAAGGGGTTTGAGTCTTTCTCCTCGGCAGGAGCACCCTGGGGCTGTCAGTAAGCTCTGGTAAACTGGACCTGAAGTGTCACCGAGTAAAATGGAAAGGATCCGGACTGATGGCGCTGGGCTTGTGGGGTTTGAGCACGACTCGAGAAACCAGGTGGAGTGGGGAGGGAAACACTGCTTCCAGCTGCTGCATGAGGCTTGGCAAGCTTGGCACAGCACGCTGCATTCCCCTTGCTGAGGCAGAGCTCCTGTGCGCTGACCCCTGTAAGGATGCACCCTTTTCCCCTTTCCCTCGTTTTTCCCTTCCCTGTTCCTTACCCTCATCTTCCCACTTCCTTCACACCCCCCTCCCCCTCTCCCCCCCCCCAAAAAAAAGGCAACGAAAGCACGGAGGGTGGGCGCATTTCCGCATGGTTTGACACTGTTCCCCCTTCCATCTGTCTTTTCCTACCCAGAATTTCCCTACACCCCGTCTCCAATCGATGATCGCAAATCCATGGTGCAGCCGAACATCCCCACACCGGTGATTGGGGGCATAGTGGGAGGCGTCTCGCTGGTCCTGGTGGTGGCCGTGGTGCTCTTTGTGGTACTCCGGCGCCGGCGTCACACCTTCAAGGGTGACTACAGCACAAAGAAGCACGTGTACGGCAACGGCTACAGCAAGGCCGGCATCCCCCAGCACCACCCCCCCATGGCCCAGAACCTCCAGTACCCCGACGACTCGGACGACGAGAAGAAACCGGGCCCTCTGGGAGGCAGCACCTACGAAGATGAGGATGAGGATGGGGGAGGCGAGAGGAAGCTGGGGGTCCCCAACAAGTACGAGGAGGATGCCAAGAGGCCGTACTTCACGGTGGACGAGGGCGAGGCGCACCCCGAGCCTTACGACGAAAGGACACTCGGCTTCCAGTACGACCCCGAGCAGCTCGACATAGGGGACAACATGGTCTCGCAGAACGACGGATCTTTTATTTCCAAAAAGGAGTGGTACGTGTAGCTCGGCACCCAGCGCTACACACGCACACCCCGACACACACACAGACACACAGACACACACACACCCTCCTGCTCCCCTGCACGCACATCACCCCCGCGCACGCACGCACCCCCCGTCCCCCCCCGAGCCAGCCCTGGGAGCTCGGCAGAGACTTGGGACACTTCCAGCACCGGCCCAAAAGGGCTGGCTGGGCCCAGCAGGGAGGGGAGGGAGGGCAGCTTTGCTTACAGATCATTTGGGGGGCATCTGGGAGGTGGGAGGTTGGGTAATTATTTTCTCCGGTTTTGGTTTTGCTTTTTTAATTTCTCTTGATGACTTTTGTCCCCTTCTGTGGTGTTCGTATTGGTCGGTGGCTTAGGTGTTACTATTTGCTTTAACGACTGTTGCCCAGCCTGTATATTACACTCTGTTTGTGTCTTCATGTCTCAGAGTGCCCTTCAGCCCCACTTCCCCCCCCCGAGGTTCCTTCTCCCACTTCTGCACCCCTGAAACACTGGAATTTGTTTGTATGTTGTCGTCTTTGTTGTTTTTTTTAACCTTGGGAGGGGGGCAAGTGGGCTGTCCGTAGAAAGACAGAGGCCAGGAAAGCTTAGAGCAATGAAAATATTGGTGCCATTATCAGGTGAAGAGATTTTTTTTTTTCCTAATCCTTTCTTTTCAGTGAGGTCTGAGTAGTGTTCCCATTGCTCACTGCATGCCTGGGGAGATCCACTCCCAATATTTAATGACTCAATAAAAGGAAAATTAGGAGAGGGGGGAGAAAAAGCACTGGAACAAACCCCAGGTGTATGGGCTGATAGCAGAGCAGGGAAACAGAGCTGCCATTTTCCTCCTACAATTTATTATTTCCTGGCTTTTCATTTTCTGTCTTTGTTTGAGTGTTCTTTCAAAAGAAAGAAAAGGAGTATTTATTGCTGACATTTTTTCCCCGTGTGATGGCTCAGAGAAATGCTGGCTCTTTTGGTTCTTGTTGCTGTTGTTGTTGTTGCTATTCCCAGCCAGGGAGCAGTTAGCCCTGGCTCCAGGGTTGTGCTCCCCGTGCCATGCACACCTTGCTGCCATTGCCTGGGGAAGGGGACCAGCCCGTGCCACTCTGCTGCTCCCACAGAGCCCCTGCCTTCAGTTCTGGTGAGCCAAGTCTGGCAGGGTACCATTCAGTATCTCTGGGGGCTTCAGCACAGGATCAGGCCCATAAGTTTTATTATACCACTAAGACTTAATTGTCGTGTGTTTACACTTTTTTGTTGTTGTTGTTTTGGGTCGGGGAGGGGGAGTCAGAGCATAGAGGTGCTTCTCTGTAACTCTCTTAGCAACATCCTTAGCCCCAGCCCTTCTGTGTGTTGCTTGGGACCCATTGATTGCCACTTTTTCAGTCTCACATCTCTCTTCTGAGCAAAGGCTTGGTAGACAGGGCAGCAGTGGGTGAGCCTGGAGTCCTGATCCCATCCTCCTTCCCTCCAGCCACTGCGCTGTGATGGGGAGGCTTGGACTGCTGCTATCAGTGCTCTGTGAATAAATGACATTCCAGACTTCAGGGCCCTCTCTGACACTAGCCATATCCAGATCAGATTCACTGCACTGGGGCTTATTTTTCTCCTTCTGGGTTGATTGGGGGTTTTTTGTTGGTTTTTTGGTTGGTGGGGGGTTTTTTGTTTGTTTGTTTGTTTTTGGTTTTGGTTTATTTTTGTTCTGGGTTTTTTGTTGCTGTTTGTTTGTTTGTTTTGTTTTGGGTTTTTTGTTGTTTGTGTTTTTTTTTTCTTAATTTGACATATAAATAAATCTTTTGTTTGAAAAGAACCCCCCAGTTTTCTGAGCTGTATGATCATACCCATAGAAAACCAACAGGACAAATTCTCCCCCTGCCTTACCCACTGGGTTTTGTTCCCCAGCATCCAGTGGCCACAAAGGGAGGTGGAAAGTCAGCCCCAGGCAGATGAATCAAGGTCAGATCTCTCAGCCAGGCAGCCTCTAATGCTTTCCTTTAGCCTGTGGTGCCTGGTCCAGACAAGGTGAAGCTCAGCCTGAGCCAGCCAGGTTGCCCTCATTGCCTTAGTGGTGTAAGGGAGTGGGAAATCCGATTGTGCCACTGTAATCTTCCTGCTCTTCCTGCCAGCAGTCCCTGCTTCCTGGCTTCTGGCAGAACAGCCAAATGCCACAGGAAAGCTGCTTTATGGCCACTCAAAAGAAGGGCAGACAGAGATTCTCTTGGGATCTCTCAGGCTGAACCTTGAAAAGTAAGACTGAACCTTCCTGGGTCTGTCCACCGCCACCAGGAGCACCCTGCTGCTTCCCAGCACCCCCCAATAAAAGCAATGAAATCTCTACCATCTCTCTGTATCTTTGAATACTCCTAATTATTAGAGGCTGTTGTAAACCTGCAGAGGGAATTACTTCTTTCTGGTGCCTTGGGACAACAGCATACACAGGGCTTTAATTCCCCAAAGTGTGACTCCCCCTGGAATCTGCATCAGGACAGACCAGCATTGCTGAGTACTGTACCTTAGCCACAGCTTACTTTAATGTAACATGGGGTATTCTGCAGAGTCTGCACAGTTTGTGGTGCAGAGATAATTCTCAACAAAGTCCACCTCTCAAGTGAATAATCTTTTAGATCTAAGTTTCACAACAAGGCTCAAAAACGGGTTGTGACAACATCTCCAACACAAACTCTGGGTTGTCGTGACCAAGAGCAGAGTGGAAATCAGTGGCACATACCCTTCTCAGCAGATTTCCCCCAGCATAGATACATGCTGCTAGGAGATGGATTTGGAAGAAAATAACCTTTTACAAAATCTGCAGGGTCCAGCAGCGATTCTTTCATGTTCTTGCATTAGTCACAGGCAGAGAGCACTGATCTGATCTGGCAAATTCATATTGCACTGGCTCCACAGCACTGCAGGAGTCAGCCAGCTTCAACAGTCAGGTTGTGTCCTAAGGACCAAAGGTACAAAGCTGTGCAAATGGAGCAGATGGGCCTGGGAGAGAACAGGAGAAGGGAGAGCTCAGTAGAGATGCCAAATGGAAAACCACATGGATCCTGCTTCCTGGGAGGGGCTGCAGGGAGTGACAATGCACAACTCACCCTGGAGGGACAGTCTGTCTGGATGACCCAAGGGTCTTCTTGAGACAAAGACAAAAGAAATTTGTTCTTTCCTCTGGGGACAGTGTCACATCCTCAGGTGCTTCACTTTCTCACAGTGGTCCAGATTCTAGCAGGCTGGGGTCGAGCTGACAATTTTAAGTGGTAACTCCCATGTCACAGCTGTGCAGAGGAGCTCCCAGGCTGGGCTGGCTGGGCCACCTCTCCAAGGGACCTTCAGGTTGCTTGAAGTGAAAAAGCCCCTGCTTCTCCATCCCCCTCCATCTGAGGTGCTAGGGAGAGGTAAAACATCCCTGTGGGACCCTGCAAAGAGCAAACAGAAGCTTCCAGTTGGGAGATGGCAGCTGGTTGTTGTGTCCCTGCTTCATAGCCAGCAGCAGAGGCTGGGGTGGGGACCCCTGGGCTACTCCCTGGGGCACGTCCCTATCCTCTCTCAGTTGCCATCACCTGCTGTGGGCACAGCATTGCTTGCCTCTCCACGTAGGTGCTAGGGAGCTGCTGCTTTCCAGGAAATGCTGGACCTGAACTGGTGTGTCAGACTAGCCACAGCCCACTTGGCATTCTGCCTGGGAAGCATCCTCACCCTGGTCTGGGTGTCTGCAAAGTGCCTCGGAGGCATGGCCACTTGCCTTACCTCTCTTTGAAGGGATCATTGTCCAGATCCCTTTCCTGGGTTCTTGCCAGTGAAGAGACATATCAGAGTGGTGCTTTTCCCTTCCCAACCCCTGATCCTGGACAGCAATTTAAGGCAAAATTTGTGGTGGCTCAAGATTAAGATGGGTGGATGGGAAAACTGAACAGGTAGATGAGAGGGAGGTTGATCTGAGCCCTGTGGTACATGGCTCTGGGTCTCATTGTCATCACCTCAAAGAAAATTCTGATGAATTTGAGCCAATATCCCAGTTTCTTCCCTGTGTGATTCAGAGAGCTGTACTGAAGCAGATGCATCTGTGTCACAACCCAAAACAAGCCTATAGTTTATGTACAAAGACACCCCAGCTGTTTTCCTGCTGGGGCTTATCTCTAGGATTATTCATTGCAATTCACCCTAGCAATGTTATTTTCCCTTATTTAATTACCAGGTTTTTTTTCCCTGATGTTAAATGGTTTTCGTTCAGCCATAGGAAAAAAAAAATTAAAAAAAACCCTGAAGAATTCTTAGTGAAAAAATCAAACAAACTGAAATGGTAGCACCAAATTGATTGCAAAGACGTAAGGGACAAAGGGAGCCATTTTCCTGATGTTGAGTCAAAAAAAAAAACAAACCACAACAACTGTTCAGCAGGAACCACTGAGGGTTAGAGAGACAGAGGTTCAAAAGATTGATCTTCAAGCAATTAGAGAAGGGAATGAAATTAGAATGGGGGATGCTGCTCTCCTGTGCTGTTTTTCTTTCCTATACACGAGCACTCAGGCACACACACAAGTTTTCACGAGTTTCAGGTGCTGGTCAGGATGCTCAAAGGATGGAGGGAAAAGCCCCATTGCAGCCCAGGGAATGTCTGACACCTGCAGGGAGGGTTTGTACTCTGGGGACCTGCTTTGCTCTGAGTGGGGCAGGTTTGGAGCCTTTTGCCAGGAGGTTAAAACTCACTGTAAGGTTCTCACGTTCACAACCACTCTGGCTGTAGCACTGAAGTTTTTGAGTCTTTTTTTTTTTCCTGCGGGGTTTATGATAGCACTTTCCCCCCCCTCCTCCCCTTTAGCCTGCAGCTTCACCCCCTTCTTTCCCTCTGCTTCATATTTGGTGCAATTTGATGACAATTTGAGCAACTCCTCAGAGAGAGAGGGGAAGCCCTGGGACAGAGGAGGTTGCGAAGGCCCTGGGGTCCAACCACTGCCTCCCCATCACTCCTAAACCTGGCCAGCCTCTCCCCAGGGACTGCCAAGGGTTGGAGCTGGCTGAGGTGATGGGGCAGAGCTGGGGGGCTGGGGGAGCAGGGGGTGCTGCCTGCTGAGGGGGGAGGATTCAGGCCACCAGCAAGGGAAGGAAGCCCAAGCCTCAGAGAGAGGGGTGAGGTTGTGCTTTGGACCAGTGTGACTTTCCAGATGTTATGTACTTGAGGGTAAATGTAACAAGCAGGTGGAGGCAGATCCTTCACTATCATAAACTGGCATTGCTGGAGGTAACTCTCATTGAGGATCTGGTTCTTTTCTTTTGCCTTTCTTTTTTTTTAAAAAAGTGAATCCTTAACTCCAGTGATTTTGTCTCTCTTTTTCTTCTCCCTCTTGCTGTACTTATCATTGTGGAATAAAGACTACAGACAGACAAAAATCCCCAACCCCACTTTTTTTTTCTTTTTCTTTTTTTTTTTTTTTTTTTTTTTGTAATCTGTGTTGTAAGTGCTTTTGTAAAAAATTAAAATTAAAAATAATAATGTAATGGACTTCTATGATTTTTGGTTGGTTTTTTTCTGTTTTGTTTTGTTTTCCACCCTTTGTAATAATTTGTTTGGGGTCCAAGGGGGGCATTTTCTTGGTTATAATTTGTGTGGGCAGGGTGTTGCATCACCCTTCCTTTTACTTGTATAAAAACAATAGTGGCTCAGCTGTGGAAAAAAAAATGTACTTTTTTATAAATAAAGGATTTTAAAAAAACATGCATTATCCTTTTGTGTGTGTGTGTCTGTACCTGTGCCTGCGCCGTTCTGCAGCCTGAGATGGGCAGCAGAGTCACAATAGCAGAAGCATCTGCTTTCTGATGACCTTGGTCTTTTCCCATGATAATCAGTGTTTTGTAATGGGAGTTGCTCACAAATGAAGGCTTGGGATTTTCCAAAGAGTCCTGGGGAAGCTGGGCAAGGAGTGACTGGTTGTGCCACTGATGTATTGTGTGAAATTCTCAGGCAGCAGATTCAAGACAGACAAAAGGAGGTGGGAGCATTTCTCCCAGCAATGGACACACTGAAATTCTTTCTACTAATGCCAAAAAGTTAACCTGAGCTAAGAAAGTGGCTAGAAAATCCTAAGGAAGAAAAATCCATCAGAAGCTATTAAGACTTCTGACACTGTCTCAAGCAAAGGGAGTGTGTAAGTTGCTGTTAGCTCCAGCAGATGGGACAGGCTATTGGGAAAATGTCAATGCACACTTGCTCTCTCTACGTTTTCTCTAGGCATGTGAATTGGCTGTGGTCAGGGCCAGGATTCTGGGCTAATCTCACCTTTGGTTTGACACAGTAAGATTGCCTACAGTGTAGCACTTGTCTACCATGATGATTGTGCATCAATACCATCTCAGTGCTGCAGGGATGCTAAGGGTTCATTGGGAGGCAATATCCCTGCATCTCCATCCCTGATCTCTGCACAGGGTAGGACAGTTTGCCTTTCCCTTTTTTTCCCCATCTTCCTGACTATGAATATATGCTACAAGGAAAGCCTGGTTCTTTTTGGAACAGGGACACAGCTCTGCAAGGCCCAGGCTTTTGCAAGGGAGGGAGAGACAGAGTGAGCAAGAGATCAGGGGAAATCCTCATGCTCTTCTTTGCACTGATACCAACATCCACTTTGCCATGCTTCTGGCCTAGAAAGCAGAATACTCCCTGGGAAGGGATTTTTCCACTGAGCTTCAGCACCCGGATGATCTGCTGGAGTTCTGAACCAAAACCCATCACTCCCCATCACAGAGAGAGGAACAGTGATTCTGACCCGAGCCTGAACTGAAACTGGTCTCCATTGTGAAGACATAAGCTGGATGAGAGGGAAGTGTTCAGGATTGGGCTGGAAATGAGTGGTTTAGTGCAGACTGTTCATTCCCTGTCAGCAACAAAGCTGGAGCATGCAACAGAGCAGCAGGAGGCTCCTTGATCCCAGGCTCAGGGAGCAGTGCCTGGTGTGCTGCTTGGCACACAAGCTCCCTCCAAACCCCATGCCACTAACAGAGTCAGTTCCCACTCATTCTGCTGGAAAAGGAGGATGCTGAGCAGCTCACTTCAGAAGGGGGCAAACATAACCTTGGGGAGGCTTCCTCCAGATGCAAAGCAGGGAAAAAAGCCAGCAACTATTTAGTTGACAGGCTTCAACATGGGCAAGAGAGTTGTGACCACTAGAGGTTGTAGCTGCGTGTCCTTGTATTTTACTCCTCTCATTTTCCCCTGTCTGCCAGCTCCTCTCAGTAATGACAGATGTTGGAAGTGCAGCTTTGCTTCATCTGCAGCCACTCAGGTCAGTGGCCCTGGGAGCAACCGTGACAGTGATGGCAACATCCTCCAGAACTGAATCCCCAGCAGCTGGCTCAGCCACATCAGCCAGTTTAGGGGATGTGGAGAATGGAAAGAAGGAAAAGGAGCTGGGATTGGCAAGAAGGATAGGAAGGGCTATCTCTGCCCATGGTCCTGCTGGGTTATGCCCCTGGGAAATGCTACACTGATTTCCCAGGCCATGCCTTGCAGTTAAGTGATGATGGATAAAACCCATTGCATGGGGCCTCTTCTCAGCAGCTCAGGTTGCAGAGAGCTGAACACAGCAGGAACTGACTCCCATGCAGTGCCCCTGAGTATTGTGTTTCTCTGGAACAAACCAGAAACACGTTGGGGGTGGGAATGCCAGCAGTGTGTGTAGCCCAGGGAAAAATGGTAGCATGGCTTGGATCTCTTCTCAGAGCCACATCACTGCAGGAGGGCACTGCTGGTCCCAAAAGGAAATCCAAAGCCCTGACAATCAGCAGAGAGCCAGGGAAGGAGATGCATCAGGGCAGGAGGAGATGAACAAGAGGCTTGTGTTTGCTCTTGGGCTGTATGCCCACCACTGAGCATGGGCCAGCAGCAGAAAGTCCACACGAGAGCAAACACCATGAGATGATCTCCCTGGGGCCAGGAGATGCACACAGAAATGTCCTGATGAAGCTGAAATGTCCCTGATGAAGCTACAGAGCCAGGCCTCCTGTTGGTGCAGGCACATTCAACTTTTCTGACTACCGTGCAGTTACACTTATTTCCCCCCAGACAAATGGACGTGGGCTAAGTAGGATTTGTAGTGAGTGAGACTGAGATACAGAAGGATCTCCCAGGCATCCACATTCTTAGTAGGCTCGGATCTGGAATTTCAAGAGCCAAAGGGCTCCAGCAGGCAGAGGGGAAGGAGGTGTAACTGGGAGATGAAAAATAAAATTGCCAACTTCACAGCTGTCAGGTTGAACTGATTGCCTGTCGTGTGGAGGGAGGGAGTCCATCCATATGGCCCTGTTTGCACAGGTTCTGCTCACCAAGGGAAATGTCTCCATCCCTTGAGGAACAAACCACTTCATTTCCCATCTCCCAGCCTCATCTCAATGTCCTGCTGTAGCTCCCAGCCCTTCCAATTACCACTTTACAATAATAATGAACAGTAGCTTTCTGCTGGCACACGGTTTTGTCCACCCAAGGAGATGATCCCATCATGAAACATTAATCCCCTGGGGTCCACAATTTCCCTGCTGCTCAAAAGAGTGCCCTTACCCATTATTCCCATCAGGTGCCTTTCCCTGAGTCTGGTGCATACCCTTTCCTCTGCGTCTGCAGAACCTGGAGGAGATGAAATCCTCCTTGGGCCCTTCCTTGTAGCTTAACCAAGGACAAAGCAGGAGAAGGAGCAACAAGTAGGAGGGGCACCCAGTCCAGCTGCTGCCAGCTGTGCAAGGTCCACGGCTATTGAGAATTCTGCAGCTGTGTGGGATTATGAATAGATACCAGAGTGGGAATGTCGAGTCTGAATGGCTCAAGAAAACACTGCAGAGCAGTCCAGAAATAGTGGCACAGGGGCTTTGTAGTAGTAAGGAATCATAATTAAATAGAAATTAGTTACTTAAATGGTCACTTCCTGGGGTTTCGTTGATGTCCGATTAACTTAACTTTTAATTTGCATAAGCAATAAATGTTTAATTATGTTATTAATATATTTGAGTTGAGGAGCTTATGGGGTTTTATAATTGGCATTTAACTAGATAGTTCCAGCATATTAACTGATGTTTTATAGCTCTATGTGAGGTTTCCCAATTATAACTGACCTAAAAATTTTCTTGGAAGACCTGCCTTGAAAGTGTTACCTGAGCAACAGAACAGGGGGAACTGAGGAGGAGGATGAGTGGGCAGCTCTGCACCCTCCACAGAGGCTTTGAGACCCCTCTCCCTCCTTGGGATTCTCTTTCCTTAAGGTCCACAACCTCTCCTGTGTCAGGGAGGGGGTCAGTCTGCTGTCTCAGCATTGGGAGCAGAAAAGGCTGACACCCAGCAGGGGATGAGGGAGGGTACATTGGTTACAGCAGGACCTTGGGATGGATCAGCTCTGGCAGCTTTTGGGACTCTCTTTAACTCCCAGCCCTTGCTTCTTTCCCTGGTCCTCTCTTTTTCCTCCTCAGCCTGCTGCCCATGCCCTGTGTCTGCACCTAATTCCAAGCAGTCCCTCTGCATAGATGCAAACAGGGAGCTGATCTCATCCTTTGGGCACATCCAACCTACAGCTTCCCTGTTCTGTAAGCACCCAGAGGTGACAGGAGACAAATACAGCCCAGGGCACATGGCCAAGCAGAGTGAGATGTTCCCAGGAGTTCTGCTGAAGATTCTTGAGCAAATTAACTCCATTAATGCAAATTATAGGAGTCTGAGCTGCAGTCCCTGTACCTTCTATCCGACAGAATTCATCTGGTGGCTGCTTGTAATAGCATGACCCTAATGGGCTCATGGAGGCAGCAAGGCTGTATCTCTGGAAAAACATGGATTTGGGACCATGCTGTGCCCTGGGCAGCTTAAGGAGGCTGCTCAGATCACACACTCTGATGTAATGGGGTTCTGGATCTGTCCCCTTCATCTCTCCAGGAGAGGCAATTTCAAGTGTCATCACCTTCCTGAAACTACAGCAGAAGAAATAAATTACCAAGAGGATTTGATTGTTCAATACCATGCTAACTTGCAAGGAAATGAAGCAGAACTGAAATTAGGGGCTGGAGGACAGAGGAAATGTCAGATAACATTTCCCATCTTCTCTGGAACCCATCTCCAGCCCCAAAACAGGCTGGGACACTCTCCATAAAGCTGCTCTGATATGTGAAGCATATCAGTTCTGGGAAGTTCTGGAAAGGCAAAGGGGGATCTGTGGAGCTGGCCAAGAGGGGCAGAGGGCAGGGTGAGCTTTGTGCTGGATTTGGATAGATGGCTTAGAGATAACAAGGTGATGTATGGTCCCTCTTTGCTAGAGCCACTGAGTGAATCACAGAATCATAGAATCATAGAATTGGTTGGGTTGGAAGGGACCTCTGAGATCATCAAGTCCAACCCTTGATCCACTAAGTGGCACAAAGAAACAAGGACACCCCAGAATCTGGAGTTCATGCAGAGATTTCTTGGCATGTGTGTGCAAGTACAGAGGGGATTAGTTTCTGTGGGTGGACACTGCTACAAGTAACTGCTTGCTGTTTCACCTTCTGAACAACTGTCTCTTTCTGTGGCACAGAAAAGCCTTTGCTGAGCTCTGTCCTTCCACACAGAGGAAAAGCTTCTTCCTTCCTGAGCTGTCAAACCACGTTTCCAGGAGCTGTTCGACAACTTCTCTGCTTTGCTCCAGCAGTGGAAGTAAAAAACCAGCCCAGTGAGAGTTGTTTTCAGGGATACCACTACAACAGATACTCTGCAGCAGTCAGTCCTCATCGCTCCTGGATCCCAGGGGGTTAACATGCTGCTTTTATTGCTGATATCCAGACCCCATCCTTTTTGATGGCTTCTGAAGCATAGCAAGGGAATGTCACTAGGGTTAAAGCTGCATTCCAGACATTCCTTTGCAGCCAGCAGCCACATAACCAGATGCTACTTAACCAAGGATGACTCTGCTGCTTCCCATACAAGGAGGAAAGGGAGAAAGCTGGTCCTTGCTGGAGAGAGCAGAGATGCCTCCAGCCTGGGTGAATGGCAAAACAATTATTGCCTTTGCTGGAATGTGTGTGAAATCTCCACTGATGTCCAGCACACCCATGTGTCCACTTGCAGGTGGGCAGGAGCTTCAAAGCACCAAAGCACCCCAGGGGGGGTTGGGTTTGCACACCACTGCCAAGTTCTCCCAGACCTCATCAGAGACATCAGACCACTTTGCAAGTGGTTTGCAAAGCCTGTAAGTGCCAGTTGGGTAGGAAAAATTACAGAGGAAAGCAAAGCAGGCAGGGATGGCTAAGGGATGTTGTGATTAGTACCTAGACAGTGGGATACCCACGCTCTGAATGCACTCAGGACCCAGGGGACACCCAGTCATCTGGTCTGCAGCAGAGAGGAGTTAGAAAGGGGATAGATCAGGTCACTGACAGAGGGACTTGGCAGTCATGAGGGATTCCCACGTCAGGGAGCGAGGGGAAAGACAGCACAGAGCAGTCAGGAGCATTTGTTTGTTTAACCACCCTTGGCAACACTGCCTTTTGGCTCCACTCAAAATATCCACCATAAGGGAGACCCTCTCAGCACCCATTTTCCTGGACCTGGTGCCTGGAGGTGCAGCAGCCAGCGGAGCAGCCAGGAGGGGGTGGAGTCACTGGGACCAGTCTGTGCTGGGGGGATTTCCCAGGGAATGAGGATGGAGCTCCATGGCTCCCAGTCATGGCTTGGGACTTGGATGTGGGGTGGCTCATTGTGTAGATGAGAGTTACATCAGTAAATGTCCTGGCAGGAGAGGCTGTGGCAGCTTTTAAAATTCCTTCTGACTTATACCATCAGCTCTGCCTTCACCTCAGTGTTTATCCTTTGGCTAGCTGCATCTCCAGCTCCTGAGATAACACAAACCCAGCAGCACCTTCTCTTGCTAACATGGGAGCTCCTGAGCAATTTCTACAGCTGGAGGAGTCTCTGGGAGGCAGGGATGGGGAGGGCTGCTGGATCAGCTCTGCTCTCATGATGCTTTTGCCTCTAAGAGAAGCCCAGACACCCCTGCTTGGCAACCCTGCCAGCCACCAGACTGCTCCTCTTCCCAATTCTGAGGTCTAACTCCCCCTTTCTCCCACCATGTCTCACCAGCTGAACAGCACTTGGTACCAGAGCAGGATGTTGCAGGGGTTACGTGGTGCTGTCAGCCACAAATTGATCATCAAATGTTGATTTGTGCTGGCAGAGGGGCAGATTCTCCAGGATAGGAAATGCTTTCCCAAATGTTTCTTGCAGCCTGGCCACCTCCACCTGCAGCTGGGTGAGGATCAGGGCTGAGCAGGGCTTGGGTGGGAGGAGATGGAGATGTCAGGTCCCCAGGTCAGAACAAAATGAGGGGTCATGAAGATTGTGGACTGAGCTCTGATGGACAAAGGAAATGCTGTTCCTGAGGAGGCAACTTCAGCCTCACACAGTAATGGTCTGGTGCCTGTGCTCAGCTTTCCAAGGAGTGTTTTTCCCTCCTTCATCCCTTTTATCCTCAAGATTCACTTAACATACCCAATAAAGGGAACTGTCCCCAGAGAAACCTAGCCCACCTCTCCTCTCTCAGAATTAAGATCCCTTTAAAATCCCCAGTGCCTTGCAAGCCTTGCTGTTTATCCTGCCCTTTGGCCCATCAGCTCTACCAGCTCATGTCTCTGGCTCTCCTGGGAACAGCATTTCATTAACCCTTTGCAAACACACATCATGGGGCTCCGAACCAGCTTGTGCCTGAGGGTGTGCATGCTATTGGAGTGTGCCTCAAATTGGCCGATCCTCATCTTGTCTTTAAAATCAAAGTGGAGATGTATTTGTTCTGCCAAGCTTTTCAGCTCAGTTTAATTTAGCTCTGTGAACTTGCTGTGTCTCAGGCTCCCTGGAATGTGTCAGGTATTATGAATGTGGATCCTCTGATCTCATTGTCTTGCTCAAAGGTTCAGCAGGCAGAAAGAGTCCAGCAAGTGCTAACTCCTTGCCCTGGGTCAGGATGACAATCCAGGTCACAGCCAGGCTCACTTTGAGCTGGGGCTGGCCCAGGACAGGCTGCTTTACACATGCAGGATGTATGGTCCTGTGTATGGGGCTACACTTTGAGTACCAGGGTGCTATTAACTCTCAACAAGGTTGGCAGGTAGAAGAGATTCAAAGCTGCCAGCAAAAAGAAAGGAGAAGAACCATGATCCCTTCCCATTGATTTACAATGTGTCTGTGAGCAAGGCAGCTGTTTGGTCAGCCAGCCATGAAATAGGTGGGGATTTGTTTTTTGTGGGGAGGTGATAAATGGAAAAGGGAACCCTACTTAGCATTTCGTTGGATATGTAGGCAGATCTTTGAGCAAAGGGCTAATCATAGGTGCTCTGTGTTGTTATGCTGTTTTCTGAAAAGCACTGAGGAATCAGATTGAAGTCAGGAGGAGGAAAAGACAGGAGAAAAGTGTGCAGCTCCCTCAAGCAAACTAGCTTTGAGAGCTGCAGTAAACCAGCAGCTTCCAGATTCTCTCCAGATTCTGTCCAGAATGTGGACTCAGCTTCCAGATTTACCTGGGGAATGCAGGCAGGTGCATCAGCAATTAGATAGGGCTCAGGCTCTCTCAGAGGAAGCTGAATATATGGCAGACGGTTAGGAGAGAAAGAAAGCATCACTGGTCTAAGACTCATCCCTCTCATCCAAATTAAGGTTTCCTGCCTGCCATCACTTCTTTCCCACCCCATTGTCTGTGCAGTTTCTGCAGGACCCCATTCTACAGATCTGCTCCTCCCCACCTGCTCAGGTAGGATGTCACTGCAGGTATATCCCAGCAAGTGCAGAATTATCTGGCTGATCCCAGCTCTGCCTAAGAAGTCAGTCCCAGACAGAATAGACCCTTGGTGTGCATGTAACACATCCTGCTCTCAAGTCTTCATCCCAAGACCAGCCAGGCTGCTTCATGTTGCAAATGTCCCAGCCACACATGTAGCTTTAAGGGAAGAGACTTCCATTCCAAAAGCAGGATAGATGCCTCTCTTCTTTCCTTTTGCAAAGTCTTCCCCATCACTCCCCCCCCATTCCAAGAGCAAGTGAGTCACTTCCCCTGTGCTGGCATACCCTTCTCTGGAAGCTTTCCAGTTTATCCATCCTTGTCTCACTTCAAGTTCCCTTTGGGAACATCTCTCTTGCTCTCCTGCAAGCTGGTTCTCCAAAGCCTTCATTGTTCCTCTATTATTATTTACTGTTGGGCTCTGCAGCTGCACTATTTCACCCCCTGGGCACAGCACGTGTGGACAGCTCTGTCTGTCTCTGCTTTGAAACTCTGCCATGGCTGTTCACAGCAAATCTGAGCCACAGCTCTGGCCATACAGATAGAGCAGTCAGCCCTGTGGCTGTTTGGACAGCGTGGTTTGGTTTTTTTTTTTTCATAATCAGTGCTGTGAAACTATGGATCAGTTGTTCACTGTGTTTGTGCCTGATGTGATGATGTCCAGGATGGACATTGCTGTCTAGTGGGACATTCTTCAGTTCTTTGGGAGATGTGACAGCACTGGACTGCTGGATGAGATGTAACTGAGCACTGGGGCTGGTGAAGTGCATTATCAGCACCTCAGAGAATGTTTTAGTTGACCTAGTGAGTAGAAAGATCTTCATCTGTTACAGGTTACTTCTGGAAACCCAGACACACACAGCAGCAGGTGACTGGGAAGGATTCTTATGGGTAGACAACCACTTTTCTGGCTTTCCTCTGTCTGCTTCCATCTCCAGAAGAGCCGTGGGAGAACAAAAGAACAAATAAAACTCCTCTGAAAGAGACTGGGTGTGGGATGTCCTTCCTTTCTCCTTAATTGTAACACAGTGAATTAATTCAGTTTCCAGCAGGAACAAGTTGTTCCCAGCAGCCCTTGGACATCCAGATAAGGCTGAGCTGTTCATTCAGCCCCTTTGGGTTCTCTGGTAGCTGCCTCACTGCCAACTGCTTCACACCAACTTTTTGCAGAGTTTTAAATTATTTGAGCATGACACAGAGCAAGGGGTTTTGCATTCTTAATTGGCAAAGCCTTTTCCCACTCCAGTCTGGAGGCCCCTGAGCTGTCCTGCAAATTTAATCTGATCCTGATCCACAAGCCTTGCAAACATCTTCCCAGGGCTGCCCAAAAGCCCTGTCAATGTAACTGAATCCTCATCTGCCAGTTCTTATCATCTTCTCCTGAGGCTTTTCTGGTGCCCTCCTGTTTGACTTACAACACCCCTTGCAGGAGCCACCCTTCCCTCCTCTTGCTGTCCCTGATTTTACCTGGTAAAGAGACAATGCACACAGAGGAGGGGAGGAAATAGGTTGCAGCTGAACCCTCCAAACTGAACAAGACACAGCTCTTCCTCAGGAAGGAGGGATTAAGGAAACAAACAGCTGAGGATGAATAAGAAAGAAGGTTTAAGGGGAAGCAAAAAAAAAAAAAAAAAAAAAAGAGCCATCAGAAAGTCTGTCTCTACCTGTTCCTGTTTTCTTCTCCTCTCTTCTGTACTTTCTTGCTCCCTTAGGACCTTCATCTATGATTTATCTCCCTTGTCTCCTTGTGTTTTCTCTCACTGTCAGCAATTATCACTGTCACCTTTCACATCTTCCTAGCTGGACTCCTGCAAGGATATGACCTGCACTTTTGCAGAATAGCTCAGCCTGTCCAGAGGAAAGAGACCTGCACATGTTGAGGCAGATCTTGTTTCTTCAGCTCGTGTCCTTCTCTGGTTTTTGCCAGAGGCATTCTGTGGAGGCAGTGAATTGCCACACAGCCCCACCTTAGGCAGCTGGGATGGGTACCAACACCAGGATGTTCATACCATAGTCTTGAGAGCTTGGCAAGAAGGAAGGACTCTGATAGACACCCTAAACTATCTGCAGTGCTTCTTCATTCTCCTCATCCCCTTATTGCCTTTACCCAGGGCCCAATATTCACCTCTCTCTTCTGCATACTGATAGCTGCATTTTCCCCTCTTCAGGTTTTCCTGGCCCCTTTCTGCTATTACACAGCCCTGTTCAAGCTCCTGGAGATGCAGTTTAGCTTTATTTATTTTTTTTCCTTTTCCTCTTTCTCCTTCCAGCCTCTTCCCCCACACACATATACTCACCTACTGATTTACAGCAGTAGCAGGAGGCTGATGTTCTCTGCTCACTGCCTGCCATCCAAAGAGCCTTTAGGGGCCAATTCATCATGGATATGCCCCAGACGAAGTGACTGGAAGATTCTTTACAGGTGTCATTCCTGCCACAATCTCAAACGCTGTCCAGGGCTTTGGATTGCAACATGTCAGCTGTCTGCCAGAGCATGGCTGTAAGGGAGCTGTCTCAAGGCAGAAATATTATTTACAAGATAACATGGCTTATGGAGAAGGGGAGAGAAGGAATAGTGACTGCTACTGCCAAGGACAGTGGGGAGCAGAGCCTCACATTCTGATGACTGCAGCATCCCTCCCCTGGAAGGCACAGAGCTCTGAGCTCTTAATTAAGGAGCAGCAGAAGGCTGGGTGTGGGATGCTGACTGATGGAGACTCTGGAGTGTCCTTGCAAGAAAAGGGAAAATGAGATTTGAATGGAAAGGGGTGGGGACTCAATGTCAATACAGCTCCCAGGGCAAAATCTGCATTGGTGGCAACGTCTCAGTGGGTGCTGGGAGTTCAAGTGGTCTGCAGTGATACAGCAAACATCCCAGTGCTCTGCTGTGCAATTTGTTGGTGTTGACCATAGAGGGGATTTCTCTGGGAAGTGTTTATACACCTCTCAGTTCACTCCTGGATGACAGCAGCAAATCTGAAAGGTAAAGAAGGCTGCCTGTGAGGTGAGAGCTGGAAACAGGCTGTTGGCAACAGCTCAGCACAGCCAGTTCTGCAATTCCACCTGGGATTTCAGGGAGCCCAGCCTTTAGCTAAGCAAGTATGGAATCCAGGGATGTGAGCTGGGAGTAACTGGCAGATTTTCACCCAAAACGTTCTGTATAAG